>CANSGD010000759.1:0-737500 GCA_947645195.1 Patellifolia procumbens | reverse complement strand
CTTTGCTTAAGCATGTAAACAACCATAAGGTAATCTACCCCTTATTGTTAGCCTTCCTTAGCCCTTTTTAGCTAAGGTTATGAAATTGCTTAGTGCTTGCAAAGCACTAAGGAGAGTTCTGTTACTTCCGGGGATTAAGTAGAGGTAGTTGACTTACTTAATGCTTGCGTTGAGGATCCCGGCTTCCTTATCTTATAACTTCGAATTAGGAGGATGCCAGAACTGGAATCCCTATTAGTCACCGATGTTGGTGCCTTTTTTAGTTCCTATTAATGTCCTTTCTTTCTCCCTTCCTTCCGTCTATCCTGTCCTGGAGTGGATTCGAGTTTTACATTTCCCTTGTCAGCATATCCTAAAGTAATCCTCGTGGAAAATAGGTCTTATTGACTTTGAAAGCTTAAAACAAAGAAAACAAAGGAGATCTTCATTCCAGTCAATGCAGTCAGTCCGAGCAAGACAGTAGTAAGAATAAGGGGCGTAGCGAGTCGCTTAAGCGACTACATGCCTGTGATGTTAGTTTCGTATTACATACACTGATGTAAGTGGAATCAATCGCCTACCTGGGGAAATCTTTCCTAGGCTGCTTTCCACCGTTCAAACTATCCGCTATTCGGGCTTCCCTTGAGACTGCTCACAACCTTTCTTGCCTCTGTCTTTTCATACTGCTTCGAAACCTTTTGCTATCGTGCTCAGTCCGGTGCTATTCTCAGAGACAGGTACGGAAGATTCTCAGGTGCGGAAGGCCATGAGGATTCTAAACCTGCTGTAGATCAAATGAAGCTATGCCGGATATGGAAGATAGAAGAGAGCAGAAGAAGCAGCATACGACATAAGGGCAACGTAGCAAGCCCATTTAGTTAAGGTTGTTTACTCCCTTACTTGATAGAGTAAGGCGGGAGAGCAAGTGGAAGTGCGGGTAAGGGTGCCCCCAATTGACTAGAAGAGCAGAGCTTAAGAGCAATGTAAAGGCTCTTTTAAAATAAGCTTTTCTGATGGTACCATGGAAAGGTATATGGATTGAGGCTGGCTAACTACCATTGATGGTAGAGCGTCGACTTCCGACTCCGAAGCTGGAAGAACTAAGATAGCATACGTCTGCCTGCCACAGGTATAACCGCTGTCTAAGCTCTCTTCTGGGCTGACTTCGAGCTGACTATTCTCGGTTGACTTTACGGCTATGCCAGCTATGAGTCTTCTTTTGGGAAAAGAGATTCTTCTTCTAATATTGAGGTCACAGGCCCTCTTTCTATTTCTAAATTTACCAGATTTGACCGCACTATTTGAATAGAAAATACATTACAAACTATTGTAAAAATAGCAAAAGATGGATGCCTTATGGTAATTAAATTCATATTTTGCCAGAGAATGCCGCTACTGATAGATCCCGCCCAGATCAAGAGCGGTCTCTTAAAGAAAGAAAAGAGCGAGAGTCTTCGATGAATGAGATGATCATATACGCAATTCGTCTTTCTCTTTCCCCGTGAACCTTTGTTCCCATTGCCTCCTATCTGTCAGTCTTCTTGTCCTTCATCTTCCAGTGAGACTACGCCTCCTCTATTTAGTCCCAAGCATCGTCTGTCTCTTCCTGATTGACAGGTATATACTCGACGTAAAGTAGTTGAGACTGCCCCCGTGGATTCAGGTGCTTCACCAGACGATGCTTTTTTCTACAGATCCTGCTCTGTATGATTTGGATCTTCCTGACCATACTTACAAGGGATCTCCGAAAATGGATTGAGCTCTCTGCTGTGCTCTTCAACAATTCTGTGTAAGTAAAGCTTCTCGGGCCTATAATCTCTCAGAGGCATCAGCACTAGCTTAGTTAGTTCGCTCTTTCTTTAGTTGCCTATCCTGGTCTGCTAGTTCCTCTCTTTGATGCTCAAATTTGGATTCCTCGCTCGAGCTGGAATCTTGTGAATAAGGTCCCCTTCAAGCGCTATGACAGCACAATCGATCATCACATCACTTCCGCTATGGAAAGGTCAAGATTTTGAACCGCTGCTTTTGCTTTGTCGGAGATGCCTTCTATTGGAAGATAAGTAGTTGGACAGTCACAAACCCCAACTAAAGGCCCCAAAAGACACGACAGAATAAAGGGGAACGTAGCAGATCGACCAGATCGATCAGAGTAACCACTAGTAAGAAGAAGATCCACGAACTCTGCGATACCAGATTGGAAGCCCTGTCCTTTCCTCGGGGAAAGGCCCTTTTGAAGCTGAGAGGGAATAGCACTTAAGCTTAAGATATTGCCAGCTAGTTGAAGTGGAATGAACCCGGAATCTCATTGAATTGATGATTTCTCCACTTATTAGAATCTTTCTGAAAGAGCCCAGTTTTTTGTCTTTATGAAACAAAAGAACGAAACTTCAAGCGCGGGAGCAGAGCTCAGTCGAAAGGTAGTCCGGCGGATCTCCCATAGTGATAGTATAGGAGCGCTCTGGCGTCACCTAAAACAAAAGGAGCAGACGGAAAGACTCTCACTTATAGCACCGAAGCAGAAGCCGGATAAAGATTGACATCAGTAACATCGTCTTCGGTTTGACTTCAAGGACTATATTGAAATCTCAGGAAATCCTTCAAAAGAGGCCAGGGATTGAGCTGATTGACCCCAGGTTCCGGGACGAGAATCAGGTAAAGAGTTTTTGACAACTCCCAAGGAACGTAGAGTGTCACATGACTAAGTGGACTAAGTTTATTGATTAGTCGCGTAGGGCGACCGGGCCAGGCCAAGTCAGAAAGGCTTTGATGACTCACCCTTCATTACGAAGATGTTTCACGTCAAGATCCGTTGCTCAAACCGAATCACGCCAACGTTATGGACGTTCCTGGATTGTGTGAAATAAGATTAGTACCAAAGGCAGCACCTTCTGATTTCATAATCCAAAATGGAAAATTGGCTATGGAGATTCCGTGCGGTCAGAAATTTATACGGACACGCAGGGGTTCGATAGGAAAGTCGTTTCAATCCAATCCATTCTTGGGGTCAAATAAAGACAAAGGATATGTCAATGACCTAGCACGACAAAGCTTTTTTAAAAAAAAAAGAAGAGAAAAGGGTTTGGCTGGCAACCAGAGAGGAAAGGAAGTAGTCAAAGCCCTCTCGCAAGCCCAGAAGACACTTACGTAAATCGGGTTGAAGCTAAAGGGAAGAAGCCTAAAGAGTGTGAGGAATGGATGGCAACCAGAGAGTTCCGGGCCGCCAACATAGTCTTTTCAAAGGACGACCCACTCTCTGGGGAACAAACGATCAGAGATGCTTTCATTTTTCCAAGGAGCAAGGAGAAAGGCTGCATTACGACAATAAGACCTTACTTTAGAAAGCATGGATTTGTCATAGCTGGAAAAAGCAACCTCGTGTCTGATTCCTATCTTCTTTTTATACTTATTCGCTTTGTTGCCTCATCACGATGACGCAGCCGTAGATTGAGCCCTGGAAGTCCTCTCCTCGCGGCTCCCTGCGTTGATATTCGAGGAAGTCGCTCTCGACACGAAGGATATACAAGAAACACCTGCTCTAGATCCCCAAGTCTCCACGGTCGTTCTTTTGAACATCTCTTTCTATTCTTCTAAATGCTCTCAGTTACCTTGTACTACCCTCCATTGCGCATCCTGTGTAACATCAAGGAAAGGGAGGGCTCATACTACCGCGGCGGAAGACGCTATATTAGAATGAATAAGCCGTGTTCCTTACAGCGCTGGAGTTTTCTCGAACAGCGCAGTAAGCGGATTCCTTCACACGATGGTAAGAGAGATTTCAGCTACTGAATTAAACCCAGCACAAGTGAAGTAGTGAAAAACTCACGTTTGAAACACAGAAGTCAGACTAAAGAGCCAAGAAACTCTCGATTCAGGCAAGAAAAGAGGCCATTAATAAAGGATCCAACAATAAACTCTATTTGACTCCCTGACTTCAAAATAACTCTACCGAAAGAACTCCAGCTACAGAAGAAGCAACTCTTATCCCTACCGCTATTCATATTAGTAAGCCGGTCTTGAATCGGACTAAAAGACCTAGGTGAGCTCACTTCCATTCCATAGTCTCTAGGGCAAGCAATAAGAAATTTCTTATGAATAGTGTACGTACGTATAGGGAATAAGCAACTAAAAAAGACTACAGGGATGCGAATGAAAGCTCTGATATGATAGTTGTCCTCTCACACACCCTTGAAGTCCGACAAAAGCGATTGATCCAGTTAAGATAAGATCGATAGATAGAGTACGGGACAGGACCAACACTAACAGTGGACGTAGAACATAACATATTTGATTCGCCTTATCCACCAAGCGTTAACTGCTACACGAGAGTACAGCTAACCTAAGCGGGAAGAGCATATTGAATTAAAAGACGGGAATCAAATCAAACTATTGAATTAAAGGGGCGTAGCGAATCGCTAAAGCGAAGATTTTGGAAAGAAGAACAATTTGACCAAGAAGAGCCTAGAGACCGTTACAAGACAGCTCTACCAATGCATCTATTGATCTTACCTATGAATACTTTATTTGCTTGCTTTATTCCTTAGCATATACTATACGTCGCTCTTCAAACCTTCATTGATGGAAAGCTTTATATCTTCTTCTTTAACATGACTTGTTACAAGTGATGAATCTTCCACCTATTCAGTGGAAGTTTTTATGAGTAAAGAAGATCAGCCTACGAAAAGACTTCTTAAACTACTACTATTCAACAGAACTAGACTCATGAACTAAGCTAGCAACTCCTTAAGAAGGAAAGGAAAGACAGACTTTGCCTAGCCTGAAAGAGAGTAACTTCACTGAATTAATGCCAGAGATATCATTAGAATAGGAAGTGATTCCAAAAGGCGCTCTTACCGTGTGAGTAGCCGCTCCTAATCTTTTGCCCATAGGAGCCCTTCTTAAAAGAAAAGCAGTGGCTATTATATCACCAACCGCAGCTAGAAAGAGAACAGAAGAGTAGTGAAGAAGGAATCCCTCAAAGCCCCTTCTCCATCTCTAGCAGCTGGCATTCCCATATTCCTTATTAGATTAAGATGTTACTTTCTTTAGTTTAGCAGATCCGGTATCGGAGGCATTCTTCTAACATTAAGAATCTTTCAGGGAGAGTAGCACTTCTACCTATACTTGAAGTAGCTAAGGTGTTAACTCAGTAATCTAAGTTAAGGAATACATGTAAATCTCCCAAGGTAAGGCTCTAAAAGAGTTTTCTTTTTTGGAAGATAGCATAAGTTTTCTAGCTTGATGCAGGTCTCAGGACTTCCCAAGTCTTTGATAACGTTGTAAACAAAAGGAGTATATAAATAGAGATTTACCTTAGTAAGAAAGGCGTCAATAACAAATCCTTAATCAGTAGAAGACTAAGAAAGCTGAGTAGCCTGAGGATTTTATCAACGAATGGAAGAAGCAGTAAGAGATAGATCTAATTTATATTAGGGAAAAACTCCTTTTCTTTACCGGTCAGATCTTTCAACACATGGATTTTATACTAAAGAGAGGGTCTTCTATCATGAGTATGATATGTATTGTAAAGGGTCGCTTTATGCTTGAAAAAAGTGCCATACCTGCGAATTCCTTTAAAGAAACCATAAAGGAGATGGTCTTAAATTATACAAATCTTATTTCTTAAAGAACAACCTATTTTCTTCCTGATGTCCGTGGGTGTGGGACTAGTCATTCCCGCTACGCACCTTGCCTTACTAGCTTTATTGTAATCCTCTTTTCCCTCAATCCTCTTCTGCATCACCAATGATAGTTGACCAAGAACTCCTACTACCACTAGCACCGATTACTGGAACAGCAGATGATTTCACTCTAACAACAGATATGGCTAAAGCACCGGTAAGACCAAGAGCAGAAATGAAGACAGCACCAACCGATCTGGACTTTCTTTAAGGCGGAAACTGAGAAGCTCGACTTGAAGGCCTTCCTCAGAACTAACTATCGGGGGAGCCCATACCTAAGAAGAGTCAGCCTGTCAGAGTTTGACTGGCAGATGAGTCTTTCTATCTATTGTATTGATACCGCTGTTGCTAAATCTAAGAATATTGGGGAAGATGAAGCGGGAACACTCATTTTAACAACGGCACCAACGGATACTGTCACAACTAATTTAAGTGCTAGTCCAGCAACTGCGGTTAGTAATTCAATTGCCAGTCCTATACCACCGGGTAGAAGACCCAGATCTCCTCAACGCGGACGCTCTTGGCATAGAAGCATGGTCATATTTTAAAACTTCTTTCTTCTCTTATTAAATTTCTAACCAAATGAAAGTCAATGGCAGCCGTTATTCCTGAAACATCTGCGGAGCTAACCCCTCTATCAATGACTTGACTTAAGAAAGAGGGGGGGATCACTTATCATACCTAAAAGCAGCCATTTCTCTGAACTACGATACCACATCCGATTTGATAAGATTACAAAACGACTCTCTTTTCATCTTGTATGCTTCAAAACTTAAAGACCCTCAGTCGTAGGTTTCGCTGCCCAGAGACAGTCTAACTTTGTTCTTCCCCATCCAACAATAAAATAAAGAAAAGAGCAAGGAGTAGTCCCAGTGGGGCAACCAGCCAGCAAAGGATAGAGCGTTGGATCTAGGGTTTGATGGCTGGTTGAGCAGCAGGAGGAGAATCGGTCTAATCTCAGGTAAACTACAGTCGGAGTAATAAGGAAAAGACCAGTTGGACAGGAAGGACCGACCGGTAAAGCCATTGGCTAAGGCCCGTCTTCCTTTCTTGCTTTAATTCTATCCTGAAAGTCAGTCAAAGTCTTTGGCACTTGACCATGCTTCTTCGGAAAAATAGAAAGAATTGGCTGAGCAGGCTTGTCTCGGATGAGCATAGCTCGAATAGCCCGTCATAAGGGTAAAGCACACTTCCTTAAAGCACTTCGAGTAAACTAAAGAAGACTTGCTCGGGCTTTCATAATCGTCGCAGGGTTCCCTTCGCTCCACTAGCCTTGATTGGCAGATAGAAGTACCAAGGTGCGTCTGGTGGTATCGTATATAAGAGAACGGCTGCATTTAGAAGTGATCTTTCCCCCTTCGTGTTCGTGAATTGATTAAACGGCATGCAGTGGAAATCCTGATCTTGGTGGAGCCTAGAGTGAGTGGACAGAGGGATATCGCAAAAAGGGGGCCAACTAGCAATCCTGTTACAGGCGGTGGTGTATGTATTTCCACTTATTCGAGGGAAAAACTCTGGTTTAAGGGTTAAGTTGTTTCGTCTTCAATTTTTTATTTCAGATTTGTATATTATGTATACATTCAAAAGAAGATGTTGAACCCTGTACAGAGTCTTTTCTTCAGAGTCTAGCCCCCTTCTAATATCTTATAAAAGAGTAAGAATGTCTTATTTAGCAAAGAAAGCTATAGCGCATAGCGCAACCAAAGAATAGTACGATATTTCGAGTTTTATGAAAACAGCGCTCCTAAACGGGCCCCCCCTTCCAATTCAAGAGTTAAGAAAAGCTCATATTCTTTTTAGTTTAGAATGAATATAGGAAAAAGAAAGAGGAGTACGCGAAAGCAAGTATTTAACTTGTTGTCTTTTCTTAACTCTTTCTAATAATGATTATTAGGTCCCTTGTGGATTGGAAGCGAATCCTAAACTTGACTTTGAAAGAGCTTCGAAACCCTTTCCTTTAAAATGTCAGCTGTTTTGCCCCGTTCATGACTTTCTCATGTCGGTGTTGCGTACCACAAGAGGGTACATTCTACCGGACTCGGCCTCTTGACTTGCTAGTTGGAAATCTGGTGTGCTATAGTTTCTCCAGTCGGCTACCGGCGGGTGGTCTTTAGTTTTGCTCTTTGAAACTATGCTATGCTTGTTCGATAGGTCGTTCGCGTCTAGCGCGGTTCATTCTGCGCTAGAGACTAACATCTTTTAGGTACCCTGGTTAAATCGGCCCGGATCCTCGCTTTCTTTTGTAGCTGGACAACTTCTCGGATATCATTCCTCTTGGCCCGCAATACAGATCTCTCATCTTCATGAAAAACAATGCTTCCCAAAAGATACTGGATAAATGTGAATGTCCGAGGAGGTTCTCTCCATATCGATTAGATTCTCGTCGTATGATGGATCTGGTAAACCAACTTACAATTACACAAGAGAGGAAGAAAGAAACTCGCCAGAGCTAGTTTTAGAGCTACCGATTCGCACCCGCCGGTCAAAGAATTCCCTTTCGAGAAGACCGAGACGACTCCTTTCAGTCGTACCTTTTAAGGGGAGCTCCTTTTTTGGTAGGGATGGGAGTAAAGAGCTCTAACAGAAGAGCGGCAAGAGCTTCTCCGAAAAGACCTATTCTCTTATCGCTTTGAACATTCTCCAGGGTTCCTAGCCCAAAGAGAAAGACAAGGCTGAGTTGCCCCTTCTACCATCTGAGGTGGAATACGGATCCTTCTTTGCTGAGTTTGTTCTATGGAATAGGCCCTCTCACTCTATCTCATGTCGAAGAAGATTATGTATGAATTTGAATACCCACAAACGTCTAAGAGGTCAGCTACTTAGTTGATTTGATTTAAGGTATCTCTTGATCGAAGGGTTCAAGCCGCTAAAGCGGAAAGATATATCTCTTCGTCTGAAGCGTTGTGGATTTAGGCGTGTCACGCAAACCTTCTGTAAGTTCCTAGAGAATCGTTCCCGGATAATGCCTGCCGCAGGGACTAACCCTATCTTCGCGCATACTTCCTTGTTTGTCTGGGAGTTGAATCAGAAGCATCGAATGAAAGCTTCTTTACAGGACCTCTTCTATTTCCCTCCATTCTTCTTCCTAGTGACCTAGGAGTTGGGTTCGTGACACGAATCTACTTTTTTCTTTCTGCTATTCAAGTAGCCCGGTCTGGTAAGTAAGGACTTTGCTCTCAGTAGAAGTCAAAAAGCCTTCAACAAGACCATCCGCTATTGAATCAGCTGCTATAGACTTAGCTAAAGAATGTCTTGCACGAGATTCAATGTTATGTGCTTGATTGCGATCACATTTTTCTCGTAGTTGATGAGCGGCCAACCTCCTGAATTGAGGCTTCCAAGAGTTGTAGGTAGAGTTTCCCGCGTTCGACTTGGAGTTGGAAGAGTTGGATTTGGAGTTTAAAAAGGCTGTTACTAGTTCCGACTCCCCGGTCTAGGCCTGGTACTTGGTAGTTCTAAGGTATCAGTGTCGCTACTTTCTATCAAAAATTTCCTGCGAAGGGAAGCGGGAAAGACAAGGTTTAGAATCTTGGTCTAAGAACTTACACTACACTACGGAGGCACGGGCCAAGAGATCATAACAGTAAAATCCTCAACCGATTTGCATTTTCAAGCAAGTCAAAAAAAGACGAATCTCATCAGGTTAAAAAAAGGAGTCCGCCCGAGTGAGTCAAATCAAAAAGAAAGTCGAATTTTGGGAATTAATGGAGAGATAAATCTGCAAGCTGGAATCGGGCTAGTACATGGGATGCTTTCAATATGCCAGAACTTTTTTTCTCACGAACTAGGCGGCAATCAACTTCAATGTGCTTCGTCCTTTCCTTTCCTCTAATGGGCAGCTTTCCTTGCTTGCATCTGATCTAAGCCTATCGCCTGCTTCCAACTGCCTTTCTATTGTGCCTGCTGTTAAGTCTTGTTTACTTTTTTTTAGGAGAGTGCCTTACTCAGAAGTAATAGACTGATTAAATTAAAGATAATTCCTATTCACTTACTTGAATAAGTAAGGTAATTCCTATTTGAATACTTGGATACAAGTATGGAGCTGCAGATGAATCTGACTCTATCAATTCCTTCCTTTAATCTGCCTTGATCCTATATACCAAAGGAAACTGATTCAACCAGAACTACGTGAGAGTTTCAAAGCTATTAGTTTTCTTCTATTATGACATAATATGTAGTGGCTTACTTGCCTGAAAGCTTAATAGGAGAAGGGAGCTGACCGGAACTGTGACTGGCTTGCTATAAGAAATCTTGATCCGCTGAAGCTCATTTGCGACACCTTAGGTAGCAACAACTCAAAGTCCGCTTTCGTTGCCACTGGGCTAGAGAATACCAATAGAATAGCACAATAGAAAAAAGCACTACTTCCTTGTAAACACGATTGTGCCCCACACCCATGAGTCACTTCATTTTAGGCGACATTCCACGCGCAACTCGCATTGAAGACTGCCCACACGAGAAAGGAGCGCCTCGCCAGGCTCGAACTGGCAGAAAAAGAATCTTTCCTATCTTCCGGCAAGAGGAGTCGCTTTGGTAACGCAGTTCGGGTGACAACTCATCCCTACATCTGCGGGTCGGGAGCCTGCCAACTCCTAAAAACAAAGAAAAAGATTAAAAGGAGCTATCGCCCGCCCCGCCTTCGAATCTTTTTCTTTGTTTTTCCCGGTCGAGCTCGTACTGCTCGCGGGCTTCAGGAGGAAGTTTGGCCAAAAGGTAACGACGGGCCCTCTCCATGGTGAGAAGAGGCCCTATCTTAGAACGAAGATCGGCCTTCTGCCGGGCTATTTCTTCGTCTTGAGCCGTATTAATTTCCTTATCTCTTTCCATCGACCGCTTAAGACGTTGGGCTTGTCGAGCATTTGACAAACTCACACCATCCATTTCAAATGGGATTTGTCCCGTGGACACACGAGCAATCCAAGTTGTGTACCGTCCGGTTTGCAACCTCTACTACATCTGCCTTTACGAGATTTACTAGATTTTGTATGTTTCGGATATAGCACGTCCTTTTTCTTTTTGACTATAAGAAATCCACACTTTGACACCTACGATTCCGTAACGAGTAGATACTTCCGCAGAAGCATAATCAATTTTCTGGTGTAATACATTACAAGATGTTTTTCCATACTTTCCGCATTCAGTTCTAGCAATTTCTGCACCTTCTAATCGACCTGAACAACATATACGGATCCCCTCTACCCCCTTTTTCATTACTAATGGAATCTTTTTCACTATTTTACTAAAAATAGAACGAAATGATCCTCTTTTCTTTTTCGGTTGAAAAGATATGTCTTGAGCAATCGGAGAAGCACTTTGATAAACAGATTTGATCTTGACCGATTCAATTAAGGTATTAGTGTTTGTTCTATTAGACAACAAAGATCGCATTTTTTTCACTTCGTTCAAATAAGAGTTATACCCGTAAGGAATTCTTCTGTTTTTCAGTATGATCTTTATCATCCTCTCTATTCCCTTTATCAACTCTCTTATCCCACCTAGATCTATGAATTTTTCTATCAATTTCATTACCTTATCCTTACCCATGAGGTTCCAACATTTTCTCCTTAATTGACCTAGGAGTTGTTCCCGGGCATCTTTAAAAAAGAGGTTATTATAAACTCTAACTCCATCCCTTGGAAAGAAAAAGGTAGCACCGAAGAAAGGAAAGAGCGAGATGGTGGTTTTTCTTCTTCCCGCGAAGCGAAGAGCATTCGCTTGGCGAATGAAGTGGGTCAACCTCTTTTTGGCTTCGGCCAAACACCTTTTCTCGCTGGTCGAGCTTTTCACAAAAAAAGCGATGCGAGAACGTATTCTCTTATCTAAGCTTCCTCCCTGCGCATTAGCTCTATTCATCGTGGATGGTTCAACCACGCCCGGTGCCACGAAATGATTAAGAACTAGGACGGGATCGAAATGCATTTTTTTCTTTGTATTCAATAAGTATTGCATGACCGAATAATTCAAGGAAGGGCGCACTGCAGGGAGGGTCCTTTTAAGTAGATGACTTGTCGGGCCGTCGCAGCGTGACTTCTTTGGGAAAAAGAACTTGAATAACTTAGTTTTTTTGAAGGAATCATCATTTTCTATCAGAAAGGCTATGTCCTTTACAACCTCGGCGTATTTCGGATGCTTGAAGGCCCCGCTGCCCTGAAGTGATTTAGAAAGATTCTTCTTTATCGATGGTGATCGGTCATGGTATCCATAGCGTTGCTTCTTTTTTGGCCAAACCCTGATTTCGTTTTGCTTTTTCTGGTCGTCAAGCCTGATCGACTCGACTCTTTTCCCGGCCCTTCGGCCTCTCACTTCGTTTCGTTCTTCTTTTCTACCCTCGCTTGAATAAAGACACTCGATCGGCCCGACTTTCCCAAATTCCCACCACCGGCCCTTCTTCTTTCCGGGTCTGGATTTTTTGCGTCGTTTCCGTCGTTTTGGTCGACGAGGAAGAAAGAAATTAATGAATGTTCTTTTTTGAAAATGTATAATAATACACCTACCGAGGCGAAAGCCAAAGGTAAGTCTCGTAGGTGGACGTATCGAACCAAAATAAGATCTCAGATTGATATCTTGATATACTAATTTACCATAATAAGAATCACTAAACCAACTTGAATCTGAACTACGATTCAGATCAAGTCTTACCGAAATCGGATTTCCTTTTCGTGCCATATATGCTTAGACTTGACTTTTTCCCCGCTTTTTCCCGATTCCATATTTTTCTCGAAGGTCTTCGTTTCGAAAACTCTATCAATTCCTTTCCTCTTTCCTTTCAGAGTTTACCACTCTGAATACCTTCTTGAACTTTTTTTAGGGTCTCGCTCCCTGAGTTCAAGAGTATACACTTTCGCGTCATACGGCTCCGCCCCGGAATCGGGGCCTCCCCTTTCCTTTGACCAACTTGTCCTTCCTTTCTATTTCTCGGTAAGCGGTTACGCTCGTTTTGGGTCACAGAAAAAATGGAGAAAGAAGGGATATCTATCTATACGTGTCTGATTCCCGGCCATTCATTCGCAAGTCACTTATAAGACGTGAGAGATGCTCTAAGTCATAACGGGGAAGGCCGGAGACTTCGCTCAAATGGGGGGCTGTTTTCTTCTCAATAAAAATGAAAGGCTGCTTCTTGGATCGTTTTGTAAATTGAGAACTCAATAAGAAATGTTCACTTGGGATTAGGTTCGCGAAGAAGGGCTGAGGCAACGAGTTCAGCTGCTCAATTGAAGCGGAGAAGCCCCCACGCGGTTAAGCAGCTGAAAGAGAAGCTACTGGGCATGGGCATCCTCACTGACGCTATTTAGTTCTTCGGGATCGGAATTCCCACTAGAGAAGACGGGAATTGAGTCAGGGGTCATGTCAGGGTTATCCCCGTATTGTATTAGCGAGAGGCGAAACCCTTCTAATTCACTTTTTACTTGGAATTTGGCCTCATAGAGCTGTTCATTTCATGTCTGTTTAGATCAATACTTTAAATCTGCATGCCTTCTTTATCACCGGGATGATAAAATGACCTATTAAATGAGGATGTGATATCGTATCCCGAGATTGAAGAGATTCCGCAGAGCGGTCGATTGACGATAGAGAAAGGTTGACGTCCACTGATGAAAGGTACCCTGACGAGAAATCCTATGACACATAGATCTCTCCCCCAATCAACATTTTGAACCGCTACGCTACCTTTTATGAAACTAGGTTTTTTGTCTCCTTCTTCTTAGACTTAGAAGGACTAGTAGTAGTTTTCTTCTTAGATCCATCCATCACAATCTCATTAACATTAGTTGATTTGCATTTCTCGTGTGATAGAGGTCGATTTCGATCTTTCATCAAACGAGCATGCGTTCTAATGAGGGAATCAAGATGCTCAACCAGAGTAGATAGGCAAACAGCAGGAAACTCTGCTTGTACACTATTTACGACACTACCAAGTGTATACACCATGATAACCTCCAATGAATATTGATTAAAAGCATTTATAAACTCTAATTGATTTTATCCTGGGAGTTTTGATATAAACATTTTATAAATGATTTCGGAGCATTACTCATAAGAATAACCTATTTATATCTATTTTTTATAAAAAATGACAAAGGGAGATCCTATAAGAGAGCTTACAGAACAGGCACTACATTTAAAATATAACTAACAATTGGCTAAAATCTTCGCTTTAGCAAGCGCTACGCCCCTTAAGCTTCGCATAAGCGACTACATACCTGTTCAAAGCAATATCTTCAGTTGAGAGTTTAGATGTTTTTAATATAAGAAAGGGAATGGAAAATCTTTCTTTGTATGATAAAACAACTAGTAGTTCTTCGGCATCGTCTGCTTCATCTTCTTCTTTAGTGAAAACGTCGTTATCTACTCCTAGTAATAGTACTACTTTACATACTTTCATGAACAGTGGTAAACATTCGTCGTTTACACGGCTAATTATGGATAAAACTCGTGCTCCTTTTATAGATATCCCAAGGAATATAATGGATATATCATCCAAGTCGAAGGACTCGACATCAAATAGAGGAATTCGGGTTTTCTATTCATAAATATAAATAAGATGACAAGAGCACCCATTTCACAAAAACCTTTTTTTCAACAACGAAGTAGCAACTACCTTAAATCGGCTATTAATACGGTTAGCTGTCAGTCTTTTTTGCTTTGAAATGGTAAGTAGCGGTCAGAGGGTGGCAAAGAGGGGGAGTGCTCTCTAAGCGTTATGTTTGAAAGCGCAGGTAAGATGATAGAAAAATTCCCAGTAAAGTCACGATGACGCAACAAAGCGAATAAGTATAAAAAGAAGATAGGAATCAGACACGAGGTTGCTTTTTCCAGCTATGACAAATCCATGCTTTCTAAAGTAAGGTCTTATTGTCGTAATGCAGCCTTTCTCCTTGCTACTTGGAAAAATGAAAGCATCTCTGATCGTTTGTTCCCCAGAGAGTGGGTCGTCCTTTGAAAAGACTATGTTGGCGGCCCGGAACTCTCTGGTTGCCATCCATTCCTCACACTCTTTAGGCTTCTTCCCTTTAGCTTCAACCCGATTTACGTAAGTGTCTTCTGGGCTTGCGAGAGGGCTTTGACTACTGCCTTTCCTTTCTGGTTTCAGGAGAAAGACGTAGGAGGTCGTACATCAAAATGATGGCAGGAATAGAATTGAGTCACCAGGTCATAGTCGAACGATTCGTTCAGACTAGGTGGATTGCTCCCTCTGGCGAGCTCTTTTCTTTTGTAGCTCCTCGCTGCTCTAGTAAGTGTATAACTCCTATTAATGAAGCGCGCAATCAATGTGCGCGTTAACGGCCCCTTATTCGCCCTTTTGAGAGTGAAACTACACCATCAACCTACCCCTACTCTGATCTCTTTCTATAACCACCTCCTTAGAAAGAGCCAGTTTTTTCCTTACTCTATCTTCTAAGTGAATTGGCATTACCTTATAAACTTCTTGTTATTCCTTCCCCGAGCAAACCTTCTTTGAGCCAACAGCCCGATCCATCTTAGTTCGATTAGGAAGTCCACGCACAACGAGAGCGAAGTCATGCGAACTCAGAAGCAGCAGCTGCATTTGTTCCGTTTCCGGCTGGCCTATCTTGCTTTCTCATCGAGGTATACTTGAAATCAATCTTTGCCTATCTGATGGAAAGCGAATCGAAGTTGCTTGCGCGCTTCTTTGCAGTCTTGTTCTCTACTGCATCTTATCCAGGATATAAACATCAAACCATTTCATTAGACTTCTGGGAATAGAAGAAAACTTCCTTCTTCTCTTATCTAAAGGGGCGTTCCTTCTTTATGTTTTATGCAGCTAATGTTGTAAAAAAGTCATGTAAAACCATGTAATAACAACCTTTACGAAGCTTATAACAAAACATATAAGGTCCTAACTGCAGGCAAAGCCAAGTCAAGTCACTATAATGAATAGTCGCGTCAATTAGACTTGTAATAAACAGAATGCCTCGATATGTTATTGGTTTTCAGCCTACTTTACACATAGGATAACTCAGGCAAGTCAGCTATGTACACCTGCTTTTTAGTTTTTAAGTTGTAGTTGTTAATTACGATGACACCCTTGCTAGATTCAACTTATCGCGAAGCTTCTCATTACCTGCAGGAGTCCCACTGCCGTTAGCACCTTTTTTAGTACTCCTTGAGCTAATCCCTCATTGTTTTCGCGCATTAAGCTCAGGAATACGTTTATTTGCTAATATGATGGCCGGTCATAGTTCAGTAAAGATTTTAAGTGGGTTCGCTTGGACTATGCTATGTATGAATGATCTTTTATATTTCATAGGAGATCTTGGTCCTTTATTTATAGTTCTTGCATTAACCGGTCTTGAATTAGGTGTAGCTATATTACAAGCTCATGTTTTTACGATCTTAATCTGTATTTACTTGAATGATGCTACAAATCTCCATCAAAATTATTTTTTATTTATAATTGAACAAAGGCGAGGTATTTATGCTTAAGTCATCGCTTCAAATCCGAGAACGCTTTTCTTTTTTCGGTATGCCGCTCCGCCTGCAAGGAGCGAGAAAACAAATTGGTCTGCGGTGATGTCAGAATTTTGGCTTTTGAAATTTGTTCTCTTTCTTTTCTTCTCTTCGTTTTACTTCCTTTTTCGCTTTGTTTTCCAGCCTGAAAGAGACTTGATGGCCCGGCCCCCTCTCTTCTTTATTCTTCTTACAGTCATGGGGCTGGCTTGGGAAATAAAGCTCTTCCGCTTTATAGTGCGTTTTCTTCTAACAGCTATCAAGGCGTGCCCTGACAAAAATGATATAGGGGCAAAGCTGAGATGGTACAGAAGAAGTCTGCTTGCCACGGGCAGACTCTATTGTCTAATGCGTCAGCATCACAAAGAGAAAAAGCCCTAAGGCATGGAAGAATGACTACTTCCAAAAGGAGTCTTTTACTGTTAGTAAGGCGAATCTTATAAAAGAATCTATTTTCATTTATCTTTTGAATTACTCATATATATCCTATGAATTTGATTTCGCATTGGAAACTATTCTAGGAGAAGTTCGAATCCGTTTCGTTCGGATATTGATCGGTCT
Organism: Patellifolia procumbens; assembly: GCA_947645195.1. Taxonomy (NCBI): domain Eukaryota; kingdom Viridiplantae; phylum Streptophyta; class Magnoliopsida; order Caryophyllales; family Amaranthaceae; genus Patellifolia; species Patellifolia procumbens. The sequence goes on along the minus strand of CANSGD010000759.1, from coordinate 720,812 downwards.
TGGTTTGACATGGTTTACGCGTTATTGGTTCCCGGAAGAGTTAATATTCCCATTAGCTAAACCCTTTCTTACCCTGCCTTTGGACTCGTATTTTGTTCGTACACAATTAACGGAGGCCTTCCCGACATATGTAGCAACGTCTTCAAAAGCATGCTCTTACTTCGTCTTTCCTTTTGTAAGTCACCAAATTTGGTGCTTTTTGATCCCCATTGCTATGGGGAACAAAGGACGAAATACAATCGATTTTTCCATTTAAGCGGTTTTTGCTTCTTCTTGTTCCTGTTCTTAACTCTTTCCCGGGTAGTTCCCAATGTTTGGCACTTTCCATACTTCGTGGGTGCAACATCAACATATTCGCTCATGATCAAATTACAACCTAAGATCTATGACTATATTATGTTAACTGTTCGTATTTCGTTCATTCCATCGGTATGCTCCCAGGTACCTGTAATTGTGATCCGTTTGCCAGAACTGAGGGGCCTTTCTGTGGAAACCTTCACGAACAATCGTCGTTTTTTTGATGGTTTTTCCCCTTCTCACAGCTGCTCTTTCAACACCTCCGTATATCTGGTGCCAAATCGTCGCCCGTTTCCTTATTTCTTCGATAATAGAGTTGGCTATGTTTGTGGCATCGATTGTACAAGTTCGTGAAGAAGGCTGGACGAGTGGAATGAGGGGGAGCGGCTCGATGGACAAAAAAGAAGAGTAGCCCCCTAGAACCTGGCAAAGTAATTATCAATGAATTCCCGAACAATTCTCAACCAACATCCGCGGTTCATTCTCGTAAAGATTATAACACACAGAAGACTCCTTACCTTAGGAGCAGGATGAGTGATACATCCGGCGAGCGCCGGCGAAGAACGCAAGCAAAGCTGGAGCTCGGGCATTGTTATATTCCATCAAGAGAAAGAAGGCAGACTAGTAAGAAGGCCGACCGCATAGAGTAGAGGGAGCGAACCCAAAAGCTCCGCTTTTCGGAGCAGACCAATCTCCGTACCGCCCCTCTTACTCTCTCTCTATAAAAAAAAGCCTGCGGGAAGCACGAAGAGCCACCAATGTCGTGGCGAAGGTTATACTTCAAAAAGTAAGCGAAGCTAAGGTTTCGTATGTGTTATATCCTTTCGATCAAGCAACAACTTCTAGGGCAATGATATTGTTCAAGAAGTCAAAAAAGAGCGCTAGGGAAAAATGGAATTTGAGTGCCGCAGAAAAGCTAGCTTTTTAAACAAGACAGGGATCACCCGCTCGGCAATGTTACCTTGGGGAGGAGACAAAACACTAAAAACAATTAAAACTAATAAATTTTTCTTTTTTTATATGAACAAGATTAGTATCGAAGAGTTGGTGAACATTGTTCTGACTCATAGCTTTAAGATGACTGGCATGAATGAGCCAGCTTCAACACCACCTAGACTCTTAATCATAGACAGACTTGCACTGACCTCAACATAAAAGGATGAGCCCGGTCTGTATATTTGTACGCATTGGCTTAACTCACTCCTAACCTCCTTATACACTGAAAAGAACACATAATGAAAACTGCCTAGTTAAAGCGGAACGAAAAGGAGTTTGAAGTCGGGACAGCATGGATACGAGACTTTTGAAGTTAAGTTTGGAATCATTGCGGTTTTCTATCTTCAGATTAACAAATGAAAAAAAAGAACCAAGACCTTTCAGCGATTCGACGCGCTCCCCTAAGCTAGACGCTTTACCTACCTGACCTCAGAGAGAATAGAATGAGTCGCCCTAGCCCTAGTCTTACTAAGAGTTTTAATTGCTCTGTAGGATAGTAGGGCGAATGAATTGCATTAGTGCGATTTGGCTAGCTGAATCGCCCAGCGAACAAGTCGCCTCCTTGCTAAAAAGAAAAGCGGACCCGCAAAATAGCGTCTTCGATGTTGCATATAAAAAAAGGTTTCTTTTTCAACCAGGTATCTTTTTTTTTTCTTTTGGCTAAGAAGCCCGTAGGTTGTACGCCAGCCATACGTAGCTTGAACTGTGATGGCCACAATGCTTAGCTATTGCCGATCCTTAAAACGCTTTTGGTTGAATGTTCACACTTGATGCACCGTCTGCACGTCCTACATTCACTCCCGGAATTTAAACAGGAAAAGAGGAATTTGAACCCCCGGTCTGCTGTAGTCAGCCTTAACGGTTTGCTTGACTGGCGAGTCTGCCGTCTCCGCGTCTTTCCCTTTTGAGGGCTGCTCCTCAAGCCTTCGAGTGCCGATCTTCGCTTGGGCCGTCTCGCGAAGATCTTCTTCGCATCTACTCTTTCTTAGAGGATGAACCATACCTTCGCTATTGCAAGAATATAGCGATCGAAGAGCTATCGCTCAGCTGCTTCGCGTATTACGAAAGCCGTATTGCCCGAAGGGGGATACTGAAAGAGCGTAGGTAAGTGGTAAGCGTAGGAGGCATGCCCGAAGGACAGCGGCAGCAGTGTGGTTCCAGGAGCTTCCGTTAGATTGATATCTGCAGGGTGGCGGGGACTTCGGCTGCCTTGTTTCGGGTGAAGATAAGAGGGTAGTAGGCTTAGTAGGGCTCGAACCTACAATATAACCGTTATGAGCGGTACGTTTCAGCCAATTAAACTATAAGCCCTTACGGATCTTTACATGCAATTCTCTCACTTCGGGAAGAGCGGACGGAAAGAGAAGGCCTTTGCTCTATCTGCTTCTTTCGCTTCCCAGGAATGAACAATTGTAAAATCCATTTTATTTTCCAATTGTTTATAATATATAAATAAATCTTATTTTTATAAAAAAGAAAAATTTAGTAAATTAAATTAAGTAAGCGACTCAAACTGCCGGTACGCTTTCCGGCTCGCAACGACTTCAAACGGGCGGGGGCTCTCTATTTGCTTGCAATGCCGGCTGTTCGCCTTTAGTTAGAAGTGAAAGTAGAGAGCGCCGTTTGCCCTACACTTAAAAAAAAAGAAAAAGTACATAAGGGGCGGAGCGAGTCGCTTAAGCGAAGCTTTTGGAGTGAGAAAAAAACTTGGTTACGGGAACCGAAGGTGAAGGTTAGGCCGACTTCTTTAGCTACTTCCGCATTTGATTTGTCGTATTCAGGAAAGCTTGCTTTATGGCAGAGCATTTAGCAATGCCAGCAGCCTGGTGAGGGCTGACTGTCTGGGGACAGGTTAAGGCAGGGCCCGCTGGGCTTGCTTATCATGAGATTGGGTAAGGGAATCGTAAAGGGGCTCATAAACCGGGCGGGCGAGCTTTTGGGCATACGGAAAGGGGGAAGTGGATGGAGAGTACTTCTCAGCTAGAGTTGAGAGTGAAGTCGCTATAGTGGCTAAAGTAAGTCTTATTACACGGTTGGACGCCCGGCTCTAGACGAAGCTGCAGGGGTTACCACCACATCCTCCCCCGATAGACTCGAAGCTCTTCATAATCAGGCAGGGTAGAAAATCTTCTTTCAAAAAAGGCAGACCAGAGATGACAGAGGAAAGTATTTAGTTAAAAAAATATACGGCAGTCAGAACAGCTTCGGCCAAAAATTGACTAAGGACAGAAGCACAAGCTACAAGCATTAACAACCGGTTTCGTTTAACCTTATGTAAAAAAAAAGAAGCAGCGAAGAAAACAAGACACTAAGTTGTTGCGCTAACTTGCTAGCGCTAGCGCACTACGGCTTTTCATGCGGGTCCATTCATTCCATTCTCTTCGCCTTACACGGACCTAAAGGCTCCTTTAGGAGGGCGTATTAGTGGTTTCTTTTCAAAAGGGATTTTTTTCGATCGTAGCTTTTAGACAGTTAACAGCTAAGCCACTACTCACACAGCTAATAAAGTCGGTCAGGTCACTACTGAGACAGCTCATAAAAGTAGTTTTCTTTCTATTTCCTAAAAAGCTTATCTTAGGAGAATCCCTTCCTTACACTCGACTTAAACTTGTTATTACTAATACTCAACTTAAAGTAAAAGCACCTACAAACTCACTCATAAGGAAACTCGTCAAGTAGGTCTCTCGAGCCTTGTTACGAACTAAAGTACTAAAGCAAAGCGACCCACTCTCCCCCCAGCCCAGGCCAAGGGTCTCCCCGCTCTTTTTTTTCAGGGGCAGAGTCAAGTTCGTTCCGGTCAGCAAATCCGCCCCGCATCGTATCGATAGCGATTTATATCACCTCCCCAAGCCTAATTCTTTGTGAGCAATTGATCGTGACAAGTCGACCGATCCATAATGAAAGCACCTGTAGATAGAAGCCCTTTGTTGACCGCTGGACTCATCCTCAATGCCTAAACCGGCATTGCCTAGTTCAGTCGTCTGTCGACTTTTCTTCCCATGCCCGAGATGGCCCTCTGGGGAGCAGTCTCCAACAGAGATAGCTTTGTGGTCAACTTCTATTCTACTTGTTGGAAGGTTCGTCCGGATCTCTTCCCGGGTCAACCTACTCAATATCCGATGGAGGGTAGGCTTTTGGCGGCCGCAGAGTCGGCGGATAAAGCAGCAGATGATACGTACTTGCAAATAACTGGATCATAAAACTTATCTACTCCAATAGTTCGCCTTCAGCTCACCTTGGATACTCCAAGCCTCCACTCTCTCTCGGTTTGTTCGGAAATCATGGTAGTCTTTTCATGGATCTTTTTTGGAACGGGAATGGGCCTGGAGTTAACAACAACGACAAAACTGCCTTCTGTCTGTTGCCATGGAATGTATAGGTAGGGATTCTTTTATGCTTGGAAAGTCCGTTCCGCGCTCTCTATCCCCCTTTTTTTGAGGACCCCATGAACCTTAGTATTCGTTTTCTCTTTCTTTCTTCCTTTTCGTATATGGGAAAGCCTCATGGGGTTCTCTCAACATACATATCCGGGGGTGCACCTGTTTAGTAAGCAAGGATCGGAACGGGCGAATCCCGGGTCGAATTTCTGATCTATTTGTTTTAGCGTTCGAGGATTGAGCTTTTTGAGAGCACCGCACTGCGATTGAATGACAGATTTCAATGATGATAGTTCTCTTTTCATTTGGATGAAAGAAGAATGGATGTATTAAAAAAAGTAATTACGGAAGAACCTTCTCATAGAAGAAAGCAATAGGCCGGTTTGAAGAGCAAGCTTGAAAATAAATAGAGAGGTCATTCATTCATAGCAGAAAAAGCGCTCACTCACTCATATCTGAAAACGCAGGCGGAGGCTCTTTATCCTTCTTACCTTAGAAAAAATTTGTTTCATTCTTCAAAGCTTTCTTTCATGGATAATGTTTAGTATTCCCCCCTGAGTAAGAGGGGGAGGACTTGATGTGACTACTATTAGACCTCCAACCCGAAAATACTCTACAATCATTATGAGCGGGTAAACTTTTCCTTTCCTTTCTGCGGAGGGGACGGCCCGTGAGGTTTCGCTTAGCAGCTTTTTGGCTGTTTATGATAGAGTGAGATTCACGTTGCCTGGTGGTTCTGATTAGTTGTACCGGATAAGACTTCGAACGGCCAATCGTAACAACGGTACGCATCCCATGCGGGCGATCTTTTGCCTTGTGGGGAAATCTCTGGACCTGAAGGGCACTTCGATAGTCAATCACTAGAAGCCGGCTTGAGTCCAATGTCAAGTTGAAGTGACGACAGTGGACGGTATAAAAACCATCCCTTAGGATCCCAATGAGTCGGTACGGGGCTCATGCTTCCCAAACGTCACGCGTTTTTTAGGTCATTAGTCAACAGCTCCCTGGACGGCGAAATAGGGGTGACTTCACATTGTTTCCTGACACGCCCATCTTTGTTTGAGGGAAATCCTCTCCGCGTTCCGGCTGATGCCGCACCTTGCGCGTATAAATGAGTATGATATATACCTCTTTGCTCAGCACGTGACTGTGTACCTTGAAAATGAAAGCTGCATGTCTTTGCCCGCTCCTGGTTCAGGGTAGAATCCATTACCATTGAATGCCTTGGTCAAGCACGGGATTACGGCCGAAAGGCAGGGGTTTCCGCTAGGCGAAGGAACTCAGAAAAGCCTGACTCTATAGGTGCTTAAAGCCCTTAAAAAGGTTTAATGTCCATGACCAGCTAAAGATCACTGCCATCTCACGAATTGGATTCGAACCAATCAATCTCCGATACCTTTAGTAGATCGTGAGTGGGTCTGTCGTCCTCTTCATTATAGTCCTTCTAGAATCAATAGCATTTCGTCGGAATACATCCTGTCTTTTCACCTTAGTAGTCCTATGCATAGTCAGTACTATAGCCCCAATCATGGCTACTAATAAAATAAGACTAGAAACCAAAAACCAGACAAAATAGTATGTATAGAGTAAATTGCCCAATGTTTCCAAATTAGTCCAACTTCGTACCTTTCCGGCATAAACCGTATATCTCAGAGAGGTCGTATTTCTTTGGGTTGGTAGTAATGGAATGGTTTCATTATCTAAAATGAAGAACATTTCCCACCAAAAGATCAGTCCAATAATACCACTCACAGGTAAATAGCGCAAGACTTCTTCGTGAATCTCCGCTATTTGAATATGGAACATCATAACAACGAATAGGAATGAAACGGCTATAGCTCCTATATAAACTACTGGGAAGATCATAGCGGAAAAATCGAGACCTAACAAAAGAAGTAAACCTGAAGTGTTGCGAAAGACTGGGATGGGAAACAAAACGGAATGTACCGGATTTTTAGCACGTACAAGCATCAAACCAGAGACCAAAGCCGGGCTCGACAAAACAGAAAGTATCATGGTACATCGTCCTTCACTGAAATGGAACTTTCATGCTGGTTTGGAGTAAGAACTAGCATGAAAGTCGATCTATTACGTACGACCAGCGCGGTTGTTCATATTTCATTTCCTTCTTCCAAACCAAGCCCATCTTGGAGAGCATTCACTAAGTTACTTACGATCTCTCGACGCCGATAATTTCTTATGTGCCCGGGTTCGGCTAGCTTCTTCCCCACCTTTTAGCGTTCTGGGCAATAAAGAAACCCGAAATCAAAAAGAAAGAAGAGAAATTGGGCCATGTTTCCCGAGGGAGGCCAGCAGTCGACTAGAAGTCGAAGACTGCTCTATGAGGGCTTCCCTCTTTCCTGGGCTCTGCTCGCCCGTCTACGCTCCGACCCAGAAAGTCATAATTGAAAAAATGTTTCCTTACTTGTTCAAGTAAGTGAATTGGCATTACCTTGCCTGCATTAAGATTTAAAACTTGTCGTCAAAAAAGGGCAATCAATCAGAATCAAGAAAAAAAAAATGAAACCGGTACAATATTTTTTCTAGATGGATCCCTGTCCTTATCTCTATCCGGATAGATATGTCCCTATGCGCGACTACGCCGATCTTTATGTGTTTTGGCCACGTCCCTTTCCGCTCCGAAGAGGAAGGTTTGGATCTTTCAATCTTATGTCTTGAGGGATGTGATCTATGTTAGGTCCATAAGATACCACAGCTTTTAGTGTTCTATGATTGACCTCCGAATAATGAGTAGGTAGTTCTATCCTTTTGATTCTTCTCTTCCTTCTCTTCTTCGATAAGAATAAGGTCACGGAGTGATCCAAATTCCTCTTCATTCTGTTGTGCTCAGCGTCGGATCCAAACTTCTTTGTTCTTTCTAAGTCTTGTTTTTTTTGCATAGAAGAATGTAACTTTTGCAAAACCCGGTCTTTTAGTAGTAGGCGGCATCCCTTCTTAGTTTTGAGTCGGCGGAACCATTCTGTTTTGCTTCTTCTCCACATTCTTACTCGACGGAACCATTCTGTTTTGCTTCTTCTCCACATTCTTCCCCGGTGACCCCTTAATTTGCCTATGATTTTTTCAACTGATATTTTTATATAGAAAAATCTCCTTATTTCTTCACCGCGGGTTCTCGCGTCATTTTCTTGAAAAGATAGTATATCACCGTGGGAAACTTTAAAATGACTAATGTTTACTGTTCCATTATTCACACACACTTTTCGATGACTTATCGGCTGCCTTGCTTGAGGAATAGTTTCACAAAAATGTAGACGAACCAGAATAACGTCCAATCTTGTTTCTGGATTGAGTAGAAAGGGGATATATGAAGTTCGTTTTGTTCTTCTGTGCATCTTTGTGATGGGTAAATTCCCATGAAAAAGGGACAACTTTCGTGTAGTTTGTAATTGTATGTAACTGTTACGATTTTTTCTCGGAGAAATCTTTTTCTTAATAGATCTTTTCTTCATTCTCCATTTTCGGAGATCGCGGCGTTGCCCTATTGTAAGTTCTTTATTCCGAACATTTCCTAAAAGTAGACGACAAGTTTTAAATCTTAATGCAGTCATTATGTATTGTTGAATCAGTCAGTCTTTTTCGCCACATCGGGGCTATGGGACTCGAACCCAATTCTTTCCGCGACCCCTCCACGAATAACGAGAAAATTTCTTATCTACGAGAATTTATGCTTCGCTACTTTTCTACTTTTAAGGTTAGATGCCCAGGTCAGGTCAGAGAGTTAACCATTAAGAAATCAGCTCAATAAAAGTGACATCGACCCATAAGCTTCGCTTAAGCGACTACATACCTCTCTTACTTAAAACATAGTAAGACTTGCATGTCTTAATTAATCATATAGAAAATGAAGAAAGATGCTGAGGGAATGCATCAAAAGCGACTTTGCCAGGCAAGCTTCTAAGATTTCAACTGTCCAAAATCTTCGCTTTAGCAAGCGCTGCGCCCTTAAGCTTCGCATAAGCGACTCGCTACGCCCCTACGGCTCAATGTCTTATTATTGAATTAAGAAAAAACTTCCATTCCGATCAGAGTTTAGGCTGTAGTGAAAGATTCTCTCTTTCTTCCTCCGCTGGAAAGAAGGGGACCCATTGAAATGGGAAATTAAGTTGAGTTATGAAAATTCACCTTACTAAGGGTGCTTCCACAAGCGCATACACAGTCCCCTTTTCTACATCAGCAACTATTGAGCTTGGGCCAAGCAAGAAGAAAAGAGAGGGTACAACAATAAAGTGAAGTAGTAAAGCGGGTAAAAAGAAGCGCGTCGCATCTTAGCAACGGTTCCTTGCTTCCGGCAACTCCATGAAAGATCGCCGATGAAAAAAAAGGCAATATCCACTCGTAGATCGGGTTGGTTATATTTATATAAGGGCTATTTTGCATATTTTTAATGTTGATAGGCAGTGGGGTAAGGAAAGGATCATCAATCTATGAGAATTTCCGAGTTGCAAAATCCCTCCTTAGTCCAGAGAGAGTAAGGAGGAGAAGGAAATACAACCTTACTTGAATCCTTACTGGACTACTTCATATGCCTTCCGCACACAGGACAGAGGAATTCACTCCACACACGAGCCAACTCCCCTAAAAGGCCTTTCTTTCAAGTCTGTTTGAAGGTAATGCCAATTCACTTACTTGAACAAGTAAGGAAGAATCTTTTTTTCCTATTCTACTTGCACTTAGAAAGACTCTTTATTGCTTCTAGCCTTTAGGGAAATCGCCCCGCCCAACAGGGATCATTATCTTCCAGACTAAACTGTATTTAGGATCGAAGATCTATTCGTAGATCGCACTTTTAAGCGCCTTATTAGTAAGACAGTTTATTACAGGTCAACGATCAATCACCTTGACTTATGCAATACGCAATACTATTTATTATAAAGTTTCCTTTCGCTAGGAGAGAGCTTGTCCTCTTCAAGGCTTTCTTTCATGCAATTGGCGACGCCTAAGATCTTAAGCTTCCTGGACGTCTACAAATCTGTTAGGCAGGAAATGTTTACATTGGGGAAGAGTTCATGCTATCATGTCGCTAAAAAGTGGGCTTTTTGCCTCTACCTTTGAAAGTAGTGTTAAAAAGCCTTACTTCATTGGTTCGATCAGCCTTTTCGTATAAATAGCATTGGGCGTTTAGCACCGGCCTTCTATTCATTCCCACCCTGAAGCAGTTATTCAAACTAAGATCGTCATCGTACCCTCAAGGCAAGCTCCTGAAGTAGAAGTGTGAGGCAAGACGGGCTGATAAACTACGAAAATCCTTTTTTGAGGGTGGAATAAGACACGCGGAAGACTTCGGAGTCGGAGATCATCAAAAAAGAAATCCAATGCTTGTCGTGGGCAATCCTAGAGCCCCTTTCCTCGGGATCGGCTTAGGCTGGCTAGCCTTCTATCTGCAAATCTGCTAACCGACCGACGGATACCACTAACTGACTAAGCTAGAGAACAGGAGACCAAAGGTCTTCCTGCTTAATCGAGCTTCTTTTAGAACGGGTAAAATAAGGAGCTTTCCCTCCTTCCACTGTCACTTTTCTCATTCTTTTCCCTAAAAAAAATTCATAAGCTAAAGAAGGAAATAACTTACAATGCTACAAAGAAGGGAACTTCAAACTATTCTCAACGAAAAAGCCTTTCAACTAGTCGGTCTAACCTTCCTAACTTGGCACACATATGACATCAAGCCATCAACCAAGTCAGCCAACTACCAGCATTAGGTCCCCCAGTCGATGAGGGTAAGGAGGAAGCGATAGCCTGCTCTCATTGATGATTTCGAACCTTCTTACCCTCTCTTGGATGAAGCAACCATATAACTGACGATATAGATTGAGTAGCGAGATCAGTTACACTAGCCCGGGCATGCCTTAGGCTTCCTCTGCCACCTCCCTTGAGTCGAGTCTTAAATCACTTTGGTATAGGAGTTATCCAAGTGAATCCGAACTTTGATAGGATTCTAATGACTTTCTTTTGAACGACCTAAATGGCGCTGACCTCGTGCTAGCCTAGGTCTTGTTTATAGGATCCAATCTTTTTCTAACTCGAGGACTGACTACCTGTCGCCGGGAGATGCCTCCTTAGCACTAGTCCAAGGCCTGCCCGATTCCGGTACAAAGAGCCCATCATCTTGAGGGTAGACTGGGCATTTTTTCTGTCTCTTTAGAGGAGAGGAAGCACTTTGTATCAATTTATAAAGCTTAGTCTAGTCGTACGTCTACGCCCCTTGTAATTCATTTTTATACTGATCTGGTTCCGCATCTACATCTTGATAATCCAAAGGCTTCCACGCTCTTTGTCTTCAACGGATTTAGATTCCAACTTTAGTCTTCGGATTTCCAACTAGGTTAGATTATGCTTTTCACTCTACTTGATCTATTCGTTTTGTTGATCTCGTGTCGTATGATGAATAAGAATGGGCGGTCTCGAAAGACTTCTGGTCAGACACAAGAAAAGGAATATAATAATAATAGTTGGTACGGCCAAGAGCACTTGTAATTGTCACTAGTTGTCTTCTCTATATCTTGTTACTGGTCTCCGGTCACTCAACTAAGCTACTACTAGACTACTAGCACTCGGTTATTGTACCCGCTGAAGGAAGAAGACTGATGGAACCTGGGGGCATAGACCAGGAAACCAAGAAAGATGGAATCTCCTAAACCCGATGTCAAGCGGACGAATGAGAAATTTTGAATGGTTGGAGAGAGATCACAGGCAAATTCGAACATCTGGTATCCAATTTGTGAAATACAGAGGCACTGAAAGTGTGAAAGCTTTCTTGTGGAAGATGTCTCAATCATGTCGAGAATGTAGGCTAGAGAGGGAACTCGGGGATTAGATTCACTGGGCTAAGTAGACTTTCTGAATAGGGTGGAGGCTCTCTCTAAAGAAAAAGGACGAGTGGTTTTGTAACCGAAAGTGATAGGGTTGGATAACTAAGTGTGCGAAGGTGGATGGCTTTTTCACAAGCACTAAAGAGTTCGAAGACGACTCCATTTCCTGACTGATGAGATTGAACTCAAGGATGAGAAGTCCTAAGGTTGATCCTGAGCCCGAGGCTCTGAAAGAGTCCTTGCTCAACTCAAGATCCTTTGAATAAGACGGCATTCTGTCACTGACTCCTTCTAAGTAAAGAAAATAAGAAAAGAGGTTAGTTTGGTACTTTATGTACTGAGGCAAATTTTTTTAAAGCAATGAAAAGGATAAGTATAAGTAAAGAGAGAAGACGGGAAATCAATCCAAGAATTTGAAGTTGCATGCCTTGTATGAAAGGCTGGGTCTGGTCTTTATCTACGCAATTAAAGATTTTTTTTTGTTTGGTTCATTCTTTGACTGCTCTGAAAACACCCCCTGAGGGGGGAAAGGACCCGATTTGAGCTACTACATGAATAAAGGACTGACAGAAATCCACCCTAGGCTACGGATAAGAAAGGTAAAGCTCGAAGAGGCATTCTCCACGGGCAAGGCCCAAGTATCTAGATGCGTCGTCCCTTTCCCTCAACAACTTTCTGAAGAGTCCCCGCGCAGTAGGGATGGTTTTGTTGACTACCTTTAGAAAATGGAAATAAGTAAAATCTCTCTATCCAGTGCGTAAGTCATTTCATTTGCCGCAGCCCTTTTCTTGTTTGATTTCTTTGAATCACTGACTATAGAAAGAAAAGGCAACAACTCCTCTGAATCGTATCTACTTTTTCAGGAACACAAAGTTCAAAGAACTTCTCTACGCCTCGATCAATATCTTCCCTTCCTATGGCCGATAGATCGCTCTTCAAGTAAAAGACCATTCAGTGAAAGATTACGCTTTCTAGCTTCAAAGAATGCTCTTAACAACGAAGCATATTTTTATATGCTTCTTAGGGCTTTCTAGCTGTAGGAAGTATAGAGTGGTTTTAATTCTATGGAACCAGAGATCTTCTAGTTTCGGGCGGGAAAGGTAAGCCTAAATAGGTCCTTACTTAGGGAAGGATGCTCATCGAAGATGAGGTACCTCAGCTAGAGCTGGGGAAGGGCAGCTGCTATCTTATTAGTTACCAAATACCCTGCTTAATCGTCTTCTTCGCATCCTTCTCATAGAAAGAGAAAAGGAAAGAACCCCCGGTTCTAGACCTGGTACCGCTGCTCCCTTTCTCTTGTCTTGGGTTGATAAAAGTGGAATCCGCCGATTCAGGTTTGAAAATCGAACCAGATCAAAACATTCAACTGTCGACGGAAAAACTTTGTCGGAACGTCAACCGCAAACGAAGGATGGCCAGGCCCCGGTTCCCAGGGTTAGAGTATTCCCTATTATGAGCCTACTCAGATCAGAACTAAACTAGTTTATTTTCTTTTGCCTATCGGCCGGCCGGCTTTAAGCAACCTTCGCATTTTCTGCTGAGATCCCAAGTCTCTAAGTGGGCCCTCTAGGCCACTCACGACCTTGGCTTTTTAGAGAATCCCGCTCCTGTGTCGTAAGACTTGTAGCTTGGCAGTCTACCAGGTGGGTTTGTTTCTCTTTCCAGTTTCGAGTGTCTTCTTGGATAGTTATAGCGGCCCATAGGCGCGAGATGTACCTTGTGGGGGGGCGGCGGTCCCCTGGACATAGTCCTTTTAGGCAGTGGCCGTTTAGTCCATGGTCCATTGGATGGTCGGTGCAAGGCCAGAAATTGGAACACATTGATTCCGCTCGTTCCCGTCCTTCGCTTCAGGGCCTGTCCCTCGGTGTGGTCAGTACTCTATACTGTCGGGCAGCGAAGCTTACACTTGTTCACTAATTATTACGGTTCAGCAGGGCCTCTTTCCTCCTCCCCTTTCTGCTCACTCGTAGGGGTCTGGACCCCCACAAAGGGGGAGGGAGTCGACTGAACATCTCAGCCATTGGCGGGAATTTCTTCCACATCCGATCCCCAATTCTTCTTCACCCCGGATGGTCGTGTTGAGTGAATTGTGACCTCGTACGATCGTGTCGGGTGAGCAAGAGCCCCTTCGTCACAGTCTTTACTTATGGGCTAACAGGTCACACTTTGGCCAAGTATCCTACAAAGAGACTCCCGAAAGCCAGAAGTATTAAAGGAATGGCCATAGGAATGGGCGCATCATGACATCGTAAGATGTCTCGCCCGAATGAATTAGTTGGTACTAGAAATGTTAGAAAAAGTAAACGAAAAGAGTAATAAGAAGTGAAAAGGACAGAGACACTTCCCAACCAGAAAGCAAAGTTCCCACTGATGGTATACTTAGTGTAAGCGAGCTCTAAGATCACATCTTTGGAATAAAATCCAGTTAGAAAAGGAAATCCAATTAGAGATAAGCTGCCCATGAGCATCATGGCATAGGTAAAGGGGAACGATGAGGCGAGCCCCCCCATCTTCCGCATATCTTGCTCATCCGACATGGCATGAATCACCGAACCTGCACTCAGGAATAGTAATGCCTTGAAAAAGGCGTGATTCATTAAATGAAAGACGCTAACCGAATAGTTAGAAATGCCGCAAGCAAAGATCATATAGCCTAATTGACTGCAAGTTGAATAAGCTATGACCCTCTTTAGATCGTTCTGTAATATTCCAGTGGTTGCCGCAAGGAATGACGTCATAGCTCCTGCAAAAGTAATAAAAATTAAAGCCGTAGGTGGGTATTCAAATAAAGGGGAACACCTTGCTATCATGAAAACGCCAGCTGTTACCATAGTAGCTGCATGAATCAAAGCGGATACTGAAGTGGGACCCTCCATAGCATCGGGTGACCAAGTATGCGATCCTATCTGTGCAGATTTTCCAACAGCAACAATAAAAAGTAAAATACAAATAAGAGTTATGGCATTCAATCTCATATTGCAAAAAATCCAAGAATTTCTAGGGGCACTAGCACAAGCAAAAATGGTAGAAAAGTCTACTGTTTGAAAGAGAGTAAAACAACCCGAAATCCCAAGAGCTAATCCAAAATCACCTACTCGATTGACAAGCATAGCTTTTATAGCTGCTTTATCTGCCTGAAGTCGTGTAAACCAAAAATGAATTAACAAATATGAAGCAAGACCTACTCCCTCCCATCCCAAGAATAATTGAAGAGAGTTATCTCCAGTCACCAACATTGGCATAAAAAAAGTAAGAATGGATAAGTAACACATAAATCGAGGGCTATGCGGATCCTCAGACATATATGAAATAGAATAAAGATGGACCAAGCTACTTATGAATGTAACCACAATTAACATCACTACGGTCGGGCTATCGAACACGGAGTCAGAAGTGAATGACGAGTCGGACCAATCTGCGAATCGAGCGAGCTACCCTTGCGTGCAATGATGTGGTGGTGAACCTCTCATTCGAATTCAGTGCTCTCCGAACCGTGCGGGAGGGTTTCCCATCACACGGCTCACCAACTTGATTTTCTGCGGAAACCTTATATCCAAACAGGCCTAAGAGGTACGGTCTCGCTTTCCTTTTCCACTCAAGTGTACGGCATCTGCCGTGCTTAGGCCCCTTCTTCCCTTCCCTAATGAAGTAGTCCACCGCCCGCCTTAGTAGTCTCAAATAGAGCGTGCAGGCTTGCCTCTTTTTTTAGTGGGTGATTCACTACCGAAGCGAAGAAAAGGAAAAGGGGGTACTACGAGCCCTCTGCCCCACGCATCTAACCAGCTCGCGTGGTTCACCGGTTCCACCGACTAGACCCTTAGAGTGATTCAGTCGATACAGAGGTGCGCTTGAAGTGGGGGGTGTGCTGCCCCTATTGGGCCGGGCTCTTCCCCATAAGGCCCCACCGTCTGGGCATAAGCGCCCTCTTGCTACCCATATGCGAGGCGCCGTCTTAGCCTTCCCTGACTCGGATCGCTCCCACACCTGTAGCGTTCGCGATCGGCCTCCTTAACTTGTATCGATCGAAAGGCAGGGGGGCACAACCCCCGACCAAGGGAGTGGTTACGTCCAGTATGTCCTCCCTTATTCCCGACATGCTATGGTGCCCCGTGGTGGGTAGGAGCGGGTCGAGTCCGTATCGCCGTGGAGCAACAGCCGCGTCCGGATCTGATCTATCTACCCGGCAATTCATCCGGTGACTTCACGGTCGCCAAAGAAGCCCCAAGAAGCATCAAACATTTCCGATGAAATCCATGGAGCAATTCTTAGATAGCAAGCACTAGCTCCCGGTGCGACTTCATAAAAAGCAATCAAAGAGAAGATCGAAGAGAATGAAACGCACGTAGTAGTCACTATAGCAGTTCCTTCTGCTCCTAGAAAACGTCCGAAAAAACCTGCTACGGAACTACCAAGCAAGGGCAAAAAGACGATAAGTAAATACATAATTTCAAGTGTGATCAAACAACCAAAAATCAGACAATGACAGAGCGGTGAGTAAGGGATCGAGGAACTAAAAAGGGGTTAAAGCAGTAGGAGCCTTACCCTTTCAAAAGTTCATCGACAACAAACTGCACTAAGGGATGCTCCGGACTTATTTCTCCTTTAAATGCGGAGAGCCCTCGATAATTCTCCCCTACCTTCGGGACTCGCCGTTGGACAAGCCCCGACACAGTTTGAAAGTGGACCTCCCTCTCCAAGAGGAGTGTGGCTTCCGCCTGAACGTCTTTTATGAGAGCCTGATAGAAGCCCTGATATAAAAGACGATCGCAGGATCCCGCTCTGGATTCCCGGAGGCGCTACTACTCCCACCCGCAGTATGGGAAGAAGTAGAGCGAAAAGTCCTCCTCCCCCCTCTTGCCATCGTGTTGCGTATGGGCCCGAGTACTCCATCTCTATCATTGCATATTAGAATATAGAAAGTCAAGAAGAAAAGGCATGACCAGAAGAATTGTGTGAAATAAGTAAATGGATCCAGTTGAGGCATAAGAACGTTTTTATTTTTAATGATTCCCTCCAGACAGCTTAACTCCGTCAAGCCTCTAGATTTCGTTTTTGGTTCAATTCAATATAGTAAGTTGGTTTTTGACCAACAAAGCAAAAAAAGGGATAGACACGGAAAAGCTTCAATCTTCCACTTGAATATTAGTACACAGAACATCTCGATAAAGCAAGGCAAGAGTCAAAGCAACTAGATGATTCGCCATCGGATAGCCGCATACCTTGAATCGGCCCTAAGCTAAGACTTTTCTTCTCTTATGAGATTTTGACTTTGATCGAGAGCGGTACATTTCTCCCCAATATGAGATAGGTTGCAGCTATAGGAAGAACTGAACCTGACTCATTTCGTAATGTTGACCCCACGGAGCGGTAGCGAAGGAGACAGCAAATAGATTGAAATTCTCGACCTTTTTTATGGCAGCCGCAGCCTCTATCTCCGGCGCTCTGAATATCGGGTATGATTGTGACTTTCTTTCCCGAGTGTGAGATAGAAAGTAGGGCCCTGTAAAGAGAGTTTTTCTCTAGCTAGTTAACGTTCCAGCACCAATAGACAGTGCCGGAGAAAGCGATCGTATTCCCCATTGCCTCGAAGGTCTTCAGGTAATTGAGTCGTTGGAAGCATGCCATAAAGTCCTTGACGGGGAAATAACATCAGTTAGAACGCTTGCCTCTTTTCTGTAGTATGTCCATCGAGCGAGAGTATAGTTTGTACACCTAGAGGACGTCGGTTCGGTTTCTTGGTCTAGCCGGAAAGGAAATCTATTTTCCAGTAAATATAAGGGAAGTCAGGTACTCGTATAGGAGTCTGGTCAGATCCGAAAGTCCTTATTCAACTACGCATACCCCTACAACCCAAACTTGCTTTACAACATCTCCGATCGCCTTGAAAGTAAGACCTTCCTTTCCGGGTAGTGAGTCATCCCTTGTTAAAGCTTTTCGTCTTTCTCCTTGTATTGTAGCATTCCGCTTTTGGTTAGCCGGTAGTGCAGGGGAAGTCAGTCTTTCAACTTCCTCTTTCTAGTCCTGCTTTCAACAGCAGGATTGGATATGATTGGTGATACTCCTGCGCAGCCTCCGCCGGGTCAGCAAACCATTGCGGATTCGATCGCAGGCGTCTATCCTGTAGCACATGGCTGACTCCGAGTAGCCTACATATACATATGCACTATGTCTGAAAGGAATAGTGGCCTACCCGCTCTGAGAGACCCCCTTCTTTCTCAGGGACAACCGGTAACTTAAGATCCGCGGATCGGGGAAGGAGAATACGGGAAGAGATATTCACCAAACCCTTGTAGTTGTGCTTCTCGCTCCCTCCTAAGGTCGTTTCGCTACCCGGCTACTGACAGGAAAGGAAGACTCAGGCGAGATAGACTCTTCTGATCCGAATCTCGATCACTCTTTAAATGAAATAGTAGCTCGATTGCAGCTGCATCAGAAACCCTAGTTTCCGAAACCCTAACTCCTGTAATAGAGAAACCCTGCTGTGAAGGGATTTCTTTCAAGTCCGTTGGAATACGCAAAAGATCATGGATGTGTGTAGACGGATCAGCCAAAGTCCGCTGCAAGGGTGGAAATTCCTCCATAGATGGTTGAACCCGTACATCATCATGTAACATGCCCGCGTGAGAATTCGAAGAAGAGGATGAGACTTTCTTACCGGCTCGAACCCTAGCCCGTACGCTTGCTGGTCTCCTTTCCTTTACTCAGGCATCACCGCTATCGCTAAGCCTTTAGCAACCCACTCCATTCCATAGAACTCCCCAGTCGACCCCTTACTGGAGGGAAACCAAGGAGCTTTTGCCGCGATGGAAGGAAAAAAGAAAAGGAGAGGCACCGGAGGAACGTGATTGCCAAGTCCCAAATCGAAAGCTGCTATTATGATGATTCAAAGTGGCCTATTCCCCGGTTGAAAACCAAAGAGGAAGCACTGATCCAACCTCGGAAGGGGCTGATGTACGCACTGAGGGAAGGGAACACGGAACTACTGATCCGGCGACTTAACGTAGCCCTTCGAATCTATCTTTAGGTTTCGGCTGATGGAAGGGATGAGGCTCGAGCTAAATCAAGCGGTCTAAAAAAAGAATGATTTATTTGGGCGATCGGACAATGAGAAGATGAAAACTAAGCTCACAGTGCACACTTGAACTTTTCCACTACTGGTCCCAGAAGGTGATTTCCCTCATTTAGTTAGAGTTGGATTCTTAAGACGCAGGTATCCTCTTCGGTTCGGTCGTATACCTAGCATAGAATGGATTTTTTCCAGCTATCTTTTTCTATGAAATGACTGAAATTCTAGCGGTTGGAACGAAGTCTCTTTTCTAGTTGCACATTAGTGGCTCGGAGAGGCAAAGAAAGTGAACCATAGAAAGATTGGTGTTGAGGAGCTATCCATGAACGAGTTCACCGAGGATGCAGGAAAGGGTTCTGATCCTGTGACTGATGCGAGACTGAAGCAAAGAAGTTTAGGTCTCTCGAGCCTCAAGCCTTCATCAGAAAAGAAAATACATCGTTCGGGATCATCTGGTAACAGTTCATGCAGAAGAAGACCTGACAGTCCTCCGATCCCCAGCAATTCCTTACATAGACGTGGAGAACGACATAGTCCCTAATGCGTGGAAGGCATTCGAGCTTGTTCAAGCAAATTATGCCGCAGAAGGATCAGTCCCAGCAAGACCCAAGATTTCCGCCAATAGCATGATGGTTGCTAAGGTGATGTTGAACAGTAGTTATACACTCGATTCTGGGTTGGGTCAGAATTTGCAAGGAAGGTTGGAGCCGATACAGGTGAATGACAAAAAGGCCCCTACGGGTTAGGTTTCAAACCCACCAAGAAAAACAAACGGCAAGTAGCCGCCCAGAAGAGGGAGAATAAGCTTGCCAAGTTAGAAGGAAGAACTCCTGTCAGTAGAGGTCTCGGGAAAAATGCCCCCTCTCTCTATCACATTTCCAAAAGCTGCCTTTAATTCCTTGAGCTTCTCACTAGTAGAAAGATATTCGAACTACTGAAGTTGCCCCGTTCTTGAGTTCTATCCTAGAGTTCGCTACGGACTATCTGATGAGCTACTAAGTATGAACTTCGGACAGCTAAGACCGTTACGTGAGTGGCTCACTACTGCATCTTTCCACTACTTCAACTTGAATAAAGCCCTTCCTGCCTCTTCTAATATCCGAGGGAGAATCGAGATCAACGTAGTGAGTTTCAGTCCCAACAGCTCTGGCAAGTACAAAAACCAAGACGAATAGCTTCACACTCCTTTGTTTCAAACTTCGTCTCTAACTAATCTGCTACCAACTCAATCGAACTGAACCCCCCTTTTAATCCTAGAGCATCATCTTCAGCATCTGCCTTCACAGCCTCTCCCGTTGGCCTAAAACCAAGGAGGAGCGGCCAAAGCTACTCACGCTAGCAATTGAGCCATCTCGACTTCATTCTGGGCCATATCATCCCTTTCAACGAACGAACTAAATGGCAGACCATTGAGGGTGAGTGAACGGCTAGCCAAAGCCTCTCGTTTGGAGAAAGATCGTGGTGGAAATGCGGTTAAAAGCTGAAATGAGACGACAGAACGAGTGAAAGAAGTTACTGAAAGTAAAGCCCCTTTATCAGGGCAAGATGGGAGTGCGAACTCGATTCCCCGTACGACACACACAACTATGAAAGCTCTTTCTCAGTCAGGGCCGGCACGCACAGTTAAGTTCAACCTTCCCTGCCACTCGGCTAAGTTCGCTTCTAACGAAGCCCAAACGTGTCTTTCAACTACCAAACACTCTAATGCTGCTGACTTGAAATCAGACGATGCATCGAAGATGTGTATGAGAAGGAAGAAACTTCAACTATCTTAGTTCGGTACGGAACGCCAAGCCAATTGGAAAGACCCGGTAATAAGATAGATAAGAAGTTTCCATGTCAATTTAGAATTTCCAATAAAGAAAGACATAGAATAAGAAGAAAAGATGGATGAATGTAAAGGACTAGTAAAAGAAAAGAAAGGACATATTAAGAATGAACGAGCTCCCATTTAAGGAAGAAGAAAGGGGCGAAGCTTCACGTTGATAGACGCCGGGTCGAAGACCTGGGTCGATAGACTCAGGACAGCTTAGCTTTTCTTCCTTCTTCTCTTACGAGATTTCTATTATGAATTACGAGTTTTGCTACTTTCTTTCTTTTCTTCTTCTTTATGCTACTTTCAGAATCTAGAGACAGCTTTTCTTTCTTTCTTCCTTCTCGCGATTTCTTAGCTGAAAGAATGGGAAGGACTGTTTCCTTACAGCTTAGGCGAACATTCTTCTTGCCTGGTCTTTTAATCTACTTAATGGAGGGTTCATTGCTGAATGACTTGTCTGCTACCAACTCCTATCTCTATGGGTAGGGCATCTCTACATGTGAGACCTTGAATTCAAATTTCTCACATACTCGATTCCCGAGGAAGAAAGAGAGCTTCTCTCCTCCTTGCATAGCAGACTAACAAGCTGAAAAGTGATCTCGCTGTAACCGATCTCCAAGCACTGACATTGAAAGAAGAGTGGAACATTAAATGAATCAAAAGAGTCACCAGGGCTCAGTTCCATAAACCTACAACTTCCGATGTTGGATTCTCCTTTCTTGGGAAATGTCGGTTAGTGATCATTGATTGCTTTCGGGCTGGGTGCCGGACTCAGGAGCGAAGAGACAAGTAGAGTATAGTAGAAGGTTTGAAGAGCTGAGCCGATAGTATATGTGGCGGAAGAACAACCGTTTGACTTTGGCACACGAGGTTTGGGATTCATGCAATAAGAAGGAAGAGTCCGCCGCTGACGAGTCTGCTAGAAAGAGTGTTTTGAACTTCATTCCCGTTGTCGAAAGACCGGGGAAGACAAGCAAGAAGTCTTTGAGCGAAGAAAACGCCTACTTATAAGTCAGGCACACTAGCGCACCAAGCGGAACCGTGCTTTAGACCACCGGGCATAGCAGAATGAAGAGGCTCGGCCTGCAAGCTCTAGCATACTCTAGTAGACAGCGTAACTAATCCAGCTAAGTTATTAAACCTAATACTCAAATTGGTACGTAGTTTGTCAAAGAAAATCTCTTTCTTACTGTCGGGGATATCCGCTTAGGTATGTAGTGTCGCTTATTAAAGAATAAGGTATGTAGTCGCTTACTTGATAGACGAAGGTCTTTAAGTCTTCGATCTTCGACCAGCCGAATTTAAGAAGAAATAATTAGAAGTAGAATAGAATTAGAAGTCTCAGTCTCACCGGCGTCTATACGCTACGCTATTTGTCTCTTCGATACTGAGTCGTAAGACGCCGGAAGTAAAGAAATGAGAAGTCAGAGGATAGGTTGACTGAGCTGGCTGATGAACTCCTGTGGTTGCTGCCAGGAGGTGTCCCGTGGGATAAATAACCAACAAGATATCCGCTTGCCACGCTTCCCTTTCATAGCCACTTTTTGGGCTCCACAGGCAATATCTTTCGAGCAAGAAAGTCACAGGGTATAGATATTGACGAATAAAGAAGTCCCGGGAGGAAGCTCGAAAAAAGCCAATTGAGTCGTCCGAGTTCCTGTCAGGAGAGGGAACTAAGCAAGAAAGTCTAGCAGTGTGCGACGCTTTATCAACACCTTGTACAGAGCGGTTCTCCTCTACCTTGTGGTGCCGCCCAACTTCGTCTGTCTGGCAGTTCTCCAATTGCTTTGTCCTCCAACCGGGTTTCAATGTCGATGCGATACCTGTGAAAGTTCGGATGAACCGCATGGGGCTTAGAAGTTCGGTGATGACCATCAGGAGATGGCAAAGAGAAAGATGAAACTTGCTATGCGGCGGCGGGTTTCAAAGCCAGGTAGAGACTAGCCGATCAAGACTATATGAATCCACTCTTTCTCGCCAGAAGGAGACGTCCTTGTAGTGTTTCGAGCGGGGTAAGCTTTCCCGTGGCAACGATCGCATGAACCCTAGAAAAAAGAGTCCTGCTTACTCTACTAGATCGATATCCAAACTAAAGAATAAAGAAGTTACTATAGCTAGCACGATACAAAATGTCTTTGGTCGATAGACAACAAAGAAGGACAAGTCCGGTTCAGAGATTGTATCCGTTCTTTACTCTACCAAAAGCCCTCTTCGAAAAGCTGGAGGCTGGGAGGTCTGAACCTTGTGCAAAACTCCATGCTTTTTCCTTTATTAGTAGGCCCGAACCTCCACTGATGAAGCGAGTGCTCTTGGTTACGAGGCTTAGGCCGAGGCCCTTGATGCCAATGAAACAGGTATTTGAGCAGTCTTTCGGCCTTCAATCATTTTATACAAAACATTCAAACCGACAGGGGGCACTAAACCGAACTAGGCTAAGAAGATATTGATCAGACTGTCCCGTTTGTACGTCTACCTATTCGTCAAAGAATAGAAAAAAGTGAAAGGGCAAGATAGCAATCCCCACCATTTTATCTCCGCCCAACCCCTGTGGGCAGATGGAAACCACGTATGATGAACTGACCGCCATTAAGATTGCTACGATAGACTGAATCTCTCCCCTTCGACCTGCCAAGGATCGAAAGCCTCACGTTCTGAGAACGGGAAATCACGACGGGAATTGTGATGTTAAGTTTGTCATTAATCATAGGTACATATAGGTATACTGCGCAGTCAGAGGACTTCTAGCTACATAGAGCATGGCTTAGCGCTTTTCGCGCACCATCACCAATGGAATTGTACAACCCATGTCTTTACTTAGCCGATTCCACCTTTCTTTATCATTAAGTTCACTAAAGTGGAAGGATCTTTTGCAGATTCTGAGGCCATTGGCTCCGCTGAAATGGATAGGGAAGCCGCCCTCAGTTAAGTGGAAGAGCTTCATACTCAATCAACCTCTTCGGCTAGGACGAGCCTTCTGTCTCTTGAGCCAAAGCCAAAGAGAGCACGATCTCAAGCCTTCGATGAGCCGGATAGAGGGAGAGAGATCAAGCGCTAGCGTGTCTCGTTGATACGATTCACTCAATGGCAGAGGGATGTTGCTCGTCAACGTCCGTTGCCGATCCGGTCGTCTATCTCGGAGTCATCAACATCTGCTTTTCTTCGGGATAAGAATTTTATACCCTGCCAGTGAGCTCATCGTACCTGTCGTCCAATCCATTAGCGTTGTCACCAGCCATTCCGAAGAGAGCCTTGGGGCATCCGCTTAAACCCTTGGCTTGGGTACTTCAGCCTTACAACTTTATCAGCTCTTCGTTCCGACGTCTGTCAACATCGATCTTCGAACCTTAGCAATTAATGTATAAATAAGAGCGCATTCACTCATAGGACGACCATCATGTACTTGTACTCAAGTGACGATGAACACTGAACCTAACAGTCGAAGAGCAGGAAATAAAAAAAGCTCCGGTACCTTTATATAATATAATTAGGGAGAGTAGATTACCAATCCTGTCACCTTATTTTCTATGATTACACTACTCACGAATCTATCTATCCAATTTCTTACTGAACTTTTTTTTTACCCGTCTCCGATTGCCATGCTGCGCTTTTCGCTACTTATCCCGTACAGAACGAAGTCAATCTTATTTATACATTAATTGCTATGGGCCCCTCTTATTGCACTGAATGACTGATCACATGGGGTGGATCTACTAATGCAATGTTTTCCCCGATCCGACAAGCACGTGAGGAAAGTGACTCGCACAGGTAAGCAAAAAGGGCTGCTATTAGACTAGCGAGGAGGACGGTGGGTGGGGTAGGACTTCTTTTTTTGAAGCTGTCTCCAATGCCCTTTGTCTCTTGCTCGGCCTTTCCTTCTCGATTGAGATCGATCACTGATAGATTTGCTTTCACGCGTCATTCAACCAAGCACACGAGATTCTTTCATAATGTGATTTGGTTTGGTGCAGAATTGAAAAATCGAACAGAGGAAGTCGAAAATAAAAAGGTGCGGTATACGACTGAACACTATTCCCATCTTTTAATTAAAGTTTGAATCATTTACGTTCCAGGCCAAAAAAATCTAAGAGCTAGCCAGCAGCAGCCGCACAATCAGCGAAAGGCTTGATCGCACTTACGCGTTATATACTTCACCGATAGCGAATTGATAGCGAATGAAAGGAGACACTCATTTATGGATTTTATTGCATTATAGTTCAACTCCTTGTTTGATAGATGATCGCAACTATTATTAGATGTGCCTATTAGATAGTGCATTTATTCACAATCAATTCATCCAAGTACGGATGAACTGACAATTCGTTTTTTTTTATCCCTCAACTGCTATATAGTAAGCAAACAAAGGGGGAAAGAAGGAATTATTATCGCTTAGCGCTTGTGCTTAGGTAAGCCCGCCAATCAAGTTCCCAAGCCTTCAAGCCAAATTGCATTGATTTACCCTGTTGCTTGTGTGAGCCCTAACACCTATTGTTAGGGTAGACCCCGCAGCCCTATGACTATAGTCTTTCTTTGGTAAGGTGGAGCTAATCTCAGGTTCAACATGCATCTACGTTGCTTGGTTCATTTGAATTTCCTGCTTTCCAGTAAGAACTAGCATTCTTATTGAGACTATAACTCATGGGGAAGAAATTGACCCTGCTAGTGTACGAATCCCGTAGCCTCTTCTGTCCCTTGACCACCAAGCCCAATGGGAGCAAGAAGAAGAAGAATGGCAAGAGTCCCTCTAAAGCCGGCTCTTCTTCTTCTTTGGTAGTTTGTTCCTAGATCGCTTTTCCTTGCTTAGATATAACTTCTTTTATGACTATTACTTGATATGTGAGATGCCTTAACCTCTATCTTTTTCTACACGGAACTGGCAATAGAATCTCAATGGAGGCTATCCCGAGATGCTCCTATTATCAGATATCTACTAGCGACCCTATTTCACACTCTCCCACACAAAGAGGGAAAGGCCTTATTCCACTAACAGAAAAGCAAGGACGGGAATAACCTCACCTAGAGGTCAAAGCACCCGAGTCCGGAAGAGAAAACACGACTTGACTTCCCTATTTATTATAAGAGAGTTAGACTCATGGATATTTTTCTGGTGGAGTCAAATTGAAATTGCATAAAAGATGCTTGATTCGCTAAAGCAATTGAGCAGCGGTAGATTACAGCCAACACAGCACAGTAAGAAAAGACAACGAGCTCAAGAGAAGGGAAAGAGAGACCTTCACGCCCCACACATGGGAAGCGCTCACTACGCTACGTGTCTTTATTCATGAAAACTGCGCTTTCCTAGCTTATCTTATAGCTCTCAAAAAAGAAGATGCTAGTCCTTATGCCACTACCAGCACAGGGAATGCTGAGTCCTACAGGAAAGAGATTAGCTTGGGTTCGCTTAGCTACAGGAGCTAATAGCAAGAGAGGGCTACTTCTAATGGCTTCTAACGCAGTCTATCTTGATCTAACCCTACCAGTAGGAAGAAAGAACTACCTCATCCATTCTATTCTTATCTTTCTTTATCTAACCTAACCTTCAATCAGCCTTTTGGAAGACCTTAGAGAACCGCAAGTGAGGTAAGAAAGTTCATGGTCAATCATATAGCATTGATATTCTCTATCCCCTTTCTCTAATAATAAGGGTTCTTCTTATTAGTGTTAGTAAGCTTAACGCCCTCGTGTGCTAGTCCGAATAAAGAGTCTATTTTCCGATGGCATTGTCACTTAGGACATCCATCGTTTTCGTCCTTCCAGCATTAACTAACTGGCCTAACCATAGGATCTCTCTCTTCTGTCAAGTGTTTTAAAATGTCAAGTGCTCTCTTTCTTCTGTCAAGTGTTTTAAAATGTATTATATGTGTTTTAAAATGCTGGCTATGATTAACACTTCTTCTTTCCGCTTCCTTGATACACTTGCTTCGTTTTGAAGGAGGGAAACTAGAAAATGGCTAAGAGAAGTACTTCTCTTTGGAGCTTGTTTTTGTCCCCAAGGGTTAGAGCTGCAGCTTCTGCTTCACCTGGGTTGTCTCCTCAATGCGGACTGGAACTTATATACTTCAATAGTTCGCTAACCACTCGGAGCTATTTTGCAGTTAAGGATATAAGCTAGTTGGTTCTTTGTCTCATATGGCTCTTCGATTAGGACTTTTGGGGGAAGGGTAAAGACTGCCCAATGGGCTCATTCCTAGTGAATGGAGGGTTGTAATAGCTTAAGCGAAGCTTTTGGAAAGAATGCATTTTTGAGTTTGGTTGGTTTGTCTATGTGTGTGTAAGATTAAGTTAAGACGATTTTGTGCCAAAAAATCCTAGTGACTAGCGTTATAGGATGATCTTCCTAACTGCTTCCAGGTGGATGTGAGACACATGCATGCTCAATTCATTCATACTAAGGTCACTCATTTGGCTTTGAGAAAGACCTTTGACAGTTCCTTTGTGTATGCTTCTAATGACCATTTGGAAAGGAAAAGCCTATGGAATGGTTTAAAAGGTGTGAGTAATGGTCCCCAAGGGGCCTGGATGATTACTGGTGACTTCAATTGTCCTTTAGAACAGGATGACAGTGCAAAGTAATGAGATGGTGGATTTTGTTGATTGTGTTTCCTTTTGCCACATGGCTGATCTGAAGCAAACTGGCTGTAGGTATACCTGGACTAATAAGCAGGATGGTGAAGCTAGGGTTTTTAGTCAAATTGATAGATGTTTGGTGAATGATGATTGGGTTTCAGAGCTGCCTCTTTCCTTTGTAAACTATCTGCCTGAAGGTCTGTTGGATCATAGTCCTGGTCTCATTCAGTTCGCTAGTAGTCATTGGGGAGGTAGGAAGTACTTTAAGTACTTTGATATGTGGGGTAATCACCCTAGGTTCCTTCACATTATCAAGGACATTTGGGATCATCCTATTCAAGGTACTCCTATGTACAAGGTGGTGAAGAAGCTAAAGCTGCTGAAGTCCAAACTGAAAGCACTTAATAAACAGGAGTACTCCAATATAGAAGAAAGGTATTATGCAGCTAAGGAGGATTTTAGGCGCAATAGAGCAGCAGGTTCGGCATCTACTACAAAAGAGAGAATCCACTTCAGATAACCACGCCTCGGCTAGGCAGCGTGTGGAATGGCCGAGAGAGGACCTTTTTGGATATATAATCCAAGTCAAGAGTGGAGTTACGGGAACAGCCGTCTGATGGAAAACAACTTTCACGTTCGGTTCAGAGAGCACCTTTTTCGTTGAGAATTCTTCGTTCCCTTTCGTGTGAATTCCCTAGCGGCGAATTCAAAACTTTTGGGGCCCTATCTATTCCATCTATCGAGCCCCGAAGAAAACCCCCGGCCGGGGCTGAGGTGCAAAGACAAAGGAATATGGTAGGTATAAGGAATATAACAAGCAATCAAAGGAATGCAGGCGTTGGTAAGGGTAAAGGAGCTAGAAAGAGAAGTTAAGGTCGGTAGGCAAAACAGGGGGTTTGGCAACGAATGCTGTTCACACGAAAACTAATCCCTTAGTCTCTCCTCTCGCCGCTCATACGCCTCCTTCCAGTTAGTTGCGGGAGATCAAAATCAAGATTGGGACCTGAATGAAGTGGTTAATGGTGACGTCACCTATTTTAAGAACCCAGCCATAGATGCCTTTCGTAGAGATGGTTTCTATCTCAGGTTGAATAGATGCCTTATTCAGAGTGTGAGATGAGAGGCAAAGGGAAACCTTTGAAGTACAGTTAAACTATGCCCACGGCGGAGACATACTGATTAATAAGCTTTTTCTTCTAGGCTTCTAGAAGGAAAAGAAATCCGGACTGGAGAACGAAGTGACTTACGGGATTAAATAAAGCAAGGGAAGGAATAGCACAACCGGGTTTCAGGCTGTGAAGAAGCCCTTGGCCCCAATTGGTCTAAGACTCACCAACATCTTACGATGAGACATCGGGCTACCTGGCAAGAGTGAGTCTTACAGTCCTGATCTTATGTAGAAGGAACTCTTCTTCGCTTTCGCCTTAGATCAAGACATTATAAGGAATTTCACTCTTCTAAATAAAAGATGTCGGGTTATCAGCCTAAAACTTTCTTTGGAGCTCCATAAGTCAGTCTGTAAATAGCTTTCATCTTTCGAACTGAACGTGCATCCAGCAGGAATCGAACCTACGCGCCCCTTAATGCTTTAACTAAGTAAGTCAACTACCTTTTGTTATAGGTTTCGCGCTTTAAGCATTCGGCCATGGATGCAAAAAGACTCAGCGAGTGAACTAGGTTTTAGTATTCCAAAATCTTCGCTTTAGCAATTCGCTAACGCCCCTTAAATGCAAGCACTAAGCAAGCGCTACGCCCCTTCTCGAGCTTCTATTTCTTCGGTTAAAGGAGATTCGAGAAAAGATGGAATAGGAAGACGTGTTTCGAGAACAAATAAGATACGGGTTGAGAAGAGGAAGTTAGCAAAGTAAGACAAGATTGGAATGAGCATAGGAACATGTATTGATGTACCAGATCGGCTAATGCTCCCAGGTTGATGCGATGTATTCCACCAGTTGACTGGAAACTTGATTATTGGTATATCGATCGGTCCAGCACTAGGAATGAAAAGAAGGATATCTTCTTTTGCTTTAAGAAGCTCGCAGTAGATCTTTGTAGTTTGTGGGGAAGGGCTACATAGCTGCTCTAATTTCCATTTCAAGGTGGAAACCGAGAACTCTCCTCCGCGCGAGGGTTGTACATATTCTTGAATTAGCAGCAGCTTTCGACTTGACCAGAATGGGTTTGGGTTTATTTCCCCCATTCTTTCCACAATTTGAGATTTGAGATCAAAAATTGTGTTGACCTCGTCGTCCGTAACAAGAGGACGTCTTGTTCCCAGCCGGCAAACAAGGTAATAAAGATTGGATCCTATAAACAAGACCTAGGCTAGCACGAGGTCAGCGCCATTTAGGTCGTTCAAAAGAAAGTCATTAGAATCCTATCAAAGTTCGGATTCACTTGGATAACTCCTATACCAAAGTGATTTAAGACTCGACTCAAGGGAGGTGGCAGAGGAAGCCTAAGGCATGCCCGGGCTAGTGTAACTGATCTCGCTACTCAATCCATATCGTCAGTTATATGGTTGCTTCATCCAAGAGAGGGTAAGAAGGTTCGAAATCATCAATGAGAGCAGGCTATCGCTTCCTCCTTACCCTCATCGACTGGGGGACCTAATGCTGGTAGTTGGCTGACTTGGTTGATGGCTTGATGTCATATGTGTGCCAAGTTAGGAAGGTTAGACCGACTAGTTGAAAGGCTTTTTCGTTGAGAATAGTTTGAAGTTCCCTTCTTTGTAGCATTGTAAGTTATTTCCTTCTTTAGCTTATGAATTTTTTTTAGGGAAAAGAATGAGAAAAGTGACAGTGGAAGGAGGGAATAAAGTTATGTCACAAATAGAGTTGAACCAAGTAACATTGCAAAGGCATAATGATAGTAGGGTCGGGATATCCCCGCCCTCCGAACCGGACGTGAAGGTCTCCCCTCATCCGGCTCTCTGCAGGAGAATCTCCACTCACTGCTTCCCCTAATATCCTCCCTTTACCACATCATGGGGGTTTACAGGAGATCCCAGAGGCTCGCTCGGAAAGGCTGCTATACTATACCTTTTGACTTAACTCTACTCTAGTAGTAACTAGACTCACTATAGTAGTCCGTCCGGCTGCTCTTGCTGAAATCATTACTCTTCATTCTCCCGTGCTCTAGCAATTGCGCTCTCTAGACCACTACCATGTAGTTAGGTAGGGACAATCAATCCGTAGTGACGGGAATGACGGAATGAATGGGCTTTTTCCTTGATCAAAGCAGATCAGCTCGCCTTCTTGTTATCAAAAAGTTGGTCGAATCGGGCGGTCCTTACCCCGGAACGTCGAATGAAATAAGTGGCCGGGTTCTCTTTTTACAGCCCTTTTGATATGATAGGCCCGGCCCCCTTCCCCTTATGTTTAGGAGCGGGATCCACCCAACAAAGACCATTCTTGTGGTGGTACGGAAGGCATGGACTCCGCGAACGTCCTGCGCCCCCCCCCTTATTAGTAAGGCAGGAGAAAGAAAGCCTCAACCAGAACCACATTCATTCCTTTTGCGTGCGGATGTAGTTCAGTGTCTGACTCTATTGGTCATAGTTTCCTGCTGTTGCGGCCGGTGCTCGTTTGCGCGCGCGTGAACCAACCCAACAAAGAAGGAAAGGATGCCCTCTCGGGGTATCTGAGAATGATTCGAGCCGTATGAAGGGAAACTTTCAAGTACAGTTTGTTTTTTTGGGGGGGGGAGGAGCCCGACAGGGTCCCTAAAAGAAAGAAGATAAAAGATCTCTCAAGACCGATTCTCTCTATCTCTTTAGCCCCACTGCCAAATGAATGTCTTCTTCTGTCAGCCATTTCCAGGCCTTTTTAGACCAGTTAACATGCATATAGGGGCCGGTGAAAGACTTCTCGTCTTTTAAAGAAGGTAAAAGAAAGATCACTCCCAGTCGGAGTTTTTCTTTCTCTCGCTAATAGAATAGAGAGGCTCCGGCTTCTACTTCTACTTGTGCTTTGAGTACTGGGAAAAATCCCTATCATACAATCTCGTATCTCATGACTTTATGGTTAGTTATCTCCTGAGAATCTGATAAGAAAAAAAATTTCCTTCCCTACTTTCTCTGTCGATACCGAACACGGTATAAAACCTCTTGACTAACGCCTTCTTTTGTTGACAGAGTGGCCCCGAGTGACAACTAGACTTGTCAACTAGTAACGGAAAGAAGCCCTTAAACTATAGGGGCTTCTCACTCAACCCAAACCTTATTCTTCGGAATGGCAAAGAGCAGAAAGGGGGGCTTTTAGGCGTTAGGCATGAGAAAGAAAGGGCATCGTTCTCGGCATTTCTTCGCTTTCGGGATCATCGATCATATAGAATGTGTGCCGCGAGTGATCTGTCTGCGCAAAGGCAGAATAGCGGATTGGCTTGTCTTGCCTCTATCTTCCGGGGACTCCTAGGGCTCTTTCAATTGGACTTGTCTCGCTTAACTCGTCGAGTAGTGACTCTCCCGGAATGAAGATCTGTTCGATCAGTATCCCGAAAAATCCTTAGAATGAGTAGCTCCTAGCCCCTGCTTCTATCATTGGTGCTATCATCGTATTATAATCATTCCCGCAGGACCTCTTTCTATCAATCGAATAAGAGAGAGGGTAGAAAAGAAGGGGACGGATGGCTGGGCCATGAGAAGGAACGCTAGCTAGATTCTTAACACATGCAAGTCGGACGGGGGGAAGAAGCGGGGTAGAGTAATTGGAAAACTCATCAGGCTCATGCCTTGAAGATTACAGGTTCGAATCCTGTCCCCGCCTAAGAACTTTCTTTTTTCATTTTGGGATTTGTTGTTTTTTTGGGAGGGAACAAGAGAATGAGGTTTGTTTCATTTTTAAAGAAATGCTTACCAAAGGAAGACAGGTTGGTTCGAGAACCCCTTGGTTAAAGGAAAGAGGGGTCCTGATTCCGGGACGGAGCCGTATGACGCGAGAGTGTCACGTACGGTTCCTTTGAGAAGGGTGTGATACCACCACCTATCAGGCCGCGGACCGCTCGTAGCGAAGATTTTAGCCAATTGTTAGTTATATTTTAAATGTAGTGCCTGTTCTGTAAGCTCTCTTATAGGATCTCCCTTTGTCATTTTTTATAAAAAATAGATATAAATAGGTTATTCTTATGAGTAATGCTCCGAAATCATTTATAAAATGTTTATATCAAAACTCCCAGGATAAAATCAATTAGAGTTTATAAATGCTTTTAATCAATATTCATTGGAGGTTGTAAATTTCTTACTAACAAGAACATCATTAGTCAATGCTACCTGTTTTTCTCGAGTTGACTGATTTTGAGTGTTCTCCTTAGGCTCTTCCTTCCTATTACCTTCAGTAACCGAAACTTTTTGCTTCAAAGGGTCAGGTTGTTTCTGGTTAGGAACTCACTGCTTTCTCATATGCCTTGTCTTTCACCTGTTAGAGCAACATCCAATAAATGAAAAGGAGTCACATTTTCTCTTCTTCGTCTGTAAGTCTTCATCTTTTATAATCAAATAAAGAGTGAATCTTCTAGCTTGACCTCCCCCCGATCCTTGACCCTCTGTATGGTGGCCTTAGTTTCGTTGGTCTAAGTGGGAACTTTCACTTCTGGAACTGGCAAGAATAAGAAATCGATAAAGAGCTTGCACTTGATGAGCTTTCCAGTTCTTCTCTGTCTCTTCATTGAATAAGGAATTGCGTAAATAAGAAATTGAGGTCTAGCGACCCATGAGCCAAGGGTAGGAGCTATGATGCTATTCGCCTATTCCAGTGAGTCAAGTTCTGCTTGGTTCAGATCGAAGAATGAATTCTGTGGCACTCATTGGTTGGCTAAACAGCTGCTCTATCTGCTGATGCTGATTCGTCTTCTTCCACTGTTCTGCATTAGCAACAGATTATGTATCAACTGAGTGAAGATGATTCAACAGAAATGAATTACCTTAGACTTCTTTCTATTGATTTTCTCTCTAAGGGGCGCAAAGGCCTTAGAGAAGGAAGCGTTGATCTTGGCCCTTTTGCGGCCGAGCCTCATTCCACTCCCTCAAATCAATCTGCTTAGCCTTCTTAAAAGAAGATGGGCCTCGCCTTAAGTCAGAGTAACCCCTCGTAACCTCTCGGAAAATCTGCGATAGTTCCAAGCCCTGATAGTAGTGGTATAGCAGCGAAGCTCAACCAGAGGACAAACGAGCTAAATAAACGGGTTTCGGTCCTCCTCCTGCAGCTCAGTAGCTTTATCCGTCCTAAGAAGATAGAGTAGCCCCTTAAAATGGCGAGGCCCTGTTTCAGCAATGGAGCAGGGGAAAGAAAGCGGGATATGAATATAGAAATGAATATATTTTTACTAGCAATAGAGTGAAGAACGAATGATCTTCCAAACAAAAAGAGTGATTGAGTCGCGAGTTCGACTCTCGTTCTATCCATGTTCAGCAGTCCTTGTCCATGTTGGTACTGTTGATGGCAGTACCGATCAACTACGAGATGCTTGAAAGTCGATGTCTCAATGTTCCCAAGAGTAGCATCAAACGGCAAGCTATGCTTCATCAAGGCTAAGGCAGTCGGGATCTAATTGATTGCTAAACTGAAGGAAGATGAAGGTGAAGTTAGCTCTATTTCCCTCTATCCTTAGAGTCAGAGATAAACCTAGCAACACTTCCCCAGTACCTAGTTGATGAAAAGTTCTGCGTCAGAGGTAAAGAAATAGGAAGAAGGAAAGTGGGATAGTGCCGGTCTATTAGGTCAAGCCTTAAAGAAGTCAGGAATAGAGTCAGTACAATAACGATAGGATATAAGACTATGTTCTTATCCTGCTTTGAAGTCTAATTAGAATGCAAAATCAATATGAAGAAGTACAGGGATGTTTGATAAAGCAAACAGTCGGAGGGAGTTTACTTACTTCTTGTTAGAGAAGGGATGGCGGCGTGGTATTAGTATGACTTTAAGGTTGGGAAAGTCTGAGGTAAGCAAAGAGTAAGTTCACTAAATCTGAGATAAGAAAGTAGGGCATCTATAAAAGCGAGGGAAGTGGAATCATAACTTGTTCTGTCCCGGGTGAAGTCTCATGAAAAGGAAGATTTTTGGAACATAATCGGAAGAACACCCCTTAATTAAAGTGGTACCACGCACGGCTTATGAAGGAAAATATATTGATTGGCTTTCAAGATAAGAGTGAATCATAAATAGCTAACTCAACAAGAGAGCGAGGCACGACTGATCAAGAAGAAAGACCCGTGGGAATGAGACGACCACTCGTGGCACATACATCCACTATATGTTTAAAGAGAGAACAACCCTCCAAAGAAAGGGGAACCTAAAAGGTGGACATGGCATCCAGATGATCATCAAAAGTAGGATCTCATCTTCCAATGTAGGCGCATCA
This sequence comes from Patellifolia procumbens, assembly GCA_947645195.1. Classification (NCBI taxonomy): domain Eukaryota; kingdom Viridiplantae; phylum Streptophyta; class Magnoliopsida; order Caryophyllales; family Amaranthaceae; genus Patellifolia; species Patellifolia procumbens. The sequence goes on along the minus strand of CANSGD010000759.1, from coordinate 686,510 downwards.
TACGCACAGGCTAGCGCGGGATAGGCTAATCACCAGACTGCTCTGGAATAGGTTAATCGCTGAAGACAAGAACGAGTGAATATAATTTCGAGAGCATGCCTTACTCTAACTCTAATAGGGGGCGTAGAGTTTCTAAGTGAAGGCAAACGCAACTATATATGTAATATCCTAGCTGTCAGCAAGGCAGGTCCGCTATAAAGCCTACCGGCCAGAAAGTCCTTAAGAACGAGAAAGCCGACTAAAAGGCTATTCCATAACCGATTCTTGTTGCCGAGTCTAGCCAAGCCCCGAAGGAACTTTACTCCCGGAAAGGAACGAGCTAATATGCCGATCTCAGTAATGAAAAATGTTACTTTGATGCTCCAATAAGGGAATCAGTCACGAGGAGTTTACCGCCTCGACAGAGGAGTCAAAAAGTCTTGTTTTTCTGTACTGGCATCGATGTGCCTGATGTTCCTGAGGGTCCACTAAATACCAAAGAGATAGGGAAGATGGCTGATACTCTTCGAAAGATTGACCTTAATTTGGCTTGATTAAAGGTTGGGGTTGGGCTTTTACAATAGATGGGATTCGATGCTAAAGAGATGGCTATGAGCCTAGCTTGCTTCCAGGAAGAGGATATTACAAAAGCCGCAGCAGCTATTGAATCAACTATTCTTATTCAAGCTTTCTTGACGTCTTTCTACCTTACATAGAGCTTTCTATTCGCCGGTCGTTCCAGATCTTGCAAGCCGTTGGCTGATCAAGGGAACCAATATCTGAGGCGAGGCCCTTATATGTTGGGAGATAGTCGATTAGTCCGCTTTGCCTTGTTGATAGGATAAAGGATAGTAGCTCAGCTTCTTCACCGCTCGAGAACTCACGAACTGAAGAGCTCACGTCACAAACTAAGGATGATAGGACGAAGATCTCCATTCTCACACCGGCATAGGGTTTTTGCCTCTATCGTAGAGTAGCATACTTTCTATACTATAATATGCCGAAAGCAGTGACGATTGCTTTTGGGATTCATCTTAGAAGGCTTAGAGCTCATCTACCCCTCTTAGTCTCAGAAAGGTCTGAATCACACCCTACTAACTATATTACATCTTTCTTTGCTTCATCGCCGGAGAGCCAGATCATTCTTCAAAGCTTTCTTTCATGGATAATGTTTAGTATTCCCCCCTGAGTAAGAGGGGGAGGACTTGATGTGACTACTATTAGACCTCCAACCCGAAAATACTCTACAATCATTATGAGCGGGTAAACTTTTCCTTTCCTTTCTGCAGAGGGGACGGCCCGTGAGGTTTCGCTTAGCAGCTTTTTGGCTGTTTATGATAGAGTGAGATTCACGTTGCCTGGTGGTTCTGATTAGTTGTACCGGATAAGACTTCGAACGGCCAATCGTAACAACGGTACGCATCCCATGCGGGCGGTCTTTTGCCTTGTGGGGAAATCTTATTTGCTAAGGTTGGCGAATCAAACAGTCTCAGTCAAGGTCTCGGCACAAAAGAAAAGGCCGAGCGAAATAAATCATGTATGTGTAGTAGTTGTAGAGATCTACCCGCTCATATGAGTTCCGTGAACAACAAAAATCAGGGCAGTAGGTGCCTATGAGTTCTACCTTTCATCACCAATCAGTGGATTAACAAGCTCTCACGTTCCAAGGAATGACATGGCTGTTCAAGAACCCGTTCAAAACGTGGGAAAAAGAAATGCCTAAAGTAGGTCCCCACGTCAGTTTAAACTCCAACCTTTTTGATGTCATTAACAAAGATAACGTAAGAGCGGTAGAAAAAAAAATAAATGAATCATCATCTGTGACATCTACACATCTCGTGATTTTGAATTAACAGGTTTTTTGCAAAACCTTTGAGTAAACTAATCGAATAATAAAATTATATTATAATAACTATGCCGTGGAACTTTATTCAAAAATGAAATGTTATTTATTTGAATCACTAATGAAAAAAAAAATATTTATCTTGTCCAACTCGATTCTAAGACTAAGAATTGCTATTATAGTTGCCTTTATAGGTTCTTCATTCCATATTAATAATATTTATATTATATAAAGCCGCGTCCTTGCAGTTAGGTCAATAAAAACCCTTGGATCTAATGCAACAATGGATGCATCACAAAAATTGATTAATTGAAATCAATTTTTTTTTTCGACGATTAACCAATCCCTTAAAATATAAAGTAAGGAATTCCCCAAAACCTCTTATTACCACGAAAAAAAATTTATAGATTTCTCGTCTAATTGAATTGGAAGACGCAGATTGTGGCTGACTAGAGACACAGATAGCGAGTCATACAATGCTGGAGGTTCGAAAGGAAAGGGCCAACCACTAGGCAAAACACAAAGAAGATATGTAGGCACACACGGCGCATTAATTACTAAAGAACGATAAGGAAATTTGCGCTCAAGGAACAAAACATGATGACTAATGTATACTTTACCGAAAGAGGATCAAGGCAACGATAACCCTTGTAATTTGAAGCATAACCAATGAAGACACACTATTTTAACTTTGATTGAAGTTTGTTGATCTTAGGATTCAAAAACAAGGGGAAACAAGAACAACCAAAACTTCTCAAAATATCATAGGTGGGAGGTCGATGAAATAATTTGGTGAAAAGAGAAATCCCACCCAAAATAGTAATCGGAAGACTTATGGTGTACATTGCAGTGTAACAGGCATCAACCCATGATTGAGGCGGCAAATCATTGTGAAGCAACGAAGTGCGAGCCATCTCAGTTATGGATCGATGGTTTCTCTCTGCAACATCATTTTGTGCATGAGTTCTTAGACAAGACATTCGAAAATAAATACCCGAGACACGAAAATGTTGTAGTAGAGGAGTGTTATCAAATTCACGTCCTCCATCACTTTGAAATTCTTTAATTTTGGAATAAAATAAGTTTTTAGCCAATTTTTAGAAATTTAAGAAAACTAAATAAGCATCATAATTAACCCGAAGAGGATAAAGCCAAGAAAACCAGGAATAATCATCAACAAAAACCACATATTACTTATAATATTGATTCAACAAAGGTCACTGTGTATCAAATATAAGGAATAAGGGGAACGATGACCAACAAGATCAAAAGGTAAACGATGAATCTTTCCTAGTTTGCAATGAACATAATCCTCAATAAATTTTGAAGTACAAACTATTATAGGTGGCAATCGGGTCGTTCGGGTCGGGTCACTTTCGGGTCAGCTTGACTTCGGGTCAATTTCAGGTCGGGTCGGGTCAATTTAGGGTCAGGTCTGCTTCGAGTCTTCCATTTCGAGTCAGGTCGAGTTTCGGGTATGTTAGTTTCGGGTCGGGTTTCGGGTATGTCGCTTTCAGTTTCGGGTTAGGTCAATTTTCGGGTCGGGTCAATTTTCGAGTCGTTGCCCCAGGCCCCCAACAAAGATACAAAGTTCTTGACCGTTGAACGAGGAATTGGACGTATTAGGCTTAAGGGGAGAATTGGTATCAGAGCACCACCTTTATATTGGCTTTACTTGAAATTATGCCGAGGATTTACGTGAAATTTAAAAATTATGGATAGATATTATTCGGGTCAGTCTCAGGTCTGGACAATTTTCGGGTCGGGTCAATCTCGAGTCGGGTCAATTTTCGGGTCGGGTTAGTCTCGGGTCAGGTCAATTTTCGGGTCAGGTCAATCTCGGGTCGAGTATGGGTCGGGTCGGGTCGGGTCATTTCGGGTCTCGGGTTGATTTCGGGTCATCGATTTTGGGTCAATTTCTGGTCTTGGGTCGGGTCATTTGGGTCGGGTCGTTCGGGACGGGTCAGCTTTGCCAGGTCTACAAACTACCAATTTATTTAAGCATGAATGTTCTATCACTCTAGCAGAAGTATAACCTAAACGAGCATGCCAAACATCTCCAGACTCCTTAAAAGAAAGCAAAGTGGCGGAAGGCAACTCTAACTGAATCGTGGGAGACAAAGTTAGGCTAACAAGTTGAGGCTGAAGAAGGTAGACACTATTCTTACTTATTCTCCGCAATAGCATTGTCCCCTTGGTCTTGTCCTTAACACACACAAAAAAGTTCCTCAAAACAAATGACACAGTCATTACCTTGACACAACTTTCTAACTGACAATAAATTATGTTTTAGACTAGGAACATGACACAACCTTCGACAATCGAAGGGGGCGACTACGGGAAAAGAAGTTAAAACTGCCAAATTTTTAATGGGAAGAGTACATCACCAACCATAATCGAATTAGAGCCAATGTAAGGGGTAGCATTAGAAATCTTTCCAGACCGAGGGGTCGTGTGAGATACGGCTCCAGATACCAGACAGAGTCGTTCGTGTCACCATCAACTAACAACGCAACAAGGGCATGAGTGACACCATCAGGGGAAGAAGGAATAAAATTCAGATTATGAGAGCAATAGGCAACTTAGTGACCTGGATATCAACAAAGACCACAAGCGTCGAAAGAGGGTGTGGAGGATAAATTGACGTTAGTCGGATTAGTTCATGTTGAAGACAAATCATTAGAAACATCATTGGTACAAGAATATTTAAAAATGAAACGTTAGATAATTTACTCATACCATTACCACGTCCTTCATTTCCACGACCTCCCTAAGAACCACCTTGACCACGACCACCTTTGTTCATGTTGTTATTATTTCTATTGCGACCACCACTAAAACCGACTGAACACTAACAAACTCATCATAGGCTTTCAAAGCCTTGATATGGTGCTCATGTTGGAGTAATTTAGGACGAAGTTCATCAAAGGTAAAAGTATGTTGGAATTGCAATAAGGTGGACACAAGAGGATCATAATCACGATCACGATCTAATGCTAATAAAGTATATTAAACCAGATCATTTCGAGACACATGAAATTGAATAGCAGCCAAAGAATCCACAATAACCTTAATTTCACGTTAAAAGATTTCCATGGTTTATTGTTCAGTTTTTTTCATTTGAGTTAAACGACTTTTGAGTTCCATAGGCCGTGTCATACTAGCATGTAAAAATCTAGATTTCAACATGTTCCATATTTCCACAGAAGTTTTCAACAAATGCACATTCAATAGCGCATTACGGTCTAAAGTTGCATAAAGCCATTGTTTAACGAGTGATAAGCTGTAAATATTCATACAGCCGATGTTAGGCAGCGTATTACCTTGATCACCAAAGAAAGTAGGGGAAGGTATCGCGAAAGTACCTGGCAACAAGACCAAGCAACTGATGCGTGATAAGAAACACGTGAATTGCGTTTTCCACATGAGATAATATTCCGGTATTGTGAGCTTTTTCGTAACCACATCCGTGACGTTTTGGTTTAACTTCATCGGTGGAAGATAGGCAGGAGGCGGCATGTAATTTTTCGTTGAGATGTGGTTGAAGTCGGCAGCAAAACCGGGAGGATAAGGCAACAAAGTTCGAGAAGAAGACGTTACACTCAAAGGACTAAGCGGTTGTCTAGCGTGTGACAAAGAGTACCCACTGGTCAGACTTGGCGGCAACGTGGGTTGCAGCTGGAAGTCGTGGACTAATAGGGTCCACCATAAACAGTTGTGGAGTCGAAAACCATGGACAAGAGGTGATTATGTTGGGCAGTATACAACATAAATGGTTGCGACTGAAGTGGACTGGGTGGCACGATTGTTGAAACGGTGTGACAGGGCTAGCGGCGGGGGTATGGCTGGGAAGAAGGTGGAACCGACATGGTTGGGAGGTGCCCTAGGTTACTGTGAAAGAGGCGAAAGGAAGAGAAAGAGAAAAAAGGGGAAAATTAATTCTAATTTTTTTATTAAGCTAGGCTCTTGATACCATGTACGAATATTAGAATAAATAATTGGCTAATATGTTCAGATTGCCTAGAACTTTTATATATATAGGGTCAATAAAAAAAATAACTAAAGAGTCCTAATTACATTAGATTTACCCTAGTAGTAATCATTCGGCATGTGCAACTTGTGTAATCACTTAATCAGGAACTACAATCTGTTTTTAGATCCTTCTTGCATAAGTCGTGGTTGTTAAAGAAAGCATCAAGTCAGCTAATAGTACTTGAACAAAAACATCATCCTTATTTCACATGCAGAAATGTGGTGGATATCGTATTTTCAACGAGGGAGTTTGGTTTTGAATAAGTTTACTCGAGTTTGGTAACAATGTGCGCGTTGCAAATCGATGTGCACAACAAAGCAAAGATCATATCGTAGCTGACAACTTAACAAAAATTATAGCTTTTGACTTCATAAAACACTTGCAGACTCCAATTTTTTGCCATAAGATTATCGAGGAAGAGGGTTGATTGAAGAGTTGTGAAGTGAGCAGAGAATTTGCAGTGTGGTGGTTACAGTTACCAGGAGTTTGTAAAAACAAAAAATAGAGAAAATACCTCCTAAAGTTGCACGCTATGGTAATCTAATAGACAATTCCTTTTAAAACATGTACACCTTCACTCGTTGTTTGACAGAGCTTCTACAACACTCTATAGGAAATTGACCCGTTATTAGTCTCAACATTTAGCCGCTTCATTCGCACGAGCAACAGGACATACGATCTTCCCTTAGTCCCTGCAATGTCAAGATACCATTAAGGGTAAAACAAACAGCCAAATCAAATTTATGTTGCATCTTAGAATAATAATCAACCTTGTAATTTTGGACCGTCAAGACACAACTGAAAGTCTTTTTATTGAACACATCAATAGCAATTAGGCTTTAACCTATACCTTCTAAACCTCATACCACTTCCTCGTATGTTGATTCGGCTTGGAAAGTAGGATAAAATATAATTCTAAGATGCAATTTATCAGGCTTTGGCTTTATATCAAAGGTTGTTAAGAGCCTTGTAAGAATTTAACTAAAAAATAAGGATTTTGTACGTTAACTGGGATGATGGAATAGAAAAAAAGACTAAAGCCACTACATCCAATCTTTTTAGAGAAGCAATGAGCAAATGAGCAATGAGGAGGAATCAATAAATTTATGGCCTTAGAGCATCATTGTTCTAGTTAAGTATGAGTAAGTTGTTCTTGGATCGAGGTGGCAATTACTATATAAGTTTAGGATAATAATGAAGATTAATTGATCCGGCTATTTGAGGTGGTCATTGTGTTTTGCTAGAAACAAGCTATGATATAAGGCCTGAATAAGTAGGTTAACTACTAAACATAATCTGGTCGAGTCACAATCATTGAGTTATGAATTGGATCAATGCGATCCAGGGCTCGTGATGGGCTAGGATTATCAGCATCCTATGGTTTAAAATTTTCAATGCTCTCTAAGTTCTACAATTTTTTATACTTGATGATCATTAAGTAGTTGTCATAAAAAGAAAGCAGTAACCCTAACGCTCCCTTCTCCGAACCAATGCGCCTCACTAATAGAGTTTGGAGCTTCTCTTCTCGTTATAGCCAAAGTACATGAGGTTATTTTAATCTTTGCTTGTCTGGACTGAGCACATGAGTCACATTTGGGACTTTTTATCTTCATATCCAGAAGCTAAAGGAACTCACATGTCAAAGGTATAGCTAACTTCTATATGATTCATATTGATGCATGCATGAGATCCTATTGTTTGGTGTTAGAAAATAGTATCTAAAATTTTGCTTTATCGTCTCAAACTCTCAACTCTCAAATGCAGACATAGTAATCCTAGGAGCACCTTCAATTTTGGGAATGCTCTAATTATTAAGTGATTGACACAACTATTGTAAGGCTTGTAAGGCTGCGGTTAAATGAAGGTTTAGTACCGACAAAAGGAGTAAAGGATCAAAAAAGTGAAACATGCGATTGACAATAAATTGCATTCCAGAGCAAAAATTAAATAATAAATCAAATGATTTACCTAATCTCATTGATTCAAGTTCCTCAGGGTGGAAGAAGTTGCTCTGTTTTGTATTTCCTTTCTTGCTTAGGTAAGAGTTTATCTTCTCAACTGCAGATTGTAAATCCTACAAAGATAATGCTCGGTAAGTTAATTTGGAAAGGTTGCACCAGGAAAGCACGGAAGAAGTAAGAACAAAGTCGTATACAACCCTCTTAACTTGAGCTAATATAGAAAAAGAAGGCGTACGTATACCACACAGCTAAGTGCCTTATGAAAAAAAAAAACATTGGTTATGTATGTAAACTACCATAAAATCACTACGGATTCCTGCATTTCGAATGTAATTTTATAGAGAGGGTTAAGTGTCTTCACCAACAATTCAAAATTCAAATAATCCCATGTTGAGCACCTTCATAGTACACTTAAGTAATAGAATCCAACAATCGACAATGAACATTATGGAGCAACATAATACCTTCCATGGAGCTACACTTTTCATGTAGGAAGGCAGACTTTCATAGTCTTCATCTGAAACAAGTATTAAATTTGAAGTTTCACAAAAGTTGGATTCATCTTTCTCTTCTCCTGTGTAGAAACAATTATCCAATTTGTAAGACTAGTTATCAAGATTCTCAATTACTTTCTTTTTTCTTATTTTTGTCCATGATCTACGACAACATTATATGTAACGGTGTAAGAATGGAGCATTGCGACAGGTTTGAAGCATTACCATCAACTTTATTAAGGATACTTGCAGCGCTTTGGTTGTGGACCTCCAAACTATGTAGTCTGTACATTGAAATTAGAAGGCGGGACATGAATTTTAAATAACTATGGAGTCTGTTCATCGGAATTAAAAAAGCAGGAGATGAAGCCGACAATTATTTAGTTGATAATCTTACTTTGGCGGACTATCAAGCACATCAAGATTGCGAGCCCCTGGAGAAAAATGCATCAAAAAGACAAACACAATCAGTCATCATCCTACTAATCATGACCAGTTAGAAAGATAGATTAAAAGTCTGGACATGCTAGGCCTCCAAGTCCAAAATTGAGACTAGAATAATCTTTTAACAGTTGTGAACTAATTTCCTGTGTTAAATGCACGCATGCGTCGAATAGTTGAAGTATGTTAGTTGGACTCTTCTTTTGTACTTCAAGTACCCATGTTAGATCCTCAACACTCAAACATGGGTATGGATTCTTCTACACTTCATTTTGGGCAATAGACTAGTGAGACAGTTGGACATAGATACCGGAGTCCGAGTAAAATAGGTTGAAGTAACACCAAACAAACAATAAAAAGGTAAGGCCTAACCTTCAGATGCAAGTGTGGCCAGACAAATATCAGATAGGCCAAGGTTTTGCAATGTAGCGGAGTCGTCGAATCTTAAAAGGCGTCAAGCACAAACAGATATTCCTCATTAGATAGATGGGGTTGTTAAGCAAAAATTAGAAGAAAAGAAAGAGAAAGGTCATAATGGGGATACAAGGAATGATGATGATGATCCATATTATTAGAAATAGAGCGAAACGGAGAAGCGGGCGAGTGTGATTGAGGTTCAGAAATAGCCATAAAATCCTCTGGAACATCATCCACTCCATCGCCTGGAAAAAGGAGGAACAGTTAACAAAGGAAGTGGGAAGATTGTCAAAAAAAAAAAAAAAAGTTAATCTAGAAAAATCTTGAAAATGTGTAAGAATTAGAATTAAAATATCTTAGTAAGAAAAATCTAGATAGTAGAATTATCTAGAAGCAACAAATCTTAGAGTAAACTAGTACATGACATCTAGAAAGAACTAGGTAAATGTAATCAAATACTTCTAGGAAACTCTTAACCGACAATAGCACCTATAAATACATCTAAGTTGTATTGAGACATTGCATATGAACTACAACTAGAGCCAATTATTACAATTCACAATAACCTTTCTCCTTTTTGCCCACTATCTCCTACCATAGTAATAGCCACTAAGTTACAACAAATTAACCACCAAAACTTCCGCCTAAATAATTTCCAACAATTGGTATCAAGAGCTAAATAATCCAAAGCCTTCAACAATTAAATTCATTCACCCCTCAATTTTACACACCACATATTTTACTCCCTTTAACCAAAATCTAACACTACCAAATAAAAATGACTACCCCAAATACCAACTCTTTCAATTCCCAAATCAATTGGGTACCTATATTTAAAGGGGAGAAATATGAACATTGGAGTATCCAAATGAGGTCAATATTTATCACCCAAGACCTCTGGGATATTGTCCAAGAGGGATATGAAAAACCCAAAGATGCCAATGAAGAGGCTTCTTGGGATGAAAACAAAAGAAATTTGTATAAACAAAATAAAAGAAGGGATCACTATGCCCTATCTATTATTTACCGGGGAGTAGATGAAACAATACTTCCCACAATTATGGCTGCCACAACGGCCATGGAGGCTTGGAGTATTTTGGAAACAAAATATAGAGGATCCGAAAAGGTAATTCTCTTTAAACTTCAATCTCTATGGAGAGACTTCGATAATTTATTAATGACAGATAATGAAACTATTCAAGCATTTTTTAGTCGAGTTTCAAATGTTATAAATCAAATCCGAACCAATGGAGATAAAATTGAAGATGTCCAAGTTGTTCGGAAAATATCAAGAAGTCTCCCTAAAAATTATGATCATATAGTGGCTGCTGTAGAAGAGTCCAACAAAGACTTGGCTAAACTAAGTCTAACTGAATTAATGGGATCTCTTCTAGCACATGAAGATAGAATGCGTAGATTCTCGGAACAACCACTAGAACAAGCTTTTCAAGCCAAATTAAAATTTTCTAATAACGAAGAAAGTAAAATTAAAAATGGCTACGGTAAAGGAGGTACTTCATATAACCGTGGCAGAGGGAAAGGAAATTATAAAAATAATGGGAGTCGAGAAAATAATCAAAATGGCTCACACTGTAATTTATGTAAGAAAAATGGTCATAATACACAAGATTGTCGGTATAAATATAAGAGGTGTAAAAGACATACTCATTTTGAAAAAGATTGTTGGTACCGACAAAAGGAAGAGGCCAACTTTACAGAAAACAAAGAGTCGAATGATCAATTATTTTATACTTGTCTAAATGCTCACCAAGAGTCAAATGATACATGGTACATTGATAGTGGTTGTTCAAACCACATGACTGGCAACAAAAATTCTTTTGTTAGTCTTAATGAAAATGTTAAATCTCAAATTACTCTTGGTGATGGAAGCAACCAGGAAATTGCCGGAAAGGGGACAATTGTCGTAAGAACCAAAAACGGCTCTTCTAAATTTATTACTGATTCTATGTCCCCGGTCTTGCGCAAAATTTATTAAGTGTGGGCCAACTAATTCAAAGAGGTTATATGGTAAAATTTGATGATAATAAATGCCTCATATTTAACAAGAAAAAAGGACAATTAATTACTACGACTCAAATGGCTCCCAACAAAATATTTCCTCTGAAAATGAACTTGGAAAATAATTGTGCATTGAGCTCTACTATAGATGAATCAACATTATGGCACTTAAGATTCGGGCACTTAAATTTTAACAGTTTAAAACTGTTAAAACAAAAGGAAATGGTGATTGGACTTCCATCAATAAACAATGAAAAGAAAATATATGAGGGTTGTATTTATGGAAAGATGCATAGATTGCCCTTTCCAACTTCTTCTTGGAGGGATAGAGCTCCGTTAGAACTTGTTCATGCAGATATATGGGGCCCTACCAAGAATCCGTCTCTTGGCGGAAAAAGATATTTTCTACTATTTGTTGATGATTTCTCTCGCATGATGTGGGTTTATTTCTTGGAGAAAAAATCAGAAGCTCTTTCCCACTTCATGCAATTAAAAGCCCTCACAGAAAAACAAAGTGGGCATTCTATAAAAATTCTCAGAACAGATCGTGGGGGAGAATTCACAAGTAAAGAATTCAACAGCTTTTGTAAGGAACAAGGTATTAAAAGAGAATTAACAGTAAGACGCACACCTCAACAAAATGGTGTTGCGGAAAGAAAAAACAGAACAATTGCTGAAATGGCCCGCAGTATGATGCAAGGCAAAAATTTACCAAAATATTTTTGGGCCGAAGCTGTTCATACAGCTGTTTATATTCTCAACAGATCCCCCACGAAAGCCATCAGGGGTATGACGCCCTATGAAGCTTGGCATAAAAGAAAGCCAAGAGTAGAGCACCTCAAAGTCTTCGGGTGCATTGCATATGCCCACGTCCCGAAGGAGAATCGGGAAAAGCTAGATGGAAAAGGAGAAAAATGTACATTTATTGGATATAGTGATGAGTCCAAAGGGTATCGTCTATATCAGCCCGAATCTAAGAAATTAATCATCTCAAGAGACGTCATCTTTGACGAAGGAGCGCAGTGGATATGGACGGAGAATGAATCTCAACCCGTAGAAGGAGATATACCGCCACCAAGACCGGATCAAGAAGAAGGTCCAAGTCAGCCATCAACACAATCATCCCAAAGTCCATCATCGTCAAGGAGCCCAAGATCACCAAGCTCAAGCTCAAGCTCATCACGAGAATCAAGACCAACTCAGGAAGTTCGTCGATCATATCGAGAACGGCATGCACCAATCTACTTACAAGATTACGAATGCAATCATGCAATGATGGCTCTCTATACAAGCGAACCACAAAGTTTTCAAGAAGCCGCTCGAGAAGACAAATGGATCGAGGCTATGAATGAAGAAATAAAGATGATCGAGAAAAACAACACATGGGAGCTTGTGGAGAAACCTGAAGACAAAGAAGTCATTGGTCTCAAATGGGTCTACAAAGTCAAGCGTAACGAAGATGGCTCCATCCAGAAATACAAGGCTCGTCTCGTCGCAAAAGGTTACTCCCAACAACCAAGGATTGACTTCAACGAGACATATGCTCCCGTTGTCCGCATGGAGACTATCAGGTCAGTCCTTGCTCTTGCTGCTCAACTTAAATTACCAGTCTTTCAATTAGATGTTAAGTCAGCATTTCTAAATGGGGAGCTCGAAGAAGAAGTATACGTTGAGCAACCGCAAGGATATCTCATCGAAGGCAAAGAAGACAAAGTATATCACCTTCGTAAAGCCCTTTATGGACTTAAGCAAGCCCCCAGGCCTGGAATAGCAAAATAGATCGCTACCTGCTTCAAAATGGGTTTGCAAAAAGCCCAAGTGAGCCATCACTCTACATCAAGACTCAAGGGAAAGATTTTCTCATCTTATGCCTTTATGTAGATGATCTAATCTATACGGGCACAGATTCAAAGATTATCGAAAACTTCAAGAAGACAATGATGAAGGAGTATGAAATGACCGACCTTGGAGCAATGAAATACTTCCTAGGCATACAAGTCAAGCAAAGCCCAGGAAGGATATTTCTATCACAAGAGAAGTATGCAGAAGACCTACTTAAGAAATTTAATATGAAAGATTGCAAACCATTGGCTACCCCAATGGCACTGAGTGAGAAGCTGCCAAAGAATGATGGCCAGGATAAGGTCGACGCATCAATATATCGAAGTTTGGTCGGATCTCTCATCTATCTCACACACACTAGGCCCGACATAGTACATGCTGTGAGCGTAGTATCCAGATTCATGAGTGATCCATTAGCAGCAGCAAAAAGAATTCTCAGGTACATAAAGGGAACAAAGAGCTATGGAATACTATATGAAAAAGAAGAAAATTACAGGCTTACAGGATACACAGATAGCGATTGGGCCGGAAGCGTGGATGACAGGAAAAGCACAAGCGGCTATGTTTTCCAGTTAGGAACCAAGGCCATATCATGGTCTTCAAAGAAAGAAACAGGCAACAATAGCCCTATCATCTGCTGAAGCGGAGTACATAGCAGCAGCAAGCGCAACTTGCGAGGCAATTTGGCTACGAAGGATATTGTCCGAGCTACAACACGAGCAAGAAGAACCAACAACTATATTTTGCGACAACATGTCAGCTATAGCAATGACGAAGAATCCGGTCTTCCACAGTAGATCAAAGCATATCGAGATACGACACCACTTCATCCGTGAGATGGTCGAGAAGAAGGAAATAGAGTTACAATTTTGCAAAACAGGAGAACAACTCACAGATATATTCACAAAAGCAATACCCACAGAAAAATTCATCGAGTTCAGGAGACAACTCGGAGTTCAAGATTTTTCAGATTAATGGGGAGTGTCAAAAAAATAGTTAATCTAGAAAAATCTTGAAAATGTGTAAGAATTAGAATTAAAATATCTTGTAGTAAGAAAAATCTAGATAGTAGAATTATCTAGAAGCAACAAATCTTAGAGTAAACTAGTAAATGACATCTAGAAAGAACTAGGTAAATGTAATCAAATACTTCTAGGAAACTCTTAACCGACAATAGCACCTATAAATACATCTAATTGTATTGAGACATTGCATATGAAATACAACTAGAGCCAATTATTACAATTCACAATAAACTTTCTCCTTTTTGCCCACTATCTCCTACCATAGTAATAGCCACTAAGTTACAACAAATTAACCACCAAAACTTCCGCCTAAATAATTTCCAACAAAGATGCGGTATTAGAATGAATGAAAGTGGGGGCAGCTTACCAGGGGGAATGTAATGGAAAGATAGAAGATGGGAATGAAGGTGGAGAAGATGAGAGTGATTGAGTTTGTAAAGCTGATTGCAATGACCCAAAAGCTCTTCAAAGGAAACAGTACCAACTGACATTGATTCCAATATATTGAGGTCACCCATTAATGATGTTACTCTACGGTTGAGGGATTGAATGAATGTTGTCGATGCTGAATCTGAAACCCCCCAATAACCCCAAATACAGTTAGTAATTCAAATTTAGAGAATTAAAGAGAAAGAGCAAAAGAGAGAGCAGACCAAGTGGAATCGGACGACGATCGAGAGATTGTTTGAAAGCGAGAGAAGTGGATTCAAGATTGTTGCAGAAGTTGGATAAGCTCTTGTTCATCTTGTTTATGCTTTCCTCCATTTCTATTCTCTCTCACTTTCTCTTCCTCCTCCTTCTTCTTTCTCTCTCTTCCTTTGCGCTCCAAACTAGTATTCGAAAAGCTTCCAATTCCCATTTTGCGGGACTCCTCCGTTAAGCCTATCTATCTTCTTTTTTTAATATTTATAAATTTGTATTAAATACACCAAGGCGCCTGTAGCTCAGTGGATAGAGCGTCTGTTTCCTAAGCAGAAGGTCGTAGGTTCGACCCCTACCTGGCGCGTTTCTTTAGCTTTTTTTAACTACTTTCTTTTTTGGTACCCTTTCATTATAAACTTCTATATATTATCCACCCGTGTTTGCCGAAACTTCCAACTATTTGAATTATACATAACATAAATAAAGCACTTACATGCGATATGAAGTTAGTTTGTACTCAATAGGGGTGAAGGGTGCAATCACCACCTAATGCACTAAATTCCATCAGTTGTTAGTTAAGTGTGGGCGAAAGTAGTATTAGGATGGGTAACTAAAGTCCTCTTGTTGCCCCCTTAATGTGACAGTCTTTTTGGCATTCACTGCCGGTCTCAAACCCCGGTAAATGAGGAGAGTTGTGGTAAGTTTGTGGCGGACAACGTAAAATAAAGTCATGAATGGAGATATGAAAATTATTGAGGGAGACCCTTCACAATGACGCGCTACACTTCATAGGCCCAAGGGTAGTGCTTAGGGTTCTTGCTTTAGGGACGGGTGCCGTAAAGAAGCTAGTCCATACTCCATAGTAGTGGTAAGCGTAATATGATGCATTTTGTTACACGGAACATTGACTCTTTGCGGAAAAAATGGTGGAGATGGTGTAGGTTATGAGGAGGAGGAAGATTCATATAATGTTTCTTCAAGAGACTAAGTCGGTCGGTGGAAAAGCTTGAAAATTATTCCAATTAGGCTATAAGCTTTAGTATTTCGAAAAAGATAGAAGTAGGAACTAACGGAGTAGGCATTATGATTGATAAGGAGTATATTGATGGTGTGGTGGAGGTTTCATGGAAGAGTTATTGCATGGTATTAAGTTAGTTATAGGGGTTGAGGTTGTAACTGTAACTATGGTAAGTTGTTATGCACCACAAGTCGGATTATATACATCTATTAAACAACAATTTTGGGAGGAACTAGAGGATGTTGTTCAATGAGTACCTAATAGTGAAAAAATGATTATTGGTGGGGATCTCAACGAACACTAGTCGAGTTGGCTTTAAGAGCATTCTTGATCTTTTAACATTTTCAACTCCAAGCTCACTTTCCCAAGTCCTTGATTCGCATTTGGCTAAATTTTACGTGGGTGCATCTAGAGCTAGGTGCACCAGTAGCTAATTTCTTATTCATTTGGATGATTTTAAATAAGAAAAACTAGTTCAAGTGAGTATGTAAGCAACCCAACAACCTTGGATGCACCTGGGTGTGGAAGCACCAAGAATAATAAATGCTCTGGTGCATTGGTTGCTTTTTATCTCTTGCTTACACTGAAAAAAGCATATACGCGGATATGCCTATATAAAGCAAAAGAGATCAAGCTCACGTCTTAAATTTGACAAATTCTCATCTTTTTCTGCAAATTGTCATGCCATCACCAATGGGTACTAAACTGATGCTTACACGCTCATCCTGGAAAATTGCATTATTAAAATTCCTGATACTAGCGGTTTTTGAATCATTCACCAACGGGTCAGCAACTCTTCCGTACCAAAGTACGTTGTCCACGACAATAACTCCACCAACCCTCACAAGCTTCAACAACAACTCAAAGTACTCTGTATACATTTTCTTCTCTGCGTCGATGAATGCAAAGTCATACGTGCCAGCTTCTCCATTCAAAAGCAACGAATTCAGAGTATGTAAGGCAAGCCCATGTTCAATCCGCACCTTATGAAGAACCCCAGCTCGTTCGTAAAACCTTCTAGCAACTTCTAAAACCTTCTCATCTCTCTCACAGGCGACTAAACAGCCTGAATCTGGGAGGGCAAGGGCAACAGCTAAAGATGAGTACCCGGTGTAAACTCCAACCTCAATACATCTCCTTGCCCCGAGAATCTGGACAAGAATAGCTAGGAGCTGAGCTTGATCAGGGGAAACCTGCATTTGGCTACCATGCATTGTAGCAGTCTCTTCCCGTAGTTCTCTTAACACATCTGGCTCTCGGACATTGTTCAGGACATAATCATAAAGCCTTGGAGTCGAACAAACCACTTGTTTGTTGACATACTTGTTACCGTCCACAGCAACAAAGGCATCTCTGGAACAGCATCTGACGAGGTCGAAGGACTTTTGAGAGCTGAATCTGAAGATAGTGTTCCTCCTGGTTGTCTTTGATGAAAGATACACGTGTTTTAGGATAGGATCTCTGGAAAATGGAAGAGTCAAAGGCAGCACTGGAATTACGAAACAACAGCTGTGCGACATTGTGACCTAAAAGTTGCAGGGCCTAAATAGATGTTCACTTTGCCATGATGATCATGCTCTTTCCAGCTTTCTGGTCCGCTAATTGAGCCTGCGTATTAGTTTACAGGTTAACTGAAAAAAAATATATAAAAAAAAAAAACTAAAAGAAAGCAACAGATTACAGGTTATCTTCACTATCCTCTAGACTTCTACAGTCCTACTAATAAGTTTCAGAGCTAAAATCCCGAAACTTCCAATGTCACCATGGCCACAGCATTGATCAATAAATAGTCAAAAGAACAGGCAGGGGAAAAAGAGAAGACCAAATAAGAGCAAAGAAATGGTAAGCGCCTAAGCAGTAAATGGCCATCATATATCCTATTTGTTTTTCATTACTTCATCTAACAAAAAATATTTATCCACTTAGAGATGTACGAACACAAAAAGATCAGTCTTACAGAATGAGAGTACCTCCTCCAAAGGGCTTGAGCTTCACAAGCTTGGGCCATTAATTGAGACAACTCCTAAAATTAAGAAGTGAAAAATGCCATCAAATTCAATTTTCTACTCTGAGTGTGGTGCGATGAATTAAAATGTTAAGAGCAGTTGCAACTCAATTCATAAACTAAACCCTTCATTAGAAAAGCATAGAAACTTCCTAGTAAATTTATACATTTGAAATTAGTCCACCAAAAAACTTGATACTGCAAAATGTCATAAGACTCATGACTTACTCCAAAAACTTTGTTGACTGCCTTGTAAATTGTATGAAACCTTTTTCCTGCTTTTTTTCTTCTGAAAGTTCTAGCTTCGTACTTGTACCGATACTTGTACTTACTCCTAAAAATTCAAGAGTGATTAGGAGTAAATGGTTTGTTGTTCATGATTAGGGTACAACCCTATATATATCAAAGGGTAGATGCTACACCCAGGAGTAGGATGAGCATGGTACTCATTAGTCATTACTCACACTAAAAATTAGTCATTACTCACGCTAAAAAAACATAGCTTTTTTAAAACAAAACACACGAATTAAATGAATGCAGTGGACGGGATGTACATTAGAAGCATTTGAATGTACCTCAGATAATTTAAGCATTTAAATGACTTAGAAAACAATCTAACCCTAGAATATTAATCAATATACTTTCCTAACAATATAACATAATTTATTATTATAGAACTTTATTTATTTCTTTATCTATATCCTTATCTCTAATACTTATCGTCAAATCTAAAAACATTTTCGGCTGCTGTCGAGCATTAATGGCAGAATTCCATATATCCGCCACCAAATTTAGAGCAAATGAGTTCTCCCTTCATCTTTCTCTGTCTTATATTCAAACCAAAAGGAATGTTACCGAATTTTGTTTATTAATGTAATGTTATTCACCCTCAATTTCTGAGAATTAATAAAATCATAAGGAAGCTGAAATTCAGAATTATCTTTTCAATGTCCACAAACTGACCATGCTTAACGAATAAATGAATAACATGTTCTAGGCTTACAAGTTACAAGCTACGCAATTCAGAGCAAATAGAAACAAATTTGCAAAGAATTTGAGGGGAGGAAATTATTCAAATCATTTAGAAAACAAGAAATTGTTGAACTTGAAGATGAGGGTAAAGAGATTACCTGGTTGAATATGAACGCGAGTGGCACAACAACGTAAAAGATAGTGGAGGAAGAGAAATAGAGCGCGATGTGGAAAACTGAATACTAAAAAAGTGGCGTTAGTTATGCAGGCTAAGGGAAAAACAGCAAAAAGATGACGCCCGCCTGCCTGATAAGAGATATCGTGGAACGGCCCTGTTCTCTTCAACCAAAGGGAACCGAAATGAACTGAGGGCTCGTTTGGCACGGAGATGCAAAGGAAATAGAAAACAGTAATGACAATGGACAACTGACAAGGATTAGGTTTAAGGTTATTATTTGTTTAGTGAGTTTTGCCCAATTCCTATTTCCTAACATAGCTTAAACAAATTTATTGGAGGGTAAACACGAAATTCCATTTTAATAATGTGGGGTCGCATATGTTGAGTTATAAAAGGTTAACGTAGTATATTTAACAAATAAGCTAGAGGTAGTACAATTTTATAAATAAGAGTAGCCTTATAACAGACCGCTTAATTAAAATGGAATCCAAGCTTAATAGAAAGATGAAAAATAAAAACACCCTTTTAAATAAATTGATAGGCTTAAATTAGTCTAATTTTAATATATAAATAAACCGCTTTTTGTATGAATAAAGTCGTATACTTATGAATTGTAAAACTTAATAAAAAAAAGTAGTCTTGTGAAAGATGAAGAACAAAAGGAGGGGAAAACCAAGTGAACTGTATTGATCTTACTCTTTGGTGCAAATGTTATATTTACATCTCCCATATTTAAAGTAGGAGATTTTACTATTTACATAACCTAAAGTTAAAAAGAGGTTAACTCTAGGTTATGGAAGGAAAAAGAATTTGTCATGCATTGAGTGCTTGTTTATGTACATAAGTGGCTATTCACACTTGTTTACATTTTATAACACTCCGCCATTGAATGTCCACTAAATAGTAAATTTAGCTGTCTCATTAAAAACCTTGTTAAGTAAAACTCCGTACGATGAAAACTTGATCGAAGGGATTAAAGAGTACAACTTTGTTTTCTTTACATGCTTGAATCAAACTGCCTCATTCACAATTTTATCAGAAAAACCTAGTGGACTTAAAAATCTGATTGAAGGGAAAAGTAGTGTAGTACATGTAACACTGCCCCTGAATCTAACATAGGTCAAGAAGGTGTCGCATTTCAATCTTGTGAACTAGTTGTTTAAATTACTTCGAAGGAAGGGATTTGGTAAACAGGTTACCAAGATTTTCACATGACTGAATTTGCCGGATGTTTATCTTCCCTTATTTGAGTAGATCATGCATGAAAAAGTTTTGGTGATAAAAGTTAGGTCTAAAGTATTGTCGTGGATAGCATGTAGGCAAGAAGTGTAGCGAGTATCGTAAAATGGAGGAAGTACTATTTTACGGTATTTATGTTTGAAGTTGTTTGAAGCTGATTTGAATTAAGTCTGATCTGAATTTGAGGTTTGTTTTAAATTTGACTTTGATTTATTTACATATTGAAATATTTTATTAAATTTGTGTTTTCCACTGCAAAATTATGAGTAAACCGATATATTTTCACACGGTCCGATAACATCTCAATAATTTTATGAGGAAAAGGGTATCTTAGAAAATAGAGAATTATAAGAATATTGAAAACATACAATATTGCCCAGGATTATGGATGCTCTAACGGATGGGTGCAAAATGATGTTACACACCCCCGGTCACTTTGGCTAAAATGGGCTAGTAATTGAGGAAAAGCCCGACCCGAGCCATGACCAACTATGATTCTCGCTCTCTTTCTGGCCGGTTTTCCCGTCTTCTCTCTTTCTCTCTCTCTCCTCTCTGTAGTTGCTCTTCTTCTGATTCCATCTGGCTGCGCCTTCTCTTTCTCCTTCGCCGGTAAAAGTACGTTGATTACCCAACTTCGCCACGGGTCCAGGTAACCGATCCCACTCACTCAATCCCTCTCTTCTATTTTTTTTTGCTGTTTGCACCCGGTTCACCCTTCGGGCTACATCAGATCGAGGCCAAGTTCGGGGTGGTTAGTTTCCATTCCTTTTCCAAGGGTATTGCGCAAATTCGAACACGGATCCTTCATATCAAAGTCAGTCCCCATCACCATTAGGCCAACACTTACTTGATTCTCCCTCTCTTCTATATGTTTTAGCTATTGTATTTAGCTACTTACTATATATACTCCCTCTGTAACGAATTACTTGCAACAATTTCCATTTTTGGTTGTAACATATTACTTGCAACAATTCCTTACTTTTCCATTTTTAGCAAAAGTTTTTCCTAATAATTACAGCAATGCCGTTACTAAATAAACTTAATCATAAATTATACTTCTATAATTTTTTCATTATACATTAACCTAACAACCACACCTCCACCACCTTCGGCCATCTCCCCCCACAACACCGCGTACCACCACTGCTCAACACCGTGCAATACCAATTGACGTCGCCGACCACAACCAACATAGCCAGACCACGCCGGAATTCACCACCAACCTCCAGGACTCCACCAATAGCGCCAAATCGGCCACCGTAAGAACCACCACCAAACCAAATCGACCCTAACACCACCAAATCAACCATTTGGAACACCACCAGATTCAAACAATAACCGCCACCAAATCGACCCTAACACCACGAAATCAACCATTTCGAACACCACCACCAGTACGAACACCACCAGTAGGAATGGCAATGGGTAGGGTCTGGGTCTGGTCTGACCAGACCCGACCCATTAATTTCTTCCAGACCCAGACCCGACCCAGATCCATTGGGTCTGGAATTTTCAGACCCAAACCCAGATCCTTTGGGTCTAGGGTCTTTACAGGGTCCTTAGTGGGTCCTTTTGAATTTCACGTTTAATAGTGTTTTTTAATCTAATAAATTTATTTTGCGTATTTTATAGGTTTGTATGACCATGGTTAAGGCTTTTATTGAAACAATTAACATAATATAGCTCATAAACTCTTAAAAATATTTAAACTTACATTATTACATGTCTTAAAATGGAGCCACATATTACAAGTTTTTTTTTTTCTCAATATTTTAATGTAAATGAGTCTGTGGGTAGGGTCTGGACCGGGTCTAGGTCTGATACAATTAGACCCAGACCCAGACTCGCCTGATAACCTCTGGACCCAGACCCGACCCAGACCCATTGGGTCTAAAAAAGTTGGACCCAGACACTTATAAATGGGTCTATGGGTCTGGGTCTGGGTCGGGTCCAAGACCCATTACCATCCCTAACCACCAGAAACAAACGAAAACGCCACCAAATTGACCACTAAACCAAAAACCCGCCATGAACACCACCAGATTTAGATCGAAGGAGAGAGAAACCACCACGAAATTAACCTAAATTGAAGTCGTGGAGAGAAAAGAGATTCACTTTATTGTTGATTTCGAAATGGAGGTTGTGGGGATTTCGAAGGTAGAGGTTGTGGTGCGACTGATTTGGCGGTGGAAGTGTCCAGTGGTGATTTTTGGATAGCAAAGAGGGATTCGGTGGTGGTGGAGAAGAGAAATTCGTTGATATCGTGGTGTGTGGTGAGTCGAGGGTTGGCGCTCGTGGTGGTAGATCGCGAGGAGGCCGCGGTGCTGTTGGAGGCGGTTGTCTGGTTGGGTGGTGGTGGTTTGGAGGGGCTGCATTGGAGAGTGGTTGTGGTGGGTGGTTTAATTAGTAACTCCTAAGCCTCCTTATATTCCTTAATTGTAATTAGTGAAATTTTGCCTAGAAAACTTCCCTAGTTCAATTGTTGCAAGTTTTAGGTTACGGAGGGAGTAGTAGTATATATAGTAATTTGTTAGCAACAAATAAACAATAGTGTTTTAGTAATAAGTAGATAGTAAGTAAGTAATCAAGTAGTACTTGGTCTAGTGGAAAGGATTGCACCATTCCAACCTTAAGGTTAAGGGTTTAATCCCCACTAGGGGCACTTTAAAGGTAGGGATTTCCTTTATCCTTCCCCTACTGTCTGGCCCAATAGGACCCGAGCGGGATCCGGACCACTTCTCATTACCAAAAAAAAAATACTAGTATGTACAGTATATTGTTGCTAGTCTTGCTACTGCCCGTCACCTTCGCTTCCTCAAGTGCTGCTGCTAGCCCCCACCTTCTCCATTAGAATTCTCGCCTTTGGTTTAGTCCTAAATTCATTTGTACTTCAATTCACACACATTTTTTACTGTTTCGGTTTGGTTAGCATTATAGTATTTCTAGAATCCAACCCTACATATTGCAATGTCAAATCTCTCATATTCATTCTTGTTAATGTATTGCAGGAATAATTATGGGCATACTCGCACTTACTGATGATACCATCTTCCCCCTTAATATCGTATCCGCTTCTATGAAACTCATCAATCTTCAACCTCCACACTTGGATTCTGCTTTTATCGCCACCCACGCTTCCACTTCCAGTAATTTTCTTCTACACCTGACTTCATCTTTATTCTGTTTCTAATTTTCATTTTCTGGAATTTGCCAACATATTTATTCATATAATAACATTGCATGGCTTTAGCCTTTTTCATAGGATCATTATTTGTATTATTGTATACCCAATACCCAATATTCTGTATTATTTGTGCTACAATATATAAAAATATCTCATTATATTTTCATTATTCTTATTTATTGTGTAAATATCTTTTATTATCTTTTGTGTCTTTTAGATATAGTTTGTTACCTAGTCAATGCAAGGCGTGCGGAATTTGGTGAAATTCTACATAAAAATATAATATTTAGTTTATTTAGGGTAATTTGTATTCTTTATTCAAAATTTAAAAATGTGAAGAGTTAGTTATGGAGAGAGTTGTTCCATCTAATTAGGAATTAAAAAAAAAGATAAATGTGATTTTTGGTGTCCCCCTCCTCTTCACTTATAGAATAGAGATAGAGATTAGGTTGTAACATTTTATCATTAAGGAAAAATATTATCTTTCAGGGTATCAGAGCTGCAGTTCCGGTAGTTTGGAACATGGGGTTATGTTGTAGGATTCTATATCATTAGGGTTCTTTAAATACATTCATTCTATGTTACTCGGACACGGATTGAGTGTTTATTCGGATACGGGTGTCCAAATACACCAAGTGTCTGACTCGGCTATTTTGTAGAAAAAAGTCAAGTTTTTAGTTTAAAATGAAGTATCCAAGTGAAGTGTCGTGTTGGACACGACACGGCACCCGATTTTTGAGGCAAATGAAGGTGTCGGAGATTCATTGTTCGATTGTTTGTGTACCTTATTGCTTTTAGAATGTCAATTCCAGTTACTATAAACTTTTCTCTTATCCAGAACAAATTATTTTTGATGGATGAGTGCCTCTCTTTCTCTTAATTTCTCTACAGGCGTTGCTCTAAGTGGGTGAATATCTCACTTGAAAACTTTAGTTTAACAACTTATTGCTTTTAGAATGCCAACTCCTTTACCCAAAACAACATTTATATGTCAAATGAGTGCCTCTTGTTGTCTTGTTTCATAAGATTTTCATTGCCGTAAGTCGGCAATAATTTGAAAATTGAAATCATTGATCCATTTCCATCAATTTGTTCAATGATAGATTGATAGTAGCCTCGATTTTTGTGTGATGCAGTATCCCTAACTGCAGTATCTTTCAGTAACTTTTGAATCTCCTTCTATTGGTTGTGTTGCACTTTACTATGAAGATTTTAATGTCAGGAATTTATTATCAGGTCAACTGCCTTTGGACTCCTCATCCATGGATACTGTTATTGGTGTCTCTAAAGCACGTGATTTTCCTGCTGCTCCACTTCTTGCTGAAATATTTAGACTTGTGAAGCCAGATGGAAGAATTCTTATTCATTTGACTGAACTTTCTGCCGATTTACCTTCAGACAATGTAAGCTATTTCTATGGTTGCATGATTATTAGGGGTAGTGATAGTGTGTGACTTTGCATCTCCGCCCACCAATTTAATCCTAAGATATCTTTTTGATGGTCTACAGATTCTTTCTTCTCTGGAGCGGAAGATACTTGTAGCTGGATTCTTGGAACCAGAAGCTATTAAGCAGCAACCAGACGCTTTTTCAGGAGTTCAATCTATACAAGTTTGTGGCTTACCTTTCTTTCCCCTGTATCTACATTATTCAATTTCGTTCTGGAAGATCTTATCGAAGTTTCCCCTTTTCCATTACCTCGATACTAACTCATCGAAATGATTGGAAAGGCCAAGGTGGTAGATGAATGGGTACATGTATAATGGCTTCCAAGGACGAGGCTAGTAAGCATACTTCTCTGAAATATTCTGGACCTCCATCCTCTTATTGGGTTGGGTCGATCTGTACATTTTGTCTTTGTAACAATAGTTGCCAACTAACCGGTGTAGAATACTGTGTATGATGATCTGTATGGTTGATGCCTTGATGGATTTCAAATTTTTTTTTTTACAAACTGTCAACTGTCAAGGCCTTATCTTTCCGTAGCTCTTATTTAGCTGGTCCAAGGCTTCCACTAACTTCCATGATCCCTTTTTCTTTTCCCCTTTTAAAGAAAGGGCCTGTTGACGGTTTACTACTTCTGTTTTTTAGGAATACATAAGTAGTACATCTTCTTAGCTGGATAATATTTTAGTGTTTCCATTCAAGTGTACACCACATTTCATTAGTGTAATGTGTTCTAAAAAAGTCATATGTATATACACACTCCCTCTGTCTTAATATTTTTTTGGTCTTTTTGGTAACGCAATTTATTTTAAGATAACATAAACAAACCATACCTATCTGTAGATGCTAGAACATGGGGATCCTTGACACGACTCTGACTCTGACTGTCTAGCACAATTACTTAGTCTTACGCATGCAACATCAACCACCTTCATCCTAGAATGGCAGGCGAGATCCGACGACAGAGGTGCACCATTTTCCTTCCTCCTCATACCTGCATGTGCCCAGCTCCATCTAAATTTCTTCTCCTTATCCTGTGTTTGTGACTTGTGACGAATAACCAAACCTGCAGTTGCTTCATTTCCCAAAACCACCTTCATCCTAGAATGGCAGGAGAGATCCGAACACAGAGGTGCACCATTTTCCTTCCTCCTCATACCTGCATGTGCCCAGCTCCATTGAAATTTCTTCTCCTTATCCTGTGTTTGTGACGAATAACCAAACCTGCAGTTGCTTCATTTCCCAAATGGATCCTACCTAGGCGGTGCATAGTCTAAGACTCGCACCTCCGGCTAGGTTTCAGCTTTGATACCACTCTCTAACGCCCCGAAATCGGGGGTCCTTAATTAACATAATTAGCCATAAATAATCTCAATGATCAACGGAAGCATTTCCTTAAACTTGTGGGTTGTGGTCCACTAATAATATAATATCCTGGAATAAATCAATATTTCTAAACAAATACAATGGCCTTCCATAGAAGCTCCTAGTCCTAGTAAACCTTCAACATTGCTTCATGAAATCCATCTCAAAGACTTCCTTTCCATGGGTTGATCCTAAGCTCTCTTTCTTAACCTGAAACAAGAAAATACAGAAGAACATTCTTAAATGAGTGACTGGAAGCATGTAAGTCTTGGTTCGAAACCGTTTTTCCAGCACAGGCACATTTCACATCACTCTCGTAACTATTTGGAAATGCTTAACAGAAAACGTTACTTTAGCTTTGAATAGTCTAACTGGCAAGGACAATTCACATAAGACCATATCATTGGCAAGTACAGGCTTTGAATAGAACATTTCTTTCGTCGTCATTCGTTAAACATTCGACCATCTCGTTCCATTCATAGGTCATGAACATTTCCGTTGCCTATAACTTGCCTATCTTCCATTTCAGTTCATAACTCCAAGCAACAAGATAATTCTCTTTCCACTTTCCACTACAACATCTTAACTTGTAAAATACTACCTCCGTTCCAAGTGTATTGCAACATAGGGGGTTGACACATTTATTAAGAAAATCAAAAAAGTGGGCTATCTTCCCCACTTGCATCATGTGTATAAGTAATGAAGAGAGAGAAAGGTTGCACATATGATCTTTTTGGTGATTAAAATAGAAAGGTTGCAATTAATATGAAATTGCCAAATAAGGTAAATGTTGCAATACACTTGGAACGGAGATAGTATATAACTTATATTTCCGAACAACACCCATTATCCATATATTCACAAATTATTAAATATGCATAAAATCATAAATATGGAGTAACCATGATCATATCACACATAAATTTCACCATACTTCATATGATAAGAGCGTAAGGGCTTGAGGTTGAGACACCACATAATCGCATCATTATTCTTCTTTGATTATGTTCCTTCATGTATACCTTTTACTTTTGGTATCTTGGCGAGTACAAAAGAAGGGATGTCTCCCTAAACATATCATCATCATAGTAAATGGAAGGCAACCACCCGAGAATATTTGCTTCATGACGGAAGGTGGTAACCAATGCGGTGTCACCGGAGATCATATGCTCCCACAACAGAAGGTGACAACACACCAGAAGGTACATGCACGACTTAATATTAAAAAGCGCGCCTAGGCGGCAGGGGAGGCGAGGCGCGTGGAAAAACGCCTCCGGCCACTCAGTTTTTCCAGAGGCGCGTGAAGGCACGCGCTTTAGGTTGCCTTAGAGGAGGCGCGAGGCACGTTGCTTCCAGCTCCTTTGGGGTTGAAGAACAAGTTAAAGTAGATCTGAGTTGCAAATCGAAAAAAATTTAAGTATTGTCTTCGAATTCAATCTTACCTAGGCTTTAGAACTCAAATCCAAGCAAAACCCCTCAATTAATTTCATTTAATTGCTTCAAATTCAATGCTAAATCGAAAAACCCTAATTTCGAAAAACCCTAGTGAGAGCCATTTACGACCGCGAAAGCCGCAGAGACGGCCGACCTATGCTACTTACTTACTTCGACACCCTCCTTTGCCTCAAAAATTGAGTGTCGTATCACACGGCACGTCACTTGGGTGCTTTTTTCTTAGCTAAAAACTTGACTTTTTTCTACAAAATGGCGAAGTCGGATACTTGGACACTCGTATCCGAGTAGACACTTAATCCGTGTCTGAGTAACATAGGGCCGACGGTTGTTTATGGCTCCAGATCTGCCGGTGGTTGGCAGTGGTGGATAGTTTTCAGGCGACTTCTCCGGTTCTCCCCGTCTTCTTATTTCTTCTGTGATGCGATATCCATATTCAGTGTACACAGTTGTTTCTGTTATTCTTTTAATTAGTGATTTAAAGTGTAAAAAAGAAACCACCCACCTACCCCAGTACTCACGTGCTCCCAGCCTTGAAAGTAAAAGGCTTTTTTCTTCTTTTTCTTTCCAATAGTTAACATATTGTTGGACTATCTAAGAGGCAAATAAATAAAAGTTAAAAATTTAAAAATAGTGCCTTGTCTACTAGAAGCTCGCGCCTTGCGCCTTGGTGCGCCTTGCGCCTTGGTGCGCCTCGCGCCTTTTAAAACTAAGATGGACGACCGGTCATAACATAATACTACCAAGAACCATCTTTCACTTTCATTTATCATGTTTCGTATCTTTTAGTGTTTTCATGAATCATAACAAAGTCGTATGCGAATCATACTTCATTCATATAATCATACATATTACATATATGTTAAAGCAGAGACTTTTCAAAAAAGCACATTCTTTAATATATTAACACTTTGATCATAATTTCATAAACAAACTTATTGAACATAAACTTGTGCACCGCTTGGTCAGACAACTTCTGCTATTGAGTCTGCTTTGCCTGTAACTTCTCTGCTGCTGCTGCTCCTTTGCTTAACAACTTCATCTTCAACGACTGAAGAAGAATCCCTATTCTGCACCATCACTTGTACTCCAATGAGACTTCTTCTCTTCAGTAGGAACCTCTATTTCAATCGAGAAACAGCAATTCGGCCTTCACTTTTACTGAAAGCTGGATTGGAGACGGAGACTGCTGCTAGCCTCAAGTTAACATTGAAGAGAGAGCCGGGGGGGGGGGACGCTCCCTCTGTCTCAAAATTACTAGCTCAATTTATGGTAATGGAGTGACCCTAGTTAGTTGCTCCATCCAGTTATAGATTCATTTTCTTCTATTTTTTTCCCCTAAACTTGGCATCTCAAACTCACGCCAACCTTTTACTTTTTATATTCATAGTAGCAGTTTGTGAACTTTTTCTGTATTTTTAAAATTTTATTATTCTCTTAGGTCCTTACATGTTGGTTGTTCCTTATGTTTCTGTTATTAGATTAATCCGTTGATTCACAATAACTATTATGGTCAACAATATCAAATTTTTTTTGGGCAGATCGCAAATGATACTATTTTGAATATGTATGAGTGATTTAAATACATACGAGTAGGGAAAGTTGAACATTATTGTTTAGTTTGTTTAATACTCCCTCAGTTTCTTTTTGTTTGTCTTGTTTATTGTTGCTCTAATTATCAAGGAGGGGTGATGAAAAGATGATGAAATTGTCCCGTGGAGAGAGAAAGAAATGTTGGAGAATTATGTGGGACCAATGAGTGGAAAAGTAAGGTTAAAATGAAGAAAATTATATAACAAAAAAAGGAAAGATTCTAAGTTGGACAAACAAAAAGAAACGGAGAAAAACGAAAAGTAGGGCAAATAAAAAGAAACAGGGACAAAATGAATACGGCCCTTTTAGGGGGGGGGGTTGATTCAGAATAGGGTACTATTTTTATTTGTACAATTTATTTCTTAGACAAAATCACACAATCATCCCTTACTGATAAACAAGAGACAGTCACTTGCGAATGTTGTATGTGCCTGGTCATTTTCGTTCACCCTTTCTTTCTTTTTGACTTCGGATGCTTGTTGGGTTTGACTTCCAATTTTGTTTCATTATATTCCGTCATGTAAAGGATATTATTCCTTTTTTTTTTCAATGGAAGAGGAATTGCAGCATGAGGATAATCTGTCCGTGAAACTAGATGACTATTGTTTTGCTAACAATTTTAGCAGGATTTGTTTTCCTTGTACGAAATTCATCTGTACAAAAACATATGCTCCCTCCCATAGGTTAAAGCCAGAAAGCCCTCTTGGAAAATTGGATCATCCTTTTCCATCAAAGCAGCAAAAGATTTACCGAAAGTTCAAATAAATGACGATATGGATCTAATTGACGAGGACACTTTGTTAACCGAGGAAGACCTGAAAAAACCACAACTGCCTACTGGTAAGCACTTGTGGTGTAATGAATTGTTCTTTTTTCCTTTTTCCGTTGAGAAGTAATCACTCCAATTTATCTGCATCTTAATTAAATCATCATACCAGTTGGGGATTGTGAAGTTGGAAGCACAAGGAAAGCCTGCAAGAACTGCACTTGTGGAAGAGCAGAGGAGGAGCAGAAGGTTGAAAAATTAGGGTTAACAATGGAGCAACTGGATAATCCTCAGTCAGCATGTGGCAGTGTATGTGTAATAGCATTATATTTACGTGCTGTGAGATTTTAATTGCGTAATCATCTGCAACCCTCAAAAGATGGCTGTTCTTATTTCGTTTAGGTTTTCTATCTCTTGATGCTCAACTACCTATATTATATCTGTACTTATTATTGATTGTCTGTGTTTGGAACTCTTGCCTGATGGCTTCGCGAAATTATAGTGTGGACTAGGGGATGCTTTTAGGTGCAGCACATGCCCGTACAAAGGATTCCCTGCATTTAAACTTGGGGAAAAGGTACATCTCTCTCTCCTCTTTCTCCATTCGTATTTCAACTATATATGGTACTAGCTTTTAAACTTGTCAATGCATGCATTTGGTTACGGGAACCGAAGGTGAAGGTTAGGCCGACTTCTTTAGCTACTTCCATACCTTTAATTCATTCCTCGCAAGGCGGGATGGAACCACAACCCTTTTTCGTGGGACTAAGTAATGAACAATACAAATGCTTGTTTTGATATTATACTTCTTCGTAGAAAATGAACAATATTAATTTACATATCTTCTTCGTGCTTCTTCGTTGATCTACAATGTGCTTCTTCATCGGTCTACAATGATGAATACTATGGACATAATCTAGACGCAGGGTATCATAAACTAAACGGGAAAATGAATTTTTAAACTTTCGAAGAATTCGTTAGATCATACTGTATTATTGTGTTATTATACCAGTGCCTCTCTGGAATCCTTACCTATAGTGCAACAAGGATATGGGTTTGGATGTACGTCATCTGATGTGTAAAAATTTTAACGGGTTTGTTTAGAGTTGCCCTTGCTATTGGAACCAACAACGATTTCAGCTATTTGATTTCAATAGGATGTGATCAGTAAGTTTGAATCAAGGTTTTAACTATGGTGATCATCCAGATAGATCCTTTGCCTCCATTTGCTTCTGTGAAGCGCGCTATAAGCTGCTGCGAACCTAATTTCTTAATATTGTTTCTAACGCCCTCTATCTGAGTCATCTTTGCCCTTGGTCGATTTCTTCTAAAACCACCAATATCTTAAGTTTCCACTACCCTAACCGTGCTTCATCTAGATGTCATTTCACATGCTCAAACCACCATAACCAGCTCTCTCTTTATTTTATCCCCAATATCTGCAACCTTAATCCTCTTTCGCATATCTTTGTTCCAAATTCTTCTCTCTCAACGCGTCTGGTGTTCCCACACATCCATCTCAACATGCATATCTTTGTTACCCTTATCTTCTGAATAAGGTCATTCCTAAATGTCTAACACGGAGACCTAATATCGCGAGTGCCATAGTTGTCAAATAGAAATTTTCTTTTAACCTTAAGAGGTACCTACGGCGTGCAAAATTGTAGCTGACCCTCTCTTTATAAGCCACCCTCATTGTATTCAGAGTCATGACTTGGTCACTATCTCCATTCTCCATAAGATTGGCTCAAGGTACTTAAACGTTTGAACCTTTGGTATCGAGAAGGGGCAGTATATTTGATATTCAGGCCAAAAATCATGCTCACTTGCTTCTTCTTGCCATTTTTTCTTCTTGTGTACAAAGTAAAGGGCTTGCAGGTGCTACAAAATCTTGGGTGCACAAGACGTGTAGAGCCTTGTTTGAATTTTGGTTCCAGGTACCTTACATTTGATTCAAAATAGGGCCTTTTAGGTAGTTTTGTCACCTAGTTGCTCCCCAAAATTTTCAAGATTTTATTCAACTTTGGGCCATTCTTAGTGCTCTCAGCTTCCAGCTATGGTGCATGATGTTAAATTGTGCTCAGGCTTTCTTCGTGTGTAGCTATATCTTTTGACTGAAAAGTGAGACATAGGAGGAGGGGTTTGGGAGGTTGGTCCAGATATTTTTATATTGGATGCTGATTATCCTCTTTAAATATTTGGTGTAAGGTTTGTTCGTATAAGTACTGTAATTTTACATAGACAATATGTATGTGCTGTTTGCAATTGGTAGGAGTGCGGAAGGTAATATTTTGTGCCCAGAGCAAAACGTCTGCTGCAAGCTGTATTGGGAGAAGTGAAGTGTTGTTCATTCACAATTGACATTAAGATTAGGAGCAATTTACGTTGCTTGAGATTATTTGTAGAATTTTTTATTGGAGTTTGTCAGTTATTTTTTAAGCTGTTTTTGGTAGTATATAATTCATACTTGGATATGTGAGGAGTCTTGTGTGTTGAGACAAGGGAAATTATTTAGTAGTCAAACTTGGAATTGCAAAGTTGGAGCGTGGAGATCCCTTAGTTATAGTAAGCGCCTAGGTGCACGGAGGCGATATCCCTTTCACCTCCAGCCACACTAGGTGCAGAACTTCCTTAAGGTGCAGATAGGTGTGTGCTTCAAACAAAGCGCTAGGCTGTGCATGTATGACTTACATGCTTCCTGTCATTCATGATAGAGGGTAAAGTTTCCGAGTTAGATTAATCGATCATAATTTCTTCAAATTAAGAGTGTTTGGATGGGCAGAAAATGTTTTTCCAAAGAAGTCATTTTCCTTAATTTGGGTTGTAAAGGTGGAAAATAGTTCTGAGTCATAGGAGTAGAAAACATTTTCCCTATATAAAGGGTAAATATTTTTTCCTTCCTCTTACCTTCTTCCCACCTATCCTCCCCTTTCATTGCCATTCTTCCTTTTCTCTCTACAAAACACCTAACAAAGGAAATCTAATCTTGAATTTTTTCTTGGAACATGTTTTTTCATGAAAAATCATTTTCCATTAAATTC
This sequence comes from Patellifolia procumbens, assembly GCA_947645195.1. Classification (NCBI taxonomy): domain Eukaryota; kingdom Viridiplantae; phylum Streptophyta; class Magnoliopsida; order Caryophyllales; family Amaranthaceae; genus Patellifolia; species Patellifolia procumbens. The sequence continues at coordinate 653,555 of CANSGD010000759.1, read as the reverse complement.
CATCCAACCAAACGGAGCCTAAGTGGTGCCATTTCAGGCTTTAAGATTCTAATTCAGTAATTTGATCCAAAGGCCTCAAGTAATAAAATGCTTCAATTTGATTCATACTATGACCATCTAAGGTTTGATGGTTACTTTAATTATATACCTAATTATACATGAGCTACTTTGGAAGAAAAGCTTAGAACTCAAACAACAACGCCTTATTCCCGAAATGATTTGGGTCAGCTAACATGAATTATTATATCAAAAAGTCTAAAAAAGATATGGCATCGACAACCGTGAAAAAATTAAAAATAAGGCAAACACCATGAAGAACAAAAAATAAAGGCAAATTGATTTGGAAGAATAGCTCGAAAGATTTAAATTTAAGCCATAATTGCACGACAGGCTGACCCTCTTTCTGCATCATTGGTGTCAAGATACCCTAGTGAGGAATATAGGGTTACTCGGTTTTGGTGCAGTCCTAAGTTTTAACTGGTTCTGTCTTATCCATCCATACAAGCTTAACATATGCTGTCCAAACTCCTGATGAAGGTCATGGTTTCCTGATCTTCGAGTTGAAACCATGACCTTCGAGTTGCACTATTCCATCAGCCCTTGAGAAAGTTGGTGAAAACCTCCCTTCAAATGACTGATACTTGGTACTAGGTGTTTCGATCTTTTCAGACCTCTAAATACCCCGTAACACCTTTATCTCTTGTTAGTAGGTGACTTGATGGGAGGTAACTTACATATGTAGCACAATTCCATAGCGTTTTTTTGGACGTTTTGTCTTTGCTTCTGTTCCGTTTCCATGGAACTTAGGTCAGGGTTATCGGCTAAAGACTTTTTTCCCGGTTTTAAATGGTTATCAATGGGATTGTATTTGTATTGTTAAAAGATACATTTTCCATAATGATAACCAAACATATATCCAGTATGATCGTGTAACATTCTAACTGCACTAGGATGGTTTGTAGTGTTCGATACATTTTCATCAAAAGGAAAATTGGTTTAAAAAAATTCCCCTGTTCCTCAAACAATTTTTCTGTGTGCTACAGAACTATAGTCCTCTCTTAAATGGAAAATTTATCCCTCTCAACCCTTGTTCATATGAAGTGGTGCCTTTCCTCTTAACTGACTCTTAAAAGGTTTTGTTATTCTTGTATTTTATCTACCCGGGAAAGCTACATTCCTCTACTAATTACTATCATGTGTGCCCAAACCTAACTGGACAGTTAGTTAGGAAGCAGGGAGTGTAATTGTGTAAAACTTCCACTGATGATTGCAAACTATTACAAACTCACTCTTCATTGTGCAAAATAAAATAGGGATTACGGCTGCCAGATTATTCTGATAAAAATCCCGCAATCTTTTGATGAAATGCTATTTTCAAATAATATAAAATTCTAAATTATGCCTGTGTATGGTTTTCTATTTTTAAAGTTTTCCAAATATTTCGCCATCATGAGCCCCGTACTATTTTGCATAACATTATTGAAGTTTTTACTATTCAGAGAAAATAATCAGATTGTATTTTTACATATTAGTGAAAGAAGTTATTATTTTTATTCGATTTCGTTAAAGAAAATTCGATGCGTAAATCACCGTGAGGTGGAATAGCTTTTAATCAGGATTGAGCTTTGTAGACACGCGTCGATTATGCTATCCCTTTAAAAAGGGATTTAGTTTTTCGCAATGAATTAACTTCTGAAATGCCATTGTGCTGGATGCCTCGACATTGCAGGTTTCTTTGCCGGGTAATTTCCTTGCTGCAGATATATAGACCAATAGCAGGATCTAGTTGAGCTGTAATTTTACAGGCGCCATGTTTTGTTTTCAAGCTAGAAAGATCATAGACTGTTCATTTTGTATCATCCGGAATGTAATTAAGTTATCCAGGAAGATGTTTTATTTTTCCTGATATAGTGATTGCTATACAGTTTGTGAACTTGCTGATAAAAAGGAATAGTTTCATGCGAGATAATATATCTGCCTGAAGGGGGGTTCTTATCCCTGGAAAGACTTGTGTTTCCTTGACAGTCAAGACATTTGTACATTGTGATCTTTCCCAGTTTGTGGAACTTAGGAGAAAATCATTGTTTATGGTGATCGAACACTGGAGGATGGTGATAGTACAATAAAACACGTCATGAACGAGTGACAATTATTCATCGTGTTGAAGGTTTGTTTGATGACGACTGAAGAATTTTTCTGGGTGGGTGTTAATTAGGTTGATACAATTTCATATCTGATAGTTAAAGTAGGAGTCACACCTCTCATCACACGGGGTTGCATCAATTGACGCCGTGATTTGATGTCATTTTTCGGTAGGATGATGCAGGATCAGTGATCACTGCTAAAGTTGGACAGAAGAAAATAGGAAAAGAATACAAGAGATAGAGGTTCTCACTAATTTTCTGAATGCCCTTTGATAGATGGAGTAACAACTTATCTATTATACTACTTTACTAAGCTGGAATTAAGCATACAAATACTTAAAAAGTCTTCTAGCAAACTACGCTAGAAAATAGGAATTCTATTGTAACAGAGTTTGGTGACAAGAATAGCAAGAATCCTATTAATTCCTCTAATTATTAAGCTTGCATACGAGTCTAATTTATATTAAAGTGTGGATATTTCTTCCGTGTAGCCTTCACATCTAACAAGGTACTGAACTTGGGCCTTATTTTGAAATTTTATCACGTTTTTTTGTTCTCTATTATAGCTCAGGTGGTAGAGAAAATGAATCATGTAGTGCCGGAAACCACTGGGGAATGTTGAGCAATGATTGGCAACTGACCTTGAAATTTCTTAAGCGGAGATACATGAAATATATAATGTACTTTAGCATCTGATGGCAACTAGCGTTTGTATGTCACCTTTCCAATAGCAGCTGCACTTGAAAAGGACCATAATATTTATGAGAGAGCTTCAGATTGTTTCTATGATGAATTGACATTTGTCTGTGTTTGGAAATTCTGCCTAATGCAATTTTGGGAATCCACGGTTTCCTTTCTACGTGAGACACCTATGAAAATCCATGGTTTAGTTTGTCTGATTTCAAAATCCAGCAACTTATCGCCATAGATTCTAACTCCTAAAACCGTTGAATTTGCTAAAACCATAAAACATAGCCATTAGATTTTCAGAAATTCCACCTCCTTTTTGGGCTATATATAGATGAAGAACTCAGCTCAAGAACCATGGAAATCAACAAGCAAAACAACAGCCACAATAATCAAATAAATTTTCCCGTCTTATAACTCTAAAATTCCTCCACCTCCTTCACCACAAAGCGACCACCATTACCACCGCCTCTAAGCGCCAGCAGCCACCCCAAAACCATCGCGCCACATAACTCCGACAACCCGGACCACAACCTCCATTTCTCTCTCTCGTTTTACCCGCAACACCCTCCTCTCTCTGCTAGCTGTCTTGCCAGACATCGCGGAACGCCACCACCCCAGGCCACCAACACCAGCCCAACCACTATCCTCCCATCACCGGCGACACCCCACGCACCACCTTGTTCACACGCACCCCTCCTCTGTTTTCTGCCTTACTTCAATAAAAGTAGAAGGTATGAATATATCTTTGTTGGGTTTAATTAGGATGCTAGTTAATTAATAGGCGTAACTAATTTATTAATTGATCATTAATATGGGCTAAGATAATTCGTTGAATACTCTAGTTATGATTAAATTATTTCAATCTTTAGATTAGCCATTTAGTAATTATTTTCTCTATTACTAATCACTGATTTCTTTTTATTAATATTAGAATGTCATCAATTCATTTAATCATGAATATGAAATAAATCCCAAGTTATTAAAAAAATAGCTTGTTAATCTTATAAATTACATGTCAATTCTCAACTAAGTTAACGTTTAACTATGTTAGTAAATTTTTTAACGGATTGAACGATTAGCTAACATTTAATTTTGAACTAAAATTGGTTAAGTCTTATTATTTGAATAATGGCTTTTTAGATAACTTATAATTTATAATAATACAACTTAGTATTAGGCTTTTAGTCATGTTTTCAATATCGGAATTCTTGTAAATTAATATTTTTCAATAACGAATTACATTAATGACATAAAACGATAACAATTTTATTCTTCATAGAATTATACCATTTATTAGAATATATTAGCAACCTAAAACTGTAAAATGTTAAGTAATTAATAAATAGGAAAGTATAATTATTAAAAACTAAACTAATGAATGATAAAATAAAGTTCTCTGACAAAATAAACGAAACTAACTATTTATAATAACCTCCTAAAAAGCCTTTAAAATAAAGTGGAAAAGATAATAAAAAATAGAATTTCGGGCTTCCGTGTTTCACGCCCGATCGGGCTGCCCACTGCCAAATCGGGCCAAATGCAAATCTGGGCCAGCTCTCTTCGCTTTGTACACAGACAACAACAACATACGTTTTGTGGGCCGCCCGATGGGATCGGGTCGTTTTGCCCGATCGGGCCAAAAACTCGCTGGGCTAGCTTTCACTTCTTTCCTTCGCAAACCAGCCCAACAACAAACTTTATCAGCCCGATGGCAACGAGCCACTCTGCCTGTTCGTGCCCGTAATACAGCCATCCTGCCAAAATTAATCAGCCTGACGGCATCAAGCTCAATGCAACAAGCACTCCAATAATAAGTAACTTAAGCCCGAAGGCGCCGGGCCATTTAGCCCGATCGGGCCAATGAGCCTTTGGCTCGTTTCTTTGTTTTTCTTTGTCTTTCGCACTCGTCTTCAAGCCACAACGGCCTCGAGACATCACATACATCAAATGTGCCTTGAAATGATTCGAATGTGCCTGGTAACAACTCGTAAAGCTATGAGTTCCTCAATAAGGCTCGGAATAGGGAGAAAACTCCCTAAAAGCCTGCAATACGACACAAAACCACAAAACCACAACTATATAGAATAATTAGCAAAAAATAGCTCCTAAGAGCTCCAATAACGCACGATTTAGCTTGCAAATAAAGGTAATAAACTCTATAAATAATCATGATATCAGGGTTGGGAGCCTTTCCATTTTCCCTAACTTGGTCTAGGGATAAATTATTATCCCAAGCATTTGCTTGGGATTTGGGGGTTGGGGGTTATGACTTGTAATAGGCCTCTGGGTGGGGGCCTGTGCGAGGGCATCCCAAAGGATTATTTTTCTTACCATAATATAATATGAGATTATATTTTTGAAAAAAAAATGTAAGCTCCTAAGTAAGAGGATAAACTACCCAGTCAAAAAAATAAAGAAAAGAAAAAAAATGCATCATTTTGAACAACGTTTGCTAGATCTTGCAAGGCAACCTGGTAACTATTTTGCAAGTACATAGGCAGCTTGGCTAAGAAAATATATATTCAAGCGCAGCCACAACAACAAAAAGAAATCATTATAACACTCTTGGTCCGCAAGAGTATAAAATGTGAACGGAAAAAAAATGAAATATTTTTTCGACAAAAATATAAACTCTGAATGACAAAAGAATAAATGAATAATGAAAGAATTATTGTTCACAAATGCCAATAAAATGTAACAAGTCCAGCGAAGAAAAGTGTTCCAAACCAAATAAAAGAATGAAGAAATGTAAGTCATTCCGAACAATCCGCTCAAAGAGGTTGAGTGACGATTAAAGTTCTTGGAGTTGCTTCTTTTGTCTTTCAAGTAGGCACAAATCCTCATCACCCAAGGTGTTCTAACACATCTAAAGCCTCTAATTGGCCTTTTAATGATGTCAAAGTGATTTCTTTGGACTTTAAAAAATTTGTCAACTCGTCATCTCTTTCACAGACTTTTATTAACTGAGCTTTGAGCTCAACTCTCTCGCTTTTGATAAAGGTCTTATCTTATATAAGTTCAAGGCGCTCCTTTTTTCATCTCATCATATGTGGACTTACATTGCTCGATCACTTCAGTTTGGTGAAGTATATCCCTCGCCACCTGTTCTAAGTGTTGACGCTTCGCTGGGATTTCTTCCAAAGCAAGTACGAGCACAAATCAACGATATAAGAGTCTGTTATCGCTTCAAAGGGTTAGGATCTTCTTTAAGTAGCGGTTGTCTCATATTTCTTAGCAACTTCAGAGAAAGGTGCTTTCTTTATTTCCTTCAAATATCGCGCACCCATAACTTCTATCGCCTCAGTGTAAATATCTTTAGCCAAAAGATCGGGTCCAAATATCATCGTTGAGACTACTGGGAGTACGAACTTCTTGTACCTGGATGCTAAGGACTCCCACCCCTTCATTTTGAACCGTTTGAGATCTTGCAGCAACCTTAAGAGAGTTAGGTCCCAGATTAGACTGCTCATTGTGAGAGTATGATCACCATCCGATGAGTTGGAAGAAAATTTTCTATGCAAGTCTTCTGTGATCTTCAGTTCTTTTCTTTTTTATGAGTTAACCTCGAAGGAAAAGGAGGAGCATCATCCCATGCAAATCTTCATGCACAACATCTTGTAAGTCGGTGTCAACAACATCATCCTAAAAGAAAGTGAGGATGAGAAAAAAAGAAAAAAAAAAGTAAGCTATATAATGAAGTCTTACCAAATTAAGGTGTGAGGATTTAATAGGAGAGTTGGGCATGTCATTAAAAAACTGGTCAAAGTCCAAGGCATTTTCTTGAGGAAACGACTTTCGTTTGCTCACTTGCCTATGTTTGAAGTTAACCTCAAACTCTGTATCACTCTGGTCGACTACAAGGTACTCGTCTTGTGGAACTCTGGAATTACCCTTCCTAACATGGGTATGCTTGCCCCCAAATTGCGAGAGTTTGTCCTTGGATCTCATGACACCTCCACCGTCACAATGTCTATGGTCTTGCTTGGGTATGGATGAATCTGATATGGTGCTCGAAATAAGGATCATGACATGAGTTCTCATATCTCCAATGGTCACTTTAGGCCACCAATTAGCAAACTTAGGTGTCACTAAGTCCCTCCAGTTAAGTGGTTGACTCGGTGTAACTACGCGGGATTGACTCCCAATCAACAAAAGCAATGACCAATAACGCAAAGCCTCATAATAGGATAGTGTTCGATTTTCTATGCCACGATGATGTAAACCCACAACGTGTTGACAAAACCAAACTACCTAGCAAATCGTTGTGGGGCATAAGGCTCAACGTGAAAAGTGTCCTAACGACGCAAGGTGAGGTAACATGAACGAAGAGAAACCATATAGCTAAGTTTCTCATGACTTAGTTTACCATCATCATGCAAAAGATCAAGTATGTATTAACCCCGCATAAGGCAACCACGTCAAAACCTGCTCCTATATGAATAATAGTATGAGCATCATCGGCATTGAAGAGTTTTGATCTTTGAGCCATGGAATACTTGACCATCAAGGAACAGAAGGAACAGGGTCAGCAGCCTGGTGAGTGTCAAAACAATATGCTAACCAAACATGAACAAAATGAGTTGGAATCAAAGTTATCGAATAATCTGGTTTTGAAGCATTTGAAATCGCATTCAAACCATGATACATACTAGAAAGCACAGGAACTACAAGGATGAATGGTTGTCATCGGACCACAAATGTGCAAGGATCAGTCTATCATCAGTTTCAGGGAGCAAAAATGTGCATAACCAATATAAGACGATGGTCCGATGATAACCATTCATCCTTGCAGTTCCAGTGCTTTCTAGCATGTATCAGGGTTTGAATGCGATTTCAAATGCTTCAAAACCAGCTTATTCGAGAACTTTGATTCCAATTCATTATCTTCATGCTTGGTTAGCATATTGATTTAACACTCACCAGGGTGCTGACCTTGTTCCTTCCGGTCCTTGATGGTCAAGTATTCCAGGGCTCAAAGATCAAAACTCTTCAATGCCGATGATGCACATACTATTATTCATATAGGAGTAGGTTTTGACGTTGGTTGCCTTATGCGGGGTTAATACAGACTTGATCTTTTGCATGATGATCGTAAACTAAGTCATGATAAAGTCAACTATATGGTTTCTCTTCGTTCATGTTACCTCACCTTGCGTCGTCAGGACACTTTTCACGTTGAGCCTTATGCCCCACAACGATTTGCTAGGTAGTTTGGGTTTTGTCAACACGTTGCGGGTTTACATCGTCGTGGCGTAGAAAATCGAACACTATCCTATTATGAGGCTTTGCGTTATTGGTCATAACTTTTGTTTATTGGGAGTCAATCCCGCATAGTTACACTGAGTCAACCACTTAACCGGAGGGACTTAGTGACACCTAAGTTTGCTAATTGGTGGCCTAAAGTGACCATTGGAGATTTTGAGAACTCATGTCATGATCCTTATTTCGAGCACCATATCAAATTCATCCATACCTAAGCAAGACCACAGACATTGTGACACCTGTCATGAGATCCAAGGACAAACTCTCGCAACTTGGGGGCAAGCATACCCATGTTAGGAAGGGTAATTCCAAAGTTCCATGAAACGAGTACCTTGTACTCGACCAGAGTGATACAGAGTTTGAGGTTAACTTCAAACATAGGCAAGTGAGCAAGCGGAAGTCGCTTCCTGAAGACAATGCCTTGGACTTTGACCAGTTTTTTGATGACATGCCAACTCTCTTATTAAATCCTCAAACCTTAATTTGGTAAGACTTCATTATATAACTTTCTTTTTTTTCTTTTTTTCTCATCCTCACTTTTCTTTTAGAATGATGTTGTTGACACCGGATTACAAGATGTCATGCATGAAGATTATGCTCCGCCTCTTCCTTTGAGGTCAAATCCTGAAAAAAAAAAGAAAAGAATTAAGGATCACGGAAGACTTGCATAGAAAATCTTCTTCCACCTCGTCGGATGTTGATCATATTGTCCATATATCCTCCCCTCTCACACTAAGCGGTATATTCTGGATCCTCACTCTCTTAAGGTTGTTGCAAGATCTCAAATGATACAAAATAAAGGGGTGGGAGTCCTAAGGTACAAGAAGTTTCTCAACCGATGACATTTGGACCCAATAGAGGAAATAAAAGTTATAGGTGCCTGATATTTGAAGGAAATAAATGAGGCACCTTTTTATAAAGTTGCTAAGAAATATGAGACAACCGCCAAGATCGACAAGTGCATAGAAAATCTTAAAGGAGATCCTAATTCTTTGAAGCGCATAATAAACTCATGTTGTGTGCTCGTACATTGCTTTGGAAGAAGTCGCATGTCGCAAGGGATATACTTCACCGAACTGAAGTGATCAGGCAATCTAAGTCCACATATAATGAGATGAAAAGAAGCGTCTTGAACTTATTCGAAAGAAAAACTACATCAAAAGGTGAATTGAATCCTTAGACCTGCATTGTAAATCAATTGGAAAACACATTATTTTTGCAAAAAGAAACCATATTATATCAATTAAAGAAAACAAGAAAACGTAAAGACAAGAAGTTCAAGATGAAACACTTAGTGGTTCAGTTGGTTTGGAAGCTGGTGTTTTTCGACAATGATTGATTGATTTAATTGAACACCTAAGCATTGAACCCAATCACCTCTATTCAGCTATGCGAAGATTAAGAAAAAAGAAGAGCAAAAGATAAAAGAAGCTCTCGTTGACCTAAGCACCGAGTGACACTGGAAGCAAAAGTAAAGGGGGATTCACCCTTTGCAAAACCTCCTTATTTACTTATATGTTTTGATAGTCATTAAGATTCCAAGTCCTAATAGGATTTCAATCCTAAACAAACTGATCCTAAAAGATAAAGAAAAAGGATATGTTATGGTGGAGTTGCTTAGTCCGCGGGTTATTAACAATCAAATAAATCAAACACAAAATTAAATTCGTTATTTAAAGAACTTCAAATCGTGTTTGTGAAATAATTTTGAGGGGCAATTTGTAAACACTAGAATATTTATTTGTGTTTTACATTAAAAGTAAATTAATTATTTTTGACCTAGGAGTAAGAGTAGCCCAATTTAATTAATTTAGTCCACTTAAACAGAGCTCAAATTAAATAAACATAATTTAGATTGTAATATGAGGGTCAATCCATATTATTGGCCCAAAACGATGGTCATATGACCAAGGTGAAAAGATTACAAAGTCGCAAACGAACTTAAGCCTACACTACCAAAAGTCCATGAAAGGTTTTCATCCCTTATAAATACGCTTCTTCACCTTTATTTGGAAGATCATTATTCTCAAGAGCTCTCAAATTTATCTTGCGAATTATCTCTAGAAGTAGTCAATAAGCATATCAAATCCGTACCCGAACAAATTCGACTGAAATTCAAGCTGTGTCACCCCCTCATTCAAATATATCCAAACAAAACACTCAAACTCAAGTTGAACGTTGACAAAACGTCACCCAACCCCTAAACCAATGTTGACAATGACAAAACGACATTCTACACTTAAGCTCGAGTTATCGTTAACAAAACGTCACCCTACACTCAAGTTAAGGTGGTCATCAGCACGTGTCGATATCAAACTGCAGAACAGAATTAGATGACGTTTTATTTTAGAAAAACTATATTACAGATATTGTGCCCAAACACATTATTTAATACTGTATAAATTTATCTTTGTTACATTATTTCTTAATTATTTATTTATTTAGACTGTGAAATTTGCATATACAAAGTCCTTCTGATTGTCTTTTTCACTATACAATAAGATCCAAGCTAACTTCTCGTTTTCAAGTAGGTCTTTGAGCATTCAAACTCTTCAACTGTCCACTAAGAAACCTCTTCACCGCCCTCAAGATTTGGTTTTGAGAAATACCAATAACATTGAAAACAACATCATATACCTATGTAGAAACGGGTCTTGGTGGATCTTTCGTTTTTATGTACAATCTCTAATCCACTCAGCAAAGCTTTTAATGAAAAGCGAACTCTTTTCAGTCTCTTGTTGGACTCTCCTGAAGGTGTCTCGGAAGTGCTTCATTCTCGGCCAACTGACTCCAGTGGTGCTTTATCCATGGCCACCACAGTGCAAATATCATCCCAATTGTCAATTTGTTTATTTTGATAAGCAGAGGCACCAGGGTTGTGCTGTTTATAAAACAATAAAGATCAACGGACAAGATTCTGAAGATTAAATAAGGAAGAGACAACAAAATAAGGGACATAATTGTGAGGCGGTATATTAGATGGAACCCGAACAGTATATTGTGACGCACTAGGCCCTATCAATGTACATTCTAGATGGCAAATAAAACCAGAATTTGAGATTTAGCAAATCATTTGATCACTCTTACCACTTCCACACCCAAAGAGAAAATCAAGGGTGCAACAGCTATATCAGAAGCACAACTTAACAATGCTTACAGCAAATTGTCTTCAATTTCGACAAACATCAACAACTAGAGATTGATTCACACTCATTCACTCAACTCGTTTAAGATAAGTATGACCTGAAACCATTATAACTTCCATATACTCTTAAAGAAACACCAAATTAAACAGAAGATGACAGATATCTGCACAAAATGCATCGAATCAACATGAGCAAGGACAAAAAGTTTGAAATCATCTCATCAATTCATTTTTTACAAATGCAGAACTAAATGGAGCATAATACCACATAATAGCAAGAAATGCTTATATAATTGAAAACATTCATAGTCACCGAGGTCATATGTGAATGATAAACTGGAAAGTAGCTTTGCACTGCATGATTGCCCTGCTCACAGCAATGTGAAATTGTTTATATTGAGAAATTAATACTTTAATAGTTCAGTACATCAACCCTCATTCTGAATGCTGATACAAATTAATTCCTTCAACAACTCCAACAACTTAATAACATTTACCCATGAAACAAAAGAAAAGAAACAAGGAATGACTTTTGATTTCTTTTGGTGAAACCAAGGGTATCCATCCACCGCCGTTAGCGGTCAATACCCTTTGAAAGGAACTTCATTACCACCACTAAGTCAAGTAACTAAAGAACAGAATTCCTAAATTTGAAGCTGACAACAGTTTATAGACCAAAATATAAGTATAACCCAAGGAAGAGTTGATGAATTGTACCTTACATCAATAATTATAACATAATGCTTCTTCCAAACCTTGATCCTATTGTTAATATGGTCTATGTCTCTATGGTAACATGCAAAGCCAAATTGGACCTGAGCTTGTTAGCCACAGCTTGATAAGTGGCTTAAAATCTCCATCACCTTTGTTCCCTCCATTAATTTGCTCAAGCAAAGCTGAAGTGAGGATTGCATCCATTTGGGCACTCCTTAACCACTTTTTTTGTTGAAAGACTTGAAACCATGGACTTTTTTTTGCCTTGTTTAATCATTATGTAAGTTATTTACGAATCTGAAATAAAAATGCATGAGTAATTACTTGGGAAGCATAATAATTTGTTAAAAATCATTGTGATCATGATCTATATGTGCAATGTTGGAATTACGTGATAACATGGATTACATGATAATTGTTCCCAAAAAGTTTAGGAAACATAAACCATTATGAACAAAGTGTAACAATTACATTAAAAACCCCATCTACCTTAAAACCCTAATTGAAAGTTTCAATAGCATCAAGCAGCATCACATCATTAATAGTTAACAAATTGCTCGGGAAGAGTATAGCATACCAAATGTCTTCCCTCTCCATATCATCAACTAACCAAACATCAAAAACAGAACAACGCTTCTTGGTTCGCAAATTCACTAAATGACCACTATGTGTATACTTGTTAGCTCCCTTTGTAACTAGCTGCATAATTTTTAGGGTTATTTGCTTCTAATAATGCATAAAGCAAACTTTTGATTATCTCCGAATATAACAACCTTTATATCCCATTAACTTTGAGTAAAATAAAATAAAATTTTACTTGAAAATTGATAATTTTTCATCTTTTTCTATAGGTTCTATGCAACCTTTTGACCATTTATTAAGAGACAAATGTTCAGGATTACCTTTTTAATAGGTTTAATTTCATTTTATCCTACTCAAAGTTAATGAGGTATAAATGTTGCATTATTCCGGGAATATCATAAGGTTGTTTTATTATTTGCAAATCGCTAAAAGATGCATTATTCCTAAATTTTATTTTTATTTCATACTACACCTTTTTGTAACAATAGTGACTCAATTAGGCACGCATGATTAGAAGAATAGATAATGCTCTCCTCACATAAATTAGTACACTTAGAGTAATTAGGCCCTTCGACACCCTTCGACCTTTCAAACCTTTAAATGCAATTCTAAGTTTAAAGATTAATCCCATGAAAATGTCATATTAAATCATGAAATATAGAAATTGGTGGTCGGATAAACTCATACCTACATACATTTCAAAAGGAACGGTCAAGTAGCATGTCCCTTCGATGCCTTCGACCTTTCAAACCTTTAAATGCAATTCTAAGTTTAAAGATTAATCCCATGTAAATGTCATATTAAATCATGAAATATAGAAATTGGTGGTCGGATGAACTCGTACCTACGTACATTTCAAAAGGAAGGGTCAAGTAGCATGTCCCTTCGATGCCTTTGGTAATCCGTAATAATTTTCTAGCAAGATCATCTCGAAATTCATTCCATTCTTGTGAAGACTGAACAACCATAATGCAATCTTCTAGTTCTTGTTCATCAATTCCCTCTGCATTCAATAGAGTTGGGTCTACTTCTTGCAATGGATTTTCTTCCTCTAATTTCTATCTCGTAAGAAATCATGGGATATTAGATAAGCATTAATGATTCTAACTTAGTCTTCTTCCCATAAAAACTACGATCTCTAACAATACTCCAACGCTTCTTCGATAACCCAAATGCTCTTTCAATTGTATTTCAAGTGGATGAATGTCCAAGTCCAAGTTAAGAAGTTCCTTATAATTTGTTGGAGGATTAGCTTGCCACAAATTCAAATGGTAGCGGGTACCTTTATAAGGAGCCAAGAAGCCCTCAACATTAGTATATCCCAAATCTACAAGGAAGTATCTATTTTTGGTACTTTTAGTACATTGAAGAGCATCACAAAGGACTCGAGGATCCGATGCTGATCCCTGCCAAGCATTCGTCCCAACCCAGTAGATTATTAAAATAGGGTTTGAATCACTTGTAGCTAAGACATTAGTGCTAATATCTACCTTTCGATCCCGATAGCGAGATCGATCATCAATAGGGACCGTCATTTTAATGTGGGTCCCATCAAGAGCTCCACCAACCACCCTCGAACCACTTCCACTTATCCTCCATTTAGTGGTGGCTTGATATCTATCTTCAATACGGCTTAGTCCTATTCTTTAGATCATGTGCAAGAATAAGGAACAATGTTTTAACCCTCCTCGATATTGTAACATACCACACAATTTGACAAAACAAAGTGTGTCAAAACGCAATTGCTCTCGGCGTATTCTATCATTCTTTAGATTATCCTTCCAAGGAGCCCTCTTTTGAGCACGCTTACCTTTATCCCATGTTATCTCTTTCACTTTATATTTTTAACCATACCAAGATCCTACTAATACCATAATTAAACCTACAACCTCCATGACCAAATCCATATCCTTATTGTTTCCCCTTACACGTTTTCTCGACTCTTGTACACTTGATGCATTTGACATTTCTAGTTCACCAGGGATATTCTAATCCACAAGTGATTTTCAACAGGTAAAGATCATCATATTTTATTTATGTGATAGCCCCAAAACATTAAAACCAAGAAATTATGCTACATGGACAGACACTTATCCTAAAACCTTGAAATATTACTTCTCAATATTATGGGAAATATTAATTGTGAAGATAAACTCCAGAAGCAACAAATTATTGATGCCGGGATGAGAAATATTAGTCATAATGTTTAACAAAAAGGCTAATCCCATTTCCTCAAGCTAACATTGTCATACTCCTTAGAAAGGTTAATCCTATTTCCTCACTTCTTTACAAACATTAAACATGCTGAGAAAGAAGAATGGCAAGCGATCATTAAAACTGTAAAGCAAATTCACCAATTTATCTCCATAAAAATTTACAGTTTTACAGGCAATAATATCCAAATTCATCATACGAAAAGGAAAAACAAACAATCACAAAAGCATACTCACACATTTTTGGGAAAGAAATGAAAAGCATCACAACCTAATTATGACAATATTAAGGTATAACACAATCACAGCAACTAACTCATACACACACATTTCGGACTGAAAAATCAATCATTTTTTTCCAGAAATTTCATGAAAAAATGTAAATCATATTTTGCATTCACACAAACAATAGTAGTAGAATATCAAAGGAAATAGAGGATTGAGAATGTAACCTGTAGAAATCGCACTCCCTAGCTCGAGGAGAAGTACGGATCCGCTAGAATCCAACGCGAGCAAGAGTAACGAATCAGAGAAGTTTCATCAATGGTGAAGAGAGAAAACTAGGGATGGAGCAGGACAGACAAAGCTTCATCAATGGTAGAGAGAGAAAATTTGGCCTAGAGTGTCGAGGAGAGAGAAAGCGTCTAACTTGAGTTTTGGAATTGGAAAAGACATGGTTTGAGTTACAATTTCGAAATGACATATATTGGGCTATTTGGAAAGTTGCCAATTCCAATTCCAAGCTATTGCCAAACAAGTGAATTGGCCCGATTCCAAATTTGTAAGTGAAATCCTTGTCACCGAATATAGCATCAAGTACTTTGAAATGGATGAAGTATTGTATGTGGATGAGATGAGACTGCATATAAAATGTGTCAGGAAATAAGTACATCAACAAACACAAGTAGAGGACATGGCATTGGACTCACTGCCTCACTGGCAGTTGTATCTGTAAATTCTTAGTAAGGGTGACAGACAGACTCTATAGCATGAATCAACTTTCTCCTTGGGCCAACAGCATGAGCACCCATATCCTTTAGCTTCTTCATAGACAGATCTGTCATGTGAAACTTATTTATATTTTTTGCTCGAAAAATACCCTCAAATTGCTCCAATCCAAGAGAAGAAAGCCAACCACCCAGTCCACCAGCACTTAATATGTTTCTTTCAAGATATGACGCCCGCACCTTTTTACTGAGATTTATATTGGATATGGACGAGTTACAGACTCCGCATAGTCCTGATGGCATGGAGGGTCTAACGTGCTTTGGAGATGTTTTATAGAATCCTGAGAAGCCTCTTAAATCACCTGTTTGGTCTTCGCCGGTTAGTACCCTCAAGCCCGCCTTCCTTGGCTTTGTGATTGCAGCTGCATTATCAGCGGGAGAACAGTAGACTTCTTGACTAGAATGAGACCCATCAATTCTCTCAGGAAGTCGTGCCTTTGGAGGCTTCTCCAGTGGAAACTCCGATAGAATATCAGTCACATTGCCACGCAGCTGACCTTGTTCAAGATCAGGCATTCTAGACTGCTCGGAGCTGGAAAGACGAGGAATCAGAATGTTAACTCTCTGCTTCTTGACAATTATCCAATTATCCTCCTCACCAAGCAAATCTGGATCCACTCTTACATCCGAAGAATTCTTCGTAGCATTATGGTTGCTTCTCAAATCTACTGCTGCTAAGTCCTTCCTCTTTGATTCCAACATTTCATATAAAGCTACACATCATATTTCTTCTTAATCAGATCAATACTTAATTATATGACATAGAAAATGGAGCTAAAAATTCTGTAACTTGCAACATGTACTAAGGGCTAACCGCTAATGAGAGAAAAAAGACATTGCAGGTACAGTGATCAGCAAACATGATTGTGATATATGAAAGGATTTTTTTTATTTTTACCACCTTAAGTTTTGCCTGTTTCATGCTTTACCACCTTAAAAATGCTTAATTTTTTTGACATTTACCACATAACTCACTAAAAATGGGACCTTAACGCGTTTTCAGGTGAAAAATTGGCACAAGCGGGCCCCACTTGGCCGGAAAATAAATTACCCTCTTGTTTTTTTACCCCCACTCTCTACGATACATCCCTTTTTTCCCCTCTAACTCACAAAATACTACTTAAATTCCTTTACAACTCCAAAATCACTCCTTCAAACCCTAAATTCGACTAGGGGTTCCATTTATGCAAACAACAAGCAAGAGGAGCATATATAGCTTTGTGATTAAGTAATGAGTTTACAGCTCAATTTGATCTTATTAGCCTATGCATATAAGGTAGCACTTAAATCCGATTTCATGAGTAAACAGGGAAGGAACATGTCAATTGCAACAATAGTTTAGCATACAAATTCATTAATTGCTCAAATTTGCCCCAAATTACTGAATTTATAACGACAAATGAAAATCCTCAAATTCGATGAAGAACCCTAACCTACGAATTTGGGGAGCTTAATTCATACCTCGAATAATCTGCACTAATGCTCAAATTTGGCGATTTCAATTGATAAATGAAAACTCTAAAATAATTTGGGATTTGAGGGAGCAATTTTGGAGTTGGGAAGGGAATTTGAAAGTAGGATTGTGAGAGGCAGAAGAAGTAATTGGGAAATAGCGAAGAGGGTGGGAAGGGGGAAAAATGAAGGATGTAAAGGTTTTAACTTTTGAGCATGAGCAATTAGGGAAAAGCCAAAGACTTATCTAATAGATGTGAATACCTATCTGATAGATATGAACAGTAACATTTATTAGATAGGTCTGTACTACATTTTAAAAGAAATATACTACAATTTTATTGTACTACGATTTTCAGAAACTATACTACTCCAAACTATATATAAATATACTATATTACGTGAAAAATATACTACATAAATATATAAGTGTACTACGTTTTTTAAAAAACAGTTTGATATGTGCCTAGCTCCCACCTATCTGATATGTACTGGGCAGCCCTCAATTGAGTAGGGAACACTTATCCAGGCGTTTGGTACGTGAAAATAGGAGTTTGGGGATTAAGGATAGAGATGGGATAGGATAGGATTGGAATTGAGAATTTATGAAAATATTCTCATTAATTTATTTGGCAAGTGGTAGGATTAAAAGGGGAATTAATTTCTAAATTACTATTTACTCATCTCCATCTACTTAGGGTGTTAATGAGCTTAGCTTGTTCGCGAGCTGGTCGAGTTCGACTCGAAATTTTCACAAGCCGAGCACAGCTATGTTCGGCTCGAGAAGTTCGTGAGCAGGCTCGAAATATTTTTTTAATTATATTTTTTACCATAGTGACCTCAAATATTAGTAGAATATTTATAACAAGTCTAGGAAAAATAAATAAACTTAGTTATAATATATTATATCTTATAAATATACTATATTTTGTTATAATTTTTAAACCCAAGTCGAGTTTTGTGTAACTTGGACTTGATAATCTAAGCTCGAAAAAGCTCGAGATTCGGCTCGAGCTCGAGCAAAGTATAACGAGCCAAGCTTGAGCGACCCCAAGCTTGGGCTCGGCTCGGCTCATTAACACCCCTAAACATACCCATCACTTCCTCTTCATTAATAGCAAAAATGTCTTTTTACCTCTTAATTTTATTCCCACCGATAAGACATGCCCCCCTCCCATGTCTTATTTTGGTGGGAATATAGCCCATTTAACCCCATTTTCATTCCCCTTCAAAACTCTCAATCCCACTAAACAAATAAGGGATATACAAAAATGGAGATATTTAATCACATTTCTACCCTTTATTCCCACTAAACAAATACCCTCTTAAGTCTATTAAGTAAAAAAAATAGTCTTAAGGTGTATCATGCTCATGGTACACCCGCATGTGGGGCCACTTCGGCCTATTTCTTTATTTTTGTCGCACACGAAAACGAGATAAGGACATGTATCAATTTTTAGTTAAGTTAAAAACTTAACCGAAATTCTATGTAGTAGCCTCCTATTTTGTATTTATTTTATTTGGTGGCAAGACAAAAATAAAAGATTTATATCTACAACCATCAAATTTAGCTAAATACATATAATGACTTAATTCTATTCAAAAGTTCGCTAACCTTTCATTTGAAAAGCTAATTAGAAGACTCAATCAATCATACTTATTCTCGTGGTATGATTAGTGAATCAAATACTTCCTCCGTAACGACATAAACGCAAATTGTACTTTAGACACTATTCACAATTTTAACCTCGACCGTAATTTGTGACTTATACATAAGGAAAGATATAGTCATGTGGGGTCTCGTTGGATTCGTCTCAACTTGTAGTTTTTTATGATCTAATGTTTATGGTTTTTACAAATACATAATTAGAGATATTAATCTTTAAAGTTTCGTTTTGGCATGCGTGCCTAAGCAGATTGTTGCGGAAGTATTTCCACAGCTCATGATGAAATAACAAGGGTTTTAGATTGTCAAAGTCCTATTTTCATGATTTAGTCAATATAGTATTTAACTTATGGTCTACTGCTCAACTCTAGGCTTCATTTCTCAATATTTCACCTAGAGAACTCAAATCATATTTAAATGGTCATTAATCAATTAAACAAGCTTAATCAAACAAGTTAGTCACCAAATTTCACATAAATCAAATCCCAAAACTTGACTTTATGGTCAAAACGTGATTATATGGGTCACTCCCTTCCCAGACCTAAGAAACTACTCTCAAATAATGAAAAAGTGGAGAAATAAAGTTTTAATCAACATAACTAGATTGGCAATAAACATCTCAATGCTAATCATGAAGTAATTAAGCCAAATCAGCGGAAAACTTAAGATTAAAGATGATCAATGATAAGAGGTTTTTAGTGTGTCGTTAAGGCACTAAGAACCGCTTAGCAAACAAAACTTATAAACCTAACGAGCAACTATTAAGAACATAGTAATGGCAAGTCAAGGGTCGAACCACAAGGAAATTGGGATTGACTATAGTCTACTAAGACCAAAACTACCTAAGTGAAAGGTTTTTGGGGTTTGAGATTGAATTAGGTACCAACTAATCAACTAGCTATCGAAAACCAACTAATAATCAAATAAGAGAATTAATATAATAAGGAAAACACTAGAGTTCCGGCTACTCGTATGAACTTGAGCTAGACAACGATAATCAACACTAAAGTGATTCACAACGACGACAATACAAGGTTAAGTTTCCCTCTAATTTACTTGAGTCCTCTCTCGAATGGTCCTCAAGAGTAATCGATTAATCGACCAACCAAATCCTCTTTCGAATGGTCTTTGGTCGGTTGATTAATAAATTCAATGAGATCAGAAAACCCCTATTAAAGGATCCCCTTAATTCCTACCCAATCCCTTGGTCTAGAAATCAAGTCGAAACATGGGAATGACAAAAGGAATTAAAGTTCGATTAAGAACAATAGAAACCCTAAGTACCCTAACATAAACGTGATCAAGATCTATCTTAGGGTGTCAAAACACCACATCCAATGCATAGTCATTCAATTGAATCATAAAAAGCATTAACAATCTACATTAAACCCTTAATTCATACTTTCGTCCAAACCCTAGATAATGAACTACTCACTAATCATGGATTCTAAACAATAGAGATTAAATAAATTAAACATGATAAACAAAGCAATAGAAATAAAGAAAAGAGATTGAAAGAAAATTACTTGACTTTATTTAAGGATTCGATCTTCAAAGTTGGACAATTGAGAGAAAACTAAGAGTTTAGAGAGAGTTTAGGCCTAAGCAAAAGTAATTAGAGTCTAAGAGTATGAGATAATGTCGACTAGAAAAACCCCTAAAAACTAAATATAAGGTTCATTAAACTAAGACGGAAAAACGAGGTCAAAACCCGAAGTCAGGTCGCCACGACCGTGGTGATTCACCACGGTCGTGGCGCCTTAAAATTGTATAGGCAGCAGCTAATCTCCAAACGGACTGACTCGACGAAGTCAGGTCACCACGCCGTGGTGATTTTGCCACGACTGTGGCCCCTGACTTTCATAGGATCAGTTCCAAATCTTCAACAGTCTGTCTTGCTTGCTACAGGTCCCCACGACCATGGTGATTTCACCACGACCGTGGTGACCTACTGGTCACCGGACAGCTCAACTTCAAACGATCATATCTCTCTCGTCTCTTATCGAAATTGGGTTCATGACCAGTCGTTGGAAAGCTATCGAAACGAGCTAACACCTCCCGCTGGGATTAGTGATGTTCACAGGTCCAAACCCGGACCGGACCGGAAAAACCCGGACCGAACCGAAGACCGGAATTCTTAAATTTAAGACCCGAAGACCGGACCGATTTTTAGTGGACAGGGACCGGACCGAAAAAACCGGTCCAAACCCTGGACCGGACCGAATTAGACCGGTTTTTCACTTTTCCACACTCTTTTTAATACTTTTGATCATTATAAGGAAATATTATAAACGTAAATCTTCAAAATGAATTTTTCAAGGTCTTTTTTGAGACTTTAATCTAAATTAGTTACTAATAAAATAATCTAAAACATACAAAAGGAGAAAACTATATTTTTTGATCTTCGATATTCATATTTTTGAATGAAAAACCAGTCCGGTCCAAGACCGATTTTTACAGGGTTTTGGACCGGACCGGACCGGACCGAAGACCGGAAAATTAAAATCTTTGACCCGAAGACCGGAGCGGTTGTGACCGGTCCGGTCCGGTCCAGGACAAGTCCGGTCCGGTCCATTTTACCGGTCCGGACCGAATTTTGAACAGCCCTAGCTGGAATCACCTTAATCCGATTTACGGATCAAACGTTATGTCTATTTGAAGTTCAATAGTCACTAGTCTTCCAATGATCATATGATTTCAAAAACCTGTTAGTTAGCCTAGAAATCATCCAAAAACAACTAAACAGATAATGAAGCGACAATATAACTCAAAGGTGACAAAAACCATGCAATGCTAGGCTTAAATGCTCTAAACTACAGGCAAGGACACTAAAAATGACCTACAATTAAGCACAATAAAGTGCTTATCAAACTCCCCCAAGCTAGTTCAATTGCTTGTCCTCAAGCAATGCAAATCAAATTCAAGGGTAAGAGTTCAATGACTCCTCACAATAATACGCATGCCAAGATAGAGAATAAACACCTTTCAGACCTTTTCATCAATAAATGCCAAACACTATTAAGCCTCAAAGTTTATAGCACAAGAAAAAGCATCCAATCTTACCACAAGTTCTCCCCCAAGCTTGGCTCAGTCATATGGATAGTATCTCTCACTTTAGTCATGCTCAAGGTCTCTCATGTGTTTGTAAGGTCGCAATATTCTCTCGAGGCTCAATTCCGTTGACTAAATCCCACCATAAGCTTGCATATCTTCTCACTCTCCATCGAGTGAGACATAATATCTTTTCAAGAATCATGAAGACTTTATCGAGGTTGTAATGAAGGTTAAAGGTAAGGGTGTGGATACATTTGGGAATTTGGTGCTAAATAGGGGAAAGTGAAGCTTTCTAAATCAACACCAACTAGACAAACGCTAACCCGAAACCATAAAATTTTGTTACAACCACTCAACCAACCAACAATACCTCCTCCAATAGCATCTCCTAATCTCTCTTTATTAAGCACTAAGAACAAAAACCACAATTTTTTTTCGTTGGGATTTTTGATGTTCCCATTTTTTTCTTTTCCAATTTTTTAATTTTTTTTATTTTATTTTGTTTTGATAACTAATAAGGGAGAGAGATAGGAGATCAACAAGAAGTAGGGAGAAGGTGAACTCAACACAGAACGTGAGTTCAATCACAACACACATCATCCAACCAACTCAAATCACTAACAAAGCACTGAATCACAAGATACACCACTCTCCAATCTAGCTTCACAATCCCCTATGTTAGGAAATCGGTAATAGGCTAAAGGTGCGGTTAAACAAGAAAGCATGCTCAGGCTCACGAGGGTGACAAAGGAGATAAGATAATGTGGGTGGCATTTGGCCATGTAGTTCAAATATATATCGAACGCCTCAATCATATTCAAGAATCAAACCAGTCAATGCCATTTTAAGGAGAATCAATGCAAGTTTTGGAGAACATTCGTCAAGGAAGAGCATCACACAACAAGCAGATAAGACTGAAAAGATGTCAGTCATAAGGCTATAAAAACTAAATCTCACAAAGGGTATAGCTACTAACATCGGTCGAGCCGCACAAGAGGGAGACCAATCATACCACAACCCAACAATTCCTTGGCCTACTAGAGATTATCAAAGTATTTCCCTTTTTTTTGGTTTTCAGGTCATCAAGAAAAGACACATTCGTACCAAAGGCGGATTTCAGACCTAAATGCACTCTATATGCACATGCAAGGCTAAAGAAAAATCTACATGCACCCTAAACATGATACTAAATACTAAAATGCAACCTAAACATGACACTAATATGCAACTAATGCAAACTATATGCAACTAACATCCTCCCACAAGCTAAACCACACAGTGTCCTCACTGCGAAAAGTCTAATGATAACAATAGCAAGGGAGGGGAAAAATCCCGCCTCAATGGTCGGGAGGGGGGTCGGGAACCACGTGAGTAGAGCTTTGCCCCTTAAGGTCATCAATCGAGCTCCCAATGACATCTTTATATATTTGCAATATCTTAATCAATTCTGGTATAGAGATGTCATCAAGAGCCGAGTCAACAATAACAGGATAAGTACATGCATCATCAAGGAAGACATACTTAAGGGAGGGGGGAAGGGGTTTGAACTCTACCTTGGGAGGAGGCTTAGTACTTTCCTCCTTAGCAACGGAAGTGGCTAGGACCTCAAATCCCGACCCAAGTGTTTCCTCAACGGTAGCACCGTCGAGAAGCATAGAGAACTCTTTCACCTCTTGCATATCTAAACTCAGCTCCTCAGTGATAGAAGTATAGGGCTCATCATCAGTATGAGCTTCTCTCTCAAAACCTTTCATTTCACTCTCCACATGACCAACCCGACAAACTCTCTCTATCATGGGTCTCTTCAATGTTTTGGAGAACTCAAACACAACCTTCTCATTGGCTACCTCAACTGTGGTTGTATCATTTATGCAATTTATTACGGCACCCAAGGTCTTAAGAGCTTCTCTTCCAAGAATGAGAGGAGTCTCCGGATCTTCCTCCATATCCATCATCACAAAATCACACGGCACCAAGACATGCCCAACTTGTATCGGAACATCCTCCAACTCACCATACGGCGCTCTCAAAGATCAATCCGACAATTGAATTGTCTTCCTTGTAAGAAGAAGAGGTAAGTTTAGGCGCTTAGCTATGGATAAAGGCATCAAACTCACACAGTCACACTCGCACCCAAATCTGCCAATACACCCTTAGGCTCGAGGTCACCTATCTTCACCGGCAAAGTGAAGCTTCCAGGGTCTCTTTGCTTCTTAGGTATATCTCGTTGCACTAGAGCACTTACTTGGTATGGCAATTTGATAACCTCGTCTTCAACCTTTCGTTTGTTGGAGAGGATCTCCTTCATGAACTTGGCATAGGCTGGCATTTGAGACATGGCCTCAAGGAATGGAATGTGTATTTGAAGGCCTTTCGTAACTTGGAGGAACTTAATGAATTTGTCACTCAACTTCCTCTCCATCAACCTTTGAGGATATGGGACCGGTGGCACATAGGTCTTAGGTGGAGGAGGTGTTGACAATTGAGCTTTGTCACCAAACTGCTCATGAGTTTCCTTATCTTCTCTTCCTTTCTAAAAACCTCCCTTTCATCTTCCTCAACTTGATTGTCCTTCTCAACCACCTCAACTTCACTTTCTTCACACTCATTAGACATCTTGGGGCCCTCATAGTTTGTTCCCGACCTCAAATGGATAGCTTTGACTTGATGTAGCTTAGGTTGGGGTTAGGAATGGTTTGGCTCTGAAGTTGATTTGTGGGATCTTAGAAAGTTGACCTCCCGCTCCAGCATCAAGGTTAGCACGTGACATAGGATCAAGACCATCATAGAAGAACCTCATGAATAGATTTTGATTGAACTCATGGTGAGGGCACGAACGAATCAATTCCCTAAACCGTTCCCAAGCCTCCTCAAGTGTCTCATCATATTCTTGCTCAAAGGAGGAGATCTTCCTCCTAATATCTGCGGTTTTCGACTCTGGGAAATACTTTTTCAGAAAAGCCAATGTAAATTGCTCCCATGTAGTGAGGGAGTTAGCAGGCAAGCTCTTGAGCCAAGATTTTGCCTTTCCGGAAAGAGAAGACCGGAAGAGATGCATCTTGATATAGTCTGGAGATACATCATTTGTTGTTATCATAGCAAAAATCTCCAAAAACCGATCAAGATGATCAATTGGATCCTCATCCGACCCTCCACAAATTTGTTCTGCTTTCACCATCCGTGTGAACTGAGGGTGAATGTTGAAATTTGTAGTGATTGTGGGGAGTCGAATTCTTCCCTGTAAAAATAGGACCCCGGATTTTCGAAATCCCTGAAAAGCTGTGCATTATCCTCACCCATGTATGATTCACTTTCACTTGTTGAACTTGAGATTGGTGAAGTTGGTGAAGAACCCAAGGTTAATCGTTTTAAACCTCCCCGAAACTTTTGCAAAGTGCGATTAATTTCCGGGTCTAAAGGCAAGATGGGTGAGCCGTGAGTTCTCCTTCTCATGTACCACAACAAAGCTAAGCAGAGGATTAGAGAATAACAACACAATAAATAAAAAAATCACTTAAGCAATACTAAACTCAAGTAAACTTCAATCAATAGCATAATTTCCCCGGCAACGGCGCCATTTTGATAAGAGGTTTTTAGTGTGTCGTTAAGGCACTAAGAACCGCTTAGTAAACAAAACTTATAAACCTAAAGAGCAACTATTAAGAACATAGTAATGGCAAGTCAAGGGTCGAACCACAAGGAAATTGGGATTGACTATAGTCTACTAAGTCCAAAACTACCTAAGTGAAAGGTTTTTGGGGTTTGAGATTGAATTAGGTACCAACTAATCAACTAGCTATCGAAAACCAACTAATAATCAAATAAGAGAATTAATATAATAAGGAAAACACTAGAGTTCGGGCTACTCGTATGAACTTGGGCTAGACAACGATAATCAACACTAAAGTGATTCACAACGACGACAATACAAGGTTAAGTTTCCCTCTAATTTACTTAAGTCCTCTCTCGAATGGTCCTCAAGACTAATCGATTAATCGACCAACCAAATCCTCTTTCGAATGGTCTTTGGTCGGTTGATTAATAAATTCAATGAGATCGGAAAATCCCTAATTAAAGGATCCCCTTAATTCCTACCCAATCCCTTGGTCTATAAATCAAGTCGAAACATGGGAATGACAAAAGGGATTAAAGTTCGATTAAGAACAATAGTAGCCCTAAGTACCCTAACATAAACGTGATCAAGATCTATCCTAGGGTGTCAAAACACCACATTCAATGCATAGTCATTCAATTGAATCATAAAAAGCATTAACAATCTACATTAAGCCCTTAATTCATACTTTCGTCCAAACCCTAGATAATGAACTACTCACTAATCATGGATTCTAAGTGATATATTGATTTCTTATAGAGTTTTTCCCTTTCTTTACAAGCTAAATTGTGCGATATTGACGCTCTTAGGAGCTATTTATGCTAACTATTTCGATATAGTTGTGGTTTGTATGTTTCATATCGTTTTGCAGGTTTTTAGGGAAAAACTCCCTATAAACATAGCTATTGATCACCACGCTATAGCGGAAGGTTATGAGGCATATTGGCGGTCTCGAGATGGTATTCGGACCCCCGTTGTGAAGAAGAATTATCAAAGGACTTGGCGTCTGAAGCCAAGTTTAAAGCAAGAATGAAAGGAGCTTCGCCCGATCGGGTCGGGCAACCATTGCCCGATCGGGTACGATCTTCTTAGGCCAAAAGTTCATATTTTCCTCCCGATCGGGCGGCCTTGCCCGATCCCGTCGGGCGGCCTTACACTTAGCTATTTTTGCTGTATTTCTTGAAGCTGAAGAAGACACTCACCCGATGGCATCGGGCGGCCTTGCCCGATCGGGTGCTAGTGTTGCAGCCCCAATCGGGTGACCGTTGCCCGATCCCATCGGGTGCTCACAGAATTCCTGCTGCTGAAAGTCTGTTCCCAGGCCCGATCGGGCGGTCCTTTGCCCGATCGGGTGGACGACACGGAGGACACGATTTTGCGTCTTTTCCCACTCTATCTTATTGCTTTTTTAGAAACTATAAATACTTTTTAGGTTAATTTTATTTGTCTCTTTTATCATATTGAACATTTAGAGAGCTCTTAAGTCTAGTTTTATAGTTTTCCATTGTAGAAGAGATCGAAAGTTAATTCAATTCAATTAAAGTTACCGCTTTCCGTCAATTTGGTAATCATCTTTCTTATTGCATTATTTTCATCTCTTGATTGATCTATTTTCGTTGTTGATTATTCGATTAGTTCATGATGCAATTCTTAGGGTTTCCAATTAGTTTTGTTATTGTCAATTCAATTATGAGTGAGTAGTTCTCTTTCTAGGGTGTTAGATAGTGAAGCCATGTTTATACCATGATTGTTATTAAGATTCCTATTTCTAGGGCTTGATTAGAGTGATTGTGGTGTGGTTTGTTCTTAATTAGTGATTGATGTTAGTGGCCAATTTCATTGATTGCTTGTGGTTGATAGTTGTTTACACAGATCCGTCTTATGATTAGAGGCCTAGGACACATTAGTAGTTCTGATTACGTTAGTGAACATGCGGCGTATGTTATGAGCGTTGAGTCTTAACCATAGCTCAACACATGCTCTAATCACTCGACTCATGACTTAGGTTTTGATAGTAGTTGACCTTATTTGATTGGTATAAGCATGGTGGACCGACCTACTAGGCTTTTATTCCATAATTAAATCCTCTGTTTAATTCGTCTTCCTTAGCTTAATTATTAGTTCAGTTAATCTTCCATGATTTTGTCTGAAGTAGTTAGTTGATTGAATATTAATATAGAAACTCTGTCTCCCTGCGGATTCGACCCTGCTTCCATTGACTACCATAGTTAGAGGACTGTAGGAATTATCTTTGAATAGGTGATAAGACTTTAGCCTATCACTAAGCAATAAAGAGTAAATTAATTAATTAAACATGATAAACAAAGCAATAGAAATAAAGAAAAGAAATTGAAAGAAAATTACTTGAATTTATTTAAGGATTCGATCTTCAAAGTTGGACAATTGAGAAAACTAAGAGTTTAGAGAGAGTTTAGGCCTAAGCAAAAGTAATTAGAGTCTAAGAGTATGAGATAATGTCGACTAGAAAAACCCCTAAAAACTAAATATAAGGTTCATTAAACTAAGACGGAAAAACGAGGTCAAAACCCGAAGTCAGGTCGCCACGGTCGTGGCGCCTTAAAATTGTCTAGGCATCAGCTAATCTCCAAACGGAATGACTCGACGAAGTCAGGTCACCACGACCGTGGTGATTTTGCCACGACCGTGGCCCCCGACTTTCATAGGATCAGTTCCAAATCTTCAACAGTCTGTCTTGCTTGCTACAGGTCCCCACGACCGTGGTGACCTACCGGTCACCGGACAGCTCAACCTCAAACGATCATATCTCTCTCGTCTCTTATCAAAATTGGGCTCATGACCAGTTGTTGGAAAGCTATCGAAACGAGCTAACACCTTCCGCTAGAATCACCTTAATCCGACTTATGGATCAAACGTTATGTCTATTTGAAGTTCAACAGTCCACAACTAGTCTTCCAATATGACTTCAAAAACCTGTTAGTTAGCCTGGAAGTCAGCCAAAAACAACTAAACAGATAATGAAGTGACAATATAACTCAAAGGTGACAAAAACCATGCAATGCTAGGCTTAAATGCTCTAAACTACATGCAAGGACACTAAAAATGACCTGCAATTAAGCATAATAAAGTGCTTATCAATCAACTAAAGAAAGAAGAATGATAGTACTCATAAAGTAGATGATTCAAAGGATTCTTGATCAATTCCAAACTTCAAATTGCAAGTTTCAATCTCTAGATATACTTTCTCTTACTCAACCTTCAACTTCTCTATTAAAGATTCTCTCTAACTAACTCAAATTATATCTGTAAATAAAACTCATTATTTTATATAATACTTACGAGCTTAAAAAACCTCGAAACGATAAGGGTAAAGTTATAATAAGAAAACATAGATGTCGTTGCAGCAAGTAGGAGAGATCGCCCCTTGTTGAATGGAGCGATCTCTTTGGATAAAGTTTTACGTCACATTAGTCCTTATTCTGTCAACATTAACAATTCAATCCCTGAAATATTTCATCCCTCGAGAGGAATACGACAAGGGGATCCCTAATACCCATACCTCTTTATCATCTGTATGGAAGTTCTGGCAAGACAATTATCATTTGCAGCATCAAATGCTAAATCGAGCATATATTTCAAGTTATGCCCTGGTTCTAAAAAAAATGTTGCCTTATTTTTTGCCGATTGTTGTCTTCTCTTCTATAAAGCTACCTCACTAGCTACCCATAAATTAAAAAATATCCTCGATAAGTTTTACCAAAGCTCTAGACAATTAGTTAACTACCATAATGAAACAACTTATTTTTATGCCAAACGCATTCCCAGAGAAAGACCCTGGTACCAAGCCATTTCAATATGTTGCCAAAATGCTTTTTGGGTTGATATTTAAGATGACATTTCTTGACGCACAAAAACACTACAACAGATTTTAACAGAACCGACAAGCATTTAAATTCCTAAATGAACACTTTTTTTGTCTAAGCAGGACGCACAATCCTTATCCAAAGAAACCTTGAGCTCATTCCCATCTTTACCATGCCCACCACCAAAACTAGATTCTATAGTAACTTCTTCTCGAAACATCTCAAAGATACAGAAGGTCTCCAACCTCGTTTCCCGGGACCAAATTTACAAACTAAAAATCATGGAGGTCTCCGCAAAACCAAATATATGACAAGGTATGCTTGCAAAGTTAGCATGGAAAATCCTAACGAACCTCGCTAACAAATAGGCTTCCCTTATGCGCAAGAAATATCGCAAAAACGTCTTCCTTTTCTTAATATAAGTCTAAACCGACAAACTCTCCAATATGGAAAGCATACTTCAAACACGATAGCTAATCCGCAAAGGAATCATGTAGAAGATTGGGTCTGGACGAGACAAATTCTTTTAGTTAGAAAAATGGTGTGAAAACAAATTATTGAAACCTTGAACCTTGACCTTCCTGCCATACCACATACTTATCTTAAGTTGTGTTGCGATCCTTAATTCTAGCTTCCTTCATGACCACCTCCCATCCCACATAGTTCCCATTATCGAAGGTATCCCGTTTCCTTTTACCTATAAAAATGACCTATACCAAGGTTTGACCTCGTCTGAAAAATTTACTGTTAAATCTGTCACAGTTAGCACACAACCATTGTTTCTTCAGCATGCAAAAATGTGCATTCTATTGGATCTACTAGAATAATAAAATACCTCCTAAAATCAAAATCTTTATATGACACCTGCTCCATTATAGCCTCCCTACAAGGAATATCTTGGAAAATGAAATATCCCTATTCCAAACTACTGCCCCATGTGCCAAATGCCAAATGAAGATCATAAACCATCTTTCCCAATTTTGTCCACACACTGGCGTCCTTTTGGAAAGATCAGGCTACCTCAAGCTTCCTCCCATGGCTCAGTATTACAACAGAACTCCCCCTCTGTGGTTAAGAACACCAAAGCCCAACCTAAATCAACAGTTGAAAAACTTTTCCTACTCCATTGAAACATAAGGAAAGGACGGAGTGCCCTAATTTTAAAGAGTGATACCTGGCAACAAAACCGAATATTTCATGGAGCAAGATACATGGTACCTGTTTGTGCCATTCCATTGACATTGACTCGGAAACATTCATCCCCTCCTCAAACCAAACTCCAACCACCATCTACGTCCATTGGACATCTCCACATCAAAATCTCATCAAATTAAACTTTAACGTATCCTCTACTCAAGACTCGGCAACGACAAGCATCATACCGAGGAACTCCTCAAGCAAAATACTGCATGCACAAGTCTAAAAGTTGGGGAAGATGTCTCCTCTGATAGCTGAGGCCATTGCCCTTCATAATAGCCTCATCCAAGCCAATAATATGAAAATCTCAGACCTAAAGAGACAATCTAATAGTCATCAACATCTTGAAAGGAAAGTATAAGAACCCACGGTGCATACAGACTCTCATCGACGACATTAGAGAGATCCTCTCAACCTTCACATCTATAACAATAACACACATTTTCGCAGAAGCCAACAAAGTTGTTGACTACCTCTCCAAACAAGGACATCATATAACTCATAAAATCCCAAACATTTGCTGTTCAAGCGGATAAATATTTATTATTTTATTTAGCTTTTAAGTAGCTTATATTTGATACTTGAAAAATGGATCACTTCATACTTTTCCTTGTATCATCAAAAGAAATACTCCTTCCGTTTTTTTAATATGCACATTTTCCATTTTGAGATTTTTTTTAATTGGTACACTTTTACCTTTTCCTATAAATGGAACTCCTACTTTTTTTTTTCCTTCTCTCAACCTTTTTCATTTTTTCCTTACTTTTACTATTATTTTATCTTACTATTTTTTCCTTACTTTCATTTTTACCTTTTCATTTTTATTTCTCAAATGCAAATGCACATATTAAAAAACCGGAGAGAGTAATATTTCCTCGGGTACCCCTCTCGTTTTCGAGCTAGCTCAAATGCCACCAGAGTCAATGTTTGCGTCTTAAATGCCATTACTACTAACTGCCGTTAGGTTTCCGTTGAGTTTTTAGAATTAAGTTTACTTTTCATTTAAACTAAGAAAAAAAAAGAAAAAAACTAAAAAAAAACCCCACCCCTACCACTCTCTCTCCTCCCCTCACTCACCCAGCCACCATCTCTGCCTCTTGCCGTCGACCCACCCCACCCACACTCTTTGCCTCGCCGCCGTCGACCCACAACGGAATCTGGTTTGATTTGCGACCACCATAAAAAAAAACCACCATCATCGGATCTGAAACCCACAACGAAGCCCACCAGTTTTTAAATTTGCGTCCAGCCTCAGTTTTTTAAATTTTTGCGACCACCATCACCGGCTGCGAGGGAGAATTAAGGCGCGATGGTTTTAGGGTAGTGGGAAGGTGCGGCTGGCGGTGGTGTCTGCAGGGGAGGGTGGGTGGGGGAGGATAGAAAGTGGAAGCTAACGACGTTAGTAATATGGGTATTTAAGCCGTGAACATTGACCCTGATAGCATCTCAACTAGCTCGAAAACGAGGAGGGTACCCGAGAAATTAGCCCTAACCTCGGAGTTCCTTAGGAAATATCCGCTGATGAGTATTTCAATTTGTAAATTGAGTTGGTCCAATTCCGTTCCTGGGTATTCATATTTATCATCACTAGATTTCTATGCACGCGATGCGTGCGACAATAATTTTATTATGAAATTTAATAATCTACAGCAGATAATTTTATAGATAGTCGCATCTTACCACCTAAACTTTTCATGTTTTTAGGAACTGCCACCTTAATGATTTTTTTTTTAAATTTCACCTACCATTTACAATTTTATTAAAACCTCTCACCACTGAACGGTTTTTGTCAAATTTCATTAACAAAATCGTTAAGTGGGTCCCACGTATACATTTTGTTAACAAAATGGAACTTGAAATAGTTGCAATTATTTCCAAATAGTTGTAATTTATTCCAAATTTATTCTAAATTTGTTGAGGATTTGCCCTTAAATTGATGAAATTGACTTTAAATTTCAGGGTATGTGGGGCCCACTTCACGGTTTTGTTAACGGAATTTAACAAAAATCATTAAGTGGTGGGAGTTTCTAATAAAATTGGGAATGATATGTGAAAATTTAAAAGAAAAATTCATTAAGGTGGAAGTTCCTAAACACGTGAAAAATTTAGGTGATTTTGAACAAGAATTCTAATTTTATTCGCATACGATGTGTGTTTTGCCTACTGTATAATGATAAAATGCGAAGGTACACAACATATTTTGTTTTCAAGCTAAATTCATTTTGGCTCATTTTTGTTTGAAAACCTCCCTTACTCCCTACCATCAACTACAACTTTTGTTATATAGTACCCACTAAGGTATTTATTGCTCATTGTCCAAATGAGAAAGAATTCAAAAGTACTTGAAAATACTTTATCATATTTCTCACTCATGCTAAAATATTTTATCATGATCAATTTGGTCAAATGTGCTTTCACTCATGAAAAATCAATT
Organism: Patellifolia procumbens; assembly: GCA_947645195.1. Classification (NCBI taxonomy): domain Eukaryota; kingdom Viridiplantae; phylum Streptophyta; class Magnoliopsida; order Caryophyllales; family Amaranthaceae; genus Patellifolia; species Patellifolia procumbens. Next base: position 620,540 of record CANSGD010000759.1, on the reverse strand, counting down.
ACTCATGTATTTCAAAATAAAAAATTTCAAAAGTATATATAAGTATAGCAAAGGGGTGTCTTTCTATAGATCTCAAGAAAATATAATCGTTGATATTTTTTTAATTGTTTTTATTTTGTAGGTTTTTAGATATTTTAGTTAGAAGTTTTGAATATCTTTTATTAAAAATCTGATAGCTAAATTTTTTAAAAAAACTTAATTACTTAATAAAGTCATTGATTTATTTTATTTATTTTTTCTTTTTTTCTTTTTGGTGTCCACACCACCTCTTCGCTTATATAATAGAGATTCATTGGCCTGGTTTTCCCTGAGCAAAGCAATGGCGTTCTCTAGGTGGTTCTCTCGTATGAGCTCTTCTTCCAAAACAATCTTCACCCATCTTCGAACATCCCATTGCAGGCGTAACTACACCACCACCACCTCTACATCTGCCGTTTCCGAATTAAGCTTTTCTAAAGGCAGAAACCCATTTCCATGGTGGTCTTCTTACTTGGTCCCCATTTCAGCTGCATCACTTATGCTGCACATTCACCCTACTTCCTTTTCTGATGCTTTTGATCCTAATGCTCGGTTAGATTTCCCCTCTTTTCCCAATTATGTGATTTCCCAGAAAAAGATTGAATGACAATATTCACTTTTTATGATTTTAGTTGGTTTTATACATATGTATGTACCATATATACTCTTCCTTTGCTGCAATTTCATCCCGTTTTATACTGCTTTATTTTTGGGTATTGTTTGCATAATGGATAGATTATACTTCCTCCCTTCTTTATTAATCACTGTATTTCTTATTTTACACTCTTCACGTGTAACACTAAAATAGAAATGTAAAATCTTTTTATATTTTTGTCTTGGTGCACACTTGATTGATATCAGATTTTTATAATTTTTACACAATTGGAGACATTAACATTTAGGCTCCATTTGTTTGGACGGAAAATCATTTTCCACGAAAAAAGATTATCTAAGGAATCCCAATTGTAGATTAACATTTTTTTTTGTTGTTACTTACCTAAAAGTTAGAGGAAAGGAAAAGGATGGAAGATAAATGGGAGGATGGAAGATAAATGGGAGGATGGAGGGAAGAAAGGAAAGATAAAGGTGAGGAATAGAGAGGAAACATGTTTTCCCTCCATGTAGGAAGGAACGTGGAAACCATCTTCACTCGTTAGGAAAACTATATTCCACCTTTTATAAACCAACCAAAGGAAAGTAAAGAAACTAGTTTGCCGGTAAAGCATTTTCCCTCTAACCAAACAGAACCTTAAAGTTGTGCGTTGGGACTTGGGAGGCGTGGGTATGTAGCGTTTAATAAAGAATGCAGGAAGTATGTTTCTGCTGTTGGGGGTTATGTTTGCAACTTTGCGTTACTTTAATCCTTGATGAATGATTGTTCTGTTGGACTCTTTACTATACTGCTTGGTACTTGGTAGTCCTCTTTAGTGAAGGTGGCCTGGATTCGTTTTTATTTTGAGTCCATTGGGTGTTGAGGTGTGAACGAGCAACAATTAAATATTGATGATATTTTCATTTGCTGATTTATTTCCAGAAGTGTTGGCATAGGTGGCAAAGGAAGCACTGAATTTGTAGTGACGGGTTCGCACAAAAGCGTCCCACAGGAGCTCCTCGACAATTTGAAGTCTATATGTGGGGTACGTCTTCCTCAATTTGTTTTACTCTGATGCTTTAATGTAATTGCTGTCTTCATTTATTTGGTTTACTATATCTTCAAGACTCAGTATGCTTTTGGGGGATTCTTTTGCTTGAAATCTTGATAGTTGAGCAAGGGTCAAGTTATCTAGAAGCTATTTCTATGTCAATGTAATCCTGTTATAGCGATTGGGTAGAGTTTGTTGGTTCAAGGGGTAGTGGGAGTTATTAGGAACAGCAATACCCTTACAGTTATCTAAAATTGCTGTGTATTTTTCAAAGAATTGTGGCATTCACTTTGGTGCTTTGAAGTCCATGATGAGACTTATTTGAGACTTCACAAGCATTGACTAAGAGAGTACTAGTATGTCATTGTTTTATACTTCTATTACTTGTTGTACCTTTAAAAAACTCCAAACCTACAAAATATTGTTCTAATTTAAGAGAAGAACCTACAAAATGTCTTTCATTCCACTTGTCTTGTCTCACTTGTTGTACAAGGAATATATTTTTCTAGGTAAAGTGTGGCCGTAGTATTTAAATTCATTCAAGTTGGAGTTTTAATTTAATGATGAACAGTTCTAGTTTGACACGGTAAATTAGATTCACTATTCATCCAAAGATTTAGAAAATGATTGCCTGAGAGATTTATTGGTAGGATATGGATAAAAGATGGAGAAAGAGTATGGTGTTAGTGGTATCGGCGCTGTTTGATAAATTGGTGTTAGAGAGGAAGTGGAAATTACTGAACTTTACCTTGTTGAGTATAACAAATTTTGGCGTTACTCGGATTTTGCTTAACGTGGTCTTATTTCTTTTAATATTTTTGTACTACTCTTCTTGAAAGGGAAAGAGAAGAGGGTCTGAAAGGGTTCTCTTGATCCACTTGGAGGTGGAAAAAACTTGCTTTTACTTTTGGTGTTTAATCTGGTGCATTATGACCTCCCATGTGAAGAAACTGAAATCTGAGAACAGGTTAAAACGTACTAATGTTGAATTTATTTGGACCTTGTATGTTGCAATAATGAACTGCAATGTATTCTAGTTTTTTCAGGAATATATCTACAGTATGTTACATTTGAATTTTGTTCCGTTGCAATGCCCTTGTGAATTTTAGGAAGTGATCCACCAGCAGGGTGGGGTTTGCAATTTGATCTGAAGTTGTTTTCACTTAAGCCACTTTAAAGTTGTTCTCTATATGATGGGGGATTATATCAATCTGTGTGTTTTGACAGGAAAACATGACAATAGATTATGATGAAAGATTTTTGCATGGGAAACCGCAAAACAGCTTCCACAAAGCTGTCAATATCCCTGATGTTGTCGTCTTTCCAAGGTTAGATGCTTCCTTTCACTCGTCTAATTACTGCTTGTCAATTTATAATAATCTTCATAAGTCTATTAGTTAGTTCATTTGAGGATATCTACAATATCCCATCTGAGGTAATCTTGTGCTGTAAGATATTCTCCTGTTCTAGTTTAAGATTACTGTTGCTTTTATAAGTCCAGCATTAGAGATCTTCTTGCATGTCTTCCTTTTTTGAGTGTACGTTATTTCTAAAGAGTGGTGTAGAATATTTGTTGCTTTTAGGATCATCTAAACCTTGTTTTATTGTTAAGAATCACCATTGGATCTGTTTGATAAATTTAACCTAGGTCCATGGGCTTGATTGCTCTGAACTTCTAGGCCACACAGTTGTGTTTGTGTTAGCAACAGTTTGATTTTTTAGTAAGAATAAGACCTGAATGTAGTCTCACAATTCACTGCCAATGTTCTCACTTATTGCTTGAAGCTTTAGCCGTAGACCTGTAACATTGTGATGGTGATACCCATACAATATCATGGAGGGGGTTATGGAAGAATGATCTATATAGTATTTGCAATGAGATGATCTATATAGTATTTGCAATTATTACATAGCCTTAAGATTTTATGTGTAGGCTTCTAACCTTATACTACTGATACGAAATATTCTGTTGGAAAGCTTTCCATTCAAGGCCCATTTTCAAGAATATTATTGGTAATAAGAAGGCAGTCTTCCCACAAATTATGTGGAAATTGGCATTCAGTTTTTACTTTGTGGATTTTTGTTCTTGCTTTCTGCGACCTGCATCTCTATCAGACTGAAGGTACATTAGGAGCAGTAGATTGTTGAATATCATGCTTTAAGTAAAACGATTCTAAAGGATGTTCATATTTACCCCCTTCATTGCTTCTCGTTGCTTTGATCTTCCTGTCCAGTTAATTCTCAACATTTTTATGCCTATATACATGTATTGCCTCATCAATGCTTTGAAACAAGTAGATTAGTAGACAGATGAATACTGAGTGCAACCATCACTTATCACAATATTTTTAACTATGGTGTTTGAACCACCACTCCCTTCTCCCTCTCGCTTTAGCACATATGTGTAGTAGATAGTTATTAGGTAAAGAGAAAAGCCTCTTCACATAAACATTAATTTCTAAGTTGTTTGAGTGAAGAGACATGTGACTCTTTGCATATATATTATTCTGGTTGTTACTTGCTAGGTAAATTATGTTTTTTGGCCCGATATATTTATTTCCTTATTTGCCGTGAAGATCTCCAAGTCCAACATATTATACACCCCTTTTTCTTTTCTCCTTTTTCCTTACTGCTGAACACAAATAAGTTCGATTTTTGTCTTAGTATACTGCGTGCTACTTATTCTAAGATTGAAATTCAATCCTGAGAGCTGGCTGTCAATAACTTTGAGAGAGGAACTTCAAAAGCTATATCAGAGAGGGGGCTAAAGAGTCCGCACATAAAGGGTTTCCTTTTCCCAAAAATCACTATAATTGATTGGGAAAAACACCTAAACCTTGAGATTAGACTCTTTAGTCCACTCATTGAGATGCATCTATCAGCCCTAATCACAAGCACAATAAAGGGGGACAGTAATGTCGTACGGAGGCAAGGTAAAAAGTCGGATTCAGATTGTCTGTGGTCGTTCCTATATTCGAATGCATGTGTGGATATTTTAAGTTCAATAGCCTACCTATCATGACATTTTATCATCACTTACTGTTTGTAAGTGTTTTAATATTATAGTGTTTCCTTAATTACTGAAGTATATTTGCTTAATTATTGCTGTGCTGCAAATAACATCATCTCTAATTCAACATTGAGTTGCTTTGGTTGATTTCCATATGCAAGATCAAACAGGTTACAATGGCTGCAAAACCTGCAAATATGCTGCAGTATTTCATCTTTATTTACTTGTACGTGTTTTGGTTTTACTATTATCCTATGTTTAAGGAAATAAGTATTGTTAGAACTTCTTACTTGCAGGTCTGAACAGGAAGTTTCCTTGATTGTTGAGTCTTGCAACAAACATAAGGTATAAACTTTTTTTGACATGCTTAGTGGCAGCTTTTAACTCTGTGGGGGTATTGTAGTCAGCTGATTGACCATCTTGTGTAGTAGCTTTTAACTTATGGTGGAGAAAAGCCTCTTGCTTTAGCACATATGTTTGAGTGAAGAGACATGTGACGCTTTAGCACATATGTGTAGTAGCTTTTAACTCTGAGAAATTTGATCCATCTTGTGAATATTCTATATCCTACCTTTCCTGTTTTTACATTCCTTCTTCTTTCACGAGCAGGTTCCTATTGTACCATATGGTGGAGCCACATCTATCGAGGGTCATACTTTATCTCCTCATGGAGGGGTCTGCATCGATATGTCACTAATGAGAGTATGTAGTCTTCTTGTTTAGTAATGCTGTTTCTTGACAAAGATTCTGTATTTTATAGGACATGACATGGTTCTCCAGCTTCCTATATGAAGTAAGGGTGTTGCTCCAGGCAAGATTTTATGTGGATGCTTTTTCTTATAAATCACATTAGGGGGCGTTCGGTTCGCCTTCATGTATGGGTTCGGCATAGGTTTAGAATCTCCCAAACTTATACCACTTGTTTGATTCAAATTTATTTTACAAATTCTATAGATGGAGGGCCCACCCTCTAAATACCTCCAGTATCGGGCTCTCAAACCCAAGGGGGGAGGTGGGTTCAGAGGAAATCTTAGCCGTTGGAATCAAGCAATTCTTTTTAAAAAATTAACATCCAAAGTTGAAGTCTACCTCACCAACGCATTTTCTCTAAAACCAGTCCCCTCCTTCATTGTTGTGCCCTCCGCCACCAAGACCGAACAAAATATTTACCATAACAGCCATCAAATTCGAAAAAGAATATAATTTGTAGCTTTCCACTTTCACTCAGTTCATTAATTAAGACAATACTACTTTTTGCCATTAAAATTTTGGATCTAGAACTATTAATTAATCAACTCAACAATATAAATTAAGGTTTAATATGATGTCTTGACTCCGTGGCAGCACCCAAGGTGGTGGCCGGTGATCAGTGGCAGCCAATGGTGGAGTAAATATAGGAGGTAGAGAAGGAGAGCCGAAATTTTCATGGAAGACATTTTTTCCATTTTTCTTAACGGGAGACAGGGGAAAGAAATGAAGAAAAGGAGGAAGAGAGAGAAAAATAGAAAATAAGGGAAGAGTTTGACTTTTATTTTAATCAACCAAGCATTTGGTTTCAAGTATGGGTTTGTAGGTATCACTTGTTCAAACCCCATGGGTATCATATCTAATCCCGTACCGAAGTTGAAACGCCCCCTTAGATGTTTGTTAAGACTTGCAACGAACCTAGATTCATGAATATTACTTATGGTATGGTAGTAAGATGACACTTATTTGGCCGAAGTGCATTGGAGTTTAGCAAGAACAAAAAGCGTGTTGCTAGGGAAGGAAGGTTGAGATAACAGTGAGAAATTGATAAACAGTCCGCTGCCTCTTAGGAACTCAGTTCTCCTCTCTTAATAGATTATACTCCCTCCGTCACCCAAATGATTTCCCATTTTTCCATTTTTGTTTGTCCCAATTACGTTTCCCATTTCCTTATTTGAATGTGACCCACCTATTATAATATTATTATCTTTACAAAAAGCATTTGACCCTTCTCTCTCTTAATAAACAATTTTAAAAAATACCTACTACCTTATAAAATGAAAATTTAGGCCCCATATCAACATCCTTCCTTAAACTTTGTGCCTAAAAGAAATGAGAAATCATTTGGGGGACGGAGGGAGTCGTTGAGTAGGAATTGCTGGTGCTTAATATTGTTACTTGACACTCAATGTTCCACTGCCAAAAGCTGTCATTGAAGTTCTTTTCACATAATTATAAGGGAGCAAGGGATTTGGAGTAGAGAACGAGGATAAAGTTAAGGGCCACATACGCAAAGCAAGGAAATTGTAAAAGATAAGGGCCTTTTATGTGGTTGTTGCCTGTAGTTTGATTATACATATAAGAGTTCATCTATATATGATTAGAACTCAGAATGTTATGTCATTTGACTGCAGAGTGTTAAAGCATTACACGTCAGGGATATGGATGTGGTTGTAGAGCCGGGGATTGGGTGGATGGAGTTAAACGAATACTTGGAACCTTATGGCTTATTCTTTCCTCTTGATCCTGGTAAGTGGTAACGATTCACTATTTCTTCCATGTGATGTTTCCATATGTCGTTTGTAGAGTTTGTGTCCTATTGTGCTCCAATTGGTCTAATTATAGATTCTTCGAACACACTAATTTTGTGTGCATTGTTTAATCTGCATCCTTGTTATCACATGAATGCCCAGCAGATTTACGGGATAATGAAGAGGCACTCGATTATCTTATTTTGAGATTTTAAGAATTTGTATATAAGGAAGATCTTTTAGGTGGGCTTTTGTAGTAGGAAATTGATATCTCATATAGCAAGAGGTAAAAGTTGTTCTCCAGTATGGTGTGGGGACTGGGAGTGCACGGTTTTTACACATTAGGTCTAGTGAGAAGATTAGATGGATATTGATAATCTACTTGATATAACTTCATATTTTGGGCTTCCTCTTTAGCAGTCAGTATTGGTTCAAACAAGTAGCTGACTGCATTGGTAGAGTGTAGAGTCTTAAGTCTTAAATGAGTACTGCTGCTACTGGTAGTTGACTTTTGAAAATGTTCTCTTAGACTTTATCTCATTAATGGAAAACATGTTTGTTTTTTGTTGATTATGGAAAGAATTTTGTTGCAATTGGATCTTTTTGAAATTGTATTGAGATTTAGACATGGTTTGCTGCCTCTTTAAGCGCAAGAAATATATTGAGAAAAAGGCTACATAATTGATATTACTCTGATTGGAAAGATGCTTTAGGATCTTTTATTTGCATCGGACATCATATCTTCCTTGTGATTGGATATACATTACCAGAGTGCCTCTGCTACCCAGACTCAGCAGAAATTCCACCTAAATGTCGACACGTCACTGACATGGGTATAAGATCCGGGTCACATCCAGCAAAGTGCACTAGTCCAGGACGTGGCTGCTCATGTCAAACTCAAATCATAGGGAGGTGATGGAAGATCTAAGTCAGACTTTGTCTTTCATGGTTGTATAAAAGAACGTCTCTATCAATACTCAGATCAATAATTTTGGTAAAGGAGGAGGGGAGAGAGAGAGAGAGAGAGAGAGAGAGAGAGAGAGACAGAGACAGAGACAGAGACAGAGACAGAGAGAGAGAGAGAGAGAGAGAGAGAGAGAGAGAGAGAGGGTTTCCTTAGAAGGCTACTGATGATATTTGTGCTATTAACTCAGGAGGTTGTTTTGTTTGTTAATACTAATTGTTTGATCTTATCTCATGAATAGGTCCTGGTGCTACAATTGGTGGCATGTGTGCGACACGGTGCTCTGGCTCATTAGCTGTGAGGTTGGTACCCCAGTCGTTTATGCTTGACCTTTTTAGCTACGAAGCTTCAACAATCTTATGGTTATCTGTGAGAACTTATTGCTACAAAAAGCACTATTTGGAAAAGAGTTGAAAAATTAAATGCTGACTCTGAATAAAATCTTGCCTGGATATACTAGTAGCAGCTGATCAAGAGACAATTTAAGTTCACCCTGCTGACAGGTCTTTACTCTTAAGCCTTGGCAAGATTCCGGAGTGAATGGCTCTAGGCAGGCTGCTCTGTGACAACATCCTTTGGACAGCTGAAACATTGTGTAGTCGTCGTTCTTTTAACTTTAAACTCATATAAGTTAAGTTTAGATTAACTTATACTTCCTCCGTTTTTTATTAGTTGACCTGTTTCTTTTATCACGTTTGCCAACGCGTGATTTCAATCACTTTTATCTTGGAAAATTGATGAGTAAAAATTATAAAAATATGATATTTTGAAAATATATAATGAGACGAATCTAACAAGACCCCGCATGATTATATTTTGTCTTATATATAAATCACAAAAGATAGTCAAAGTAGATTATGTGAATAGTGTCAAAAGTCAAAACGTGTCAACTAAAAAAAAACGGAGGAAGTATAAGTTTAGATAAGGGCTACCAAGTTCCTAGCTGACGAAGTTTCTGATATGGGCCCCACTTAGAAATAACTTGAGTTCAGCCAAGGGATTTTCTGGTGAAAGGAAGTTGTGATGTTTCAATCATAATTGTAAATCATATATTTGACATCCAATGATAAGCATCTCTTTTAGACATGCGAATTAATCTTTTTTTTTATTTGAGGGAGAACATGCACATTAATCTTATTCCACAAGCAACGTACTTCTTCTTTATGATTCTCTTGGTGACCTTGTCAATTGTACTTGTGAACACTACTAATAGCTTGATTTAAATCAAGGACGCATGTACTCTCTCTATTTCAAACTGAAAAGGTATTTTTTGCCAAAACTCTAAATATGAGGAATTCTTTTTAGATACCACTTAAAATAATTAAGGCAACATGCAATATCTAATGTCCATATATTTTTCTGATGCTAATTTAACTGAAAGTAACTAGTTTCTTTTTATGTGTAATTAACATGCCCTAAATATTGAGTCAGCGGGAGTAATTTCCTTCTTGAAACTTGGTTAAACACCAATACTAAAACGTTATGACACGGGGGTACAGTTAGGCCGACTTAGTAGATCTGGCTTTCTTTTTATGGATTGATGGTGTAAAAGTTGATCCCTTCTTTTCTTAGCATGTAGGTATGGAACAATGCGCGAAAATGTCATCAATTTAAAGGTTTGTCCTTGCTGCTTGTCTTATAGCTGTATGTTTTTGAAGATGCCATGATTTCATCGTAAAACATTTCATGCTCTATAGGTTGTCTTGGCAAATGGCGATGTAGTCAAGACAGGAAATCGTGCCCGAAAGAGTGCTGCAGGGTTTGTTTTTCCACTTCCTTCAGTTTATATCTTATATGTCTTTCTTCCATTTATTAAGGGTATGTAGGGAACAAATGCGAATGTTCTCATACTTTTCAGGCGTTGTAGAACTAACCGTGATTCTTCTTTTAGCCGAATATGGTTTAATTTGTCCTTTCTTCCTCTCACATTTCATGCCTTCCGGGCATCAATAATATTGTTTTGGTGTGGTTAGAGATACATTCTTTTAAAGATAAAAAGCGATTTTAGTGAGAAGAACGTACAAGGGCTGATTGTCCATTTGTCCTCTCAACCAAACAAAAAGAACAGCTGATCAACGCTTTTGGCCTTTTAATTGCACTGAATGTTCTAGGGCTGCATCCGTGGAAGATTTATGGAAAATAAATGCATATATGATACCTTGCTCCATACAAACTATCAAAGTGAGTAAGGTCCTTAAGGATATGTCGCCTACTTATGTGAATCCTTTCTTCCTGAATCCCGATCTTCTCGCCTCATTTCTGGCTCACAAATCCTCAAATTGCGTATCAAAATAAAGTACCAAACTCCATGGAGCACTTGAGAGTTGAGACTCAACCTCATTCATAAGATTAAGGCATCATAAAGTCCTGATAGGAAGGGAAATTTGGGAAAAGATGCTCATTCATCTGAGATTGATACTGTGGCCCCTGGCACAAACGTCAGGAGAAAGATATTTTCTTTTTGAGAGATAGGAGAAAGGTCTTTACAAGTCCTCCCTATCTGCATACATTTATTGGGGTTCGTTCAACAGAGTCTAGAATAAAACTTTCACCTCAGAGGGGACTATTGTCTTGCACTGAAATTATTTAGGGTGAGATAGACGGACGTAGGAGTAGATCTTCTGATACTTGAGGAATCCCAATAAGATGGTCAAAAATTACCAGGATCAAGTTTGGGAACCGTGACATTTTCTTGCCATGAACTGGTCTGTGCATATGCAAATCCAAGGGACAGCAGCATCATGGAAGGAATGCAACTAAATAATAAGAGGATTGTGCAAGCAAGTCTAACCATATAAATAGGGACAAAGACCATGAAAACCTGACGCTGTATTCAACATAGGGAAACAATTTGGATAATAACTGAGAGTTGAACTTCCTATCTTTTCACTAAGAATGGGCATCAAGGTTGGTTGGTAGTATATTGGAGACGAGTTTAGCTCCCTTGGATTAAAGTATTGAGCCGTGAAGTGTCTACTCTGAGAGTAGGACTGGTGGAGTAATTAAGGAAGCTCCATGATGGTAGCGGAAGTTGTAAGTAGCATACCAGATTTCCCAGAACTTAAGCAATCATAGTATCATACAGTTGACTAGCAAGGGGCTGATATTTTTTTGGGACATTTCGGCCCTATTCTTTTCAACTTAATTTTGCGTATCTGAACTTATTCGACCTTATTCGACCTTATAAGGACTAATGTTAAGTTGAAAAGAACGGGCCCTTCTATGGAATTGGGATCTTTAATTTGGTTTCATGACCAATTCTTGAGGAGATTGGAGAAGATTATAGGAGAGTAGTTCTTGTTATATATTGGACTATAAACAAGATTTAGTAGTCTGTGTGTTGCAAGATGAAGTATGGGTGTGAAGAAGAATCAGAATGATTGCTTGGATATCTATGGTGTAAATTTTGGTGTCATCTAAGGATTTTGTAAAATTAGATGTGCTTTGTCATCTTTATATGGGGTTCTTGGATGGGATAATCCTATCACATTCTGGAGGTTAGGAGGTGGATGTGTGCACTCAAGATATTTAGGTTACAGGTAAAATAACTAGACACAGAAATGAAGATCTTGAGTTGTGTCCTCTTGCCTCATACGAGCCCAACAGGATTTCTAGACCTTCAAGTATAGGGGGTCGATATAATGGAAAGATAGAATAAGTCTGTGAGTATTTTACGGAATTGATGCACATGTCTACCCATGTTATCTCTTAATAACTTCATCGACTGCAGGATCCTAAAGAGAGACTAGGGATACCAGCTAAAGACATACTTAACGAGGTTAAACTTGGTAATATTCCCTTAGTCTAAATTAAGACCTCCATAACTTTATCTAAATAAGAAAATCCCAATTAGGCCACTCTTACCGGGATCCATTTGAGACTTTAAAATTACTTTATGATTGTAATTTTTCATGTAGAAATGCGGTAGAAACTAAAAAGTCTTGTTATTTCACGAGAAGACCAAATGTTAGATCATCAAAGCAACCAATTAGGTCAAGCTTTTCTTTCAAATGCTGCTAATGTAACAGAAAAAGGTCGACAAATCCTATGTTTTGACCTTTGAGGGACTTATAAATGATTTAGGATCATCTGAAAATAATTCTTAATTCACGCGCGTGTTCTTTTTCATCTATATGTTTTTTTCTTGACATTACAGTTGTAAAAATGTGACATCAAATATCGTTACTTACATGTCAGGTATGATTTGACTCGGCTGGTAATTGGAAGTGAAGGAACCTTGGGTGTGATTACAGAAGTTACTCTACGCCTTCAGAAAATCCCTCAATACTCAGTGGTAATTGCATACTCACATTTGAAAGAACAATTTTCTTTTGAGATGTTCACTATGCTATGTGCTCCTTCCACCAGGAACACATCTCCATTGTTAGATTTAGGTGTCCCAAAGTAGATGTCCCCTTTCTAGAACATGTACAATTTTTAAAACTTTCTCATTGGGACAAGTGATATGTTTTAATGAAGACCATGGACCTTCTTAAACTGTGTAAATTGTCGATGTGGTCATGTGAACATCCTTTTTTGAGTTTGACCGAGGGGTTATTAGGATTGGCAATTCAATCCGGCTTCGACCCAAGTCCGATTCGGTCGACGGGAGAAGTCCAGTCCAAATCTGAAAACATACAAATCCGAACGAAATCCGATAGGAACTGGACTTAGGTAAGACTTGACCCGAATCCAACTAGAATCCAATTATTACCCGTTAATTAAGTATAACATGATATTTTTCATAACGGGGGTATTTGACAATTTGGTGGTTATTGTCTGGTGGCCTTTTGTGGTGGCTAGTTTGACTAGATGTTTTTGTAGTTTGTTTGACCAGTTGTGTAATTATTTCTGTTTATAGAAGTGTTTGGTATAAAAGTGGTGGCCTTGATGGCCTTTTGTGGTGGCTGGAGTCCAATTATTACCTCCTTTTACCAAACCCTTTTTTTGGGGCTGTTTGACCACATGCAAAAGCCAAGAGCTAATAAAAAATCCACTTAAAGGCCATTTGCCAAATACCCCCAATATAACTAAGCTTTTCATTATCTTAAATAGTTATTTAATCCGAATCCGATCTGAGTCTGAAACAATCCGAAGGAAAATGTCCGAGTCCGAATCTAGAGTCCGATTGAGGTGGAGCGGACTTGGAGTTTAGTAAGTCTTGATCCGAGTCCGATCCATCCCCATCCTAGGGGTTATTCTTCAATACGACGACAACAACAATAACTACTAAGCTTTATCGACGGGGTCGGCTAACATGAATTGTTATCCGAAACCCTTGAAAAGGGAGATGACATCGACAATTGTGACAAAAAGTTTTAAACAAAAATGTTTTAAACATAAAGATAACCACAATTAAAGATAAACAAATAAATAAAGATAACCACAATTGATAATAAACAAATAAACAAGGTAATCACACCCCTTCCTCCACGTGAGTATTGTCCTTTCACTCACTTCTATCCAACGCCATGCTCTCCTCGATCCCATGTAAACTTATATCACTTTCAATTAACTTCATCAAGTCATCTTACAATTTGATTACTCCTCCACTCTTCAAGTCTTCTCACCGGCGCATCGCTTGGTCTCCCTTTCACATAGCCGAATCATTTTAAGCGATTTTCCCTCATCTTTTCTTCAATAGATACAACTCTAACTTTTTTTTCCAAGTCACCTTCATTTCTTTACCGGTCCTTCTTTGTATGGACACACATCCATCGTAACGTACATATCTTCGGTACATTCATATTATGAACATGGCATTGTTTCAGCGCCCGACTTGGTGCCATATAACAAAGCAGACTTAATTGCCGAGCGGTAGAATTTTCCCTTCAATATATGGGGAATGCCAGAATTACAAAGAAACCTGGTGGCGCTCTTTCACTTTAACCAACCCACATTAATTCTATGAGCCACATCTCCATCGAGTTCTCTATCCTTTTGGTGAATAGATCTAAGGTAATGGAAGACGTTCGATCCTTGAACTACTTTGCCATCTAATGTGACCGCCCTGCCTCGCTGCTTCTAACCCCACCGAACTTGCATTCCAAATACTTCGTAGCTTCCAATGTATGTCCTCACAATTCCAACGTACTTTCAACAGTCAACACCTTCCTTTGTCTCATCAATCAACACAATATCATCTGCAAACATCATACACCACAACATATCATCTTGAAATGACCTTTTTAGCTTGTCCATGACTAGAGCAAAGAGAAAGAGACTAAGGGCAGTACCTATTTATATACTAGTTTTGACGGAAAGGTTAGTATTCAATACTCCATTTTTTTAGTCACAACGTTCTTTGACCCTATTCATATACTAGCTTTTACTGATTTTTTTTTGACTAATGTAGAGGAGGATCGATGCGCAATAATATACACTAATAAAGAAGATGTTAGAAATTGCTATTATACTTTCATTTGCCGTCTTCTGGACAACGGATTTTAAATTCTTGAAACCTTAGGTTTAGCTTTGAGCCTTTGAGATTCCACTTTATTCAGGGAGAATGACATGAAATTCGTTAGGACTTATGATATTTGACAAAGTCTCCTGAGAAACCTTATGACCAAGAATTGGGCATATCTGTAGTGGTTGATTTTGAGGCATTTAAACTGTAGAAAATGGTTTCATCTTTCGCTCATGTTAAGATGAGGGAAGATTGATAGTGAGTGATGACTCTCATCTGTTCAATCAGACTGATCTAGCTGTGTGCTATAATCGTTAATGCTGTTGGTGCATGGAGAATGTCCTAAGCAATTTGTTCTTTGGAAGAAAGTTGGGAGAGCAGGAGAGAGCAGATACAGTTAAAAGAACAATTGGGCCTCCAACTGCCTGTCCTCTTCTTCTATACGGTTGTTTTTGGTTTGGCATTTGGTAATTTGCAA
Organism: Patellifolia procumbens; assembly: GCA_947645195.1. NCBI lineage: Eukaryota > Viridiplantae > Streptophyta > Magnoliopsida > Caryophyllales > Amaranthaceae > Patellifolia > Patellifolia procumbens. Next base: position 605,520 of record CANSGD010000759.1, on the reverse strand, counting down.
AATTGCAATACCGTGAGTCCGTAACGTAAATCTATTTCACTTTTACTCAGAATTTTGGTGAGTCCACGTGAAGCCTTTGAATTCTTCAACTATGCATATATATTACTTGTAAGATGATTTCTATTCCAATCTCCTGCGATCCTATGTAATATCTGGCATCATGATAAAGTTGAAAATCTACAAGTTTTTGCTTGCAATTTCTTAGTTTCTGTCAGTGGAAATGTTGAATAGATGTGTGCCCATGCTGTGAATTCGAAGCTATAGCTGCTGCTTGCTACTGTCTCAAATGTATCCAAGTGGCAGGGGCTGAATTTAATATGAATAGTTCACCTACAAGGACTTTTAGTACGAAGTATGTTTAGTAATAATTTGAACCTTAACAGGGTTTATATAGTTGTCTTGATTACAAACTGCAGTAGAGCTTCTAAGGAGTGTAGACTGACTGAGGGAAGATGTGTTCAGGTTGCGAGGTGTAACTTTCCTACAGTTAAAGATGCTGCTGATGTTGCTATTGCCACTATGCTGTCTGGTATACAGGTAAATGAGTAAACTCATGTTGTTTCACCATATTTTACTTTGTTCTTTCTTGTTGACTGACTTTATCCACGAAAGCATTGCTTACTCCGAGTACTTTTGCAAGGCTGTAGGATTGTTTATGGACAGAGCAAATCACAGCTTTATTTAATTCAAACTCAGACTAAAAATCTCACTTGAAAACCTTATTTGGGTAAATTCAGAAAGTGATATTTTAAAACGCTGGTATTTTGGGAAGGAATTTATCTTTCCATCTCAAAATTTCTTATCAAATGGCACTTTGGATGAATGAAAATTCCACTTTCTTCCATATATATCTCTGCAAGTTATTATCCCAACTAATCATCCGAATCTGTGTGATTTGTGATGTGAAGTCTCCTGTTCGAACATAGAGTTTCCTGGGTAAGACGACATAGGCGTACAAGCTCAATTTTTTTTACTCCTTTTTCATTTCTCTTATGATTTTCCTTTCATTAGATGTATTATATGTTTAAACTTGGACGCCTCAGTGCCTATAATATTTGAGGAGATTCACTCTGTTCCCAATATGACTAAATTTACATGATGTTATTAATTCTACATTTATATGCATCCTCAGTTTTCGGTCTACTTACAGTATTTATGCAAACCAGGTATCCAGAGTGGAACTCATGGATGAGGTTCAAGTAAGGGCAATAAACATTGCTAATGGATCAAATTTGCCAGAAACACCTACATTATTGTTTGAATTTGTCGGAACAGGTTAATTCCGTATCTTTTTTTTTGTTGATCTAGGTACTGTTACTTGCCTTACAGTTTTCTTGTAATTGTTGTTAAACTTGAGGTAGTAGTTTATTGCTTCTAGCATAATCTTCTTTACTAATTAAAAATGGAATGTATTATACTAGGGTTGTGGGATAATATCCGTTTTTCTCTTCCTGTGAAGTGACTGGATATCATTTGTCTTTCGAAGGGTATAAGTTGGTTTTCTCGTCTAATTTTCTGAGCGCCATATAAAGTGGTGATTGGTGTTATTAGTCGGTGGGGGTATTCTCTTCCTGCGAAGTGACATTATATGCCCTGCTTGTATCATATGATCAGATCGTTTGTCTTTCGAAGGGTATAAGGTTATTTTCTCTTCTAATTTTCTGAGCGCCACATGAATGGGCGGATTGGTGTTATTAGTCGGCCGCAGGGATGGGATTATATTATTAATGACTCAAGAAAAATTAGAGGTTCGAATGTTCGATGCTTACTTATGTCATATGCAGTGATTTAATCCTATGGATTTTGACCTTTTTTTCTAAAAAAAAATTGATCAATTGGCTGGTGAGTGATAACTTTTAGTTTCTTTCTCCTTTTTGCAGAAGCATATTCACGTGAACAAACTATTTTGGTTCAGAAGATTGTTTCTGAGCACAGAGGCTCAGATTTTATATATGCTGAAGAACCTGAAGCTAAGAAGGAGCTTTGGAAGGTAATCTGGCTAACTAGTCTTCTCATGTTTATCTATCCGTAGTCTGTGTTTGGTCAGATCTGCTTTGAGCCGTTAAATAGTTCTCTATTTCAACATCGAGGGGCACATAAATTTGATTAAATCATGTACTTCTTTTAAAATAAGTGATACATTTGCATAGTATTTACTATTCACAATTTAGACTGTAAATAGCTTTGGTGATTTACATTTTAGGAAAAACATAGTCGTGTGGGATCTTGTTAGATTTGTCTCAATCTGTATTTTTTCATATCAACTTTTTATAATGTTTCAAAAGTGTATCACTTATTTCCTAGTAGACAACATTCTCGTTGTATAGTCCCTGTGTATCGCCTAATGTGTTGAAGGACTCCACATAAGAAGCATTTGATTTGGTTCATTTTCTCTCCAAACGGGTAGATTCATTCAATCTGTTCTTTCGCGTGTCTTCTTGTGGTCAATCCCATACGCCGCTCCAATTCTACGTTATATTGCTCTTTTTGGACACTGGCTGCAAATCTTTGTTTAGCTGGTCTTTGATATCCTGTCTGGTAGCACCATGTCTGCACCTAATTTAGCTCACACATTGTAGCCTTGTTTACAGGGGAGAGAATTTTGATTGAAGCTGTGCATGTTATGATCTGTGTACCTATCTTGTAGGCTAGTTGACATGACTTCCTTTGCCAACCAACAAAGAAGTTTTTCAGTTCAGCCTTTTGGCTGATTGAACCTTTTTGATGTTGAAGGTTTGTGTCTGACGGAAATGTTGCAACATCAAGCAGCTTATTAAGTGTGCTGGTTATAATGTTTGTTGGACTATTAGTCACATATGGTTTGGTAGCTCTAAGCGGGGACCTAGTATACCTGTGTGGTGAGGACCTCCATTTCCTTAACTTTTTACAGCTTCATATGGAGGCTCAAATTTGTTAGAATTTTTACCGCAGACTTGGTTGTGGCAGTTGAATTAATTACCTATTTACCTGGTAGGGAAAAGGCAGCTTACCATTAAGCAGCTTCCTATATAAAGTTGTTGCTGACAGATACAGTCTATGGCTTTTCTGAACTTCTTCAAATTTCTAAACTGCATTAGTCCATTATCCATTTGTCAACACTTACTTCAGATCCTTCTTTTTTCCTTGCTAATTGGAGAAGGTATTACATGAGGGAAGATTTAAAGAAGGAAAGAAATTAGTGGGCACTTTCTCGTTATTTTTCTGGTTGTGTCATAAGCTTTCGGGTTTAGTTCTTGTTTCGAGCAAGTAATATCCTCCCTCTCATCCACGAAAAAAGAATAAAAAATGAAAAAAGGAAGATGGATGAAGGTGAAAGCCAAAGAAAGCGACAATGTTAAACACTAACACATCTCTTTGTAACTGTTCTATGTACAGATGAGGAAGGAAGCTCTCTGGGCATGCTTTGCAATGGAACCTGCGTTCGAGGCAATGATTTCGGTCAGTTGATTCATCATTTTTCGAGATCCACATGTTTGAGATCTTCCTTTTCTTGTCTCTATTAAGTGGCAATTTTTGAAGGGAATTGCTAGGTTTGCTGCTTAATTCCCAGTTGACGTTCCCTAATCCCATTGATCCTCAATAGCGAAGATAGAATTGGGAAGATATTGCTTGCTTCATCATTGTCTTTTTTTGTATTATGCTATCTAAGAGTAGCACATTGGCTCCTTTAGTTGATGGTAATACATGGAACCAACTTTAAGTATTATATAAGTAATTTTGTTATGAAAATCATGTCAATAACCATGGTAATCGTTGTGCACACCAATATCTAACTGTCATCATATATTTTGTTGCTCATCCCTTTGGTCGACGGTGTTCATGGAACTAATGTTAATTAATCCATATGTTTTTTTATTTTATTTTATGAAAATCATATGTCAATAACCATGATAATGCTTGTGCATTCAAATTCTCTCCTTTTCATCATAAATTTCGTTGCTTATTCATTATTTACCACTTTAAAGATACTTCATCCGTAACAAAAAGATGCACCTTTTGCCATTTTAGGCTGTAACAAAATAAATGCAACAAACTTAAAACTTTCCTATTTTAGTAAACTTTTTGATCTGAAATTACAAAAATACCCTTAATTTATAAACTAAAAATTGATTAAAAGTTCCTAACAAAACAATACATCACTAATTAACAATTAAACTCATTAACTATTTCCACCCTAATCTACCATCACCCACCCACCTTCACCACCAGCACCACCACCACAAAAACTGTCAACCCTCATCCCTCCACCAAAACCACCAAATCTGCCCAAATCCTCCACCACAACCATCAAATTGCGACCAACGTCGCCTCCCTCTGAACTTTTGTGGTGGGGCTGCAAAATCAGGGTGCAAGTGGAGCAGGGCTGCGAAATGGCGATGCGATTTGTTGTGTTGCGGCTGCAAAATCAGGGTGGGGGTGGAGTAGGTGTGCGAAATCGGGGTGAGGCGGGGTGGGGCTACGAAATCCGGGTGGGGGTGGGGTAGAGGCTGCGAAATCGTGGTGGGTGTGGGGATGAGGCTGCGAAATCGCGGTGGGGTGGGGCTGCGAAATCGCGGTGGGGGTGGGGGTAGAGGCTGCGAAATCGCGGTGGCGGTGGGGGTGGGGGTGGGGCTGCGAAATCGCGGTGGGGGTGGGGGTGGGGCTGCAAAATTGCGGTGGGGTGGGAGTGCGAAAACGCGGTGGGGGTGGGGTGGGCTGCGAAATCGTGGCGGGGTTGATGGGAATGGCGTGGGACTGCTAAATCGTGGCGGGCAGGGGGGTTGCGATTTCGGGGTGGGTCGGGTGAAGCTGTAGGTGGTGGGCAGTGATGGTGGTGGTTGGCAGGCGGCAAAGGTGGTGCTGGAGGGTGGTTTATATTCTTCACTTTCCTTCCCCTCTCATGCTTAAACCCTTAATAATTGATGCTTAAAGTCTTAATACTTCATTAGGAAATTTTGCCTAGGAGATTGTGCCAAGGCTCTTTGTTGCAATAATAACGTGATGGAGGAAGTAGTAAACGAGTGATAATGGAAATTTATAATGTTTAGAGATGAAGTTCATTACCATGTAAATGACATTGGATTTCTATACAAATTTACATATAGATCCAATACTACTGCCACTTATTAGGACCTGTCAAACAAACCCGTAGTCGATGGACATTTAAGCAGTTTAAACCGATAATTTTATACTTTTATATACTTTCTCTTTTCTTGCTGCACAATTTATATATTGAAGCAGCATGTGATGAAATGTAAAGTTGTAAACACACTTTTTTTCATCATGAACCAGGATGTTTGTGTCCCTTTGTCCCGACTTGCAGAGCTTATATCGAAGTCCAAAGAAGTGCTGGATGCATCTCCATTAGTATGGTATTTCATCCATTAGTTTTCGACTTCTTGGTTTGATGAGCTAGCTAGCCTTTTCTGCATGCTTGGAATGATATACCTTCAAGCTGAACACTCAAAAGTTTGTGCCTTTTTGTTCTTGTAAAAATTGGATATGCAAACAGCACTGTCATTGCCCATGCCGGTGACGGGAACTTTCACACCGTGATCTTATTTGATCCTAACAAAGAAGAACATAGGCGAGAAGCTGAGAGGTTGAATCAGTTCATGGTCCATTTAGCATTGTCAATGGAAGGTATACATCCTAATTTTTTGAAAAGACAGTAGCTTATGCCTGAGACGAACCATCCCACACACATCCTTCCCTGGTCCCCCCCTCCCTTCCTGAAAAAAAAAATAAAAAAAGTTAAAGAAGAAACTCGGTGTGAAATCTGTCAAGTCTCTGTTCCTCTTCGGTCGTCATAATTTTTTAGTCTCTCAAGCGTAATGTAGCATCACATTTTAAAAATTCTACTGTCATTGTGATACAACCTCCTATTACTTATGCTGGTTTGTCCAAATGGACAGGAACTTGTACCGGAGAACACGGAGTTGGTACTGGCAAAATGAAGGTAATGGGCTGAATACTCCTGAATTTGTACAGTATTTGGATATGATTAATTGCGTACATGCCTGCTAATTTTGCTGTCCTCTAATTTGGATTTTCAAATTTCAAATGATCTGTTTTTGAACCACCAGCTTTTTATTAACCACTTCCCTAAATAGTACTTCCTCCGTTTTTTTACTCGCACCATTTCTCAAAGTGCCACTATTCACACACCTCTCTTATCATTTAATTTGTTACTAATATGTAATGTAAATCATAGTGATGTGGGATTTTGTTAGATTCGTCGCGATGTGTAGATTATTAAAATCTACTTTGCGTGACTTTTCCTGTGTATAACATAAGATATCTAACATCTACATTATGCATTGGGAAGTGTAATAACTCTCAATGGTGCAAGTATGAAAAAAACGAGGAAGTATCTCGTTTTTGACATTCAATTCCTGCAAAGCCAGGTCAAAAACCACCCATTTTACTAGAACGGAAGGAATTTTCTTTGTCTATAGTCTTCCTTTTTCTGGTTTCAGTATCTCGAACAAGAGCTTGGGATAGAGAATTTGAGAACCATGAAAAGCATAAAAACAGCTTTGGATCCCAACAATATCATGAATCCTGGAAAGCTAATCCCTCCTCATGTTTGTTTATGAGGACGTGCGCGCTCTATGTTTCGCCACAACCCCTTACCACTTGGTATATTGTGTACCATAATTGTAGTTCGTCTGCTGCCAATGTTTATGGTACTAATGTGTAGTAGAGCTCAGTTTAAGCAACTACTCACCTTTCACTAATAATAAGTGGTCTTCTTGGAGTTTCTTGTAAGCAATAAGCAGTTACCAGTTGATATCTTCTTTCATTACTTCAATTGTGGCATTACATGTTGTATTCACCAAAGCTTTTACGTGATTATTCTTTTATCAATTCGAAGTACTGAAAACGTTCCCAACTAACTAACATGATCATACAAAAGTAGCTCGATGGTAAGATACGGTATGCAGAAATTAGGATCCGCCCTTTACCCTAAATATAGAAAAATATTGATTTTCAATGCAGATGAAAGGTGGTGTGACATTCAAGTAAATAGTTTGGAGTTTTCAATATTCATCTAGACAAATATGAGACAAGAAAATTGAGTAACACTCAAAATCATAAAGGCGGAGAAATGAAACTGAAAGAAGCTAAAATATTCTCTTGCCCAATCTTTGTTACATATTTTTGTTTTGAACATACTAAAATACTTGTTACAGAGCTTTGTCGATAAGAATTTCTATTTTTTTTTCTTTCTTTTTGAAGTTAATTTCATGTTCAGTCATCTAATTTATTCTTTCCGCTTCTAACTTGAAACTAGTGTATAGGGATGAAGTATATGGAGGCTAAGTTGTGTTTCATCAATTTTTTATATAAGATGTTTGGTTTACTGAGCATTAGGAATTATTCAATTATAAAGTTGAGTTTCTTAGCAAGAGGTTTGTTTGGACACATGAATTGTTTGATGAGTTGAGAAAGTTGGTTGGAGACATTGGAGCAAGGATCATGTGTAAAAAAACCATGATATTGTCCTTTAAACTCAACGTAAGTGATGTCTTTGCCAAGCTCTTTTAATCTCGTAGCATAGTCCTCTACTCTGTCTTTCATTATCTCATTACCACCCACTATCACCAGAATGGGATCGAGGGGCACCCTTTCCAAATTTGGACTGGAAGGTCCAAGTGGGTTTGCGAATGGATGGTCTCTACTATTCCCTCTTGGTAGACATAATCTCCAAAATCTGAAAAAAACAAGGGAGATATAAGGTTAAGATCTTTCTCTTTAATCTTATTTGAAGAACCAATGCACGGACTAAAAGACAACAAAGTGACAACGCACAAATTATAAAATCTTCTTGTTTTCACGATCTCATCATATAAATTTTACTATATATACATCATGATTGAGTTTTAGTGGGCTATTAAGGGGGACATTTGGATGGGAGATTTCAAGAAAGGGAAAGACAATTAAAATACTAGGTTACTGTTGTTGTGACAGATTGAACGACAATAAAGATAAAAGAATGAAATCAATAAAGAAGACACAAAGATTAACGTGGTTCACTACATTATGCTACTCCATCCACCAGACATAAGGAGAATAGTTTTATGATGGAGAGAACTGATTAGAAAGGTGTTAGACAACATCAGATTAAGTGAATGAGTCATAAGTTGACTCTGGTATATATAACACTCTTAGTATTTAACCTAATCAAAATAAGCCTGGAAATCCAAAAAAGAAAATTAACGAGATCCCTTGCTTGGTTACTCGATCCAACAGATTAATTCAAAGCATATTCAACAAATCTCCACCTGTTGTTTGGTTGACGTTTTTTCCTTTTCCTTTATTCATATACGATTTCACTTACCTATACTTGATTCCCCATCCATACCCAAGGTTTTAGATTCTCCCATTTCCTTCTATATTACAGCCACCATTGATCAACCCTGACCACTAACTGAAAATTTTACACTCTAGTCCTCAAAATCACGGTATTCTGGTCCAACCCGTTCGTATTTAGACAAGTGCACATTCCTACTCCATAATCTTAAAATGAGGTACACCTAATCAACTTAATAGTTTCTGAACTAATTAACTTGTATAATAAATTATTTACATTTCAGTTTTTCATTTCTTTGGGAATTAAATTGCACGAATTTCTAATTTTCAGCGTAGAATTGTATAATAGAGTTTCAGCGGTTCGGTATGCTTTTCTTACTCCTCGGTAGGTTGCCTTATATTCTACTAGTCTTATGCACGCGATGCGTGCGAAAACTTGTAAAAAGTTAAATTAATACAAAATAATGTCTACTAATATGAAATTATATATATATATATATATATTATATATATATATATATAGAATTCTATAAAGAAAAAAATCATTAAGTGCAACAACTTATAACAAAATGCCAAAAAAAATCTGAAATAGTGCTATTAAGGTTATGAAAATAGAGAACAACCAAACACCTAATAGTCTAAAACACTAATACAAAATATATATATATAAAAAAAACACGGATAAGCCCTTTTAATTGATAATAAACCATTCATGGGTGGTAAGAAGAAACGGTGAGTGGTATTCAGTCTTAATAAGAGTGCAAGAGCACCATGGAAGAGAGAAAAGGAATGTGATGGATATAATATGGCAGTTCACAATTAACACTATGGATGTAGGGGAAAAGTTTGGATTTAGTTGTTGGCTAAGATGTCAATTCAGAGAAGTAAAACTATGGTGTAGTTTAAAGCAATGACAGTTTGAAAAACTGATCTTGATTCAAAATAAAAATAATTAAAACCAATAAGAAAATCGAAGTGGGTACAATCTGATTGATTCAACATAAAATATAACTGTCAAACTTCATTCACAGTGAGTTACTTGATTATGTAGATAAATTATAAAACAAAAAAGAATAGAAAGATTATAAGAGTAGATTTAAGCCAAAAGATAATAGGAAAGCATTTTGAATATGCTGCAATTTCCAAACCACCAACTACTGCTATACATGCTCTGTATTCATTCATAAAAAAAGGGGGGAAATTAAGTAATTACATGAATTAATAAGATTGAAGAAACGAAGAGACAGAAAGAATGTAAGAACAAAACAAAAGTTACAAAATCATAATTCTGGAAATGAATCAACACCTAATATTCACATGGAGAAAATTAATCAATGAGAGAAGGTAGCCCAAAAATTTGGAGGAATACTTACTTGAAGATACAGTCATGTAATAAGAAATCCAAACTTGTTTGTTGTCAACAATTTCCCCAATTTAACATCCAAAAACACAAAATAAACACATAATTATTCCAAACAAATCAGTAAAGAATCGTCACTGATGAAGGATCATGATGCGCTAATGAATGATCGGCGTTGATGAAGAAACGAACATGTTTGCTAATGAAGACAATGAGGCGAAATAGCTTGGGTATATGAACCCCATGATTAAGAGCAGTTTTGTTTATAAAAAATGGGATTCGTTCAGCGAAGAAGACCAGTTTAAGTTGAGTTGCTTTGTTATTAGTGGTGAGTGCTTCAATCCGTTTTTCCATTTTAATCAGTTTGAATGAAGTTCCTGGTTTATAGGAGTTGTTGGTGGTTTTGTTAGGAGTGGTGAGTGGTTAAATCCGTTTTTTTCCTATTAATTAGGGTTAGTATTTTTTTTTTTTTTCCTTTTTCTATTTTTGGTGTCCCCCACCAGTTCCTTTATATAATAGAGATAAATTATACTTCCCCTCTCTCTTTTAGTAGTTCCATTCTCATCTGTTACTATTTTAAAAGTTTCATTCAACGAATAGAGTAGATATTTTCTCATTTTGTGCATGAATCAAGAAAAAAGTGAAGTGAAATTGCTGAGACCTTATTATCTAAAGAGAAGATAGAAAAAGTTTTCATGGTTATTAAAAATGAAAGTGGGGGAAATGAGAGCATTACCAAATGTTTTCAATTTTTTTTCAAGTTCAAATACTTTAAGAATTCAAAATGGAATTTGATAATAATAACGGATGTGATATAGACATATATAGTAATGGATGTGATATAATAATAATATTTCAATAATAACGGATGTGATAATTGTCACTAGAAGTTGACATGTGATATAAATTTCCACATATCGGACTATAACACGTGCTCACGCATTCTTTTTTTTTTTTATATAAATAAAATAAGATACGATTAATCAATAATTTCAACTTTATTTGCTGTTTTTCATGTTAGAAAAGGAGGGGAAAGATGCGTGGCATGATTATGCACGTCTCTGATGCCACTATAATAATATTTTTCATATTTTAAATATGGTGGAAGACTTTGAATATGATAAATGACCTATAGATAAACACGAGTTATCGGTATGACGTTAATAACAGTTGATAACTCCTACAAATTTAAAAAATGGAGTCATCATGATTATGATAGAAAGTTGTGATGAGGACCTCATATATTAATTCTTGTTTCTAATCTGGTGGCCTAAACTAAAGCACTATTTTACGCTATTAAGGACTGTTAATTGTTGTCATAAACAACTAGCATTTCCTATACTCTTTTCGTAGACTATTCAAAATTATAAAATAACTTCTATAACAAAGTAGCTTCAAAATCTTATATCTTTATACTATAGTTTAAACCATGAATGATAGTTATGATATTCTAGATCAAAATAATCTGTACTCAAATGTGTTATACTATTATCCAATGATGGAGGACTTGTAGGTAGTAGTGATGCATATTTGATTAGTGCTAATTATGGATGTATGCGGTAAGAATGGTTGTTGTAGACTTGTGGTAGCGGTTAGTTGTTATAGTAATTGTTAACTCTTGTACTAGTGGTTAGTTGTAGATGTTATCATGTTAAATGTTAGAGTTTGATATATAAGTTGCTTTTAAAATACTAGTGTTGGATATAACTAGCTATGCAATCAGAAAAATATCAAAATAAAAGTATTACCAAAAACTACTCCCAAATATATCTGTACCCCCCCCTCCCCAAGCTTATTTTTGTAGCTTTTCTAAAACACTACTTGATTAACTATTAAAATTAGCTCAAACTCTATTCCACTAAAAGTCCTAATTTATTTTCTTTATGGCAGTATTTAGGAAGAGACACATTTCTAAACTTACTGCCAAAAGTTTAATATTTCATAACTTTTTAGTGGAGGATAATAGACCCCAAGTAGTTGAGCGTGTAGCATGCCTAGCTTGTTAGAAGAAAACAATAAAGCTCCATTAATTTAAGAGCAAGAGTTACCTATCAAGGGAGTCCAAGGTAAGAATTGGCTCAGGAGGTCCGTCTGCCTCGGATTTGGTCCTAAGAGATCCGCCAAAAAACGGAGCTAAAAGCACATATCCACGAATACGAAGTGGAGCAAGTTCGGGTGACCCGGATCTTAAATGGACCGCCAAATGATGGGCTATATTTCCACCAGAAGAGTCTCCCATAATAAACACCTTTTCAAAGTCTAATCCATAATTGAGTAATTTATTCCATGGATTTTGATCATAATAATATTGTTTTTCAGGCCTAATCTCCTTTATTTGCTTGGCTTGTAGCTGCAGCCATTTTATTGCATTTAATCCATCTTCTATTGCTGCTGGAAGCCTGTGCTCAGGTGCCAACCTGCTTATTAAGAAAGGATAGAAAAATCTTATAAGTTTTCTGGGTTTTGCATAAAACTATCTTATCTCGAGATCAATTGGCTATTACAAAATCCGCCGATAAATTACAAAGAGTGTCCAAAAAATCTAAAAAAACAGATAGTTTTGTAAGAGACCATAAACTTTTAAATTAAGAGATTATGCATCATACACCCAGGTGTACTATACATCCATGTCTATTTGATGGGTAATAAAATAGTTTTGATAGTACATCCAACAACATTTGAGCAACAAAATAGCCTTGGGTGTACCATGCTCATGGTACACCTGAGTGTATAATAAAATTGTATTAAATTAAAAGTAAGCAACGACTTAATCTAATATCAAGATAAGAATAAGCCATCTTTCTTAAGAAAGCGACTAGCTTAACCCATTTCGTATCCTGTTTAATCCATTCAATAATTACAATGTTTCATTCATTCGTTGACTAGTTTATTCCATTTAGTGAGTAGCTTAATTCTTTTGGTAAGTCTTATTTTTTTAATAGCTTGTTGTAGTTCAAGGTTAAAAGTGAAATAAGAAAAAGGAGAAGAGAAAGAACAACTAGGTTGGTGCGAAATGTCTGAAAATAGTATTGAATTCGAGTGAGATAGAATGAGTTTGTCAATAAAATATGGATTTACATTAGTCTAATTTTATATTAAACTTGAACCTTCTCTTTTAATAATTTGTGCGTAAAAAATATAAAGAGTATGTAAGTACCCTTACCGACTAATAATAATTTATATCGCTAAATCTAAAATTCTAGGAAATTGTCATGGGACCACATTATACCAATTTATTTGTGTTAAACTATTTATATCAATAATGTTGGTCATATTATGATTTGTAAGTAATTACTAATTGGGAAAATTAACAGGAATAATCCAAACTATAGCCCATCTTCCAAATTTAATCCCACCTTCAATTATTCTCAAAATAATTCCAACTATCACCCACCCTTCCCAAAACAATCCCACTTGACTTGGAACCTGTTAAACAGGTTACTAATGCCATGTGTCATACTAACATTGGCCAAAAAAGTAAAAATGAAATAAAAAGAAAATTAAAACCTTCCACCCCAACTACCACCCCTTCCCCTCTTCTTCCCAACCACCACCACCTTCCCTTCCCCTTCCCTCCCATACAACGCCGGCCAATTTCCGACAGCCATCAATTTTCGACGGCCACCAATTTCCAGCCACCAATTTCCGACAACCACCCAAACAACCTCACGCCCCTAAAAAACCACCCCCATCCAGAAAATTACAACCCACAAAACGAAAACCCTTCCCTTTCCCTGCAACGCTGACCACAACCCTTCCCTTTTCCTGCAAACGCCGCCCAAAACCCTTCCCTTTCCCCCTCGAAAACTCCTCAAAAATCGTGTTTGTTTGCCGGGTTGGTTTTCGTTTGTCGGGGGTGGGGTTCCGCCGGCGTTGCAAGGGAAACGGTGGAGATTGGCCGGCGTTTTCAGGAAGGTAGTGGGGCTGGGGTGTGCTGGCTGGTGTTCCGGTGGTGAGCGGCAATGGGGGTCAGTGAATGGTTGTAACAGTGAGGGTGGGGTGAGTTTATGTTTTTTTTTTGTTTTTAATTTCTTAAGTTTTTTTTTAATTTGATAATTTAAAAATATAATAAATGGACCAATCATAAGGCACCACGTGGTATTATTAACCTATTTATCAGGTTAACATTTTTCCTTGGAGTAATAGGGAAAGATACCCTAAATACTTGAGATTAATTTGAGAATTACTAAAGGTGGGATTAATTTTAGAAGATGGACAATAATTTGGATTATTCCTATTAATTTTCCCTTACTAATTTGTCAATTATTGTTATCCTCTTTTTTATATTTTTCCTTTTTTCTTTTTTCATTTTTCATTTGGGTGCGTTGTCCAGAACTTTTCGTGCATTCATATATTCCTTAACTGGTTTATGGCTTATGAGTATGCTTTTCCGAGACTTTAGGTTGACCAATAGAATATCTCCAAATATTATCAGGATAGATAATATTTACTCAAAGACTTTAGGTTGACCAACATTCGAATGGGACCCTAGTTATTGTATGCCTTTTTGGCTAGCTTCTTTTCCAGTCATTTTGTCCCTTTCCACCCAAAAAACCTTTTACCATAAAATTATTTGTAAATTAAAAATACTTTTTGTATGTAAAATTTTCATAAGTATTTTACAAAACTAAGGTTTCTACTGTTTAGAACTTGAGATGAAGGTGAAAGGATTAACTACAATTCTGCATCTTTTCTTATTTGTTATTAAGTGGCCCGACATCACCCCCCCGTTCCCCGTTCCCCGTTTCCAACTTTATTAAATTTTGATGTAAAAATGCTAATGTTTCCTCTGGATTTTTTTTTTGAAAAATGCCAGAATTTTTTGTTCCGCCCTTTATGTTATATATAGCGAGTAATTAGGCAAAATAAAAATGAATAAGTTGAATTTGATTACCTTGATTATTAAACTCGTTTTTTTAAAGACCTAGATTATTAAATTTTAGTCAATCATGAGCGTAGCTGCAATAGTATACTTGACACATTTTAATGTTTAACTAATTGTTTCTTAAGGATGATGTAATAGTAGTTGAGAAAATTTCAAAAGTTATTTCATGATACAATTTTTATTATATACTTGAATATACTTCGCTTGATATTACTTCTTTGTGGTTTATTGTCTACTCATGTGTATTATGGATGCATTAACTTTACAATAACTTATGGAAATTATTTAACTTTTATACACTTGAACATGAAGGTTATGTAATGTAATAATGAGTATACAAGTAGAGTATATTTTAGGTTTATACTTGTATCATATCGCGAGAAGTGAATTTTAAGAAGGTTTGGTTGATAATAGATTCTCATCAACAGAGAAAACTATTTTAACTCTTAAATGTACAGAAGTTTTACTTGTAGCATCACATAATTTTTTCTTAGCAAATTCTTGGAAGAAATGTCTCCCCAGAGTTACAACTCTCTCACAAGTATTGGTACTTACCCCGAGGTCTACTGAGTTAATCTTCATACCAAGTAAAATATATCATAACCTGCTATTATATATTCAATATTGGAGGTAGTATCTTAGACATTTACTATGATAATTAAAGTTTAGGAAAAAAAAAGTAAGGAGAACTAGTACATTTTAGAATTATTGATTGCTATTTGCGACCGCATGTTATATGGTCTCATCACGAAAATATCACTAGCACAATTTGTTTATGAGGTGATATCGATAAATTCGAAGTTTTCCTTCTTTCAACATTGCCATATACAACTCTCAAAGTAGAAATGAAGGAAAGAAATGAGTTGTAGAAGTAAAGTGGACGACAGACCTGTAATCAGGTGCAATAATAATCGCTTGAAGTTGAGAAGAGAGGCGAAGACACGAGTTATGACAATTAGACCACGTACGAGACCCAAGGCAGAATCCTCCTCCATGTATGTAATACATAATTGGCAACTTTTCTTTGTTGTTGTTAATGCTACTATTTTTATAACTTGGCTTATAAACACGTAGGCAAAGTTGATGTTCTTCATCAAACATAAAATCATCCCATTCTATTAAACATCCTTCTTCAACAATGTCATCTATATTACTATTATCCCCAAAATTAATATCACATTCATTTGCTCTGTTTACTGACCCATCACTACATAATTGGAGCACTCCAAAGCAGTCTTCCACTACTTCTGCTAAGGATCCCATCTCTCTTTCTCTAGCTTCTTTGTATATGATATGGCTTTTGTGGGAGTTGCTATGCTTGGAAAAAGCCAAGTTATTTATAGACATTGTATACCAAGGGTAAAAAAGTAAATTGGAATGATTGATATTAGTTATGTGTTCTATATAAATCGATCCATGTAGGAAGAATTTCATTGGCAATTCTGTTTATGTTTTTATACTATAATTATGGTCCCATCACCAAGTTGAATGTAAGTTAACTTGATAAGTACATGAGCTTTGAATTCCACTCCATTGACGATTGTGGCCCTTGTTTAGGATGAATGGATGATGTACTAGGGCTACCATTACCTGCCTGGCTGCCTCCTCCTTTTTCTTTTTTGATTTTATTAGTACGTCGGTGTAGATGACAAATGATGATTTCCCCCCCCCTTATCTCTACTTATTTCATAAACCAGCGGTTTTAAAAAAAAAACTAAGGGCACGTTTTGTCTTAATATTTGAGCTCGTTCGATATTATTGTCAGTTTTGTGTTATTGGTTTTTCAAAATTTTGTAGTATATGATAGAAGTTATGAAATGACTTAAAATATGTCATACAGATAATAATCGTGTTTATCTTGAACAGTGACAATAAAAATACTAAAAATCACATTTTCTGGTTTTCATATCTTGGTTTGGGGTTTTCAAAAAAAATTGGAAACTAAAAACAAATTACGATAACGAACATAACCGGTTTTCAATTATTGGTTTTAAGATTTTAGAAGTCACATGATTTGTGTTGAATTTTGAACTTAAAAATGCTCATACTTTTTTTAAGAAAATGATAAATACAACCCTTAGGGCCGTATATAAGAATCTTAAAAAGGAAATTTAAGTAACTTTACATTTATAACACCGCTTCACGCTTGATTTTGACATAAATTCCAAATTTAATTCCATTTTAGGAATGCATCTAATGCTTATCATTACCCTTATTATTATTTATATATTTACAATAATTCAATTCAGCTCAGTTCAGTTCAGCTCTAATAAGTTAAATTTGGTTTATTTCAACTAGAATTAGACAAAGAGAACAAGCCCTAGGTAAAACGATATAGCTGAAATTAAGCTAGATAATATTATGGAAAATGGATCAAACACCAACCCATTTATACTTAGGCAATCAAGGGGATGAAACAAAGGGGAAGAGATCAATCAACTAATTCAGGTAATTGTCACTTAAATATATTACTCCCTCCGTTCCATAATATAAGTCCCCTTTCTACTTTGGGATTCAAATTTTAAAATCTTTGACCAAAGATTCTTATTACTATATACAAAAAAACATACTCATGTGAGATCTTGTTAGATTCGGCTTAATATGTATTTTCATGATATCTACTTTTTATATTTTTTACTAATATGAAATTAAAGATTATAGAAGGTAAAAAGTGCATCTTGAGATTGTGCAAAAGTAAACAAGACTTATATTTTGGGATGGATGGAGTATGCCCAAACCACCTTTCAGAGATGAATAAAACTATTTAAATCAACAGAAAACCCCTTTATTTAATGGTCTCAAATAGATGATGAAGAGATAAGCACCATGTCAATCCATAAACCTTTACTCCACAATCCACATCTCACTTGCATGAGCTGATAAGCAAGACGATGACATAGATATCAACCTTAATCTTCTCTTGAACTTGATTACAGTATCAACCAATCAAACATTCAATAGGCCAACAAGGATGCAACCCAAGTATGATCATGCTATTAATGATCAATTAGTAATCCTAATCAACTCTTAATTTCAATTTTAGACATCAAAAACAATCATGGCTCTTTTTCATCAAAACACTAACCAACAAACTACTTGATAGACATAGGAATCGAGGAAAATAAAGAACTAAGAACTAATTGTATGAAACTATTTCACTAATTTAAGATAAAACAAGACTATGAAAACTATTAAAAAACTAGTGAAAAAATTGCAAGCAAAAAATGCAAGAAAAGTTGAAAAAGAGTAAGAAAAAATCATTCAATTTAGGTATGAAAATCTTCAAGAATCCTCTTAGACCTTCAAATAGTCCAAATTCAAAAAATTTCCTCACTTTTTCTCCATGAAGTCCTAAACCAAGACTAATAGTACAATTTTTATCTTACACACGGATATAGGATACGATGAGCATCATACACCAAGTCTATTATTTTGCTCATTATCATTTGGCAAACTCCACATGAGCAAAATGTACCTTATAAGAGAGTTCAAATGATTAAATGAGAAAAAAAAATACCCTTAGATATATAGTACTCATCCTACACTCAAATGATTTTATACTAATACCTTTTCATTACAAGTTCAAAGTCTATGTAAAAACATAATTCCAAGAAAAACTCGGTCACCCCAAAGGGCTACTATAAAGTAGCTTGAGTTGGTGAATAATTCGATTACTCACTTGGGAAAATGTGGAGTTTGGGCAACACCTCGGCCCACTAAGTACAAGTGAACTTCAAATAGTCGCGACCCTTTCATCTTTTATAGAAATCGGACGTGTGAACTTTCTTCTAAAAGCTATCGGGATGAAATTTACTCTCCAAATTGAATCACCATCAAATGGTGTGTAGTTCGAGAGATATGGCCTATCTAAATGGACCGTAGTGCACAATATGAAGGAAAAGTAGTGGATTTGCTTCCTTAAGTTTCTATTGCCCCCATTTATTCATTATTTGTATTATAAACCTTATTGGTATATTGTTGATCTTTTGCAAGCAAAAAGGTCTACTTTAGTAAGACTTACATGGAACACCAAGAAAAAATAGTAAAAAGGTAATAAACAAGTAAATAGCAAAAAATCCGTACAAGAATTACGTTTATTACTAAAAATATAAGTAAAATGAATATATGAAATGAAGAATAAGGAAGAGAGGATCCAAAACAAAGGATCGTAAGGGGTTAGGGGGATGTTCATAGCAAATTCATCTCGAAGCTGAAGAAATAATTGATATCGGCGAGTCAACTTGGCAAGTCGGGCTGCAAGGTTAGGTTTGATGGTGGTTCTGGGAAAATGTCAAAGGATCCATGATTATTACTTGTAGGAGCAAGGATTGTACACCACGAGAAATGTAAGAAAGGTGACTGGTAAGGGACGCAGACTTCATGAATGGTGTCTTTTTTTACTTATAAAAAAAGAGCGGTGAACTTCAAAAGGGTGTCGTTTGGTCAAAATTCCATTCAAGTGTAGGCTGTTGAATGACAATTGTGGTATGTGTGCAAAATAGGCAAAGTTTATAACTACAAATCATAGCAAATTGTAACAATATTTCTAATATATCACAATATTAAAAAAATATATCTATTTTACTTCCAACCAAAACCTATTTATATCTATTTTTTTCATCAAAAGCAAACTAAAGTGTATCTCTATACTAAAAGGGAAGAGGTAGGGGTGAACACCATAAATAAAAAAATAAAAAAATAAAAAAATAAAAAAATCAAGAGAGTTAAAATTGCTATTAGCAAGAGAGGTTTAAAGTATTTTTTTTTAAAATGTGAATCTTTTAATTTTTTTTTCATTTCTCCCCAATCCTTATATGTTACTATTTCACACACATAATATATATATAAGACTAGTTGTATATATGTCGACCTTCAAAGTGCGGAAAACACGTGATGGTCGTACATTATCTTAAAGAAAAAGTGGAGAATGAGAATGAAAGTGCAATGCGGCGAACTGTATGAATTTTGGCACCTTTGGCTCTAACCATCACACATTTTAAAATCATCATCATCATACCTTTTGACTCTCCCTAATAGTGGGCAGCCATTATAATATATGACAAAGCCCAAAAAAGAATTGATAACGACCTTTGAATCAATTCAGAAATTGGGAAATAAAAGAGGATAATTTATTGTGATCCTCGAATCATTCTATTGGGTAAGCAATTTATAGGAATAGTATAACATGTCACTCTTTGACGATTCAATCCAATTCTTATGGAATTATGATAGGGACTTATAAAGGTCTCCATGGACTTAGCCTTTCCTTCTTACCAAACGTTATTTCTTTATTTATGCCTTATTATTGATCTTACACTAAAAAAATAATCTTACACTCAAACTCTAAAGAACGATTTAATTATTTGGCTCACACAGTATTAAAATTTGAAAAAAAAGTTGTTATGCTATGTAAACTGTAAAGTTTCATATGTAACAAAGTTTGAATTTTTTATTCGGAAAAATGTTGTTTAACAGTATAAGTATAAGAATCAAATAATGTTAAGACATTAATATAATATTGACAATTATTTGAGCATATATTATGATCCGTTATTATATAAGCTTTAAGCAAGTTTTAATTTTTTACTTAAAATTTGTTGAAATGAACATAACTACAACTTATATAATTTTATGTAAACTTAAGTTTATTACTAGTACTACTTGTAATTACAAAATATAGGACATATCTAAACTTATACTCTCTCCATTTTTGTGATAAGGATACAAAATTTTCATGCAGATGAAAGAAAAAGCAAAAAATAGAGATAATGATAGTAAAAGTATGGACAAAGTGAAAAATATGGAGAGATGGAGACTAACAACAAGAGAGATGTACAATATATGTAGACCAACCTACTATATAAGGAATAAGGGGCTTGGTGAAAATGAAGTGAATAAAATGTCGTCAAAGAGGGATGGCGACACGTGGCGAAATACAACTATTACTTAAGCTTTTTAATATATATATATATATGAGTGAGTGAGAGAGAGAGAGAGAGAGAGAGATTTTATAAAATATCAAATACTCCATCCGTCCCATATTACTTGATACACTTCCCATATTCGTTCGTCCCATATTACTTGATACACTTCTAAAAATGGCATGGTCTCACTTTTGCATTCTCTCTCTTTCTGCTTTTTATTTTACTTTTGCAATACCTCAATGACCCACATTTGTCCCACATTGTACTTTTTGGACTGAAATAATACCAACAACCAACTATTCACAATAAAATAAACAAAGTCAAATAACACTCCTAAAACTCTATGCCGGTCAAACTGAATCAAGTAATATGAGACGGAGGGAGTATATGATAAAAAATAAACAGGTCAATTCATACTCAACATGTTTAATAAACAAGTTAAACACAAATCTGGTAACCAAAAAGCAGAAATTGCACCAAAGAAGGAAGCAAAGAAATTCATTTGCTGCTATGAATAGTGAAGTTCATACTTCCTTCATTTCTCCAATACTTGCAACCTTAATATAGTAACGACTCATATACCAATTTTATGCCATATTTTCTCGCAAGTGTATAAGTAAAAAAAAAGGATAGCCAAGTGAGGTCTTATTTGATTTGTTTTAATGCATATTTTCATGATATCAACTTTTTATAATTTTACTTATCAATAATTAGAGAAATTAAAGTTTAAAGTACTCTATTGGATAGCGTGTAGGCAAGAAATGTTCCAAAAATTAAGAAACAAAGGAAGTATTTTTTTTACACTCAAAACACTATTCAAATCGATAGTAATTGCTTCCTCTCTTTTATAAAGGTAATAGATTTCATGTGGTATTACCTGCATCTGAGTGGGCGCTAACCCTATAACAGAGCGAGGCCCTGTTTCAGCAATGGAGTAGGGGAAGAAAGTGGGAGGTGCATGGGCTCTTCCCCGCATCAATCTAAACATATAATAGTATATAGTAATAGCAAAATAACTAAATTCAAAAATCAAAGCAAGAAGGTAAAATAGGATAAGGAGATCTTTGGAATACTCTCTCCATTTCTTTTTGTTTTTCCATTTATTGTAAGTCCAAATGTCAAGGAAGATGATGTCATAGACATATGGGTGGGGACAACAATTAACGAGATCACTTATTTTATAGTAAATGTGGTAATTAAATAGGTGAGACAAAATTATGAGGTACATGTGAGACCAAAAAGTGAAAAATATGGGTAGATGGGTAATATAATTTTTCCATATAGGAAAAGATGAAAAAGTAGGACAAACAAAAAGAAATGGACAAAATGAAAAGTAGGACAAACAAAAAGAATCGGAGGGTGTACTGCAATCCGTGTAAATAAATGGATCATTGTGCCATATTCATATTTAAGAGTTCAACCCTAAGCCAACATGTTTAACAAACGTGTCGGGTCATCTCATCTAGTTAAACGTGACGAAAGTCTCGACCCAAACCCGCTAATATTGTGCAAGGTTTGTGTCAGGTTATCGAGTCGTGTCAGGCTATCAGCTTCTTTCACCTCAACTCAGTTCTACGAACTAACTTTTATGAATATTATCAATCCCAACTTACATGTTCCTATTCCTAGCTTCAAAATTGTCCAAATATGATGTAGTTAGTGTTTATGCTAAATTCTGCTTAAGGAAAAACTAAGCTGGGAGCTACAGTTAGAGTACTGCTAAGTAGCTGGAAGTTGCTGGACACAGCTAGGACAAGCAAAGAAAGCAAGAACAAAGAGAAGAACAAGACACCAAAGATGGTGACGCGGAAACCCGTGGAATAAGGGAAAAACCGCGGGTGGCTTTGAGTCTACCAATCCACTATACTCTTGATTACAGCCCTAGTGCTCTTGTATCTAAGTAATTCGTAAGCTCAAGAACAATGCTTTAATCTCAATATGTAAATGCTAAGTGCGTAAGAACTTGTTTATTCTATACAATCATTTGAGCTATATATAATATGGAAATATATCCGTTTGAACCAGCCTTAGCAACGGCTTGTAACCGTTCTTGAATCTCCATTCATATATGTAATTAATGCCATTGAGCACGATCTTCGCTCATATTTATCCTCCTGTATCTTTGACTTTTACTCTTCTGCGTGATTCTAGGCTTTGATATATTAATTCATAACGCTTTCCAAACAGAGTTGCGTTCCTTAGCAGGGAAGTACTAGCTGGTTCTTCTTAGCTGGTAGGCTTCAAGCTGGATTTCCTTAGCTGGAGGTCCTAATCTGAAAGTTCATAGCTGCAATGATTACTTAACATGCACACGTAGCTATGTAATTTTTCATGGTATAACAATTGCCCCTAACTTGTAGCTTGCACTGCTGGTCTTGCGTAGTAAAGCTGCAAGTTATGATTTCAAGATAAAATTTTAACATAACTTCTATCATAAAAGATAGAAACTCAAGAGGCGAAAAGATTAAATGAAGCATGCTTATCTTTAAAGATCTGAGCTAATCATTTACTTAAGTCCATTTAAGTTAAGTCATAAATACTAGCCGTTTTTCTGTCAGAATGGCTTAAAATCAAAGAGATCTTCGAAAGATTTACTTCCGTTTACTCTTCTCTCTTCTTTGGTAAGTTTGCTCTCTCTCTCTCTCTCTCTCTTTCTCGCCTTTTGTCTTTCTGCATGCCTCTTAAACAATCAGCTAGGAAGAAAGTCTTCTCTCCTAAAATTACATCAATGGGTAAACCAAAAGACGATGTAGCTTCCACCATTACTTGGGAAGACATAGAAAATATTAAAGCTAGAGGGGGTTTCCCAGAGAGCACAGAGTTCATAGTTCCGGAGGAGTTTGATAGGTCGGGAAAAACCGCAGACAACCTTATATGTTTCTACGAATACCCTTTCCAGCTAGGGTATAGCTTTGAGTTTACACCTCTGATACGATCTTTCGTAGAGGTTTTAAACTTGTCTCCTGGCCAGCTGATGCCAGGTTTCTGGAAGATTTGTTTTACGATTGAGTCGGCCACCAGGGGCTGGAGCCCTGTCTTCGCCCTAGAAGACCTTCTCACCATCTATAGTCTTAAGATCATAAACCCTAACAAAGTCACTTTGAAGCAGAAACCTAAATACCCTAGTCCTGTGGAGGGGACTGGTGCTTCGGAGTCTTTCTGGAAGACCCGTTTTTTCTTTGTTGCCAAGGATTCCGTTGGTGAAGCTGGGGCTTTTCTACCCTCTGGCTGGCCTGCTGGAGGTATTTTACTACGTTTTTTCTTTTTTCCCTCGAGTATTTTATTAACTGTGGCTCTTAACCCTGTTTTTTTATAGGTTCTTCTGAAGCTGTGGAAAGTCTTGAAGATAAAGACGAAAGGGCTAGGATTTTTCTCAGCATTTCCCTAGAAAAAAGAACCTACACTCCACCTTTCAAAGTCATCCCTGTTTCATCTTTAACCCCCGCCACCTCAGGGCATAACTCTATGACTTCTGGTAACCTAATCCTCCAGCTAGTTTATTTTAGGGTTTTTCTAGGAAAAGTATCTCAA
Organism: Patellifolia procumbens; assembly: GCA_947645195.1. Classification (NCBI taxonomy): domain Eukaryota; kingdom Viridiplantae; phylum Streptophyta; class Magnoliopsida; order Caryophyllales; family Amaranthaceae; genus Patellifolia; species Patellifolia procumbens. Next base: position 581,525 of record CANSGD010000759.1, on the reverse strand, counting down.
CAAATTTTTATTTTTACTGCACAGTCAAAGGTAGTACTTTGTCTCAAGATGATGCTTTGGTTCGGCTAAAAAGGAAGAGGGCGGAAGCTCCTGCTACTTCTACCCAGTCTAAACCTGCGACTCCTGCTAAGGTCGCTACCTCAACTCCCAGCATGCCACCTCCTATCGTCAAGCTGGACTTAGATCCTCCTGCCCCTGGCTCATTAATGGTCAACCTAGCTATGCCAGCAGACTTCCTGTCTGAGGATGGGGTAAATAATGGCAGTTGGCCACATACAGATAAGCTGTTCTTTCTTGCTGCAGCGAAGCGCCTCAGGTCGCAGGATCCTGAGGTGATAGTAAACCATGGAGTCCAGTACTCTCTCCAGATATAACTTTTTACTATATCTTAGTTTTTTAGCTTTTTTGCTCTCCCACCTTTCTTATGTCTCAACACCTTTGTGCTAGGCTCTCCAAAATTGCCTGGCAGCACGTTCCAGCTTGAGGGCTGTTGCTACGGTGTCTACTCAGCTTAAGGTCTCCCAAGCTGAGGTTGCCACTTTGAAGGAGGAGCTAAGAAAGGCAAAGAAGGAGCGTGCTCATGCTGAGGAGCAGCGCAAGGCTGAAACGTTGCTTCTAGAGAAGGAGAGAGAGGCGACGAAGCTTTTTGCAGCTTCGGCGGAAGATGAGATTGCTGCTGCTAGGGAGGAGGCCAAAGTAGCTGCTATGAAGCTGGCGGAGGTGGTTAGAGAGAAGGACATCTTGAGTGATCAGCTGGCGCATCAAAAGGAGCTTCATTTAGATAAAATGGCAGAAGTTCAAATTGTTGAACCTGCCAAGCTGGCGTACCTGATGCTGATTGGAACTCTAAAGAACAAGGAGCTGCACAAATACACTGATGCTTTCCTAGCTACTATGGGGAGCATTGCAGACCTTAAGGCTCTGGCTTTGGGCCTTAACCCTCCTAGGCAAGATGCTTCCACAGCTGATTCTTCAGCTAAGGACCTAACTGATTCCTCAGCTAAGGCCATAGCTGATGCCCTGTTGAGCCTTCTAGCAGTTCCGCCCCAGCTTCTGAGGTACCAGAGCAGATGCCTACAGCTGACCAGCTTGCTAGCTAAGGATTTAGCTAGTTTTATTTCTTCAAACATATTTCATTCCTTTCTTGTCAAACAATTTATTTTTGCTTTGGATGCTTTTACCACCAGCCAAGGGGCTAGTGTGTCTTTGAACAAGTTTAACTTTTGGTACATATATGCATCTTTAGATCTTTAGTAAAATGAGCTAGCTGCTTTTTGTTTTTACCCGGCGTTCTTGATGCCAATGTCTTGTGTGATGGGCCCAGTTACCTAGGCGTGTAGCCCTTAGCTGATGCAACCTTGGTAGCTTAGTTCTTTGATAGCGTCTTCCCAAGGCGTCTAGGTGTACTTGCGTCTTTAGATAGCTTAGGAGGCTGGGTAGTGCTCCCACCTGCAGCTAGTCTTGCGGTACCTGCACGTGTTGACTATGCCAAGACATGCCAACGGCTCTCCGATGCCTAAGTTAGTAAGGATTCTAGGAATACCTTATAGATAGAAAGAGCAAGGAGGATAACCTAACATGGCGTTCCTTGGCTTTGCTTAGCAATTTTTCCTACCTGGTGTAATTGCCTTGTTGGTCGCTTGAGTCATTGTAGTTGACAACTTGATGTTTAACCATGTATCTAGTTTTCTAGAAATGGTAAAGTTTTAGATGTGACGCGTTCCAGCTTCTGGGCACAGCTTTCCCTTCTGCTGTAGCTAGGCGATATGCTCCTTTACCCACTACCTGTTCAATCAGGTAGGGGCCTTCCCAGCCGACACCCAGCTTCCCTGCATTTAGTTCCTGGGTATTTTGGAAGACTTTCCTTAACACCAAGTCTCCTTTCTTGAAAACTTTGGCTTTCACGTTTTTGTTGAAGTTGCGGGCTACAATCTGTTGCTGTGCGGCCATCCTAACTAGTGCACTGTCTCGTAGTTCTTCGATGGTATCTAAATGATAAGACAACTCATAATCATTTAACTCAGGGGTTAAGAGCCCATACCTGGCAGTTGTTATGGCTACTTCTGCTAGCAACACAGCTTCACACCCGTAAACTAGTGAGAAGGGGGTTACCCTGTTGCCCCCCTAGGCGTTGTTCTGTTGGCCGAGAGGACTCTAGGCAGCTCTTCTACCCACTTTCCTTTTTTAGCCTTCAACCTCCTCTTGATGCCATTAATGATCACCTTGTTGCTGGACTCAGCTTGTCCATTAGCTTGTGGGTACCTGGGTGTTGATGTTACTAGGTTGATATTCCATTCATGACAAAATTGTCGCGTTTTATCACTTAATAAACTGTGATCCATTATCACATACAATTTCACTAGGTACCCCAAAACCTGCAAATAATGTTAGTATGTATAAAAGCAATCACCTTCTTATACCTTACATGTTGGAATGCACCAGCTTCGATCCATTTAGAGAAGTAATCAGTTAAGGCTAGCATGAATACTTTTTGACCCGGTGCAACTGGTAGCTTCCCTACTATGTCCATGCCCCACCTCATGAATGACCAAGGTGTTAATGTGGGGTGTAATGGTTCAGAGGGCTTATGTACCATACCTGCATGCTTTTGGCAACTGTCACATTTAGCTACGTACCTCTTGGCATCTTTACGCAACGTTGGCCAATAATATCCATAGGATAAGATCTTGTTAGATAAGCTCCTTCCTGCTGTTTGTGAGCCACACTCTCCCTTGTGAAACTCTTTGAGGGTAGTTTCCCCACTGCTCTTTCTCTAAGCACCTTTGCAACATATCCTGCTTAGCTGCATGTTTGAATAAGACTCCAACTATTACCTGGTACCTGCTAGCTTTCATGCATAGCTTTCTTGACCACAGCTTGTCATCTGGCAGTATGTCCCTTTCCAGGTAATCCAACAGTGGCTTTGTCCAGCTATCAGTACCTGCTTCATCACCAATGCTAAATACATTGCTTACCTCCTTGTTAACAGCTGGCACGACTAAGTGAGCGATGGGATCATTGCTGAAGCTGCATTTCCTAAGTGCGGAACCTAGGTTAGCTAGTGCGTCAGCTTTAGTATTCTGGTCACTTGGTATCTGTTGTATGGTGAACTCTTGAAAGAGTAGCATCTTTAACTTGACCAGCTCCAAGTAAAGAGACATCTTCGAGTCTTTAGTTGCGTACTCTCCTTTTACCTAGCTAACGATCAGTAAGGAATCACTATATACCTCCAACCTGGTTGCCCCCAGGTCATGAGCCACGCTCATACCTGCAATCAAATCTTCATACTCGGCTTCATTGTTAGTAGCTTTAAAATCACAGCAAATAGATCGTACTATCATGTCCCCTTGTGGCGACTTTAGGACTATCCCTAGCCCAGCTCCTCTAAAGTTGGAGGAGCCATCTACGAACAGCTTCCAGCTACCTGTAGGTGTTACCTGATTAATGTGTCGTACTTCCTCATCTGCTGAGGCAGCTAGGTTAGGACTGAATTCAGCTAGGGCTTGCGATTTTATAGCCGTTCGTGGTTGGTATCTGATGTCATAGGCACTTAAGGATACAACCCATTTGCTCATCCTGCTAGTATATTCTGGTTTGCGTAGTACAGCTTTTATGGGATAGTTATTCATAACACATATAGGATAAGCCTCGAAATAATGTCGGAGTCTCCTTGAAACTGTATACAAAGCTAATATCAATTTTTCTAAAGAGGTGTACCTGGTTTCTGCATCAAGCAAGGACTTACTGATATAATACACAGGTAACTGCTGATTGTCAGCTTCCCTAGCTAGGACTGCACTAACAGCCGTGTTACTTACAGCTAGATAAAGCTGTAAAGTTTCACATTGCTTTGGTTTGGAAAGTATGGGTGGAGTAGCTAGATAAGCTTTGAGTTGCTGTAAAGCAGCTTCGTGTTCTACAGTCCAATCAAAACCTTTATTTTTCTTAAGTACATGATAGAAAAGATGACACTTATCTGATGATCTAGAAATAAAACGATTGAACGCTGCAACTCTTCCTGTTAACTTTTGGACTTCCTTCAGGTTTTTGGGTGATTGGATATTGATGAGTGCTCTGATCTAGTCTGGGCTAGCTTCGATTCCTCTCTACGTAACTATGTAACCTAGGAGCTTACCAGCTGGTACCCCGAATGAACATTTTGTTGGGTTCAGCTTCATGTTGTACTTTTTCAATATATCAAAGGTATCCTGTAGGTGAGACACATGATCTCCAGCTTGCTTGGATTTGACCAGCATATCATCGATGTAGACCTCCATTGTGTCCCCTAGCTGCTTTTCAAACATCTTGTTGACTAGGCGCTGGTAGGTGGCACCTGCATTCTTAAGACCAAATGGCATAACTTTATAGCAATAGATACCTCTTTCAGTCATGAAAGCCATTTTTTCTTGGTCTTCTGGGTCCATCAGAATCTGGTTGTATCCTGAGTAAGCATCTAGGAACATGAGTCTTTCATGCCCCGCTGTAGCATCCACCAAGGCGTCTATGTGAGGCAGGGGAAATAGATCCTTGGGGCAGGCTTTGTTTAAATCCGTGAAATCTATACAGACGCGCCATTTGCCATTCTTCTTTCCTACCACAACCACGTTAGCTAGCCAATCGGGATATTTGACCTCCCTAAATTTACCTGCTTGCAGCAACTTTTCTACTTCCTCGTTGATGACCAGGTTACGTTCAGGTGCAAATTTCCTTCTCTTTTGTTTGATAGCTTTGTGGTTTGGATCCACGTTCAGCTTGTGAGTGCAAATTGAAGGGTCAATTCCAACCATGTCTTCATGCGTCCATGCAAAGCAGGTGATGTATTTTTTGAGGAATTCAATGATCCTGGCTTTTTCCTCTGGGTGAAGGGATGCTCTAACCTGTATTGTCTATTCTGGTTTTGCAGGATCCAACACCACTTCTTCAATGTCCTGTTCATCGGGGCTGCTGAGTGCAGGATGCTGCTGTAATTTCTAGATTTCCTCCTTCTTGGGTTTGAGGGAGATGCTGTAGAATTCCCTAGCTACCTTTCTGTCCACTTTGATCTCTTGTACTCCCCATTTGGTGGGGAATTTGATAGTTTGGTGATAGGTGGATGGTACAGCTCTCACCCTGTGAATCCAAGGTGTACCCATAATAACATTGTAAGCTGAAGGACAATCTACAACACTAAACCTGGTTTGCAAGTTGACTCCTTTGGCGTAGGTGGGGAATGTGATTTCGCCAATGGTGAGGGCCGGCTCTCCACTGAAGCCGTACAGGATTGTGGACTTCTTGATGATATCTTCATCACGCAGTCCCATGCTTTGTATGACATTCTTGAATATGATATTAGCTGAGCTGCCGTTGTCTACCAATACTCTCTTGATCAGGCAGTTGCTGATGGTGAGGGATATGACCTGCCCATCATGATGGTCAGCTTCCTCAGCTTCCTCAGCTTCCTCGAAGCTGATGGTCATGCTTCGTAGCTCTCGTTCCTCCTTGCTTTTGTGCTGGATAGGAGCTGCTTTGGAGCCTTCTCTAGCGAATCGCTTAGCTGCAGAATAGGTTAGTCCACAAATTTCTGAACCTCCAGAGATAAAATTGACTACCTTGTCATGGGTTGGATCATGTGGGGGCCTAGCTGGCTTGCTGTTATTGTCCTTGCTAGGTTTATCCTTCTGGCCCTTCTTTCCCATGAGATGTTCTAGGTAGCCCTTCTTCAGCAGCCAGGCCACCTCCTTTCTGAGGGCTTTGCAATCTTCAGTTCGATGGCCAAGGTCACTATGATAGCTGCACCACTGGGAGGTGTCTTTTTGGCCATCGGGCTTATTGGTCTTCCTAGTCCACCTGCCGAACCTAGATTTTCCAAGGCGTTCACCACACCTCCTGCATCAACGTTAGAGCAATAGGAAGACAAAGGAGGAAAATCTGTATTGTTGGACCTGCGAGGAGCTTCCCTAGCTACGCTGCTAGCTTGATCACGCTTTTGGTATGGCGGGTGACGCCAATCATTCTTTTTGTTATTGTTATTATTATTGTTCTGAGCCTTTCTATCGTAGCTGGATTCTCCTCCATACCTGGATGCATCATCCTCTTCCACGCGGATTTCAGCCATAGCTCTAGCCCTGACTTCTTCAAAGGTACTACATGGATACCTGGTTAGTTCATAATATAAGCGGGACTTAGGGATCAAACCTCTCCGGAATGTTTCAATAGCTGTTGGGATGTCCAGGTTCTTAACAGAAATCATCTCTCTGTTAAACCTGTCCAGGTACTGGCATACAACTTCACCTGTCTTTTGTATAATGCGGTACAGGTCCCCTGTATGTTTCAGCACCCTGTTGCTAGCAAATTGCTGATAAAATTTGTTAATGAGAATAGAAAAATTAGGGATAGTACCAGTCCTGAGGGTGATGGGCCATTGTAAGGCAGGTCCACCAAAGGTGGCTCCAAAGGATTTGCACAATGTAGCTTCAAGGAGGCCTTCTAGGATAGGTAGAGTCCACATCTTTTGCTTCTACTGGTTCACATGGTCGTATGGATATGTGGTTCTATCATACAGCTTGCCATATGGGGCCAGATGCATCTTTTTTGGAATCATGGCTCTAGCTATCTCTTCTACAAAAGGTGACTTGGTATAGCCATCAGGGGTCTCCTCAGCTACAGGCGTAGGTGCCCCTGGCATCTTAGCTAGCATCCGCATCATCTTCCTGTTCTGGGACTCGAGGAGAGCTAGCTTCGCAGCTGTGGGATCTGTCTCTTCTAGGTTGGGATTTTCTGGAATGTCCTCAGCTTCTTCATCATCACTATCCTCTGAATCAGTCAGCTCCAAGATTCGAGGTGACATGCCAGTGCGTCGTCGTGAAGATTTCTTGGTGTTACTCTAAACTGATTCCAGTTCTTTTGTAAGTTCTCAATGACCTTATTGGACTCTGATTGAGCCTCCCGGAGGGATTCAACAGCAGCTTTCATTTGCTCAGGAGTGAATTCAGCCATTTTGAGTTGGGTGTTTTAAGAAGAAATTGATAATGATAGATTAGATATGAAATCTAGCTGTAGGCCCCAAGGTGGGCGCCAAACTGTTTATGCTAAAATTTGCTTAAGGAAAAACTAAGCTGGGAGCTACAGCTAGAGTACTGCTAAGTAGCTGGAAGTTGCTGGGCACAACTAGGACAAGCAAAGAAAGCAAGAACAAAGAGAAGAACAAGACACCAAGGATGGTGACGCAGAAACTCGTGAGATAAGGGAAAAACCGCGGGTGGCTTTGAGTCCACCAATCCACTATACTCTTGATTACAGCCCTAGTGCTCTTGTATGTAAGTAATTCGTAAGCTCAAGAACAATGCTTTAATCTCAATATGTAAATGCTAAGTGCGTAAGAACTTGTTTATTCTATACAATCATTTGAGCTATATATAATATGGAAATATATCCGTTTGAACCAGCCTTAGCAAGGGCTTGTAACCGTTCTTGAATCTCCATTCATATATGTAATTAATGCCATTGAGCACGATCTTCGCTCATATTTATCCTCCTGTATCTTTGACTTTTACTCTTCTGTGTGATTCTAGGCTTTGGTATTTTAATTCATAACGCTTTCCAAACAGAGCTGCGTTCCTTAGCTGGGAAGTACTAGCTGGTTCTTCTTAGCTGATGGGCTTCAAGCTGGATTTCCTTAGCTGGAGGTCCTAAGCTGGAAGTTCATAGCTGCAATGATTACTTAACCTGCACACGTAGTTGTGTAATTTTTCATGGTATAACAATTAGTTTGATCTGTTAGTCGCTCTTTTCTTGATTTCTGTTGTTAGAGCATATGATGCCAAAGTTCATGTTTTTATTTTCGTTACAACTAGTGCGAATTTGATTTCTTCTATAAAACTGATTATTGTTGTCCTTATAGGTTGTTACTAATTGTTTAGTATTATTCAAAGTACTATAGATGCAAGTAGAAGTAGCTTCTTTGCTTCTAGATAAGGTGCCGAAATGTGATCAGCGTTGTATTGGTATAATGGTACTGTCATTAATTAATTGTTTCATGGCGCATAGGAAAAAGCCTAACAATGTGACAATTTTACTTGGTATGATTGCTACGGACTGCAGGGTAGTGTGTGATTTAGAAGGTGCCAGGATCTTTTCAGTCAGCAATGCTAATTGCTAATTGAGCGACTCTTTGAAGTTCCTCAACTTTTGGCTTTGTCTAGGCCAGATAATTTACAACGGATTTCTCCATAATACCCAATCAGAGACATTAAAAAGGTGGCAATTGGGGAATACGCATTACTAGATCAGCAAATGATTTAAACCTTTCTATAGTGTTTCTTCCCAGATGTAAGATTGTTTACGTCTTCTTTCATGTTCACGTATAGTTTGAGGAGGAACCATTTGCTCACTATCTTTTCGCTAACTTTGTAGCCTTAGCATGCAACAACTGTTCGAGTTCTCCAAACAGCTAGACAGCAACTCGGAAATGCGCCTCATAGGCGCATGCATGTAAGTTTGGAAGTCTATAACCTGTGCCTGTATCTCTATCTTGATTATGCTTGACTGCATGTTCATGCAATGAACGAATATATAAGGGCTAGAGGCACTTTAGGCAGTAGCTTTCTAAGTCAGTTACTAGCAACTTCAAGAAGATAGGGAGTTAGAGAGGAAATAATAATTCTAGTAATTGACAAGTTACAGAAGAAGGAATTTGTGATTAATTTTAGGATATCTTGCTAATGCTCCCGCACATTATGTAACATCCCCAAATACTAACTATGAAAAGACTTAATAAAATGAAATAACGAACAATTCAGTGGTAGCGGAAATACCACTGAGATGGGAATGCCACTCTAAGGAGTAAAAATTATACTATAATAAATATCATCCTCAAAAGTAGTCAAATCTTCCAATAAACATAGATATAAAATGACAAATGAGGTCCCATACCCTCATATCTAAGCAAAATGTACCAAAATTCATCATCATTCGAAAGATCTCAAAAGCGATCCATAATTCAAAAGGTGAAAACTTTTATCCAAAAGACATAACATCTCATCATAACAAGATAAACTACTTGAGACCAACTAGATAACCAGTCCTGACTCATAGTGCTCGTCCACAATGACTAGCACAACTTCCTTGCTCACACGGGTAACACGAACAACCACGGTCCATACCACAATAACTCTAAACTGCATCGTCATCTGCAATATATATATCAACAAAGTTCCACAATCAGTGGGGAGTAACTAGCAGTTCTCCCAGCCCAATTTAGGAAGCAAACAGTAAACTTAAATGAAGTTAGAACAACCGTCAAATAGGCACGTCATCACAAACAACAACCAATGGCAGAACCAGGTTTTGGGGGGGGGGGCGCAAAGATAATAGAAAAAAGTCAAAAAATAAATTTTTTACAATGTCTTAAACAACCTTAAATATTCATTGTTATACATCTCAAACTATGAGAAAATTACATAAAATACACATTCGTCCGACGAGTCTTCATTTGTTGGAAACGATCAACGATATCATCATCGGAAACTTGTACAAATACATCTTTCTCGAGAAAAGTGACACAACAATCATTTAAAAATTGATCACCCATGCTGTTCCGCAATTTATTTTTGATGTAAGTCATTCCCGAAAATGCTCTTTCTACACTTGCTGTAGCAACCGTAAGAATCAACATCAACTTGATGAGCAAAAAAACTAATGGATAAGCTTCATGCCTATTTGTTTCAACAAATTTCATCGAAAGAGAAGAAAGATCAATTACATCTTCAAAGTCACCATCATCATCATCTCGGACATCTTCCATGAATATATCAAGTTGACATTCAAGAGTATCTAAATCATTAGTTGAAAATTCGGAGGGGTAAAGAGTAGCAAGTTTAAGTACCTTTTCCTTATTGAAAGAAGCGAAGCCATTTTTGGGACATAAACAAGCCATGCATTTAAGCAACTCCGTATTCTTCTCATCAAAACGGTTGTTAAGCTCTTGAAGTTGTAGATCAATGACTCTTATGAAAACTTCAACCCGAAAATGATGAAGATAAGTTGCTTCATCAAAAAAACGTCTTGATCTTCCTTGAGGGATGTAATTATCCTCCATGTTGGGAACAATAATGTCATGCTTATTGCAAAATGAGATGACTTTATTCAAATGAGACTCCCATCCACCATCTCTCATCTTTTACAATACTCTTTTAGTTAAAGAAACAAGTCTCATTGCACTAACTATGTCTTGATCTTTTCTTTGTAAAGCATTACACAAGTCATTAGTGTAACCAACAATAGTAGACATTAATTGTGCCATAAAAACAAAATCAAAAGATTCTAGTAAGAGCACAACACCTAGGGCTTTTGCCATATCATCCTCATTTGAACAAGTCTTCCCAATCATCACAAGTACCTTAATAATGGTAGGAAACAAGTTCATGATATTTTGTATAGTTTTGTAGTGACAACCCCAACGAGTATCACCGGGACTATGCAAACCAAGTTCTTGATTTAGCCCCGTTCCCGATTCAAGTTCACCCATTTCTAAGGCTTGAGCAACATTTTGAGCTTGAATCTCTCGAATCATTTCTCTTCTCTTACAAGAAACTCCAACCACATTCAACAAGGTTGCAAGAGTATTGAAAAGCCAAGCACACTCACCATTCTTTTTCGCAACCGCAACAAGTGTTAATTGAAGTTGATGAGCAAAGCAATGAACATAGTATGCATTTGGAGTATCATCCATAATTAAAGTCTTTAGGCCATTTATCTTACCCTTCATGTTACTAGCCCCATCATACCCTTGCCCTCTAATATTAGAAGGACTTAATGAATGATCAACAAGTAACGATACAATTGCACTTTTAAGGGACAAAGCGGTGGTGTCACCTACATGAATAAGTCCAAGAAATCGCTCCACTACTCTTCCCGTTGCCTTCTCAACATAACGCAAACAAAGAGCTAGTTGTTCCTTTTGTGACACATCACTTGATTCATCGGCCAAAATAGCAAAGTAGTCATCACCAAGTTCTTCTATGATGCGCTTAGTTGTTTCTTTGGCACAACAATTTATGATTTCTTTTTGGATCCTAGGAGATGTTAGTTGACAATTTTCGGGGGCATTTTCAAAAGTGACATCCGAAACATCTTCATTATGTGACTTTAGCCATTGCAAAAGTTCAAGAAAATTTCCCCTATTAAGAGATTCCTCACCTTCCCTATGACCACGAAATGCTAACCCTTGCCGCAATAAATAACACAAACAAGAAATCGATGCCTTCAAACGACTTACATAATCACTTTTAATCGAATCATTTGCATCATCAAAAGCATTAACGATTGATTTTTTCTTCCCATATTTTAAATTCATATATTTCTCATAAGCAAGATTGTGAGCACTTTTAACACCTCCAACATGTTTCTTAAACCTTTCCGGTTTATTTCATCCCCTAAATCCTTCATTTATGAACGAATCTCCCCCCGCATCTTTCTTAAACAAGAAACAAACAAAACAAAATGCCGCATCTTTCTCAATACTATATTCAAGCCAATCCCATTTTTTGAACCAAGCAACCACAAATCGACGCGGGCGAGGGCCCCCCATGTCTCTTTGAGGAAAGTTATGAGTTTTTGGTTGACAAGGTTTTTTTAATGATATACCCTCTCCTAACCGATTTATGTTGTTTTGGAGGATAATCCATTATGCTAATTCTTTTTCCTGGGTCATGGGGAAGAAGTTCAACATCATAAACCAACTCTTCATCCCCTTCCTCCTCTTCCTCCTCTAATGGCACTCTACTAGTATCCGAACCACCCAAATCCATATCATTTTCGTGAGTTTGAGGGGAATTATATGATTGAGACACATTAACATTAGATGGAGTACCACTATCTAGCGGTGGCGCCGAGGAACATGAATTCTCTTGAGATTTCCTTTTCTTGAACATCAATTGTCGAAAATCAAGTTGTTTTCCTTTTGTCTTGGATTTTAGGTGTATCACTCATGATTTCCTATATTCAAATTTTAATACACATATGAACTAACTACTTAATGATCAAACAAAATATACTAACTCATCAATTACCATACAATTAATTAACATTTTAACAAGATGTGATTTCATAATTTCATTTCAAATAACCAATTAACATAATAAAAACTTAACAACAAAATTAATCGATCACAATTCACAATTCACAAACAATAAAACGAATATCATAATTTATATGCAATTCAACTAATTCAAGTTTTCAACAAATTTACCAAATAATATATTATTATTTTAGATATAGGAAAATAACAAATAAACATAAAAAAAATGTAAAAACAGAATTTTTTGAAACCTAAATTGAGGTGCCGGAGTGGTCGCGTAGATGATGACGGGGACGGAGTGAGGTGCCGGCCGCCGGCGTGGTGAAACGGTGCAAGCAGACAGGTGAGCAGTGAAGTGAGAGAGGGTAGAGTAAACTGATGGAGAGGAATTGAGGAAACAAGGGAGGCGTCAGGCGTGGGAATTGTAAAACTTGGGGTTGGGAGGGTCTTTTTATTTTTTATTTTATTTTATTTTTTTAATATGTGGTCCCCACTTCCCACTACTTTATGGGAATAGATGATTGAGACTTAATAATGTCTCTTTTTCCTTTGTGTTTGCAGTCTGCGTGTCAGCGTGTCTGCTTTTATTGGCTGGCTTTCTTTGATTTTTTTTATTTTATTTTTTTTTACTACAAAAAGTACTTAATTTTTTTTAAAAAAATGGGGGTGCACGTGCCCCCCCATGCCCTAAGCTGCGTCCGCCCCTGACAACAACAAAAGAAGACAAAGGCACACAACGGTTACGAATAACATGATTTAAAGTAAAGTATTAAGAAGGATACTTTAAAAGTTTAAAATAAAGAATTTCAAACGATCATCAACAAAGGAATCGTAAAATCATCATAATTTTGAAAATAAGCAATTTAACATAGAGAGAGTGAACGCTAGTGACCCGTAGCCCACTTTCACAAGAAATGTCAGGTCGCAACCTCCAGAACGGCCTATGGGTTATGTTCTCTACCGTCTGTTTCTAAGAATGACCAAACTCCCGATGCGGGACAATACACACAGTATCTCCCGACCTCTCGGATGGCAACAAGTCCTAGGTATCTCCAATGCAGGGTAACACCCAACGTGATGTCCCCTAACCCCTCGGAGTGTATGTTCATTACTTTCGAGACACCGTCCCTTAGGCTACTTAACCCAATTAAAACCAAACTTTAAATTCAAAGTCAAAACAATATACTTCAAATCATCAAATTCATCAAATTCGTCAAATTCATCAAATTCATCAAAATGATTAAATTCATCAAATAAAATCATTAAAATCATTTAATTATCAAAATCATCAAATCCTCGAGATCATGGAAGTTCACAAATCTCAAATTGATATGGTAAACTCATCAAAGTATACTACAAATACATCAAAAGGCATACAAAACATCTAAACATCGTTTGAGATTGGGTACGAAGTACATTATGATCAAGTCACAATACTCTCCGTACATAACTCTTGGCGAAGTGATGCTAAGGGCAGTGTTATACTTTCAAACATGTCTTAGGATATTCCATAATACTATCAAAGTCATTTAAGAAAAAATGGAATTATGTTGTAAGCTAATAGTGCACAAAACGCACACAATAACAACTTTAAACAAACTTAACCATCAGCACAAATAATATTTTTAGAAAATTCCAATAGGACATTAAAATTTAGCTCGTTATCTTTCCAACGACTGGCCACAAGCTCAATTTCGATTACAAACGAGTGAGCTATGAGCATTGCAAAACATGCTGGCAAGTCTGTTCACGCCAAGGTAGCGGACCGTGGCCAGACCACTGCTCGCTTCTTGTGAGCATTCCTTTGCACATTTTTTTGACAAAACCTCTACATATTCAGGGTATTGAACATCATACAAAATCATCACAAGTCAAAACCAACCAATCACCATACAAAATGAAGTGCTAGCATAAAAAATCATAATTTTCTCAAATTTTCAAATCATTCACATAATCAAAATTCAAAGTTTCCATTCATTTACAACCAAGCCATTTTAACAATATAATACCACAAGACAATTAACAACGGTATAAAGGCATATTAGATACATGAATTCAAGTGAAAAAATTTAGCCTAACATGATACTAACAAGAGTAGTATAAATACAATACTTTAGGTTCATCCTAACATGATACTAAGTTCTCTAACGATAATGCTAACAACCTAAGGTTACTTCTTATTTTCTAATGTGCTAGAAAAATGCTAGTTACCTTTTTCTTCGAGAGGAGTGCAGAGAATATAAGCAAAAGAATTCTAGAAACCGTGAGAATCGTCACTACCTTCTTCTCCCTTGAACAAATTTTAGGATTCCTCTAAAAAAATCAGTTGTATTCCGATCAAGATTCCTAGTGACCAAAAGGTTGGATTCAAAAATGCTCTGGTCAAAGTGAAGGCCTTGCTGTTGGAACATTCGGTCCAAATTTGAAGAATATCCAACGGTTAGATCTCCGGTGATCTCTATTTTCGCGAGGGTGTGTAGTGAAAAACCGGGAAGACATTTCTCTTCCTTTTCTTTTGTTGAGGAGGTGCGTGTGAGAATGCAAAAGGGAAGGGTATGCTCTCCCTATTTATGATTAAATGGACAACAAAGGGAGAGGTTTAAAGGGGGTGATTAAGGAGTGTTAATGATGGTTTAATGGCCATCATTAGGGGGGTGTTAATGGAGGCAATGAAGAGGCATGAACTCCTAGCATTCTTTGGTTACAAAACCAAGTATGGACAACAAAGATGGAGTCTTCTAGAAGCCCCTAGATGGTCAAGATTTTTGGCCCTAAAGGAATAAAGGTGGTGGACTTAAGTTTGTTACGTGATTGGTCCGCAAATGCGACGATTAAGCTAAATTAATACATTAGCCTAACTAAGAGTAACTCAAATATTATACTCACTAATAATAATAAGAAAATATAAGATCACATTTTCATATATCAAAATAAGCTCAACTTAAAATACATAACATTAAGTTATTGCTTAGGTTACAAACCAAATCGTCGGAGCAACGTTATAGATAGTTGCACCGTATAAAATATAAGCTTAAAGAAATATGACGTAATTAAACAAATTTATAAAAGCTTAAAATTAAAATATCTAAATCAAAGAACACAAGTTAAATGAGAAGAAAGGTCGAAATGAAAATGTAATAGTCTTATAGATAATTTAGCTTAATAAGTAAAGCTACGCAAATTTATAAAATAAATACTATAAACATCGTAAAATTATTACGCGTCCATCGCCTATACACATTTTGATATTAAGGTGCTTATGCACAATACATTGTCCACCGAAATATTTTCCGGTTTCAAATATGACCATTTATTTAAAAGAATATAGTTTTTACCTACGTAATTATATTTAGATTTATTAATAATAATATAAACCATATAAATTAACGCGCGAAATTTTTAGTGAAATTACGGGGTGTTACACATTAACATTCAATATATTTCTTAATATGGGTATTAATTTTAAGGGTCGGTGGGTGTGACTATTATTGTTTATGTTAGCCACAGGTTGGTGCGTTAGCTTTTGGCTTGATAAAATTATACTTATGCTACACTACTTATACATTATTATTTTTCTAAACTCCAACAGAAGAAAAAAAAATGAAAGAGTTAGAAGCCTACTGTAGGTACAACAACCATGGTGTGCAGGTTGGGCCCTAAAAGCACATCCAGGCATACAACATACTGCTTCTTGTAATGTTCAAACATTATAGGCCAAACTCGACTACTATTGCATGCAGGCTTTGATGGCCATCACAGGCTAGGTGTGCTAGCCATGCGCAAGCGACGATGAGCCCACGAATGCATATAGTCTTACATGTGTTATAGGTTATGTTGGCTTCGAAGCCCAATGCGCCATCAACAAGCTATTGAGTCTTAAGTTGCATGCTCTTCGTTCATCTGTTGACCTTTCAAGTTTGAGGTCCTTGTTATAGACGTGGAAGTACATTTATCACTGGAAATAAGATATAAATTAAATTTAACATAAAACATCAGGCAGCCTTGGTATGTGTATACTTTTTCTTCTTGAAAAATGAACAATAAATGATAAGTTTTAGGGGGAGCAAAGATAGACTCTTAGCATAATAACATGTTTTATTTGGCTTAGTTGAGATACCTGTATCACTAACTTTAAGTCTCCTTTAGAAAACCAATTTTCCCAAAAAAAAGAGTATTATGATACCATCACCATTACATGTGAACATGCATCGGGTTGAAAAATATAATGAATTTACCTCAAAACTTTATTAGAATATCTACGATAAAAAAAACAATAAGGAAACCATAAAGGTCCTCAAAACAAAGTAAGAAAAAATGAAACATAATCGAAAATAATAATCAAAACCAATAAAAATCCAACATTAAAATAGAACTAATGAGCAAAATAACTCTCCAGCCAAACATCTTATAGCCCTATAAAATAAAGCATGATCTCCAATGTGAATAGACAATATTGATCCTTGTTAGAAATTGACAATTACAATGGCCGAAAAGAAACGATTTTAAGGCTGTGTCGCAGTAGAAGACCACTGACTTGAAAGCAATTACGGCCCGACTACAATGGTAATAGCAACTGGCCGGAAAGCTCCCCAAGGTTAACACAACAGCCTCTCTAAGTCACCACTAACAGATAAAAGCTTTGGAGACAAAGCACGTACCCAGGAGAAGATATAAGAGAAGAGAGGAAAAGAAGGAGTATTTTTGTGTGTATGAAACAACAACAGAAGGTCTGTTTATATAGCAAAAATCTGACCGCAAAAACGGAAGGTAATCAATGGCAGAGGGAATCAAGGGACGTAATCAATGGTCATAAACACTGTAACGTTAAAAACGTTTCAGTGTAATAAGTTACCGTTACATACAATTGGGCCCAGGTCCAAAAAGATAAGCTCTAGCTCTTCCTAGAACCCAAAACCCAGCTCGGCCCGGCCCGGTCTGGGTGGGCGGTGCACGCATGCGTGTGTGGTAGCAAGCCCAAGCCCAAGCATGACTTCCAACCAGAAAAGCCAACCAAGTAACCAACTAATATAGACAAGTAGAGGAAGGAAGTTAATAAACAAAGGGAAACACCCTTCCATATGCGATATGGGATCTTTGGAAAAACCCAAAGGAGGATTTACAAGCCTTAAACAATCCTGAAACACTGCTCGCCAAGACGAGCAACCACATTCGCCTTCCCTTCATGATACTGAATATTTAAGTTATCATCCTTGATCAACTTTAACCATCTCCTTTATCTCATATTGAGATCCTTCTGAGTCAAAATATACTTCAAACTCTTATAGCCGGTGACTATCTTCACAGTCGCTTCATAGAGATAATGTCTCCAAAT
Source organism: Patellifolia procumbens (assembly GCA_947645195.1). Taxonomy (NCBI): domain Eukaryota; kingdom Viridiplantae; phylum Streptophyta; class Magnoliopsida; order Caryophyllales; family Amaranthaceae; genus Patellifolia; species Patellifolia procumbens. The sequence goes on along the minus strand of CANSGD010000759.1, from coordinate 564,138 downwards.
CTTCAATGCAAACACAATGACAACTAACTATATGTCATGGGTAGGGTAATTGGACTCATATGGTTTCAACTGAAGCGATGCATACGCAATCACCTTCCCATTCTTCTGTAACACACATACCAAACCATTCTTCAAAGCATCACTATATACCTCGAATCCATCATTCCCATCTGGCAGAGTCAAAACAGGTGCAGAGGTTAAACGATCCTTCAAAATCTGAAAGGCTTCCTCACACTTCTCATTCCATTCAAACTTCGACTCTTTCTTCATCAAAGTAGTCATAGGTCTCGCTATCCTCGAGAAATCTTTCACAAACCTTTTATAATAACCAGCCAATCCCAGAAAACTTCTTATGTTAGACACATTTTTCGGTCTAGGCCACTCACTAACGACTTGTATCTTCGCAGGATCCACAGAAACTCCTTCCTTAGACACATAATGACCAAAAAATGCAACTTTCTCCAAACGGAACTCACACTTAGAGAACTTGAAAAACAATTGATTTCTCCTAAGCGTCTCCAAAACCATTCTCAAATGCTCATCATGCTCTTCTTCATTTTTCGAGTAAATCAAAATATCGTCAATGAATACCACGACAAACTTGTCTAAGAACTCATGGAAAATTCTATTCATCAAATCCATAAATATTGCAGGTGCATTGGTCAACCCAAATGGCATCACGGTAAACTTATAGTGACCATATCTCGTTCTAAAAGCAGTCTTAGGTAAGTCCTTATCGGCTACCTTCAGTTGATGATACCCTGAACGCAAATCAATCTTCGAGAAAACACTAGATCCATTCAACTGATCGAAAAGATTATCTATCCTAGGTAAAAGATACTTGTTCTTAATAGTCACATTGTTCAACTCACGATAATCAATACACAACCTCATACTACCATCCTTCTTCTTCACAAATAAAACTGGTGCTTTCCAAGGTGACGCACTAGGCCTAATGTAACCTTTCTCCAACAATTCTTGCAATTGAATCTTCAATTCACTCATCTCAGGAGGTGCCATCTTGTAAGGTGCTTTCAAAATAGGCGCAGTACCAGGAACTAAGTCTATGGTAAACTCAACGGCTCTCTTAAGCGGCATTCCAGAAATCTCATTTGAAAACACATCTAAGAACTCATTCACAATAGGTACATCCTCAATTCTTGACTCAACTTCCTTACTTACATCTCTCACACTACACAAGAATACTTCACAACCTTTCCTTATCAACTTCTCAGCTTGCATAGCAGAAATAATCCCAAAACTCTTGGGTTTCCCAAAACGTTGGTACAAAATCAACTTCCCCGAAGGACTCTTCAAAACTACCTTTTGAGCTTCACAATCTATCCCAACTTTATAAGAACTAAGCCAATCCATTCCTAGAATAACATCTAGGTCTCCCAAATTGAATTCTATGAGATTAGAGGGAAAAGTACAACCTCCTATCTTCAAAGGTAAGTTTCTAAACTAACATCTTAGTACACTTCATAAGTTCTCCAGTAGGAATATTAATGGGAAAATCAACGACTTCAAAGTCTACTAGACCTAAACTCTTAACAACAGACGACGGAATAAAAGAATAGGTCGCTCCAGAACCAAATAATGCTTTAACTACAGTGGTGTTGATAGAAAAAGTACCAGAAACTACATCAACGAACTTTTCAGCTTCAGTACGACTCATCACAAACAACTTCCCTGGAGCCTTACTCTGGTTGTTGTTGTTGCTTCCATTCACAGGCTTAGTGTAGCTTCCCTGACCATTCTGCGACCCCAAAGGTTTCGGTCCTTAGTTACTAGCTTGGTTATAACCAGATCTTGCCTGACCATTGCCTCCATTGGCATTCTGCTCACGTTTCTGCTTCGTGAAACACTCCAACTCTCTATGTCTTTTCTTCTGACAGTAAATGCACGTAACCAGATCTCCCTTACAGTCTCTACTACGGTGGTTCTTGTTACATCTCTTACAATAGTAAGTCCTCTCAGGCTTGGCCCCATCACTAGACCCTTGGCCATTCCTGTTTTGAAAATTTCCATTTCCATTCCAGTTCCCCTCATAACTACCTTGACTTCCTCCAGCTTAGAAATCTTTCCTTTTTATCTCCTAAGGCAACGTTCTTCTTGTCACGCCTAGTCTGCAGGCTATAAATATGAGCAACTCCCCCATACACAATATCTAGGGATGTAAAGGTTTCACCTCCTAACCCCAATTGAATTTCCTCAGTCAAACCTTGCTCAAATCTCTGAGCTTTTGACTCCTTAGTGGCCACTACCTTAGGTGCAAATTTACACAAAGCTACGAACTTGCTGTAGTACTCAGAATTAGACATACTCCCCATTCTAATGTTAATGAACTCTTGGGCCTTTTGCTTCCTGATGAAAGCAGGATAAAACTTTCCTCCAAGAGCAGTGGTGAAGGAATCCCAATTGAAATCAGCCTTGACACTAATCGTAGTCCCGTTTTCCTTCCACCAAAGATCAGCCTCATCTTTCAGATACATCAAGGCTTGATCCACCTTCCTTGCCACAGGGCAATTAACAGCTCCAAATATCTTGTCGAATTCTCTAAACCAACTCTTCAAGAACGTAGGGACAGTCTGTCCCTTAAAATAAGGCGGCTTAATTTTAGCCAACTTTTCAAACATCTCGTCTGCAGAGTCAGGACGTTATGTTCTCTCTCGAATGAAAATCTCTACAAAAAAACGAATGGCAGAGGCTAGGGCGACATCGTTGTTAGACATCCTACTGCGTAACCTATGAAAAACACATGCATCCAATTTTAGGTCACAATTCATAACTAATTGTCATTCTACGAAGGCATCGAAAAGAAATACTGATCATACAAGATCATCTAAGTTTTACTTGGAATAAATCCAAAGTACAGACAATTTATTTGGAACAAGTCCAAGCACTAATTGTAACATCTCGTCTTTTACAAACTATACTTTAACTTAAATAAATGAACTAAAAGATAAAATCCGTGGTAGCGGAAATACCACCGAGACGGAAATGCCACTCTATGGTAAAATTAAACTATGTTAATAAACAACAATTTCATAAGGTAATCAAAACCTAGAAATGTGCAGTAGGATGAGGTCCCATACCCTCATCTTCATCGTCTCAAGAATTAACGAGTTCCAAAATCAAAATCCATAATAAAGCCATTATCCAAAATAACCTTATTAAACATAGAAAGACAACTAAACTACTGTTTAAGACCCATAAGACTAGAGGTCCTAATGGCTAACTCATAATGCTCATCCACTATGACAAGCACTACACTGAAGCTCACAAGGCTGGATCGCACAACCCCAGTCCAAACGGTAAGTACTCTAAACTCCAACATCTGCAAAATGTTCAACAAATATCCACAATCAGTGGGGAGTAACTAACAGGTCTCCCAGCTCAATATAGGATTAAAAAAGTAATCTTAAGTACAGTTAGAATAAACAATATGTACACAACAACATAAAGTCCAAATAACAATAAGGAATCAACGGAGCAAAACACTACTAGCAACATACTTGATAATAAATCATTCAAGTATAATAACTCAAGAAAACAGGCGTAGTCCAGATAACAAAATAATAAAACTCCACAGTGGTTAAAACATCAAATTAATATCAAGAGAGCGAACGCTAGTGACCCGCATCCCACTTCCCCAGGAAAAGTTAGATCGAATCTCCAGAACGGCCTATGGGTTACGTTCCCTACCGTCTGTGTCTAAGAATGGCCAAACTCTCGATGCAGGACAATACTTGCAGTACCTCCCGACCTCTCGGACGACAACAAGACCTAGGTTTCTCCAATGTAGGGTAACACCCAACGTGATGTCCCCTAACCTCTCGGAGTGCATGTTCGTTACCTTCGGGACACTGTCCCTTAGGCTACTCAACTCAATTAAAACAATAACATCAAATGTATAATAACAACACAATATTCTTCAAATCCTCAAACCTCAAATCATCCACACTAACACGTCCTCAAAACGATTATAGCATACTCATACAAGTACTTTAAAATACATCGAATATCACAGTATTCAACAAAGGCATTATCTGAGTTTGGGTACGAAGTTAGTTATGACAAAGTCACAATACCCCACGTAAATAACTCTTGGCGAAGTAATGCTAGGGACAGTTTAATCCTCCCCCGAGCATTACGACGTCGATAACTCATATATAATTCATCAACTCTTTACAAAATTCACAAACAATTAAACATAAATAACTAAATTGTCATTTAAGGACTTACAAATAAAACGTAGAAATGCTATTAAAGGTCTCACAATTTCAAGAATGTCGTTAAAGGCGTTACACCCATATAGCCACTCACAAGGCAAATTCACCAAATAGACTAACAACAAACTAAATAAACAAATGAAAGTTTCCATTCAAGACGAAAATAGTTGATTTACAAAAGCATTATATACAATAAATCTAAGATATGACTAAGTAGTAAGATATCAACTATAATTATAAAAAATCATATAATAAGTAGTAAGAATATAAATCATATCATCTAATAAAGAAAAGAAAGTCATACAACAATGCAACGTCAATTGTAAAATATCTCAAGGAAGTTGACTAAGCTAACACTTACTGCCTACTAAAACTTGAAATGAAGAAAAAAGGAGACAAGGTGAGAATAGCACTTCTAAATCAATTACTGCTAAGTTGTATAGTAAATACCCAGCGAATAGCATGCTCCAATAGCCACTGAATTTCATTGCATAAAACATCTTACCGGGACTTGAATTGTCCACAACAATACAACATATAACCACTAATTTAACAACAAAAGAAAAGAAATCACTAAGCTGCAAGCAAAGCAATCTCACCCATGAGTCAGCCCACAGACACCACTACAGTGCACAAGCAGCACCTTGTCACGCCACCAGCAGTTGGAAAGACAAGCAAAACGCCCCAAAACAGAGCAATGACCAGCTCCCATAACAATACCAGAACAAGGTTAAAAACAACAATGAAACACCAAGCATAATCCCAACATTTACAGTTCGAATACGACATTGATCAACTCAAAATCTCAGCATAAACATAACAACAGCGTGAATTAGAATACAATAAAAATCCTAAACATGATACTACATTGTAATATCTATACTAACGGTATTAAGGCTACGGATTTTATCGTATTAAGCTAAGCGAGTCTTTAGTTACCTTGATCATCTCAAGGAGTGCAAGAAAATCGTGTAGCAAGAACAGCGGAGAAAGAAGAGAATGACATTTCTCTCGACAACTCCAAGAAAACCGGATGACTCGTCTGATTGAAACGAAAACTGCAGATGCGTCTTTTACTTTCTTCAAAAACAAATTATACCAAGAGCAAGATCCTTCCGAGTAGATGAATTTTCACTACTCACACGTCGAAATCGGATAAGAAACGAAGGAGATATGAAGCAAACAAAATAGGTGTGCTGAAATGGCCGAAAATGGCGTGGAAGAACAGAAGGGGAAAGAAAGAGCAGAATTTCTGATTTTTTTTTCTAGAAAAATAAGGAGGTTTAATGAGAGAGTTTAAGGTGACTTAAAGTTGTATTGATGGGGGAGAATGAAGGGTTTGACCCTTAGTCTTTTAACGTTACAAAGTCATAGAACACACTAGAAGCTCCTAGAAGTTCATAAAATAAAATAAAGGAAAAATTGTTTTTAATAAGTCAACCTTTATGCGATCTTCTAAAATTAAGTTCACCTTTGGATTATTCTGGAATAAGTTAACTTTGTATGAGTATTAACTTTCAATGAGTTAGATCAGGTCTTGGGGTGGTGTTTGGGATCGAGTGGTGGTGGTGATTGTGATTATAGGTGTAGAGGGTTGGTAAAGGGAAATAAAAGAAGGAAAAATTATTACTTGTTGTTAATGTAAACGATCACTTAAACTTATAGAAAGTTAATACTCATACAAGGTTAACTTATTCCAGAATAATCCAAAGGTGAACTTAATTTTAGAAGATGGCATAAAGGTTGACTTATTAAAAACAATTTTTCCTAAAATAAATTCGTCCCCGTATGCCAAAGTGGCGGACTTAAGATTTGTTACGTTGCGGGTCCAAAATAAACTTAACGCTAAAAAAATAAAAGCATACGCTACTTAAATTTATATAAAATTACTAACCATATGTTATTAAATAAATACGAACATTATAAACATATATATTTTCCAAATTGATCACATTAATATACCACAATATACACTTTCATATTTTTGAAATATACTTAAGCTATTGAAATTAGATTTTCAAGTACAAATTTATTTATGAAAAAAGTATATTTTATTTAACAAATAATTTAACTAGATTAACACGCAAAATTTTAGTGAAATTCCGGGGTGTTTCACTAATAATTTATGGGGATTGCTAAACGCAACCTCACTTTACTAAACCCAACCCCCCAATCCCTTATTTTACTCTCATTATAAAAACAGGTTCTCTCTCCTATACTCCCACTTCTAGAGAGAAAAAAAAACTTCTGAATTTGTACCGAAATCATAGAAATTAATTCAATAACTTCAATGGATGATAATTTTGACCCACGCGATCTCGAATCAGATGTGAGTGTCGATTTTTTTTCGATTTTTTTTGCCTTTTTCGTGTAACTCGTCTGAAATAATTGTATTTGTTTCGTGCAATTTTCATGGAGCCATGAACCCTAATTCATGCAATGCGTATGGAATCTTTAACTCTGTTTCGTGCATATCAAATGAAACAGGAATTACTGTTCCATTCAAATTGCACGAAATCACATTCAGGATATCATCATGTGCAATTAAGAGAATCTACCTTTTTTTTGGATATTAACCTCTGTTTCCCTCTTTTCTCATAACTAAATTCATAGACTGCTGCTATGTAACTGATAGAAATATAGAATTGCCGTACATGATTTGGTTGGCGGTGCTAGGAGTTCCCATTTCGTTGTTTTATGGGTTTGTTGTCTTCGGATGAGATCTGAGTGGAAGAGAATATGAATATTTTTATGTGGATAGCCTATAATATTTACACCTTGGATTATTGCAATATACTAAATTAGTTTTGAATCCATTGCTTCAATATCACAAGATTCATAATATATACACATAACAGAACTACCCTTTTTTTTAATTTTTCATCTCAAATACAATAAAATCATAAATTACCCAATTCAAAACCATAAACCCTCCCTTAAACTTAATGCTAATGTACCTATGGGCTACTATATTCACTTGTGGTTAATTTTCTTCGAACTCGTGAATTTGCTCTCTATTTTGATGGGTGAAGATCTCGAATTTGAGAAAGTAAGATGATTAGAGGAAAGGGAAAATGGGAAGTGAGTTTGAGCAGGAGAAGGTGAGCGTGAAGAGGAAAGGGAAAATGGAAAGGGGGGGGGGGGATGAAAAGGGGTATTTTAGTTATTTAGGGGGGTTGCGTTTAGTAAAGTGAGGTTGCGTTTAGCAACCATGTAATTTATTTGGAGTAGATCCAATCTCAAACAATTTATTTGGAATATATCCAAGCTCAAACAATTTATTTGGAATACATTTAAGCACAAACAATTTATTTGGAACACGTCCAAGCTCAAACAATTAACCACTACTTGCACAATCATTCACGATTGGCAATCACGCAGGAGTTAAATAACCAACCATGAGAAAGAAAATAAAAGAATTCCCATTCACGTACTAAATAAATATTGCTCAAGTCATATGACCAAAAGAATATTTTATTTCTCCCAAAATAATAACAATGAATATTTCCTCAATTCATAACAAGAATTCACTATATAATTCCTCAAATGAATAGTAGCAAAATTAATAACTAGTTTAGTGTAGCTACCTTAATCGAAAGAAATGCTAAAATAAATAGAGAAAATGACATTAAAATAAATCTTAAGGACTAACATCATGATTCCTACCCATATTCTGCTTGTAATTCTCAGGAGTGAATACTTCGTCTTCAAAGTCATCCATATCTTCAATAACACATTTATAATTTGGCTCTTCAGCTCTAGTCATCCTCTTACTACGTTTAGATGATGGTTCATCAAAGTCTTCAATCTCATCTTCACTATCAATGTCATCATCAAGTAAGTCGGTCATTAAAGCGGCATAAATATCCTTACGGGTTTGACCTCTAACTCGGTCAAACTCTTGTAGCATCTCATCATCACTCTCAGTGGCTACTCTCATAATACGGCGTAATCCAACCTCTAAGCTAGTATAGCTCTCAAGCACAAACTCAGTGTCGGACTCGTCATCACTAAGTACAATAGGATTGTAAAAACTTCCAACTCGATCGACTTCACTATCAGACATGCCTAAAGGTCCATCTACTGTTGAGCAAGACATCTACAGTGAACAACGTTCACTCTTAGCGTACTTTCCCAACGATTAATAAATAACATAGATAAATAAATAACCACAAAATAATTAGATCAACAACCAACCATGAAAGAAACATGTACTTAACAAATAAACATGATTCAAAACTCCAGATAATCATACACAACTAGATATTCAGACAAAACGACTAAACATTTGTGCAGACTAAAACAGCTGAACAGACTAAAAGTAGATGAACCGACAAAAACAGCTGAGCAGACAAGAATAGATGAATAGACTAATAATACTGAACTAACTGAACAAACTCGCATACATAAAGCAGCTGTACAGATTAGCAAATAGGAAATAAACTGAACACAACAATATAATGCAGACATATGATATTTCTATCCTATATGTCCATCCTATATGTCCATCTCACTCAAATAAAATAAATAAGCAAGACAAAATAATTTTCGAAGTCGCTCAATAAATACCGAAAAATAATTAAAATTTTCGGACAATTTAAAAGAATTTTCGGACCAAATTCTGAAATTAATAAAAGCAAATAAATAAATTTTTTTTCTTCTGAAATTCTAAAGAAAACCGAAAAAATAAATAAAAGAAAATAGAAATAAAATCGAAAATCAAGTTAAATAAATTCGAAAATCAAATAGAATCGAAAATAATATTCAAAAAGAAAAATTTCCATCAAAATAAGTTACGATCCTTTTTCAGAAACAAACCTCAAATTCTTCAAAATAAATTTGAGAAATGAATAAGTAGGAGCTTACTTTATAAAATAACTTTTGAAATAACTAGGCGCCTAAAAAAATAGTTTTGGCACGAAAGACCAATAAAACCTTAAGCTCTGATACCACTTTCTTACACCCCGACAATTTTCTCTTTATAAAACAATTATTTTTTCAAATAAAATAGAGAATTATCAAGGCATTATCGCCCGTATGAAAACGTATTGGCTTACTCAGAGTTTTACAGTGGAAAAACATTAAATAAACTGTATTAAATACTTAAGGCATAATAATTGTCAAAACATTATTCAAACCTCAAAGGATAATTAAAACCAACTTAAAACATTTAAAATAAATAATCCATAAATGAACTTAATAAAATTAAAGTAAAGGTAGGAAGCAATAAAAGTAATAAAACGATCTCTCATAAATGCTTTCCAAGTCCCAAATGAGTAATTGAGAGGATGCATCATGCCTTCGAACCTGTAGGCAATTACTCAATTGAAAACTGCTCGCCAATAAAGGGTCATCACATAATCAATAGGCACAACCATGATACGATCGACACACTGAAAAGCACGTAATCAGCAAAGCTGAGTACATACATAAATAAAATAAAACACGAAACCTAGTCATGATACTAATGAACAACCAAAATAAAATCAATAAATATACCTCAAACTTCAACTTGTACAATAAGACTTAAATACACAAGACATACAACATGATAATCATTTAGTAAATTGAATAGACAATGGATCCAGTTGTCCAACCAAAACCAATTTTCAAAATAGAAGACCGAGTTACGGGCGCGACTTCGTATCCCCTTGACCAACGATATCGAGGAACCTTTAAAAATAAAAATAGGGTACGGTGATCAATCCAACCCCAAGAAAAGCCATGGGATACCACCATGTACTCCAACTCATACTAGTCCAGAACTTCAGACGTGCACAAGTCTAAAGCTATTGCTATTCACTTCTAATTAAGTATTAATAATTTATTTGATGTTGGACTCTAAACAAAGCAACCAACACATAACATGAATACACCAATTTTCACTTTTATCTTAGGATTAAATAAGTGATCAAACAATTCCAATTGACCAAGAATTAATCCTCTAAATTTATTTGTTGACTTAAATCGACAATTGAATGTTCAAAGACAATAAATATACATACCCTACAAAGCCCTCGGTCTTTGCAAAGTAGTAAAATAACCATAACCAATAATAATCCAACTTACTCACAAAGTCCTCGGCCTTTGAGAATAAAATATCCACTAAGGAAAATGATACCAAAATCCATAATCCAATATTACAATAATATTAATCCATATCACACGATGGATGAAAATATAAATACTTCCAAAGAACATGCTTGAATCAAACATCCATTCGATCATGTAATAAACACAAAGGCAAATAACATGCTCAATAACACGTAATTCCAATTCGATAGCCACGTATGAACCATAAAAGGGTTCCCTATACATGATACTATATATAATCCTAATCCTTAGGACATGATACTATTCTAAGAACATAAAGACATGTGTTGTAACATATCAAAAGAGGACATGTGGTCCAGTCAAAGACTGCCATGTGGCCCAATAAATTGGTGACACGTGGCTCATCCTCCATATGACACTTGGCGGCATACAAGAGGATAACTTGTGACCTCACCAAACTGAATAAAGAGGCCCAATTATTCCCTAAAGGAAGGAATAATCAGCCCAAATTCCCATAAGAAGAAGAGTATGATTGGTTAAAAGGTTCAAGGCAATAAAACTATGACAAGTGTCGCCCTCTTATTGCCTAACCAATCACATCCCTCTATTTTAGGGTGCTCCTTTCTATACATAGACCCTATAAATAGCTCCTCAAAATCAGTTAAAAGGGGGATCTCACCTACTCTTAAACTTACTCTATTAAAATACATACCCTTATTTTATCTCTCTAGAATACTGACTTAATTAAGCATCGGAGAGGGAATCAAACTCAAACCTCCGGGTTGTTTTCCCCTTTTTGCAGGTTCGGGAACAGAGCTACATCTCTACACAAGCCTCCCAAATTCATCAACCCTACACCTGTCCATCATCCGGACAAACCTCGTTTACAAAAAGTAAATAGAAAACATTTGGCGCCGTCTGTGGGGAGGCGTGGAGATGACAGATTGCAACTCGTCCAACCGAGGACAAAGATTGAGTCCTTATGTACAAGTCAATGACACGGTCGATGATGAAGGTCCACCCAGAGGACGAGACGGACCGCGACAAAGCGATCCAGTCGAGGCAGTTTTAGAGCCTAATCCTGCTCTTCTGGTCACGGCGGCTCATTTGGAAAATGCTCTAAACGAGTTTCAAGCTAAAATGGCCCAAGTCGTCCAGGATGAGATTAAGAGCAATATGCTGTTCTTCAGGGTAGTCCCTCAGCCTGATTCTAGGCCTACGCCTAGAAGAGGAGCTTCTCAGGAGAATGTAGCTGGACCAAGCGGGGTTAGACGACCAGAGGAAGCCCGAAGGTTGTCTAAGGGAAGGCAGCCTGCTCGTGGTGAGCAACCTCGTCGTCTAGACTGGAATCTAGTGGTCACCAACTCGGTGAACCAACCAGTGGACGGTCATCGGATGGAAACTGACGCTCGAGAGTACTTGCAAGCAAAAAGGGTAGCGGCCCAACAAAGGTCGGCTACTGGATCAACGCCTTACTTGCAGGACCCCATCCTGAGAATCCGGAGTCACACTATGGAGCAAGGAAGGACCCCGTCCATCTATGAGCCTCGTTAGGAGAGGACGGTGGTTCAGCCCAATGTCTACCGAAGAACCTCTCAGCAGGATGTTTATAGGCGAGGATCTCAGGAGGTCAGTTCGTCAAATCCAGTTCTCAGGGAATGCAGGAGAGATAGAGTACCAATTGATGCACGTTTTAGGGAGCTCCGCATAGGTTGGCCGACGCCTTTCTCAGCCAGAATAATGCAAGCCCCTCCGTGTCCTAAGGTCAAGCTACCCACCATTGATCCGTTCGATGGCACAACCGATCCAGATGATTATCTTTCAGCATACAAACATCATATGTACGTCTAGGCTATGGACGATGCTACATGGTGTAAGAACTTCCCAGCTACCATGAAAGGGGTTGCTCAGAAGTGGTTTAACAATTTACCAGCAAATTCCAACAACAATTTTACTGAGTTGAGTTACTCAGTTACTAGTCACTTTGTAGCCAATCGATAGGAACAGAAAACCAGTATCCATTTGGGGAAGATTGTCCAAGCCCCAAAAGAGTCTTTGAGAAGTTTTGTGAAGAGATTTAACCTTGAAGCCCTTCAGATCCACGACTTGAATGCTGGTGTAGCATTTGATGCATTCATTCGGGGACTTCGTCCAGGGAGCTTTAAGTTCGACCTAGTCAAGAAGAAAGTAAGCACCTTGGCTGAAGCTCTCAGAGAAGCCGAAGCCTTCATACATGCGATAGAGGTGTGTGCCGAAGCTAAACACTCAGAGTCTAAGAAGCCCGAGGAGCCTGTTCAAAAACCCAAGAACAATCCTTAGAAGGCTGAGACATGGGTAGTATCTTCAGGTACAACCCCGTCAAGAAGAGAGAAAAGAAAGGAAAGGGCTGTGTCAGCTGAGCCTATTGAGTTTAATATGGATCAATACTATATCCTTATGGAAATCAAGGATCAGCATGAACTTAAAGCCCCAGCAGAGATGAAGACACCTTACAAGAATCGAGGCAGAAGCAAGTATTATCACTTCCACAAGACGTGTGGGCATGAAACCAATGAGTGTAAACATTTGAAGAGAGCTTTGGAGCATCTTGCAAAGCAGGGAAAGATGAACCAGTATGTGTCTCGGGAAGGTCATTTTCAGAAGAAGGATTTTCGGCAAAGTAAGAAGAAAGAAAGTGCTAGCACTGATGAAGATGTAGTTTTGGTTATATCCGGCGGATTCGCAGCCGGGGGACCAATTTTGAGAGGACATAAAAATTATGTTAGAGATCTCCGCCAAGTGTTGTTAACAGGAAAAACTAAGGCGGACCCGTTCCCTTGGTGACGGTGAGTGAGGATGATCGTGGTAAGATCAGAACTCCTCATGATGACCCTCTCGTCGTAGAAATGAAGATAGAAAACTTGAAAGTACGAAGGATCCTTATAGACATTGGCAGCTCGACTGACATTATTAGCGCTGATTGCTTGTCACGACTCAAATTTGATGAAAAAGACCTCCTTCTAGTCCATCATCCAATCATAGGATTTGGGGGAGGAATCATTTATCCAGTAGGGATAGTGTCGTTGCTTGTCAGAGTTGGAGAGAAAGATCGAAGTAGAACCATGTTCATAAATTCTTGGTTGTCAAAGATCTGACATCATATAATGTAATTCTAGGACGTCCCACTCTCAACAACATTAAGGCGGTTATTGTCACTCATTTGATGTTGATGAAGTTTGAGTGTGACGATGGCCAGGTTAGTACAATCTATGGAGACCAGCGGGCCGCCAAAGAGTGCTATCTTACTACCTTAAAACCTTCGGAATGGAAGTTGAATGAAGCTGAGCCCATGGATGTAGACGAGCCCAAGGAGGCTGGGGGCAAAGAAAGTGGGAACGTCCAGGATGAAAGAAGAGAAATTTCAAACGCACGCTGCTTCCGTAAGGAAGCCGTCAGGAGAAAAAGATGAACTGTATGTTACTTCCGAAAGGAAGATGGCAAGAGATCTTCCTAGTAAGAAAAGGAAGTTCGCTCGGGTCAAAGAAGAACCAAAGTCTTCAGCTGAGGTTATGAAGATCGCAAGTCTGACTCTCGATCGTCCTAAGCCTGTTGAAGCTCCATTAAGCATTTGTTTAGATGATTCTCGTCCGGAAAGGACTTTGCAAATAGGAACGGCTTTAAAGCCTGAGCTATAGAAGCTACTATTTCACTGTTGAAGGAGTATCAGGATGTCTTTGCCTATGGGGCAGATGAAATGCCAGGGATTATCCCAGAAGTGGCTATTCATCGGCTTAATGTCGATCCAGCTAGAAAGCCTATCAGACAAAAGAAGAGACATTTGGGACCCGTCAGGAATCAAGCTGTAGACGACGAGGTCAGAAAACTGCTTGAGGAAGGCTTTATCAAGGAAACCCACTATCTAGATTTGGTTGCAAACGTAGTAATGGTTCCCAAGCCGAATGTAACTTGGAGGATGTGTGTTGATTACACACACTTGAACCACGCTTGCCCTAAGGATAGTTTTCATATGCCCAAGCTGGATCGTCTGGTAGACTCGACTGCCGGGCATGCGTTGCTGAGCTACATGGATGCTTATTTAGGGATTCATCAGATCCCTATGCTGCCTGAGGATCAGGATAAGACCGCATTTATAACTGAAAAGGGGTTGTACGGCTGGCTTATGATGCCCTTTGGTTTGAGAAATGCCCCAGCAACTTTTCAGAGGCTTATCAACCAGATCTTTTCACCTCAGTTGGGACGTAATCTGGAAGCATACATTGACGATATGATCGTCAAGAGCCAAGAGGACAAGGATCATGTCACAGATCTACGTGAAACTTTTGAAACCTTGCGCAAATATAAACTAAGACTTAACCCAAAGAAGTCTTTTTGGGGTTTCGGCTGGCAAGTTCCTGGGTAAACTGGTAGATCAGCGTGGGATAGAGGCAAATCCTGAAAAGATTCAAGCTATACTCGATATGAAACCTCCAACAAAGATCAAAGAAGTACAGCGGCTTACTGGCTGGTTAGCGGCTGTGGGACGATTTTTGTCCAAGTCGGGTGACAAGTGTCATCATTTCTTTGCAACTATAAAGAAGACGGCAAAATTTCAATGGACACCTGAAGCGGATGAGGCTTTACATGAAATCAAGAAGCATTTACAGCAGCTCCCTCGTCTGATAAGTCCAGTGGTTGGAGAAAAGTTGTATGTCTATTTGGCTGTTTCTTCTAAAGCAGTCAGTCTGTGCTGTTAGCTGAGAGGGATGCTATACAAATCCCTGTATACTATGTGAGTCAAGTACTCAAAGACGCCGAGAGCAGATATACTACAGTTGAGAAGTTTGGTCTTGCATTAGTGGTGGCTAGCTGGAAGTTAAGGCCTTATTTCCTGGCTCATAGTATTGTTGTATATACTGACCAGCCACTAAAGTAAGTTTTACAGAAGTTGGAAGCGGCTCAGAGGATGCTCAAATGGGCAAATGAACTAAAGATTTTTGACATTACTTTTGAGCCAAGGAAAGCAATTAAGGGGCAGGCTTTGGCAGATTTTATAGCCGAACTAACCCGACCAATACTTGATCCAGTGAAAGACCCTTCCGAGGGCAGTCAAAGTTGGAAGCTGATGGTGGATGGCTCATCCACAGCCCAGGGTAGTGGGTATGTCAGTCACCTGAAGGTGATAGGTATGAATACGCCTTGCGGTTTAAATTCCCAGCCTCCAATAACGAAGCCGAATATGAAACCTTGTTGGCTGGAATTCGGATATGCCGAGCAGTTGGAGCTAGAGAATTGGAAGCAAGGTTAGACTCCCTTTTGGTAGTTAGCCAGGTCAACGGGGACTATGAATGCAAGGAAGCCACAATGGCCAAGTATGTTCAGCTGGTGAAGGAAGAGATCAAGCAGCTAGACCGGTTCACCTTGGTACAAGTACCTAGGTCTGAGAATCATCAAGCTGATGCTCTATCAAAACTAGCTAGTTCATCTTTAGGTGACGCTCCTTGAACTGTATTCTGGGAAGTACAAGAGAAGAAGAGCATTGACCAGGAGGAAGTGATGTTTTTAAGTAGAGAAAACAATTGGATGGATCCCATACTTCATTACAAGGAGACCGGTCAGTTACCAGAAGATCCGGCAGAGGAAAAATATGTTAAAGCTCGTGATAAGTGGTTCGAAATTTGGGATAAGACGTTGTATAAGAAATCATACGATTGTCCGCTGATGAAGTGTATTACTAGAGAAGACGGCCTGGAGGTACTGAAGGAGTTACATGAGGGCTCTTGTGCCTCACACATAGGTGGCTAGACACTGGTTACAAAGGCGCCCAGGATTGGTTATTTCTGGCCGACACTGAATGCGAATGCCATGGAATATGCTAAAAAATGTGACAGCTGCCAGAAGCATGGCCATCTCTTTAAGCGACCGTCCAACTTCCTGACCCCCTTGCCATTTGCTAAATGGGGAATGGACATTCTAGGTCCTTTCCCTATGGTGGTTGAAGAAGTTCGTAGCGGTACGTTTAAGCTACAAGACTTGGATGGACGCCCAATACCACGAACTTGGAACTTTGATAATCTGAAGAAGTACTATGTTTAACCAAGTACAAAGTTTTTTTTACAATTTGTAAATGAAGTGCTACGGCACAGAAAATTCTTTTAGAAATGTATTACATGTACCTTAGCCTAAGCTAAGCAAAATTCATATCAATACATATTCTAAATTTTGGTCTATGGTTCAACTTGTTAGATTATAGATGGGATAACTGTTAGTCTATAACTCGTTCTACCACACACTCAGCAAGGGGCATTTTATCATCCAAAGCCATCTTGGGGCATTTTACCATTGATGGACGAAAGATGGTTATCAGATAATAAACCAAAGAGGACCATTATGTAAGACAGACATTGCTTCCTAATGGAAAATGTCTGCAAAAATCATCACAATTTGCCCAAGATATATAAGATGAATAAAGACTCCTTGATTAAAGATTCTTACTTTAACAAGAAGCAACTTGTAGATCGTCTAAATCCAAGTTCACTAAAAACTTCGAAAAATAGACGAACACTGCTTCCTAAAAGGAAGCCAGCCAGAGAGACGTATTTCCTTAGTAAAGGAAATCCCCGTCATAACTCCTAAAATTAATCAAAGGTGTTATTTCCTAAAGGAAACCGGCCAAAATGAGACGCCTTAGTAAAGACGGTCTCATTACTCAGAAAAGGCGTGGACTAGACACTCACCTTCATACGATGCCTTCGTCTAGATATAGACAAACAACCATCCTATGAAGGAGGGCCTACAGTACCAGTCCAAGGCAAGAATTACCCTTAGACGTCTTCAACATCACTTTGGTATTTAACCAATAGTTAGTTCAAGAAGAAAAACGTCCAAAGAATACTCCTTAGACGTCTTCCTTTGAACGTTACTTTGGTATTTAACCAATGGTTAGTTCAAGAAGGAAAATGTCCAAAGAATAATCCTTAGACGTCTTCCTTTGAACTTCACTTTGGTATTTAACCAATGGTTAGTTCAAGAAGGAAAACGTCCAAAGAATAATCCTTAGACGTCTTCCTTTGAACTTCACTTTGGTATTTAACCAATAGTTAGTTCAAGAAGGAAAACTTCCAAAGAATACTCCTTAGACGTCTTCCTTTGAACCTTACTTTGGTATTTAACCAATAGTTAGTACAAGAAGGAAAACTTCTAAAGAATAAACCTTAGACGCTTCCCTTTAAACATTATTCGTCCAGGAGCTAGACTACAACTTCTTAACTGCATGTCCGTCTAAGCAGCCGTTATCACATTAAAACAAACATTGCTTCCTCAAGGAAGTCGTCAGGAAATATTCATAATGTGAAGGTCGTCTTGACACAGCAGAGAACGTACTCGTCCATAGGTTTATGTGTTGGCCGCCCTCCTTCATGGGGCAACGATCGTTCATAAATGACCAAGAAATGGCAGGACGAGTGTCATTGCCAAAAGGAGGCAGGACGAGTATCCATCACAGTCCAATGGGTAGAGAAAAGACTCGTCCACGGTTTGTCTTTGCCGCATTCCTTCATGGGGCAACGGTTGTTTAGACAATTTATCCAGGCAAGACGAGTATCTTAGACTCCTTATGGACGAGTATGTTGATTACTTAACGAAATTTACATGTTGGAGTTCCTCGTCTGAGCAAGGTTTATCAGTCTAATGGATTCGACCCAAGACGAGTTAAGCTGGTCAAAGACTCCTTATGGACAAGTATGTTGATTAATTAGCGAAATTTACATGTTGGAGTTCCTCGTCTGAGCAAGGTTTATCAGTCTAATGGATTAGACCCAAGACGATTTAAGCTGGTCAAAGATTCCTTTGGACGAGTAAGTTGATTACTTGGCAAAAAATGGCATGCTTGGTGCTCTTCGTCCATAGAGTAGGTTTTCCGTCCAAAGGATCTGATCAAGAGCATCTTAGATTGATCTTTGATGCCTCCTTAGACGAAGAAAGAGTATACTTAGAAAAAAATTATTATTATTCTTTGCATGTTTGTCTAGAACATTTTCGTCCAAAAAAGTGATAAACATTGGACAAGCAATCTGAAAGGAGGATACTCATTAGGGCTACTCATTCAAGTGGACGAAAGTTGGTGCCAAAATTCACAAAACTACAGCACTAATGAGTTTCCATGCTACTACAACAAAACCAAACGACAAAAAATACCTCCTAATGTGATTACAAAGCATTGGGGTTTCAGCAAAATATCCATAAATTACAACAAAAATACTTAGTCAAAATTACAGCAAGAGGAGCGTCCTGATCTGGTTGTGGGCCAAGACTTGATAACAGTTGCGTACTTCTTCAACTTGTCAAGCTGAGCCTGAATATCTTTCCAGCCCTCCTTGCTGAGTACTTGGTGCAAGCTTTCTTAGACTTGCACCAGTTCTTATAGAACCGCCCCCTGGCTTCCTCACTCAAATGAGTAGCCCAAATGAGAAGGGAAGGAAGCAAGAGGACGACTGATTTAGACGTTGGGAGGAGGAATAGGTTCATCCTCCTCCATGGTGGCATCATCATGGGGCTCTTCATCCCCCAACTCCTCTTCCTCGTCTGTCTCCTCGAAAACAGGGGGATCTTCGCGACGAACTCTGGTCGACATAGTGAAAGAATGGACGGAAAGGGGACCATAGGTTGTACACAATGTGATATGTCTCATGTTTCCTGGCACATGGCACACACTTATGTTCTTCATAACGAGAGTGAAGTTGCAACCTATGTGAATCGTCATAAGTCTTATTTGAGGAAGCACCACCTGAGAGCTAATGCAAAATCTTTAGCTAGTGAACATAGAAAATCCTTCAGTAGTTGGTTCAAAGGTCGAATTATGAGTGAGCTCGAGAAACCTTCAAATTCAGTTTTGGATAGACTCAAAGGTTTAGCTTATGGACCTAACTACAATGCCTCTTTCTACTCCGGATATGTCATCAAAGGTCACACATTCTACACATGGGAACAAGATAAAACTAGTACTATGCAGAATAGTGGGGTAAGTTTAGAAGCTGAAGCGATGCATTTTGCGAGTACCAAAGACAATCGCCCCAAAAAAGGTACAATGCGCTATTATGGAGTTATTAAAGGGATATGTGAGTTGCACTACTCTTCTTTTTCAATACATGTCTTCCAATGCAAATGGATTGACAATAACAACGGGATCGAATATGATAATTTAGAGTTCAACTTAGTCAATCTTGAAAAACTAGGGCATAGTGAAGATCCATTCATATTAGCGCGCCAAGCAAAGCAAGTGTTTTATGTAACTGATCCCTATGATAAGAGAAGGTCGGTAGTTATACACCGAGGTCTCGTTATGACATTGATGACTATGACAATGATGACGAAGGGGAAGAAAGTTCATCTAGGAAGGTGCAACTAGAGGATGAGGATGAGGATTTTACAAATGAATGTTATGTGTATGTAAGAGATGACCACAATGAAGGTGAATGGAGTGCAAATACTGACCAGGATGGACGACCTAAAAAGAGGTGTCGAAAAGGTCAAAAAGGCCAAAACGAAAGAAATTGAGGTAGTATATTTCATCATTAATTCCATAGCTAACTGAAAGTAAAAAAAAATCTCTTGTTTGATGGTGTTGCTAGGTTGAAGATGCTCTTCGTTTGCTATTGGTGGCGATGTGGGGCAGTATGCAGGGAAGGCTAATATAGGAATGGCTTATGTTTTTTGATGTAGAACTCATTACTCCTTGGCTCCATATATGTTTTTTTTTTCTTGTTTTATATATTCTCTTAGTTAAATTTTGGCTCGAATTTTTCTCTTGTTGGAGCTTTATGTTTTGCATTGGATTCAGAAATTCATAGCCTCTAAATCTATTATTATGAGTTACGCTTTTGCATGATGAAACAATATATATCACAGGGTATGTCTGTTGTCTGCTCGGCAGATCTCTAGCCTAATTGATCAGTTTACTCACAGGGTGTATCATCCTTTATTCACACAATTTACTATATGCCTATTTCCTCTGCTGTCTGCTTTTTCTAACTCTTATTATATTGTTTTAGGTTAATGGAAAGAAGGAGAAATCATAAAAAAGCACCTCGCAGAACCTTGGGCACTGAGCATAAGGAAGGTAGCAATGAGGAAGATAGCAATGCGGTTGAAAGTGAGTGCCGAAGGGGGCGTACGATATGTCCATTGGTGGGGAAGGCAATTCAAAAGGGCATGAAGATTGAATTGGAATGGAATGTCAGACAAGTTCCATGTGGGAGCACCGAACGAATTTCTCCACTTACATTTGTGTGGTAGTTCGGGAACGAGTAAACATCAAATACGAAGAGTGGAGTGATGTTCCTAAAGAACTTTTGAATGAAATCTACGAGTTAATCACTGTAAGCTTGATATACTTATAAATACAAAGCTTGTACACTGCTTGCCACTGATGAGTTGAACATTTAATTTACAGAAGGGGTTCATAATTCCAGGAGATCGTAGACGTTACATCTTGAAAAGAGCTACCATTAATTTCCGAGCATTTAAAACTATATTGCGAAAAGAATGGATGTACACACCCGACGAAACGTTGATAAAGGAGACACCACATATATACCCATGGATAACTCGGTGCGATTGGGATAAATTTATAAAAACTTCTACTACTCCTAAGTTTAAGGTTTCAATTTTATATATATCTTAATTATTACTGGAATTTTTTATGGTACGTAAGTTGAATGAATCATCTAACATGCACAGGAAATGAGTGAAAAGAATCGAGAAAAGGTAAATATTAGGAATTCAAGCTATCGTGGAGGACGGCTTGGGTATCAACATTTTGAGGAGGAAATTGTAAGTTATTTGGGCCCATTTAAATCTGTCTCTTGTTTACCTTTGAAATTCTATACTTGCCACACTCCTTCACTCTTGCGACTATACTCTTAATATGCTAGCATCAATTTTGTGTTACAACAACACTAACTGTACTTGTTCGTGCCCATGTTAGTATTCTTGTTTTAGCTTGTTGAAACAATTGAATATATCTTTTCAGTAATGTCTTTACTATATAATGATCTGGGTTTCAAAGAGATAATTAGACACGTGCTTTTCCCTCTCTTCCTTCCTATATCTCAAATCTCGAGATATACTATGTTTTGGTTCCTTCATATCTGCTTTCAACTGACTTCTAGTTCTATCTCATAATGGATATTTGAAAATTTGTCAATTGTTGCATGAAAAACCTTTTTGCCACAGTTGCATATTTGATGAACCATGTGTTTTGATAGTGCATATATCCTCCTAATTTACACTTTGCAACCTGTGAATATATCGAGTTTCTTCTTTCATTGAAATGACTTTGAGCCTGGCAGGTAGTCGAGGATTAATTTAGGTTGTTAGGTTAAGCCAGGCATTTCAGGGAGAGAACTGAAAAGGCCTCTTATGGACCGATTCATAGTGTACATTTGGGAAGCCTCTGTGATAGAGATAAAGGTTGACCAAGTTAATTATTTGATTTTAAGCATACATACTGCCACTTTAAGATTTTTTATAGTGGTCCTTTGATTTTTTTGCCATTGTTAAGTTTGCATTCAAAGAGAGGTATAATGAAATGGAGAAGGGGGGGAGGTTTAAAAGGTCGAAGACAGCGGTGGGTCTTGGTTTGCCTGTTTGCAGAATCAATACAACTTAGTAACTCACAATTTAAATTAGACTTTCTGTTGTGTTTTTTAGTTGTACAAGTTCAGTAATCTGCAAATGAGCTTCATATAAATGAATAGAAGTACGTGACATCATAATTTGTTACTGAAAAAGTCGCCACAAAAAAACTTGCTTTCTGCTCTTCTTACTGAACTTGCAGCTTAAAGAAAACGGAATTTTCTCATGCTCTATATCAAATCTGTAAGTTACTGATTCACTGATTCCGCTACTCTACCTTTACCTGGTTTTAGTCTTGTAATGAGGAATCCTGCTTATTGGTTACCCAGAACTCTGCTTTGCTACAGAGGATCGTAGGACTGAATCAGGTTCTGGAGTTCAGTCGTAACGTCCACCATTGTTCGTCGACTATTTTCTCCCTGATTTGTACGCTGTAGTGCAAGCTGTATTGAAGGTCTTAATTGCTGCTGGAAAGATTTTTCAAACTGAAATATTTTTTATTGTTGTAGTTATACATGCTGCTTGAGGTATGCATGCTGCTTGAGGTATGCATGCTGCTTAATCCACTTATAAACTCGTAACTTATTGTTTTAATATTTGTATCTTTAGGCCGATGAACAAGGGATAGATGTGGATAAAGTGCCTTGACATTTGACATGGCTTAAAGCTCATTCACGTCTCAAAGACGCTGTAATGGTGTTCAAGAATCCCAATGATTTGGCAGTCGCTAATAAGAAAGAACCTACACATTATTTAAGCACAAAACTATTATTATTATTATTATTATTATTATTACTATACAAATCTTAATTTTTAAGATCTTACCGTTGTTGATGCTAGCAAACTTTGGAGGGTCAACCAAGTAGAGGAGAATTTATTGCCGATGGCCGATATGATATCTTAGCAAAAGCAATTAAGAGACCGGAGCAAGGTGGTCGTGTTAGGGGCGTTGGATTAAGTGTCACAAACACAAATTATTTTGGATTTAACTGTCCCCAACCACCTAGACAATCAAAGGCTAAGATAATGAGTTTACGATATCAATTGGCAGAAGCGAAAAGCACTCAGAACTTTGTTATGGACTTCATCATGTCACATAGTCAGATAAACTCAGAGCTAAACCCAAAGCTAAGTCAGCAAATGAGCCAGTTCATGCAAGTTACAGTAGTGGTTTTCGTGGTGGTATCCAGTTTGGTCGAATTGATGGCCAAGGATTGAGCACTAGCCAAAATGGTGGTTCTGGGAACCAAGAGTCATCAATTCGACCAAACTAGATACCACTACGAAAAGTAAGACGGGTCTGTACGAACAATTATTAACCACAAGCAACCAATGAAATTGGCCACTAACATTAACTACTAATCAAGAACAAACCACACCACAATCGCTCTAATCAATCCCTAGAAGTCAATAATAGTCTAATCAACAATCATGGTATAAACATGGCTTCCCTCTCTAATACCCTAGAAAAGGAACTACTCAGACATGATTAAACTAACAATAACAAAACTAATAAGAAACCCTAATAATTGCCTCATGAAATAATCAATCGCTAAACTAAAACAATTGAGAAATAATAACAAAGCAATAAGAGAGAAGATTACCAATTGACTGAAAGCAATAAATTCTATTGAATCGAACCAAGGTTTGATCTCCTCTATAATGATAAACTAAGTAAAAACTCTAAAAGCTCTCTAATAGTATTTAACATAATGAAAGATGAATGTAAAAAATAACTAAAAAGTCTTTATATTAACCTAAGAAAGCTAATAAGATAAGACGGAGGAACGAAAAATCGCCTAACTTGAGAATGAGGGTCCTTTTTATTTATCTCCTCCTGAGCGTGAGACAACATATGTTGCTGCCACTCAGCCCCAACCTCAATTTCTCCTTGAACAACATACTAACATTAAACTCTACCGTGCTCCTTTGCCGGAGACAAATAAAGTGCATCACATTTCTCCTTCGACAAGTTGTGACCATCATACACCGGACGTCAATAATCACACCTTCCCTGAGGTATTCATTTATTTGTTACACTCTTTACACTTCAATCAAAAATCAACATATTGATATTTTTGATTCAGAAAGAGGGTGCTTTTTCTTTATCTCCTCCTGAGCGTGAGACACCATATGTTGCTGCCACTCCTAGTAATTCTCGGCCCCAACCTCAATTTCTCCGTGAACAACATATTGATGTTGAACCCTATCGTGTTCCTTTGCCGGATACAAGTAAAGTGCATCACATTTCTTCTTCGACAAGTCGTGGCCATCATTCACCGGACGTCAATAATCACACCTTTCCTGAGGTATTCATTTATTTGATACACTCTTATCAAAATTCAAGCATATATATTTTATGGTCTCTATTTTTCTCTACTTTAAATATGCGTGGTTAAGTAGCTTGATTACCTTTTTGCTACATTTAAGGTCCTTTTCTTACGTAGCAATTTATGTAGCTCTTAGTTCATACATGAAGAGGTTTGGTTTGACAGCTCAAGTGTGCATAGCAGATGACAGGTTTGGGCAGTATGCAATGGTCAGCACAAGTGTGCATAGTGGGCAATTGTAATGTTCATTTGACATTCATGAGCCTTAATGCAGAGGGGAAAGAGATGAAGAGGTTCTGGCACTTGGCTTGACAACAACTGTGAGAGTGCTAGATTTTCCTTTTGCTATATGTATACTCTACTTAATGTATTATTGATTGATATTTTTTTTATATTATTATTAGGGTGAGAGTGCTTGTTATTTAGCTATTGAATGTGACAATAAGCTGAAGCTTGTTGCTATTGGCACGGTGTACATACCAAGCACAATAAGAACTCATGTTACTCACTTTAACTCCCTTCCGAGTTCTATGCGTCGTGTTTCCATTACTAAAGAAGTTGATCCAAATGCATCTTTACCATGCCCTACTGAAGAATTCACATATGTATGCCAAGCTAGGAAAGCTTATCTTACCTGGCCAGTTCATTTGATTCTTCCAATTAAGAAGGTATCAAATTTTTATTTTGTTTATTTGTAGCTCAATAATAATGAATTTGCTTGCATAAGTAAATATTATATGTCTCTCTTCCGAATTTTACCAAAGGATGATAAACAAACGCAACTAACCACACCGTCATCGGGAGAGGAATAATCAAAATTAGTCCGATCTTTCAAGGTTCAAGCTATAGGGATGAGAAAGAGGCAAGGAACGTTCTGCATTAAAGTTCCATCGAGTGTGTTTTACAATGAGCA
This sequence comes from Patellifolia procumbens, assembly GCA_947645195.1. Lineage (NCBI taxonomy): Eukaryota > Viridiplantae > Streptophyta > Magnoliopsida > Caryophyllales > Amaranthaceae > Patellifolia > Patellifolia procumbens. The sequence goes on along the minus strand of CANSGD010000759.1, from coordinate 538,996 downwards.
GGATGTAGTCATTGATTATGAGGATATGCTTGATTGCTGCTTTCAAAGGGAGTTTGGATTGTCTCACATGTCGATATTCATGAAGTAATTGAATGTTACCTTTCCTTACTAGTTTTTTATTCCACAATAAAGTATTTATTACTGATGCGTTGACATTGTTTCTTGTTAGGTACTTGAGTGAGCTTCGTCATAAAGAGTTTATTTCAGGGTTATATGGATTTTGTGATACTAGTATTCTCTCTCCTATGAAACCAACATCACTTGAAGAAGGAGATCCAAGGTCTGAATATTTGGCTTTTATCTTTGCATGTAATGGGGGTAAAAATTAAAATCAACTTTTTTTGGCTCCGTATATTGAGTAGTAAATGTCTTCATTTTACTGATTATTGTTTGGATTACAAAAGTATGGTGAGATCCAAATTCTTGTTATTGTAGTCACCATTGGATGTTAACTATTATAAGTCCGTGGCTTGGATTGGTGTATTGGTTAGATCCAGTAGGTTTTAAAAATGAAGATCGAGTATTTGCTAAAAAGACTATCAATGAGTATGCACTAAAGGACAATGTTATTTTATGTTTGTTATGATGATGTTATTATCTTTTTTACTTACCTTCTTATAATTATTAATTATACAGGGGAATAATTAAATTCAGCACCCAAAATCGGAGAGATATCAAGAGGATTAAAAAGAATCCAGAAATTAGATGGAAGCAAGTAAAGGTATCTAATTTCTTATTTAAAATATTCTATTTGTTGAAACATATTCTTCATCCTAACATAGTATTCTTAATTTGTTGTGTAATAGTGCCCTCAGCAACCGCCCGATTCTGTGGATTGCGGGTATTATGTGTGTCGTTACATGCTCGAGAATATACATTCTAGATGACAAGTTATTCCAGAAGAGGTACATTTATGTGCACATTTTGTATTAAATGTATTTTATAGCCATGAGAATTAGTATCTAGGTATAAAAATCTTGCTTGAAGAGTATATTGAATATGTGTTGTTTGGCAATGTCTGTCTGTTGTGTGCATGTACGGGGGCTGGCAGGGATGTTGTGGTGCAGGGGCTGTACAGGTCTGTGCACGGGGGCTGTTGGGGTCTGGCAGTGTCTGAGGTCTGTACGGGGGGTTGGCAATGACGTTTTGGTGTAGGGGTTGTACTGGTCTGTGCACGGGGGCTGTACGGGGTCTAGTCTATGCACGGGGCTATACAAGGTCTGGCAGTGGCGGTGTCTCGAGTTCTAGTGCACAATGTAAACTTTCGTGTATTAAGTTTCTGTAAATGTAGATATATAATAAAAGGAATATGGTTCATATAAAAATAAGTAGAACAATGACTTGAATGAGTTGAGCAAGAGAGAAATCAACACTAGTAGTGACAGCCCATTGACCAACAATATTGAACCAACCAGTGAGCCAAGAAGCAAAAGGATCCCAAGAAGGACCAGCAAGCTTAGCACCCCAATAATAAAGACCACCAAAGGTTGGATAAGAAGAGAAAATCTCAGCCATTGATAAACTCACAAACATTGTGAATATACCTGCTATTAACCACCCATAAACCATCACTGCTGGTCCACCATACTCTAATCCATTATTGTATAGGGTTGTTACTCTTGTTATTACTGATATTATTGAGAATGAAAATGAAAAATTTGATATCATCTCCATTTTTTCCCATTATTGTTAAGATGTTAACAACCCAAAAAACAATAAAAAATGGAGCAAGGATTAGTATTAGTATTAGTATTACTTACGAGAGATCACGCTTGATCTCTTGCTTGCAACTTAGTTCATTGACCCGGGCATGCCCACTGTCAACTGAAACGACTACGTTTTCGGTTCCTACTACCATCTTTTGATTTGATCTTATACTTACACCACAGAGATTTGGTAATTTGCACCCGATGAGACTTACAAATGCTCGATTTTTGTTTTTCTCACTTTTCTTTACAGGAACCAGAAGAAAATCAATCAGATTTATACAAAAAAAAGGCATTGACCAAATAGATTTTCACTCCAATTTTATTTCAACTAAACTCCACCCTTTTATGTCTTCTGCTAGAAAACTAAGACAAAAGCATTGACTACGTTTCTTGTTTCTATGTATAACAAACGAAAGGAATATAGGAATATGTAAATATGATAAGTGTTTAGAGGGGGTATTTACTTGCCCTTCTGTTTGATTTGGAATTCCATTTATTTTTCCTCTTCCTCTTTCTGTATTGAGCGGGTTTTGAGTGATGCTAATCCTTACGGGGTCTGACAGTGTGTTTGGTCTGTGCAGGGGGTTGTACGGTTGAGGTTGTGTCTCTGATTTGTGCACGGGGGTTGTAAGAGGTCCGCCAATGTCTTGGGTTCCGTGCAGGGGCTGTACCGGGTCTATACGGGGTCTGGCAATGTCTCTGCTCTGTGCACGCGGGTCTGTGCACATGGGCTGTACGAGGTCTGGCACCATCTTGGGTCTATGCACGGGGGTTGTACGGGGTCTGGCAGTGTCTCGGGTTCTGTGCACGGGGCTGTACGGGTGCTTTCATTTTATGCATGAGATCATATTCTCCATGTCCTTGTGCTTTCATTGAGCTATTAATTAATCTTTTTGTTATTATTATGAACTTAGCGTTTTGTTTATTAGTGTTTACGATGACATGTTTTTAAAAATTCAATATTATCCCGACACTCCTCGTACTTATGCTCTAGACCAAATTGATGAACTTCGGGACCTATGGATTTCATATGTCTACATACAAAATGACTAAGAAGAGATGATGGAGTTGTAACTTCGTTTTTTACACTTTCAAACTTGTCATTATTTTTTTGTATATACTTAGCATTTGAAATTTTGGTTATTTTCTATCTTCGACACTTGAGAATACGATGAGTTATTGATGGATATTGATTGATTATTTGGATTATATATACTTCCTCCGTAACAAAATTATTGCAACAATTGAATATTTTATGCCTCACAAATAATACCCAATTGTTGCAATAATTCTGTTACTGAGGTAGTATATATATTACAATTTTTTTATATGAGTTGCTTTCTAAAATTCGGCATGTTTCCGTATATTACAGATTATTTGGGAAAGAATAATACAAACTGTAATTGTTTGCAGATATTAAAAAAAATTACAATATAGATAACGTTTGAGTGAAAGAGGTCTTATATAGTGTTGTAACCAAAGATAACCCTTCTTATAGATAGGTGTTATCTTTGCTATACTAAAGATAACATTCATTTCGTAAAGGTGTTATCTTTGCTTCTACATATTGATAACTACTATGTAAGATAGGTGTTATGTTTGATATAGTAATAATAACACCCTCAATAGGGTGTTATCTTTACTTTACACAACAGTGACCTTAACAACACCTAAGAGGTGTTATGTTAAGCCTTATTCGAACGTTATGTTTGCCCCATTTTGTAGTAGTGCTTTGTTCTCCCTCGATTGTTGCATCGTCATCATCATTTGAAGTTATAGTGGAGGAACACAAATCGAAGGATTTGGATATATGGTGAATTGGATAGAAAGAAAAAGTATATATTAATGTGATACGGAATGATTTGGAGGAACTTTTGAGATCGTAAAAATATAAGGTAGAATAAGAGATATAAGATTTTAGGGAGTGACATAACTCACGTGTAAACAAAATTGGACATTCATACGTAATGCACTTGATTCAGGTGGAATGTACTCCCTCCGTCGCACAATGTTCTTCCCACTTCATTATTTTATACCTCACATATATTCAAGAAGTGGGAAGAACATTGTGGGACGGATGGAGTATAACATATGAGTTCCTTAGATGAAAGGAAATTCACTTTTTACTCCTTATTCCTTTTGACTAACAATTAGCAATATGGACAATAAGGAGAATATTACAAAGACATCAGTGAGTCATTTTATAAATTTAACTCATGACTATGCATAAAACATATTAACAATTGTGGTGACATATTTTCATATGAAAGATATTTCACAAAAACTCTACCTAAAAACTCTAGATGAATTTGACATTTAGGAAAAACAAGACTATTTATGCTAAATTCTGCTAAGGCACAACTAAGCTGGGAACTACAGCTACATTGCTGCTATGTAGCTTGGAAGCTGCTGAACACAGCTAGGATGAGTAAAGAAAGAAAAACAGAGACAAAGACAAAACACCAAAGATGGTGACGCGGAAACCCGTGGAATAAGGGAAAAATCGCGAGTGGCTTTGAGTCCACCAATCCACTATACTTTTGATTACAGCCCTAGTGCTTTTGTATCTATGTAGTAAGTAATTTGTAAACTTTAAGAACAATGCTCGTATTTTGATATGTAAATGCTAAGTGCGTATGAACTTGTGTCCCTCTACAATCATTTGAGCTATATATATATAACAAAGAGAATATATCCGTTTGAACCAGCAACGTCTTGTAACCGCTCTTAAATCTCCATTCATATCTGCCATTAATGCTGCTGAGCAGGATCTTTGCTCATGATTGCCTTCCTGTGCTTATGACTTTTATTCCTCTGCGGGATTTTAGGCTTTTACATCTTCGAATGATAACGTCTTTTAAATGAAGCTGCGTTTCTTAGCTGGGGAGCTTTAGCTGGCTCTCTTTAGTTGGTGGTCTTCAAGCTGGATTCTTTAGCTGGAAGTCTTAACCTGGGAGTTCATAGCTGTAATGACTTTTAACCTGCATAAGTAGCTGCATAATTTTCGTGGCATAACAATTGCCCCTAACTTGTAGCTTGCACTGCTGGCCATGCGTAGTGAAGCTGCAAATTATAATTTCAAGATAACACTTTAACATAACGTTCATCATAAAAGACAGAATTCCAAGAAGCGTAGATATTAAATGAAGCATACTGTAGCTTTAAAGAACTGAGTTTAATCATTTACTTAAGTCCATTTAATTCAAGTAATAATACTAGCCGTTTGCGTGTCAGAATAGCTTAAAATCAAGAGATTGCGAAAAGATTTTCATTCCGTTTACTCTTCTCATCCTTTGGTAAGTCTTCTCTTTCTCTCTCTTCCTTTCCTCTTTCGCCCTTCTGCATGCCTTTTAAACAATCTGCTAGAACGAAGGTTTTTTCTCCTAAACTTACATCGATGGGCAAGGCAAAAGATGATGTAGCTTCTACCATCACCTGGGAGGACATTGAGAACATTAGGGCTAGAGGGGGTTTTCCTGAAAGCACTGAATTCGTAGTCCCTGATGAGTTCGAAAGGACGGAGAAGACTCCGGATAATCTTGTTTGTTTTTATGAGTACCCTTTCTTACTAGGTTATAGTTTTGATTTTACGCCTTTGGTACGCTCTTTTGTAGAAGTCTTAAACTTCTCACCTGGCCAGCTGATGCCAAGGTTTTGGAAAATTTGCTTCACTATCGAGTCAGCCACTAGGGGTTGGAGTCCTACCTTCGCCTTAGAAGACCTTCTTACCCTTTACAGCGTAAAGATTATCAATCCCAATAAGGTCACCCTAAAACAAAAGCCTAAATACCCTAGCCCTGTGGAGGGAACAGGTGCTTCAGAGTCTTTTGGAAGACTCGTTTCTTTTTTGTCGCCAAGGATTCCCTTGGTGAAGCTGGGGCTTTCCTCCCCCCTGGCTGGCCCGCTGGAGGTACTTTGCTGTATTTCTCTTTTTCCTTAGAATATTCTATTAACTATGGTCTTAACCTTGCCTTTTTTCACGTTCGTCTGAAGCTGTGGAAACCCTAGAGGACAGAGACGAGAGAACGAAGGTTTTTCTCAGCATCTCTCTGGACAAGAGAACCTACACTCCCCCTTTTAAAGTTATTCCAATCTCTTCTTTGACTCATGCTACCTCTGGAACTGACTCCATGACTTCAGGTAGGCTAATCTCTCAGTTAACTTATTTTTAGGGTTTTCTAGGTACAATGTCTTAACTACTATCTTACTGTCTTTGTATAGTCAAAGGTAGTACTTTGTCCCAAGCTGATGCTATGGCTCGGCTAAAAAGGAAGAGGTCTGGAGTTCCTACTACCTCTACTCAATCTAAGCCGCTACCCCTGCCAAGGTTGCCACTTCCACTCCTAGCATGCCTCCCCCCATTATCAAACTGGACTTGGATCCTCCTGCTCCCAGCTCTTCGACAGTTAACCTGACGATGCCAGCAAATTTCCTATCTGAGGATGGGATAAATAATGGTGTATGGCCACATGCTGAGACGCTATTTTTCCCTGCAGCAGTTAAACACCTTAGGTCTGAGGACCCTGAGGTGATAGTGAACCATGCGGTTTAATATTCTCTCCAGGTATAACTTTTGCTATTCCTTAGTCCTTTAATTTTGATACTTTTACTTCCTACCTCTCTTATGTGTTAACATCTTTAAGTTAGGTTCTCCAAAACTGTCTGGCAGCATACTCTAGTTTGAGAGCTGTTGCTACGGTGTCCTCTCAGCTTAAGGTTACCCAAGCTGAGGTGGCCACTTGAAGGAGGAGCCGGAGAAGGCCAAAAAGGAACGAGCTGTAGCTGAGGAGCAGCGTAAAGTTGAAACGCTGCTCCTGGAAAAGGAGAGGGAGGCAAAGAAACTTTTTGCAGCTTCAGCGGAGGCTGAGATTATTGCTGCTAGGGAGGAGGCCAAGGCGGCTACCAACAAGCTGGGAGAGGTGGTGAAAGAGAGGGATGTCCTGAGCGCTCAGCTGGCGCACCAAAAAGAGCTCCATCTGGATAAAATGGCGGAAGTTCAAATCGTTGAGCCTGCCAAGCTGGCGTATCTGATGCTGTTCGGGAACCTGGAGAACAAAGAGCTGCATAAATATACTGATGCTTTCCTAGCCACTATGGGAAGTATTGCAGATCTCAAAGCTCTAGCTTTGGGCTTAACTCCTCCTGCGCAGGAAGCTTCCACGGCTGATTTCTCAGCTAAGGACCTAGCTGAGTCCTCAAATAAAGTCGTAGCTGAAGTTCCTGTTGAGCCCTCCAGTAGTTCTGCCCCAGCATCTGAGGTGTCTGAGCAGACGCCTACAGCTGAGCAGCTTCCAACTAAGGATGCAGCCTAATTATCCCCTTTGAATATATTTGATTCCTGTCTTGTCAAACAATTTAATTTTTTACTTTGGATGATTTTACCACCAGCCAAGGGGCTGGTGTGTCTTTTGAACAAATTTAACTTCTGATATATATGCGCAACTTTAGATCTTTGACAAAATGAGCTAGCTGTTTTATGTTTTTACCTGGCGTCTTTTGATGCCAATGTCTTGTGTGATGGGCCCTGTTACCTAGGCGTGTAGCCTTTAGCTGATGCAACCCTGGTAGCTTAATTCTTTGATAGCTTCTTTCCAAAGTGTCTAGGTGTACTTGCGTCTTTAGATAGCTTAGGAGGCTGGGTAGTGCTCCACTTGTAGCTAGTCTTGCGGTACCTGCATTTGTTGGCTAGGCCAAGATAGTCGTTGGCGTAGCCAACGACTCTCCGATGCCTAAGTCAGTAAGGATTTCTAGGAAAAACCTTTATAGATAGAAAGAGCAAGGAGAATAGCCTAACCTGGCGTTCCTTGGCTTACTTAGCAGTTTTTTCCTACCTGGTGTAACTGCTTTGTAGTTGATATCTTGGTGTTCAAATTTATCCAGTTTTTTAGAAATGGTAAAGCTTTAGATGTGATGCGTTCCAGCTTCTGGGCACAGCTTTCCCTTCTACTGTAGCTAGGCGATATGCTCCTTTACCTACTACCCGGTCAATCAGATGGGGGCCTTCCTAGCTGGCACCCAGCTTCCCTGTATTCAATTCCTGGGTATTTTGGAAGACTTTCCTTAACACCCAGTCTCCTTTCTTGAAAACTTTGGCTTTCACATTTTTGTTGAAGCTGCGGGCCACAATCTGTTGCTGGGCGGCCATCCTAACTAGTGCATTGTCTCGTAGTTCTTCTATAGTATCTAGGTCATAGGACAGCTCAAAATCTTTTAGCTCAGGGGTTAAGAGCCCATACATGGCAGTAGGTACATCTACTTCTGCTGGCAACATAGCTTCACCGCCATAGCCTAATGAGAAAGGGGTTTGCCATGTTGCTCCTCTAGGAGTTGTCCTGTTGGCCCAAAGGACTCTAGGCAGCTCTTCCACCCACTTACCTTTTTTAGCCTTTAATCTCCTCTTGATGCCATTAATGATCACCTTATTGCTGGACTCAGCTTGTCTATTGGCTTGTGGGTACCTGGGTGTTAATGTTACCAGGTTGATGTTCCATTCGTGACAAAATTATCGCGTTTTATCACTTATAAACTGTGAACCATTATCACACACGATTTCACTAGGTACTCCAAACCTGCAAATGATGTTAGTATGTATAAAGGCAATCACCTCCTTGTCCCTTACCTGCTGAAATGCACCAGCTTCAATCCATTTAGAAAGTTAATCAGTTAAGGCTAGCATAAATACTTTTTGACCTGGTGCAACTGGAAGTTTCACTACTATATCCATGCCCCACCTCATGAATGGCCAAGGTGTTAATGTGGGTTGTAATGGTTCAGAGGGTCTATGTACCATACCTGCATGTTTTTGACAACTTTCACATTTAGCTACGTACCTTTTGGCATCTTTACGCAATGTTGGCCAATAATATCCATAGGATAAAATCTTGTTAGACAAGCTCCTTCCTGCTGTATGTGAGCCACATTCTCCCTCATGAAATTCTTTGAGGGTAGCTTCCCACTGCTCTTTCTCCAAGCACCTTTGCAACATATCTTGCTTAGCTGCATGTTTAAATAAGACTCCAGCTATTACCTAGTACCTGCTAGCTTTCATGCGTATTTTTCTTGACTCCATCTTGTCATCTGGCAGTATGTCCCTTTCCAGGTAATCCAATAGTGGCTTTGTCCAGCTATCAGCACCTGTCTCATCGCTAATGCTAAACACATTGCTTATCTCCTTGTTAATAGCTGGCACAGCTAAGTGAGCAATGGGGATATTGCTGAAGCTGCATTTCCCAAGTGCGGAACCTAGGTTAGCTAGTGCGTCAGCTTTCGTATTCTGGTCTCTTGGTACCTGTTGTATTGTGAACTCTTGAAAGAGCAGCATTTTTTATTTGACCAGCTCCAAGTAAAGAGACATCTTTGAGTCTTTAGCTGCGTACTCTCCCTTTACCTGGCTAACGATTAGCAAGGAATCACTATATACCTGCAACCTGGTTGCTCCCAAATCATGAGCCACAGTCATACCTGCAATCAAAGCTTCATACTCGGCTTTATTGTTAGTAGCTTTAAAATCACAACAAATAGATCGTACTATCATGCCCCCTTGTGGCGATTTTAGGACTATACCTAGCCCAGCTCCTCTAAAGGTGGAAGAACCATCTACAAATAGTTTCCAACTACCTGCAGGTGTTACCTGATTAATATGTCGTACTTCCTCATCTACTGATGCAGCTAGGTTAGGACTAAAGTCTGCCACAAAATCAGCTAGCGCTTGTGATTTTATAGTCGTTCGGGGTTGTACCTGATGTCATAGGCGCTAAACAGCCCATTTGCTCATCCTGCCAGTATATTCAGGTTTGCGTAGTACAGCTTTTATAGGATAATTAGTCATAACACATATAGGATAAGCCTCGAAATAATGTCGGAGTTTCCTTGAAGCTGTATATAAAGCTAACACCAATTTTTCTAAAGAGGTGTACCTGGTTTCTGCATCAAGTAAAGATTTACTGATATAATACACGGGTAGCTGCTGATTGTCAGCTTCCCTAGCCAGTACTGTGCTAACAGCTGTGCTACTCACAACTAGATAAAGCTGTAAAGTTTCACCTTGCTTTGGTTTGGAAAGTACGGGTGGAGTAGCTAGGTAAGCTTTAAGTTGCTGTAAAGCAGCTTCATGTTCTGTCGTCCAATCAAAACCTTTATTTTTCTTAAGTACATGATAGAAAAGATGACACTTATCTGATGATCTAGAGATTAAACGATTGAGCGCTGCTACTCTTCCTGTCAGCTTCTGAACCTCTTTCAGGTTTTTGGGTGATTGGATATTGATGAGTGCTCTGATCTGATCTGGGCTAGCTTCAATTCCTCTCCGCGTTACTATGTAACCTAGGAACTTACCAGTTGGTACCCCGAATGAACATTTTGTTAGGTTCAACTTCATATTGTATTTTTTCAAAACATCAAAGTATCCTGTAGGTGAGATACATGATCTCCGGCTTGCTTGGATTTGACTAGCATATCATCGACGTAGACCTCCATTGTGTCCCCTAGCTGCTTTTCAAACATCTTGTTGACTAGGCGCTGATAGGTAGCACCTGCATTTTTAAGACCAAATGTCATAACTTTATAGCAATAGATACCTCTTTCCGTTATGAAAGCCGTTTTTCTTGGTCTTCTGGGTCCATCAAGATCTGGTTGTATCCTGAGTAAGCATCTAGGAACGTGAATCTTTTATGCCCCGCCGTAGCATCTACCAAGGCATCAATGTAAGGTAGGGGAAATGGATCTTTGGGGCAAGCTTTGTTTAAATATGTGAAATTGATACATACTCGCCATTTGTCGTTCTTCTTTCCTACTACAACCACTTTAGCTAACCAGTCAGGTTATTTGACTTCCCTAATCTTACCTGCTTGCAGTAACTTTTCTACTTCCTCGTTGATGATCAGGTTGCGTTCGGGTGCGAATTTCCTTCTCTTTTGTTTAATAGGTTTGTGGTTGGGATCCACATTCAGCTTGTGAGTGCAAATGGAAGGGTCAATTCCAACCATGTCTTCATGCGTCCATGCAAAGCAGGTGATGTTATTTTTTAGGAATTCGATGATCCTGGCCTTTTCCTCCGATGGTAGGGATGCTCCAACCTGTACTGTCTGTTCTGGCATTGCAGGATCCAGCACCACTTCTTCAATGTCCTGTTCTTCGGGTTTGCTAGGTGCGAGATGCTCCTGTAATTGCTAGATGACCTCCTTCTTAGGTTTGAGAGAGATGTTGTACCCTAGCTACCTTTCTGTCCCCCTTGATTTCTTGCCCTCCCCATTGGGTGGGAAACTTGATGGTTTGATGGTAGGTGGATGGTACAGCTTTCATCCTGTGAATCCAAGGTGTACCCATAATAACATTATAAGCTGAAGGACAATCTACGACACTAAACCTGGTTTGCAGATTGACTCCTTTGGCATAGGTGGGCAGTGTGAGTTCAACAATGGTGATGGTAGGTTCTCCATTGAAACCGTATAGGACTGTTGACTTCCTGATGATATCCTCGTCACGTAGTCCCATGCTTTGTATGGAATTCTTAAATATGATGTTAGCAGAGCTTCCATTGTCTACCAACACTCTCTTGATCAAGCAGTTGCTGATAGTGAGGGATATGACTAGCCCATCATGATGATTAGCTGCAGAATAGGTTAGTCCACAAATTTCTGAACCTCCTGAGATAAAATTGACTACCTTGTCATGTGTCGGATCAAGTGGTGGCCCAGCTGGTTTGCTGTTGCTGTCCTTGCTAGGTTCATCCTTCTGACCCTTCTTCCCCATTAGATGCTTTAGGTAGCCTTATTTCAACGGCCAAGCTACTTCTTTCCTGAGAGCTTTGTAATCTTCAGTTAGATGACCATGGTCGCCATGGTAGCTGCACCACTAGGAGGTGTCTTTTTGCCCATTGGGTTTGTCAGTCTTCCTGGGCCACCTAGCTGCTGAACCTAGATTTTCCAAGGCGTTCACCACACCTTCTGGATCAACATTAAAGCAATAGGAAGATAAAGGAGGGAAATCTGTACTGTTAGACCTGCGAGGAGCTTCCCTAGCTACGCTGCTAGCTTGATCACGCTTCTGGTATGGCTGATGACGCCAATCGTTGCTTTTGTTGTTGTTGTTATTCTGAGTTTTTCTATCGTAGCTAGATTCTCCTCCATACCTGGATGCATCATCCTATTCTACGCGGATCTCAGCCATAGCTCTGGCCCTGACTTCTTCAAAGGTACTACATGGATACCTGGTTAGTTCATAATGTAAGCGGGATTTAGGGATCAAACCTCTCCGGAATGCTTCGATAGCTGTTGGGATATCCAGGTTCTTCACAGAAATCATTTCCCTGTTAAACCTGTCTAGGTACTGTACTGGCGTACAGCTTCACCTGTTTTTCGTATAATGCGGTACAGGTCTCCTGTATGTTTCTCCAGCACCCTCCTGCTAGCAAATTGCTGATAGAATTTGTTAATAAGAACAGAAAAGTTAGGGATAGTACCAGCCCTGAGGGTAATGAGCCATTGTAAGGCAGGTCCACCTAAGGTGGCTCCAAAGAACTTGCACATTGTAGCTTCAAGGAGGCCTTCTGGGATAGGCAGGGTCCACATCTTCTGCTTGTACTGGTTCACGTGATCGTATGGATCTGGGGTTCCATCATACAGCTTGCCAAATGGGGCTAGATGCAGCTTCTTTGGAATCATGGCTCTAGCTATTTCTTCTATGAAAGGTGACTTAGTATAGCCATCAGAGGTCTCCTCAGCTACAGGTGTAGGTGCCCCTGGCATCTTTGTTAGCATCCGCATCATCTTCCTGTTTTGGTACTCAAGGAGAGCCAGCTTTGTAGCTGTGGGATCCGTATCCTCCAGGTTGGGGTCCTCCGGAATGTCCTCAGCGTCTTCATCAGCACTAGCTTCTGAATCAGTCAACTCAAAGACTCGAGGTGTCATGCCAGTACGTCGTCATGAAGATTTCTTGGCGTTACTCTTAACTGATTCTAGTTCTTTTTGCAAGTTTTCAATGATCTTGTTGGGCTCTGTTTGAGCTTCCTATAGAGATGCGAGAGCATCTCTCATTTTCTCAGGAGTGAATTCGGCCATTTGAAGTTGGGTGTTTTTAAGAAGGAATTGATAATGGATGTTTAGATAAAATCTAGCTGTAGGACCCACAGTGGGCGCCAAACTGTTTATGCTAAATTCTGCTAAGGCAAAACCTAAGCTGGGAACTACAGCTAGAGTGCTGCTATGTAGCTTGGAAGCTGCTGAACATAGCTAGGACGAGTAAAGAAAGAAAAACAGAGACAAAAACAAGACACCAGAGATGGTGACGCGGAAACCCGTGGAATAAGGGAAAAACCACGGGTGGCTTTGAGTCTACCAATCCACTATACTTTTGATTACAGACCTAGTGCTTTTGTATCTATGTAGTAAGTAATTTGTAAACTTTAAGAGAACACTGCTCGTATTTTGATATGTAAATGATAAGTGCGTATGAACTTGTGTCCCTCTACAATCATTTGAGCTATATATATATAACAAAGAGAATATATCCGTTTGAACCAGCATCGTCTTGTAACCGCTCTTAAATCTCCATGCATATCTGCCATTAATGCTGCTGAGCAGGATCTTTGCTCGTGATTGCCTTCCTGTGCTTATGGCTTTTATTCCTCTACATCTTCGAATCATAACGTCTTTTTAATGAAGCTGCGTTTCTTAGCTGGGGAGCTTTAGCTGGCTCTCTTTAGTTGGTGGTCTTCAAGCTGGATTCTTTAGCTGGAAGTCTTAACCTGGGAGTTCATAACTGTAATGACTTTTAACCTGCATAAGTAGCTGCATAATTTTCGTGGCATAACAAAGACAACTTAACTCACTTAACAAAATCATCTCTACTATTTTCACAAGCCTTTTAAGTAAGTGAAATCAAAAAAAATTTACAAGATAAGCGCAAGGAACAATGAGTGAAATTAAAATCATCTCTACTATCTTGTTGTTGAAGTTAAAAGATAAAGAGAAAAATAGAGAAAACAAAGATAGAGTTTGAAACAAAATAATCTTATATTACTGTTGGATAAGTGATAGTTGATAAAAGCTGAATAAAAGACTTAAGTAGATTAAATAAACCAAAAAACTACTTCCTAAACATAAGCCATTTAAACCCAAGTAGAATCCCACTAACAAACTTGACTTGGTAAAAACACTAAATAACAAACTTTCCTAATACTCTTGCCACTAACCCACTAACTTAGAAAAACTAACAAACTAACTGACATTAGCTTAGACGCTGGAAACTAACTTCCTAAATACAATGAAACAAACGTTTGAATCATTCTAACACTCCCCTTTAATTCAAAATCTCATGTCACAACTTCTTCAATGATTTCATATTGCCATGAAATTCAACTAATGCCATGAACACGACCACACGACGACAAACTTCAATTTGAACTCGACCACAAACACGACCTCGACTACGAACACGACCTCAAATACGACTTTCACCACACATGACTTTAGAAGAGCCAATCCTCTTCTTCTTCAACCTTTTGAGCAAGATTGGATTGCTCTTTCTCTTTCGCATCCCTTTGTTTGTCCCAGCATCGGTCGACTTTATGACCAAATCTTTTGCAATAGTAACACTGCAAGCTACTCATACGCCCTCCATTTTGTTATTGACGCTGACCCATACCTCGACTATCACCACTTTGACCATAACCATGACCGTAAACACGTCTACCACGACCACGACTACCAAAGCTACCTCTACCTTAACCACCAACATATGCTCCCCAATTTTGTGAAGGCTGCCCCTTCACTTGAAATGCCTTGTCTTCTCCTTCATCATTACTCTTAGGAAAAACTGTTAATTACCACCTTTTACAAACAACATTTCGTAAATTACCACCTTGAAGATTTTTTTTTCTAAATCACCATCTTTTATATGCAAATCTTTAAAAACTCCCACCTGTTAACGTTTTCTGTCAAGAAATCTGTTATGTGGGTCCCACATATTATTATTTCCCTTTTTTCTGTTTCCTCTCCCCATTTCTTACTCCACTCCCTCTTACTCTGTTTTCCTCTTCACTTACCACCACTACTAGGGATTTGTTACCCCAATCTTTCTCTCTCCTCCACATATCTCCCTGTTCTGTGTCTCCTTCCTTGTTGCTGACTGTTGTCAAATCCATTGTTGTCAAATAGGAGCATTAAGAATTAACCGAAAAACAGAGAAAGTAATAAGCAATTTCTGGACCCGGTGACACAAGTGAGAAATGAGGGGTATGAGGTTGATTCATACACAAAGATATCTAGGTCTCTCAGGCGTAGAGATGTTGTTAAATTATCTGAGGTTATGTTGGATTGTCCATACAAGCTCATAGACAAAGAGTGTACCTGGGTTTTAAAGTATCAATATTAATATAAATAGGTTTTACCCATAAGAAACCAAGCATAGAAATTGATTGAACAATTTTACCAAGACCCAATTCATCAGCAAGGATGACATTAATATCATTTCTCCGGCTGTAACAAGAAATAGTACCACTTATTGCAAGTATAGAAGCAAAAAAGTTGGTTTCATATGACAAGTTCATATGAAAAAACACATGGAAAAAGAAATAAACAAAAGAGCTCAGAGTGATTGCACCCAAACTGAGCAAAAACATAAATTCCTCTGTTGATTCAGAGAGGGCAAATTTTTACAAGCTCAGGTTCATGTGTGAAGAGCCCGCAAAGAAGGCATCTAAAACACAAGCTCACATGAATTAAGTATTCTCTCAAGGGAATTGTATCAAATTCTCGATTTCGTGCTTACCCAGACATAAATTAATTAATTCTCAGCGTTAAATTTGTCAAAAGGAAGTTTGATGAAGAAGATTATGGAGGATATGAGGAATGTTGGCTACACAATATAACTTATAGCCAAGAAATGCTTATATAAAGCAAGAAGGTTTGAAGATGCTTGTCTCGTGTTAGACCAAATGGAAGCGAAGAAGATGCCTATCTCGTGTTAGACCAAATAGAAGATGCCCTTCAGCAATAAGGAAGGAGACACAAAGAGTGAGTTATATGGAGGAGAGAGAAAAATTGGGGTAAAGAAATCCCTAGTAGTGGTGTTGTGTGGAGAGGAAAACAGAGGAAGAGGAATAGGAGTGAAAATGGAAAAAGGAAACAAAGATGGAGGGAAATAAAACTATGTGGGACCACATAACGATTTTCTTGACAGAAAACAATAACAGGTGGGAGTTTTTAAGGATTTGCATATAAAAGGTGGTAATTTATATAAAAAAATCTTTAAGGTGGTAATTTACAAAATGTTGTTTATAAAAGGTGGTAATTAACAATTTTTCCTACTCTTATCAATTCTTTTTTCACGAGCCATTAAAGAACTCATCAACTCATCAAATGTATAAGTTGACAAGTCCTTAGACTCCAATATTGCGGTAACATGTTTATAATCCTTTTCTCTGCTAAGACATCTCAACGCTTTACCTATAATAGTTTCATTGGTGATGGAATCACCAAAAATTCTCATTTGACTTACAATTCCTGAGACACTAGATAAGACTTTTTGAACAGACTCGTTACTTTTCATAGCCAAACTATCAAAACTACAATGTAAAGTTTGTAGTTTAACGACAATAATCCTTTTTTTCACCAAAAAACTCTTGCTTGAGAATATCCGACACTTGCTTTGCGGTTGACGCATCAGAAATTCGAGGAAAATCTTCATCTCTCAATGCTGATTGTATGCAAAAAAGGGCCTTCGCATCCTTCTTTCGACTTTCACGAATAGTTTGGCTTGGTTCAACCGGTGGCTATGCTAGTTTCTTGTAGCCATGCTCCACCATATCCCAAAGATCTTGGGACTTAAACATTATTTTCATTTTCAAACTCCACAAATGATAATTTACACCCTTAAATATTGGAAGTAAGGGTTGCGACGACGAGTTTATACTATTAACTGCCATAGTTACACTGACTGTGTTTAACACTCAAATCTCACGATTATTCATTACTCATGACTGTACTTTAAAGGTTTAGATCAAACCCGTATTAGCTCTTATACCATGTTGAAAGTAAAAGATAAAGAGAAAAATAAAGAAAGCAAAGATAGAGTTTGAAACAAAATATTCTTATATTACTGCTGGATACATTGGTAGTTGGACTCAAATATATTAAACAAACTAAAAATTGCTTCCTAAACTTAAGCCCTTTAAACCCACGTCGAATCCCACTGACAAACTTGACTTGCTAAAAACACTAAATAACAAACTTTCCTAATACTTGCCACTAACCCACTAACTTAGCAAAACTAACAAACTTACTGATATTAACTTAGACTTAGGAAACTAACTCCCTAAAAATAATGAAACAAATGTTTGAATCATTCCAACACTTGCTAACCAACGCTCCTGGACATTAACATTCAATATATTTCCCAATATGAGCATTAATTTTACGGGTTGGTGGGTGTGACTATTATTGTTTATGTTAGCCACAGGTTGGTGCATTAGCTATTGGCTTGATAAAATTATTCTTATGCTACACTACTTATACATTATTATTATTCTAAACTCCAACAGAAAAAATGAAAGAATTAGAAGCCTACTGCAGGTACAATAGCCATGGTATGCAAGTTGGGCCCTCAAAGCACATCCAGGCATATAGCATATTGCTTCTTACAATGTTCAAGAATTAGAGGCTGAAGAGTTTATCTTTGTTGTCTGATTTGCCGTGGGTGGTGGTGGGCGATTCTAATGATATACTCTCGAATGATGAGAAGTCGGGGCAAAATGATAGGGAGAATTGGATGTTACGTGGATTTAGGGGAGGCGGTGGATTATTGTGGGTTGGTCGATGTGCTATATATTGGGCCTAAGTTCACTTGGTTCAATAATCCTGATGGGGAGGCATTTGTGGAAGAGAGATTAGATAGAGCCTTGGTGACGAGTGCATGACTGGCCATTTTCCCAAATGCAGAAGTACGCAATGTGGTTGTATCAAAATCGGATCATGGACCTATTTTACTTCAACTTGAAGGCGTGCGCATTATTGGGAAGCGTTCTACAAAACGTTTTTTGTTGGGAGGAGTGTTCGATTGTGGTGGAGGATAGTTGGAAGGGTGAGGCCAATGTGGGTGTTCTGGTTCGTATGAAGCAATGTGGAGCGAAGCTACAAAGGTGGAGTGAGGAGAAATTTGGGAACTTAAAAAAACGGAAGTCTGACGGAACAGAATAAGTTGAAGATGCTGAGATTGATGCCGTGTATGGAGTTTGACATGGCTGCGTATCGAGAACAGTGTGTGCTGGTAAATAAATTATTGCTGGAGGAGAGTTCTTATTGGAGAAGCAGGGCTCGTGAACTGAAAGTGGCGGAAGGTGATTGTAACACGAGATATTTTCATCAAAAAGCGAGGGAACGAGCTAGGAAAAATCGAATTACAAGGCTGGTTGATGATAATGGCGTGGTAGAGGAGGATTTTAAGGAGATGGGTAATGTTGTAAACACCTATTTTGAGAGGTTGTTCAAACACACGGCTGGTAGAGATATGGGAGAGGTGTTGGGTGCCATTGGTAACAGATTAACTGAGCATGACAATTTAATACTCTCACAAGACTTTACGGGTGAGGAAGTTCGGGCTGCCTTATTCCAAATGCATCCTAATAAAGCCCCAGGGCCGGACGA
Source organism: Patellifolia procumbens (assembly GCA_947645195.1). Lineage (NCBI taxonomy): Eukaryota > Viridiplantae > Streptophyta > Magnoliopsida > Caryophyllales > Amaranthaceae > Patellifolia > Patellifolia procumbens. Next base: position 520,647 of record CANSGD010000759.1, on the reverse strand, counting down.
TATGTCTCCTTCTTTCTTTCAACAGTTCTGGCATGTTGTTGGCTATGATATTATTGAATTATGTCTTGGTTTTTTAAATCATGGTTTGTTGTCGTTGTCTATTAATGCTACCACTATTGTGCTTATTCCTAATGTTAAAAACCCTGAAACTATGTATGATTTTCGTCCTATTAGTTTATGTAATGTGGTTTATAAAATTATTTCTAAATGTCTGGCAAATCGTATGAAATGCTTGTTGTCTAGTATTATTTCGGAGGAGCAAAGTGCATTTATCCCTGGGTGATTGATCGCGGACAATGTTTTAGTGGCGTATGAGGTGTTGCATCATGTGAGGAAAAATAAGGAGAATGGGGATTTGGTTTTGAAGTTGGACATGAGTAAGGCGTATGACAGAGTTGAATGGGATTTTCTCGAGGGAGTTATGAGAACAATAGGTTTTAGTGAGAGGTGGGCGTCGTTGGTCATGAGATGTGTGTCTACTGCAGGGTCTAGAGTATGCTTGAATGGTGAATTACTTGGTCAGATTATTCCGGAGCGTGGTTTAAGGCAAGGGGACCCTTTGTCGCCCTATCTTTTTATCTTGTGTGCGGAAGGCCTAACGAGTCTTATTAGGACGGATTATTTAGGAGACCTTAATGGTGTTCGGATTGCTCGCGGAGCGCCTAGTGCGTCGAGTATGTTGTTTGCGGATGACAATTTGATGTTTTGTAGCTCCAAGGAGAACTAGGCACGGAAGCTTAGGGATCTGCTTGAAACCTATGCTCATGCTTCCGATCAACTTATTAACTTTGATAAATCTTCGATCTCGTTTAGTCCGGGAGTGAAAGAGGAGGTGAGGAGTAGTATTAAAACCATTTTGGAGGTTACGGAGAGGGAGGGTAATAGTCGTTATTTGGGACTTCCGGCTCATGTTGGTAGGAAAAAGAAGGATGTGTTTGCTTATTTGAGGGAAAGAGTTTGGAAGAAAATGCAAGGGTGGAAAGCTAAACTTTTGTCGAGATCTGGGAAAGAAGTGTTACTTAAGGCCATAATTCAATCGATGCAAACTTATGCTATGAGTGTGTTTTTGCTTCCGTTAGGCCTCTGTGATGAATTAAAAAAATGATGAATGACTTTTGGTGGGGTAGTAATAAGGATAAGGGTATTAGATGGATTGGGTGGGAGAAAATGTGTATGCCAAAAAAATTGGGTGGGATGGGTTTTCGACTCCTCTATGAGTTAAATATGGCAATGCTTACGAAGCAAGGTTGTCGTCTTTTGGCCAACCCGACCTCGCTAGTGGCTAGGGTCTTAAAGACCAAGTATTATTCTCATGGGACTTTCTGGGAAGCAAAAGAGGGGAGTGTGGCGAGCTATACATGGCGCGGTATTGTTAGAAGTAGGCAAATTCCTGAAGGGGGCTGCTGGTGGCGAATAGGTAGAGGTGATCGGGTGAGAGCGTGGTATTATGCCTAGTTGTTTAAGCGGGGGGAAACGAGGATTCAGTCTCCTCGGGTGGATGAGTTGGATGATTTAAGGGTTGAAAACCTTATGTGTGTGAATGGGGTAAGAAGGGAATGGTGTGAGGATACGTTGCAGCAATTGTTTACTGAGGAAGATAGGAAGGCTATTTTAGCCATCCCTCTAGGTGTAAGTGGGGAGGAAGATGAGTTAATATGGAAGGAAGATTCGAAGGGGGTTTATACGGTTTGTAGTGGATATTGGGTGGCAGTGAATCAACGCAAGGAAGGGTGGAGTGGCGATTTTTTGGATACTCAAATCTTGCGTAGAGTGTGGCGTATGGAGGTCCCGAGGGTCGTGAAGGATTTTGTTTGGAGGTGTTGTCGGGATGTAATTCCGGATAAAGATATTATAGGTAGGCGTATTGGAGGTATAGAAATGGGGTGTGACTTTTGTTCGAATGAAGGGGAGAATATTATGCATGTGATATGGTCGTGTATGCGGCTGAGGTATGGAGAGCTTGTAATTTCATTAATATGGATGATTTTACAAATGTGAGTTGCTTTAGGGACTTGATAGGGGCGGTGCTAGATGGATATGAAGCTCGGAAGGCATTGTTGATGGTTGGGATTGCTTGGCGTTTGTGGGGAGCTCGTAATGCTAGAGTTTGGAATGAGGAAAGGGTGGAATCTAATCTGATTTATGTGCAGGTTCTGGATTATTTACAGGAACGGTGGTCAGTCCATCGACACGAGTTCGAGTGCCAGCGCATATCAACACTAGCGAAGTTTGGCGGGCACTTGATGCGAGATGCTGGAAAATTAATGTGGATGCTGCCACGTTTTTAGAGAACAACCAATGTGGATGGGGTGTTGTGGCTCGTGGAAACAATGGTGCGGCGCAAGCATGCTGTAGTGGGACTTGGCGTGGTGTTTGGAAGGCTGACATAGCTGAAGCGTATGCTCTAATGGTGGCAATGCGGTGGGCGAAACGAAGTGAAATGCAACATGTATGCTTCGAGGTGGATGCCCAAAAGGTGTTCAATGCTGTAAACTCTAATAACGTAGTCTATACGAAGTTTGGTTGTTAATTTCGAGTTGTAACTCTGTGGTTTCTCATTTTGAATGTTGTGCTTTCTCTTTTGCCCGACGAACGGCTAATGCAGTTGCCCAAATTTTAGCTAGAAATGCGCTGGATAACGGAACATTTACAGAATCCTCCCTACATTTGTATGGACGTTGAACGTAAAATGAATAGATGGAGGGACTTTGCTTCAAAAAGAAGCATTAGAGGCCAAACTCGACTAATATTGCATGCATGCTTTGATGGCCATCACGGGCTAGGCGTGCTAGCCATGCGACAAGTGAGGATAAGCCCACGAATGCATATAGTCCGACATGTGTTATGGGCTATGTTGGCTTTGAAGCCAAATAACCCATCAACAAGCTCTTGAGTTGCATGCTCTTCCTTCATTTGTTAACCTTTCAAGTTTAAGGTCCTTGTTATAGACGTGGAAGCACATTTATCACTGGAATTAAGGTATAAATTCAATTTAACTTAAAACATCATTAAGACTTGGTATGTGTATACTTTTTTCTTTTTGAAGAAAGAAAACTTGATAAGAAAGGTATAAACTATATTTGATCTTCTATAAAAGGGTTGTACTTTTGATTAGGAAAAATTGTGAATAACCACCTGCACGATACACCTATTTCAAAATAACCACCCCATTTTTGTTTGTGTTTAAATAACCACCACTCATTTCCTTAACTTTTTCAAATACCCACCTGTTAATAGGAATGGCAATGGATCAGACTCGGATCGGACTTACCAAACTCCAAGTCCGCTCCATTTCAATCGGACTATGATTTTTACACTCCTATTAGGATTTGGACTATATATTATCGGATTCGGACTCAGACTTTTTCCTTCGGATTGTTTAGGACTCGGATCGGATTCGGATTAAATCACCATATTAAATAACCAAAACACATCTTTAATATAAATTTTTTAATGTTTTACTTAATTTCTTATAATGTAAATCTATTATTTCTATTAAAATGTATTTTTAATCTATTAGTTGACGAGGTAACAAGTAATAATCGGACTTTAGTCGGATTCGGATCGGATCTTACCTAGGTCCAACTCCTATCGGATTTCATTCGGACTTTTATGTTTTCGGATTCGGATCGGACTTTTTCTTTCGGATCGAATCGGACTCGGGTCGGAGTCAGACTGAATTGCCATCCCTACCTGTTAACGGAATTTTCTAACGCCGTTAAGTGTGATACTCAAATTCTTACTAAATTATCCTAACTCCCTTCAAAATTTCACTAATTACCTTACTAATCTATAATTTAACTGGTAAATCATGATTAACATTTTTAAAAAAAAAATATTCAATTTTACAATTTTTAAAACTATATATTTTTTATATATGACACGATAATGGACACAAATTTCGAGACAATATTTAATCGCGTTTTTAATACTCAAGACGACGTTTTTTCGAAAAACGGACACCACCGTATGCCCTCTGTAGGCACGAATTTTGAGATTCCCTACAAAACGAGTACCTACAAGCCGGCTTTTCGGGCACGTACTTCGAGACGTCTTTTTCGGACGGAATACAAAGTTTTTTCGAAAAACGGACACCGGCTTGTAGGTACGACGGTGTCCGTTTTTCGAAAAAACGTGTTCCATCCAAAAAAATTGTCTCGAGTATGTGCCCAAAAACCCGGCTTGTAGATACTCGTTTCGTAGGGAATCTCAAAATTCATGCCCATAAAGGGCGTACGGTGGTGTCCGTTTTTCGAAAAAACGTCGTCCTGAGTATTAAAAACGCGAATAAATATTTTCTCGAAATTTGTGTCTATTACCGTGCCATATATCAAAAATATATAGTTTAAAAATTGTATAATTGAATAAAAAAATATTTTAAAAATATTAATCATGATTCGGTGTCCGTTTTTCGAAAAAACTCTGTATTCCATTCGAAAAAAGCGTCTCGAAGTACGTGCCCGAAAAGACGGCTTGTAGGTACTCATTTAGTAGGGAATCTCAAAATTCGTGCCCATAAAGGGAGTACGGTGGTGTCCGTTTTTCGAAAAAACATCGTCTTGAGTATTGAAAACGCGATTAAATATTGTCTCGAAATTTGTGTCTATTACCGTGTCATAAATCAAAAATATATAGTTTAAAAAATTGTAAAATTGAATAAAAAAAGATTTTCAAATTGTTAATCGTTATTTGACCAGTCAAATTATGAATTAGTAAGGTAATTAGTGAAATTTTGGAGGGAGTTAAAAAAGTTGAGCCCTAAAACTAACGGTATTAAGATTTTCCGTTAAGAGGTGGATATTTCAAAATGTGAACATAAGTAGAGGTGGTTATTTAAATGCAAAAAAATTTGGGGTGGTTATTTTGAAATTGGTGTATCTTACAGGTGGTTATTCACAATTTATCCTTTTGATTATTCCTAAAAAGTCCTAACTTTAATAGTAGTTTGAATTAATAGGTATTGGCAACCTGTGACCTCCTGTAGCAAGTTAAGCTGACACACGTGACTTGCACGTGATTAGTAATTGTATATTTCTTATTTTCAACCATTTTTTCTTCATTATTCTTTTGAATTAAAATCTTTTCTATTTTCTCCCTTATTTTATTTCTCTTTTCTTAAGTCATTTTGAGAAATTTTTTATTTGATCCTAATTATATACTAGCTTCTAAACCGAGCAATGCCCGGGAGATGTCGTATTTATTTTATGCAATGTTTTCAACTAATTCATACTCCCTCCGTTTCTTTTTGTTAGTCCTACTTTCCGTTTTTGTCCGTTTCTTTTTGTTTGTCCTACTTTTTCATGTTTCCTTGTATGGCAAAATTACATCACCCATCTACCCTTACTTTATCACTTTTTGGTCCCACGTGTACATTAAAAGTTTCTTTCACATACTTTAATCACCACATTTATTATAAAATAAGTGGACTCCTTACTTGTTGTCCCCACCCACATGCATATGACATCATCTTTCTTGGCATTTGGAGCTACAGTAATGGGACAAACAAAAAGAAACGGAGGGAGTATTATTTAAAAGGGATCAAACTCAGTGGAACTAAATGTGTATTGTAATTTAAACTCGAACATGCTAGTACATTTATTTTACCTAAATTTGATTGAATTGAAATTAGTTTTGATGTTTTTGGTATTTTATTAATTCGATACGACTTGAATATATTTCTATCTAATAATTTGTCATTGTATCTAAATTGAATTAGATGGTTTTTTACATGTCCAACTAGAGTGGGAATTTAGAATTAAGTGACATTGTTTTCTTAGTTAACTCTATTAGTTTAAAAGTGATAAAACTCGATTGCCCTCGCAAGTTATTTAGCATTGGATTTATTTAAGCTTCATTGGATCTAAATTAAATTAGTCAGTTCAATTAAATCAATTCAGTTCAATTCAATTTAGTTCAGTTTAACTCATTCATGCCAAATAAAACATGCCCTGAATAAGTAAAATATATGATTTTTTGCAATTTTAGAAAAACGTATCATAAGTGGATCTTGATTCAAAGTATATTTCGAGATAAATTCAACAGTGCAAAAATTATAATTTTATGAGATTTGAAATAAAAGTTATGATTAATTTTATATTTTCATATTGGTAGTATTTTTGGATAAGGAATGTAATGTTATATTTAGGATGCAATTATTCTCTTTGATTATTGTTTATTAAAGATTAAGTTATTAATTTTATATACATAATAATGACGTGGAGCGATGTGGTGTCTCCTTTCACTACGACTTCATTCTCTAGTAAAGATAGATAATATTACTTACAATATACTCACTAGCCATATATGCACGTGATGCGTGCCTCGTACGAAAAATTAATATATAAGGATTTGAAAAAAAATCTACATTGTATTTTCTCTAGTGTATACATATTTTTCATGCATGTAAGTTTTAGTTATTTTGTTGTTTTTAGATGGTGTAATTGTAATCTAAAAAGAGTTTAAATAGTGAAATAATTTAAAATACATAAAAAAGAGTACTAAATATTTGCGAGTAAATTGACAATAGTGATTTAGAAACAAAACGCCAAAAAAGACAAAAAATGTTACAAAAGATTAATGAGATTAATGAACAATGTCATTATCATCATCACTCATGAGTCATGAGTAAAAGTTACAGAAAAATGGGTGTCTATTTATAGATCTCGAGAAAATATAATCATTGATATATTTTTGAATTTTTTTACTTTGTAGATTTATAGATATTTTAGTTTGAGATTTTAAACATTTTTTGCTAAAAATCTGACGGCTATGTTTTGGAAATAAAACTTAATTAGTTAATTGATTTATTTTATATATTTTTTCTTTTCTTAATTTTGGTGTTCACTCCCTCTTCCATTATAGTATAGAGATATGTAGAGTTGAATGTTAATTGGGTAACTTGTAAAACAATACCAAGGATTAAAAGTTTAATTGATATAAATTAAATAAGAGTTTAATGGCTAATGAATCTCTATTATATAAGGGAAGCGTAGGGGGCACCAAAAATAGAAATAGAGAAAAAGAAACAAAAATCTAGGCTTCAAATAAGAATTAAAAAAAGGAATAAATTTAACTATGTAACTACCAAGAGTTTGCATTTTATGCACCAAAAAAAAAAAAAAACAAGAGTAGAGAGCCACTAAAAATAGGAAAATAAAAACAAAAAATAGAAAGAAAATATCCTAAATACTTCACCAAACATTCCATAAAGATAGAAGAATGTTTTTCTAATTGCTATTAAAAAAAGTAGGAAACAACTAAAAAGTAAAAACTTCAAAACAAATGTAACCGACTACTCTTTCTTTTTCACTTCTCTTTCTGTCTTCCTTCCTCTTTCTTCTGTCCTCTTCATTTTAACCTCCATCGAAAGATATGCCCCTATCTAATTTCAACCCCCCTGACTCGAGATAAAAGAAATTGTACCACCGCTGTCGACTTTGGTTATTATTTCCTGCCTGTTCTCACAACCTGATGGCTGACGATGTTCTAATAGAATGCTCGCTATCCAAATAGATGAAGAGATGATGCAGTTGTGTATATAGGGGAGTTCAACTGCTCATTTACTTTTTTGGTTAATGTCATTCAATTATGGGATTCTAGCACACGGGTTTCACCGTTTTTGGTTGATGGTTTTTTTTGTTGTTATAGAATGAGTTGTTGATATATGTTTGATAGGGAAAGTTTATTCTTTTTGCAGATTTTTTGTTGTTTTAATTTTGTGACATTGTCAATTTCCTTGCTTTGTTATCTATTTTACATAAGAAAACCACTTTCCTTCCTTACTATGTGGAAATTACATTGATGTCTGTAACACTTGAAGATATTGAAGTTTGTTAAATTTGTGTATGCGCAGATTTTTAGTGGGAACGGATTAGGAAGTAGATGACAGGAACCTACATTACTCCCATTCTAAATCGACTGCGTTTTATTTGGTGACATATTTCCAATTTTCATCTTTTGAAACTCAATTTTAATTTTTTTCCTCTAATTGAATAATGAATCAAAATTAAATTTAACTTTTGTTTGGTTTATCATTATTTAAGTAAAATTATCTTTAAATTTTGATTGTTTTTTTTCGTTACGTATAGTTCTCAAATGATATTGGTGAATATTGAGAAATATTTGTGGTGCTTGAATTTTTGGAGTTTTGTTTGGTTTTCTGACTTCAAATGTAAGCGGAAGTGTTTTTGGTTATTTAGTATGATTGTTTAGGGGTTGATTTGGGTATATTTTGTGTTATTTGTACTACTTTTTCACTGCAGTGAACACTCATGTTGAGAGGCTTGAAGTTGCCTCTCCGTCCCTATTCTTTAATGTCCGAGGCAAGAAAGTTATAGCACATCATTTTGTAGAATTTATAATGTTTGTATAGCCTTCAAGTGTTTGAATTTTTTCGGTTTTTTTTGAAAGAACTTTAAGTGATTGATTAGTAATTCTAATTTCACTGTCATCCTCCACGGAAACAAATCTCAAATTCATTCTTTGCATGATGAGGTCATTTTCAAATTTATATAGGAAAAATTGATAGGAATAATCCGACCTTTGGCCGGTCTTCCATCAATGGTACCACCTTCAATTAATCCAGGTATAATCCGACCTTTGACGCTCATATTCTCTCATTGGTCCCTCACCTGTTGGTAAGTCATGGTGACCTACAATCATGGGTAATCCTCCTAATTACGTGATTAATAGCTAATTAAGTATATTTAAAACTTCAATTTTTAATTAAAATTTCTAAATCAAAGTTATTAAAAAAAATTTAATTAAAATCCCTTCCCTCCCCCCAGCCAACCCCCCCCCCTCCCCCTTCCTCTGCGCGTGCCACCCCAACCCCTCCCTTCTGCTGCCACCCCCTCCCCCACCGGATTCGCTGCATCTCCGGCGACCGCACTCTCACTGTCACGCACTTTCACTCACTCACTCACACTCAATCACTCACTCACTCACTCACCACTTACCACTATCGGAACGCCGGAGTCACTGCGAAAGGGAATGCAGAGGTGGGGAGGGGAGATAAGGGGGCGGCAGTGGTGGGGGGAGGGAGGGGGCGACAGTGGTTGGGGAGGGAGGGAGGGGGGCGACAGTGGTGGGGGAGGGGAGGAGGGGGCGACAGTGGTGGGGGAGGGGAGGAGGGGGCGACAGTGGTGGGGGAGGGAGATAAGGGGCGGAGTGGTGGGGGAGGGGAGAGAAGGGGGCGGCAGTGGTGGGGGAGGGGAGGGAGGGGGTGGCAGTGGTGGGAAGGAGGGGAGGGAGGGGGCTGGGGGAGGGAGGGGGGTTTTCATTTTCAATATTTTTTTTTAATTTTTTGAAAAGGTTAACGGTTATTTTGGCTAGTCAAACAGGTTGCCATTATTCCATACCATTGAGAGAATATGGGTGTCAAAGGTCGGATTATATCTGGGTTAATTGAAGGTGGTACCACTGATGGAAGACCGGCCAAAGGTCGGATTATTCTTATCAATTTTTCCATTTATATATACACCCGTAACTTTACTTATTACATTCTCACAATTTTATTTAGTTTATTTGTTGCAGTATTAAGATCTTTTTCTTAATGTAGCGTCGTGAACATTTTTCTTGTATATTATTATAAGCTATTAAATGTAATTACACAGTATATTAAACTTTTTATATACTTTAGCATGCATCACGTGCATATAAGACTAGTTGTTAATTAACAAAACTCTCCTCTCCACCCTTTCCTCTTTCTCTTTCACAATCTAAAACGTCAGTCTAGGCGTTAATACACTCTATTTCCTTATTTTACCGCTTTGTTTTCTCCTTTCATCAGTAACCAAACCCTCTCCTTCAACCCGCCATCTCCTATGTTTCAGCCTCGACGCCGCCGACCACCACACCGACGAGCGATTTCTGCGCCGCCAGTGAGCAGAACACCGACGGTGCTGCAGCCTGCAGGTAACGAATAGTTGCGCTGCTTCCTCTGTTTTACTATGTTGCGAATTGGGCTTTTACATAAAAAAAAACAAACAAAATACAAGCAAAACCTTGATATCTACAGACCATGTAATTGACTGATTTATGAGTGCCATTGATGTCGTTCATGGTTTCTTCAATTCCTTTTCAATTCTGTAAGTTATGCGTATAAGTTGTGTGTGTGTGGATTGGTAAGAGTATACATGTTTGTATGGATTGAGTTTAGTAATTTCTCAGTAATATTGGAATTTAGGGGCTGATTAGATAAAGAACAAGGTAAATCAATGGGTATAAGTATAGAACTTATATTGTTGTTAATATATTTCTTCTATAAACTAGCTTGAAGGCGTGGGTTAAATTGCTTGACTATGATTTTGTTTATGCCTGGTATTTATTCAATTCAGCTTCTGATTCAGGAAGTATATAAATAACATGTTGTTTATTGTTAATCTATCCTATAGTTGGGATACAAATGACACCAAATTGCTTAAGGAAATGTGTTTGTTATCTCTTGATTAGTCATGTATAATTAATTAGAAAGTAGGAGGAATAGAGGAACTTTAACTAGTCGCCTATGAGACTCACTTGTTAATACATTTCGAAGAGTGTGGTATTAGTTAAACTTAGACCCTTCATATTTGTAGAGCCTGAGTTCGTAGAAGAGGATTTCTAATGTCACCTTGTTGCTCACCTGAGGTAAAGGAATTTACCCTTGTGTCTGCTAATGTCGATGATGTGCCATAAGTTTTTGTAATACTCTCTTTACTGCTTAAATTGGTAATAGTATGACGTAATAGTAGTTATTGAGTACATAGAATGAAAAGTTGATTCAAAATAAAATCAAGCTTCTTGTTTTATAAATTTATTTGGTGAACAAGTTTTACTACGACTAGAGGATATTTAAGGCAAAGCCTATTTATAGTGGACGGGGTAGACTGATCCCCACCTTAGCCATTAAATGCCCCTAAGTCTATGATCGGAAAGTTCCCTCTAGATCGGTTTGCCTATTTTGGGTGGAGGAAAAACAAAGGTACTTTTCAGCATGAAAACCCAAGGAGTTACTTCAAAACAATGTAAATATAAAAGGAAAGGATTTCAAAAGCAATTTGTTCTACTTACTTCCGCTATTTGTCATCCTCTCAAAAATTTATTGATTCTGACATTGTGTTGTCCCTACACGTGTATGAGTGATCGTTTACTTGTTTTCGCGGGATAAAGGGGAGAGACGCATCGAACCACGAACGAACTCTCTTTTGAATAGTCATGTCCACATATTGAAGTTTGGGGATGTAAAACCCCATTTGAATGTAATTCACTAAAAATTTATCTAAGTTATGCATGAAATGAATTAGAGTAGTTAAACCTTGCTTCGCTCTTGGTTCCAACGGCCGAGAATGGTAGTAGTGTCACAATTATCAGGCAACAGCCTTCGAGACTTTTCTTTTTACTTGTGTTTTTGAAAGAAAACCTTTCAATCTCTCAGGCTGGTAGGTGGGGCATATGATTGCAGTTATTTCCTTTGTTTCCTTGTCTTTGATCTAGCTTGAAACAGTGTGTTACATTAGTTCATTGCTGGTGTATACCTTATAGGAGCATATTTTCTGTAACCAATGACTTAGGTTATCAAATCAACCGGTAAGAAGCGAACTTTCACTCACAAACTTTCCTTCTTCTTTTCTCTCACTTTGTTGCTCAAATCTTCTACAGTTTTTTGTTGAATACATCAAATACTGCTAAGAGCGTGAAACCTCTTTACTATGATATTGTCGGTGTTCCTTTCAATATTAATATCTGTTTAAATGTTTATGTAACACCCTGAATTTCTCTGAAAGTTTCGCGCGTTAATTATTATTATATTAGACGCTAAATCATATTTTGCTAATATATTTTCCGTAAATACTTATATTTTACACCTACATTTTATTTCGAGAATATTTATATATATTTAATGTGAAAACAAGGTGTACCATTGTTTGGTAAACTTGCAATGCTCGTAATTGCATCAATACTTTTAACAAGCAATGTAGCGCTCGTGTTTGTGCAAACTTTATAATGTGATAGTTTGGTAAGTGCGTGTTTACATTACGTTTATAATTATAATTTTTAATTATAAAATTATTAACATATATATATTTATTTTGAGTGAATATATCATTTTTGAAGCATACTATGTACTAGCACTTTACGCACATTTTGTGTGCTTGACTTAGAGGGTCCGAAAATCTGTCATACTATGGGAAAAATATGGAGTCTTGCACAACATTTTTATTCTCTTGTAACGTTAATAACATCAAGAGACAACCTCTTCAATCATCCTCATTATGTCCCTTAATTGTGGCCATCAAAACAACCATTAAACCCCTCCCCCCCCCTAAATCACCGTCTCTTCATTCCCCTTTATGATGGGAATAAAATTCAGAAAATCCACTCCCCTCTCCATCCATTTCACACGCCCCATAGAAGAAAGAAAGGAGAGAAAGAGTTCTTTGCTTTCTTCCCAATTCTTACACTAAAAATCAATTTTATTAGTGGGTTTCAAGCCATTTTTTGCATCGGTTTTCAAGCTTTTCTTAAGTTCGTTATGTTCGTATTCATAGTAAGCGAAGGTGGTGATAATACAGAAGGTGATTAGACTACAATCGAAGCGTTTTACTGCACTCCTCTTGAAGAATAAGGTAACTAGCGTTATTCTATTACGATAGGGAAGAGATTATAAACTTAGGTTGTTAGAATCGCGTTAGAGAAATTAGAATCGCGTTTTACTGCTTGTAGATGTTTAGGATTGTTGCCTTGTATACTTTTCTTGAATTGGACATGTTATATGATGATTTGATCATTATGAGTTGTTGTGAAACTTAGAGTTTGGGTGTCGGAATGAAGGTTGTGAATTAGGGATGTTGTGGGAATTGAGGTTTTGATTTCTATGTGACGTTATGAATGATGGTTGGTGTGGATTTTGGTTGCTTACGACCATGCATGAATGTATGAGTGGGATGTTAGCGTACGAGTATTGGTCGCAAGACACGAGCAGTAGCCGCTCACGACCCGCGAAGGCTAGGTCGAACCTCGCGACGAGGGACTGCCCCTCCGTTCCTTCATGTTTTGGTTTAATTCCTAAATTGTTTACAGCATGTTTATTTGTTGATTATTGGGTCTATATATGTATGTTATGCATGTTGAAGTATGTTTGGGAAGGTTTTGAGTTATTTATTAAGGGTATGTGCCCTACATTGTTGGATAGCTTTTGATGTCGTTTGGTTTGATGAGTGTTGAGGATAATACTTTGAGGTTTGATGAGTGTTGAGGTTTATTTATTAGGGAAATTCTCTTTGGTAGCCCCTAACTTTTATTTTATCTCAGTGGTAACTTTTTGTTTGGCATATTATCAGTGGTAGACCCTAACTAGTGTTAAAATTAAAACCATAGCATTAATTAGTATTTAGCAGTTAATCTGCTTTTAAATTAGCCTTAAACTAGTTGATCCTAGATTAAATTAAACCCTTACCCTGACCCCACTACCTATTTCCCTCCTTCCATTACTATAAAAACAAGCTTTCACCCTCATTCTATTTTCCATCCTTCCATTGTTATTAATACAACCTTTCACCATCCTCACTGCATTCTATCTTCCTACTCTAATTCCATGACTTCTTCATCTTCAAACATAAACCCTAACTTCATGCATACCGCTGCTGTCACCATGGATGGAACACTCGGATTCGTGAAAATAAAGGTTTGTAATTGTGATCCCCCTAACATGCTAGAGGTTCGCATTTCTGAAAGTAGTAGAAATCCTCGAAGGCTTTACTACAAGTGCAGATCTTGTGATGTATTTTGGTGGATGGAGGAAGAAGATGTCGTTAGAGGTGGTACTCTTGAAGGTGGTATTGATACCTTTCAATTAGTTAACATTAATTGAAAATTGGATGACATGAGAAGAAAAATGAAGGTGCTGCTAAATGTCAAACAGAAATTTCACTAAAAAATAAGAACAAAATTATTAAAAAATTAAAAGGAGGTTCATTACATGAACAAAGTACATAATAATGTCTATAAGTATTTGAAGGTCAGCCAAAATGAAATCAAGAACAAAAAAACGTACCTAGAAGATGAAAAATTGATGGATGATGAAGATGTTATAAACTACCCAAAATTAACCCAAGTTGTCACCAAAATTCTTGATGACAATCAAAAACCAATCCCATATTTTTTTCAATATAACTATTATAATCTTTCACTTAAATAATAATTTTGGGTGGAAGGTAAAATTTTTGTTGTGTTATTAATGGAGAAGAATTCAGAGATGAATGTAGAAGAGGAAGGTGAAGAGTTTATGAGAGTGGAGGGAGTTTCAACTTTGGGAGAAGAAATATTTTTGCTTAAGGTGTAGTGGGGTTAGGGTATGAGTTTAATTTAACCTAGGGTCAACTAGTTTAAGGCTAATTTAACAGCAGTTTAACGGCTAAACACTAATAAATGCTATGGTTTTAATTTTAATAGTAGTTAGGGTCTACCATTGATAATATGCCAAACAAAAAGTTACCACTGAAAGAAATTAAAAATGAGGGGCTATCAAAGAGAATTTCCCTATATATTAACTTGTACTTTTCACTTGAGTTGGGAATTGCTTGTGTAAACCATGATTGTTGTATGGATCCTTTTGTGTTCCTTGACGTGTATACGTATGATGATTGTTTGATTTGCACGTATACCTTGTGGTGTATACGTTATTTCTTTGTGTTTCATTGATTCTATGGATGGCATGGTCCTAGGAATTTAAGTTTGATTATACTAAGGGCGGTAGGGTCCTAGGATTTGGTAACTTAACCTTGGGCGTTACGGTCCAATGGTTCACTCACGAGTGGCATGATCCGTTGAGTTTTTCTCTTCAAAAGGGCGGCAGGGTCCCCGGATTCGCAACGCAGGTCTTGGGCGGCATGGTCCACAGGCGGCGTGGTCTGTTGTGTTTGATCTTGATGGTGTGATTTATGTGCTTGTTCTATGGTTTGGCTTTGTTATTAGCATTGAGCTTGCTTATTATGCATGATTATTGCTTATGTTTTGTCGTATGATGTTTTGCACGTAGTGAGCATGCTTTCTATGTGGTATATGTCTTTAGCGTTGCTTCTAATCTCTTCAAGTTTATTATTTGTTTATTATTTGTTTCCTATTTTTGGCTGGGAGAACTACTAGTTACTCCCCACTAGTTGTGGAAGTTATTGAATTATTATGCAGATAATGATGCTGTTTAGGATCGTGACCATTTGGACCGGGATTGTGCGGTTTAAGCTTGTGAGTAAGGAGGTCATGCTAGTTAATGTGGACGAGGACTTTGAGTCAGGAGTTAGGACCAGTTACTTAGTGGGTCTTAAGTAGTTTCCTCATATTTTTGTCGGTTGTTTTGAAACCAAGGATTTTAGTTATTGTCTTTGGATATGGATCTTTACACTTTGAGAACCATTGGAAGTTACCTCGTTGTTTTGGAACTTTGGTTTGGAATGAGGGTATGAGACCTCATTTCCACTTATATATGATGTTTGGAAGTTAATTACTATTTTGAGGTTTATTGTTCATTTTTAGTTTAAATTTTACTCCTTAGAGTAGCATCTCCGTCTTAGTGGTATTTCCGCTACCACAAGTTTTCTATAAATTTTATTTAAAATTTCTTCTTTTCTTTATTATATCGGATGGGATGTTATAGTTGGTATCAGAGCCAAACGTTCCAAAAACTCTCTTTGAGTTGCTACCTATTTCACGAAAAATATGTAAAATTTTAACTAGGATTACTAGTATCTTGGGCTTTAAGTCTAGTGCTTATTGAGAATTACTTGGGTAGGAAAGAAAACCATGGGAACCATTTTTGTTTACGTTATTTGTCGATTACATGCTTACTTATGTGAATTTACTTGACTGATTTAAAGCTTCTGTTTTGAAGAATGCCACCATGACAACAGATGGCTGCTAGAAAGGAAGCCGCTCGTCGTCGCCGTCAAAACCTTGAAAATGCATTCATATCCTTAGCTAACAGAGCTACTACTCCCGCTGTTGGGCAGTCTGCTCTTGAAAGATTTGACCGTCATAGGCCACCTACTTATGATGGTGCAGCTAATCCAGTAGGTTTAGAAGATTGGTTAAGGGAAATGGAGAAGCTCTTTACGGCAACTAATTGCCCTGCTGCTGAAATGGTACCTATTGGAACGTACTACTTGAAGAAAGAGGCTGATAACTGGTGGGGTACGGTTAAGACTTCATGTATGGCTATTGCTGGTTTAGGGTGGACTCAGTTCTCCACCAAGCCGAAGAGGTTTTACCCTGATGAGTTACGTTGGCAAAAACAGGAAAAGTTCCTATCCTTGACTCAAGGGAGCTTGAATATCCAAGAGTATACAGACCGCTTCACAGATCTGTCTAAGTTTGCCACTACTGTCATTCCCACTGAAGTCGAGAGAGTTAAGAGGTATATAAAGAAGATGGATCCGAGGGTATGGACCCTTGTACTGTGTTCAAGAGCGACTACCTTCCAGGGTGCTTATGAAATGGCCATGAGTGTCCATACTTCAATAAAAGAAGAAGAAATTGCGAAGGCTGCATCTGTAAGGAAGCCTTTCCCTTCTATTACTCCTGGTCCGGCTAAGAAGCTGAGGTTTGAACTGAATTTCTGTAGTGGATACCAAGGTCCCAGTTTTAGGGCGAGTTTTAATCCGTCCAAGTGTCGAAAATGTGAGAAGCCTAGTCATCCAGGGAAGGATTGTGATGGATCTACCATTGTCTTCTTCTACTGTAGGGAAGTGGGTCACAAGACTTATGAGTGCCCTAAGAATCTAAGAGCTATTGAAGAAAGGGGTAAAGATCGTGTCTGATATCAAAATGTAGAAGCTTCAGCAGAAAGGGGAACAAGTGTTCCTTTGTATGGTAAGAGATTTGACTGAAGAAGTGAAGTTAGAAGAAATCCTTGTTGTCCTTGACTACCCATACGTCTTTCCTGATAAGTTGCCGGGTATCCCTCCTGAAAGAGATATTGAGTTTAGCATTGACCTCACTCCTGGTATCGCTCCTCTGTCCAAGGCTCCGTATAGAATGGCGCATGCTAAATTGCAAGAGTTGAAGACTCAGTTGCAACAACTGATTGATAAGGGTTTCATTAGACCGAGTGTTTCTTGTGGGGTGCTCCTGTTCTGTTCTTCTAGAAGAAAGATGGGAGTATGCGGCTTTGTATCGATTACCGTGAACTGAACAAGGTGACTATCAAGAATAAATACCCTTTGCCCCGTATTGAGGATCTGTTTGATCAGTTGAAGGGTGCTGTAGTGTTCTTTAAGATAGATTTGAGGTCGGGTTATGATATCGTGTCATTTTATATAGTTTTTCCCCCTGCTTTTGAGCTAAATTGTGCGTCAAATTATGCTCTTAGGAGCTATTTTATGCTAACTCCTGTGTTTTGCGTGTTCTATGTTGAATTACAGGTTTTAGGGAGTTTTCTTCCTATTCTCTGCTATTTTGAGCATCAACATATGATAGGCGGTGTTATGAGGTAGATTTACCGAGTTGCAGAGCTCTAAGGCCACGTTTCATAGGCTTAGAGAGGCGTCTTTGATTCGAAGATTTGGCTTTTGAGCCAAAGGAAGAAAACTGCTAGTCGCCCGATGCCATCAGGCTGGAGTCGCCCGATCAGGCGGAAGCCATGCTACTGGAAGATCGTCAAAACGCCCGATCGGGCGATGTCGCCCGGAGCCATCGGGCGGTTGTTTCTGAGGTGCCCAGTTCCCTGCTAGGCTTGCCAGATGCAAACTGGAGAAAACGTAATACCCGCTCGATCGGGCGGATTTCGCCCGGACCCATCGGGCGGTTTACAAGATGTTGCCAGATGCTGATTTGAGGAAGAATGATTCGCCCGACGTCATCGGACGGTTTAGCCCGATCAGGCGGTTTGAATTTCTGATTTAATGACGCGCGTTTTGTCGCCCGTTTTTAATCCTTTTTCTCTTGTTTTTAGACTTAGTATAAATACAACACTTTGTTTATTTTTAGAGACATCTTATTTTCATTGTAATTTCATTGAGCCCTAGCTTTAGATTTCTAGTTTTTCTCTCGCCATTGTTGATGATTGGATCGTTGCTTTTGTTTTCAATATAGCTTGCATTCAGACTCAATGTTGGTAATCTCTTTGTTTTCGTTTATCCTTTTTAGATTGTTTGTGATTGATTATTGATTTTATTATCAAGTATGAATCTTTACTTTGAATTAGTTTTGTCTTTCTTAGCCATGAGTGAGTAGTCCCCTTTTTTAGGGCTTTAGGGAGGAAAACCATGTTTATGCCATGATTGCTATCTGAATTGCTATAGTTTCTAGGTTTTGATTAGAACGATTGTAATGTGATTTGTTCGTGAATTCATAATTTGTGTTAGTGGCCAATTTCATGAGTTATGTCTAGATAATAATCGTTCGTAAAGATTAATCTTACTTTTAGAGGCTTAGAACACATTAGTGATTCTTATTATGTTGTGACCATACTGCATATGTTGAATCACGAGCGTTGAGACCTGACCATAAGCTTAGCACGTGCTGTAATCGTTCGGCTCTAAACCTAGGTGATATTAGTTATTTGAACCTCTTGAGTGGTATAAGCATGGTGGACCAAACTATTGCCTTAGACTTTTATTCCATAGTTAAATCCTCACTTTAATTCTTGTCTTCCTTAGTTTAATTATTAGTTCAGTTAATCTCCTCTAATTTCATCTGAAGTAGTTAGTTGATTGAATATTAATATAGAAACTCTGTTTCCCTGCGGATTCGACCCTGCTTCTATTGACTACCATAGTTAGAGGACTGTAGGAATTATCTTTGAATAGGTGATACGACTTTAGCCTATCAGGTTATCAGCAGATTCCGTTGTGGAATGGGAAAGTCCTAAGAGTGTTTCTGAGATCCGAAGTTTCCTAGGTCTTGCTGGATACTATCGGAAGTTTGTTAAGGATTTGTAAAAGATAGCTCAGCCGTTGACCAAATTGATGAGAAAGGAGAGCAAGTTTCTGTGGTGTGAAGAGTGCGAAAAGGCATTCCAAGAGTTGAATAAGTGCCTCACTACTGCTCCAGTTCTGACTTTGCTTATTGAAGGGATTGAGTTTGAAGTTTATAGTGATGCATCGAAGCACGATTTGGGTTGTGTCCTTATGCAACAAAGAAAGGTTGTGGCCTACGCCTCTAGGCCGTTGAAGGTGCATGAAAGGAATACCCTACTCATGATCTGGGGTTGGCCGCTGTGGTGTTTGCCCTTAAAATTTGGCGACACTATTTGTATGGAGTTTCATGTTTACCGACCACAAGAGTCTTGAGTATATTTTCACACAGTGTGATTTCAATTTGAGACAAATAAGGTGGTTGGAATTAATCAAAGATTACGATCTACAACTTCATTATCACGAGGGTAAAGCTAATGTGGTTACTGATGCTCTCAGTCGTAGGTTGAAGCATTCTCTTAGTGCGGCTAGAACCTTGCCGAGGGATTTGTGTGACGAGTTTCAAAAGCTCGAAATCGAGGTTGTACCTCAAGGTTCTGTAGAAACTCTTTGTGCTATGAGTGCTTTTGTTCCAAGAATTGAGAGAGAAACAAAAGAATTATCATAAGCTAGAGAAGATCCGAGAAGCTAAAGCTCAGGGATGAGCCGAGAATTTCGAAGTGAATTCCGAGGGAAGTCTGAAATTTACGGGTCATTGGTGTGTGCCTAATGACTTTGAGCTTAAGAAGAAGATTCTTGAAGAAGCTCATTGTACTCCTTATTCTGTTCATCCTGGGGTGATAAGCTTTACAAGGATCTCAAGGCTAATTTCTGGTGGCCTTGTATGAAGAGAGAAGTAGCTGAATTTGTGGCTAGATGTTTGGTGTGTCAAAAAGGTCAAGATCGAGCATCAAAGGCCATGTGGGTTGCTACAACCATTGCCTATTCCCGCATGGAAGTTCGATTCTATCTCGATGGACTTTGTTATGGGTCTTCCGAGAGCTACTGGTGGTAAGAATGTCGTATGGGTGATCGTAGACCATTTGACTAAGGTAGCTCGATTTATTCCGATGAAGAATATTTGGTCTATGGAAGAGTTAGCTGAAGCTTATGCTAATGAAATCATTCGATTTCATGGTATCTCAAAGGATATAGTATCTGACCGTGATCCTAGATTTTTTTCTCATTTTTTGGTTGCTCTAAAAGAGGCTTTTGGTACTAAGTTGAAGTTGAGTACCATTTTTCATGCCGTTATTGATGGGCAAACTGAGAGGACTATTCAGACTTTGGAGGATATGCTTCGTGCTTGTGCTTTGGAATTTCAGGAGTCCTGGTTGAAGTCGTTGAATTTGGTAGAGTTCTGCTACAATAACAACTACCATGCTAGTATCCAGATGGCTCCTTATGAAGCCTTGTATGGGCGAAAGTGTCGTAGTCCTACTTATTGGAGTGACATCCTTGACTCTTTGGTGTTGGGGCCAGAGTTGATTTAGGATACCGTTGAGCAAGTGAAGGTTATCTAAGCTAGAATGAAGTCTGCTCAGGATAGGCAAAAGTCCTATGCAAACCTACATCGGAGCCTATTTCTTACGCCGTTGGGGATAAGGTACTGTTGAAAGTGTCTCCAATTAAGGGCGTGATGAGATTCGGGCAGAAAGGTAAGTTAAGTCCGAAATATGTGGTTCCCAATGAAATCCTCGAGAGAATTGGATAGGTGGCTTACAGATTGGCTATGCCACCCGATTTGTCAAAGGTGTACGATGTGTTCCATGTATAGCAGTTGCGGAGATATCGTAGCGATCCTTCTTATGTCATTCCTATAGAATCGATCGCTATTGAACCGAATCTGACTTTCGAAGAGCGTCCTGTTCAAATCTTAGACCATCAAAATCGTGCCTTGAGAAGAAAGGTGATACTTTTGGTTAAAGTACTTTGGAGAAGCCAAAAGTACGAGGAAGCCACTTGAGAAACGGAATAGTCAATGACGCTTAAGTATCCCGAGCTTTTTGCCCTAGGTATTTCCTTTTGTTATTTTAAGTTTCGAGGACAAAACTTTTCTTAAGGAGGGGAGATTGTAACACCCCGAATTTTATCTGAAATTTTCGTGTGTTAATTATTATTATATTAGACGCTAAATCATATTTTGCTAATATATTTTTGGTAAATACTTATATTTTACACCTAAATTTTATTTCTAGAATATTTATATATATTTAATGTGAAATAAAGTGTAGCATTGTTTAGTAAACTTGCAATGCTCGTAATTGCGTCAATACTTTTAACAGGCTATGTAGCGCTCGTGTTTGTGCAAAATGTATAATGTGATAGTTTGGTAAGTGCGTGTTTACATTACGTTAATAATTATAATTTTTAATTATAAAAGTATTAACCTATGTATGTTTATTTTGAGTGAATATATTATTTTTGAAGCGTACTATGCACTAGCACTTTACGCACATTTTGGTTGCCTTACTTAGAGGGTCCGAAAATCAGTCATACTATGGGGAAAATATGGAGTCTTGCACTGAGTTGCACATCATTGTTATTCTCTTGTAACGTTAATAACACCAAGAGACAACCTCTTCAATCACCCTCATTATGTCCCTTAATGATGGCCATCAAAACCACCATCTATTCACTCCCTTTAAATCACCATCTTTTCACTCCCCTTTATGCTAGGAATAAAATTCAGAAAATCCACTCCCCTCTCCATCCATTTCACACGCCCCATAGAAGAAACAAAGGAGAGAAAGAGTTCTTTCCTTCCTTCACAATTCTTACACCAAAATTCAGTTTTATTAGTGGGTTTCAAGCCCTTTTTGCACTGGTTTTCAAGCTTTTCTTTTGTTCGTTGTGTTCGTATTCATAGGAGCAAAGGTGGTGATAATTCACAAGTTGATTAGACTACAATCGAAGCGTTTTCCTGCACTCCTCTCAAAGAATAAGGTAACTAGTGTTATTTAAGCACGATAGGGAATAGATTATGAACTTAGGTTGTTAGAATCCCGTTAGAGAACGTATAATCATGCTAGGTGCAACTTAGATGATTGTTTGCTTGTAGTTTAACGTAGTGTCATGTTTAGGATTGTTGCCTTTTATACTTTTCTTGAATTGGACATGTTATAGAATGATATGATCCTTGTGAGTTGTTGTCAAACTTAGAGTTTGGGTGTTGGAATGAAGGTTGTGAATTAGGGATGCTGTGGGAATTGAGGTTTTGATTACATTTTCATGTTATATGACGTTATTTGAATGATGGTTAATGTGGATTTGGGTTGGTTTTGGTTGCCTATGACCTTGCGTGAATATATGAGTGGGTTGTCGTACGAGTAATAGCTGCAAGACACGAGCAGAAGCCGCTCGTGACCCACGAAGGCCAGGTCGCACCTCGCGACGAGGGACTGCCCCTCCGTTGCCCCTCGCGATGAGTGGGTGGGTTTTGAGTTATTTCTTAAGGGTATGTGCCCTACATTGTTGGCTAGCTTTTGATGTCGTTTGGTTTGATGAGTGTTGAGGTTTATACTTAGAGTTGTCGACGTAGAAATGCTCGGTGGAGGATAATTCTGCCCTTAACATCTCTTCGCCAAGAGTTATGTACGGGGAATATTGTGACTTAGTCATAATTGATTTCGTACCCAAACTCAGACGACGTTTTTGTGTTATATACCTTAACTTGTATTTTTGACTTTGAATTGGGAATTGCTTGTGTACCATATCGAGTATGCATGCACCATGATTGTTGTATGGATCCTTTGTGTACCTTGACGGGTATGCGTATGATGATTGTTTGAGTTGCTTGTATACCTTGTGGTGTATACGTTATTTCTTTGTGTTTGATTGATCCTATGGACGACATGGTCCTAAGAATTTGTGTTTGATTTTCCTAAGGGCGGTAGGGTCCTAGGATTTGGTAACTTAACCTTGGGCGGTATGGTCAATGGTTCACTCAAGGGTGGCATGATCCGTCGAGTTTTGTATTCGGAAGGGCGGCATGGTCCCCGGATATGCAACGTAGGCCTTGGGCGGCATGGTCCCCGGATATGCAACGCAGGCCTTGGGCGGCATGGTCCAATGAGTCTACTCAGAGGCGGCATGGTCTGTTGTGTTTGATCTTGATGGTGTGATTTTTGTGCTTGTTCTATGGTTTGGCTTTGTTATGAGCATTGAGTTTTCTTATTATGCATAATTATTGCTTATGTTTTGACGTATGATGTTTTGCACGTTGTGAGCATGCTTTCTATGTGGTGTATGTCTTTAGCATTGCTTCTAATCTATGAAAGTATATTATTTATTTCCTATTTTGGCTGGGAGAACTGCTAGTTACTCTCCACTCTCCACTCTCCACTGATTGTGGAAGTTGTTGAATTATTAGGGAGATGATGATGTTGTTTAGGATCGTTACCGTTTGGACCGCGACTGTGCGTTTAACCTTGTGAGCAAGGAGGTCGTGCTAGTCATTGTGGAAGAACACTTTGTGTCAGGAGTTAGGACCAATTACTTAACCTTTAGAAGTTACCTTGTTGTTTTGGAACTTTGGCTTGGAATGAAGGTATAGGACCTCATTTCCACTTATATATGATGTTTGAAAGTTAATTACTATTTTCAGGTTTATTGTTCATTTTTAGTTTAAATTCTATTCCTTAGAGTAGCATCTCCGTCTTAGTGGTATTTCCTCTACCACTAGTTGTCTTTAAATTTTATTTAAATTTGTCTCTTTTATTTATTGTATCGGACAGGATGTCACAGTTTAAATTTTCTTATCTTTTTGTCTTGTGAAGGATGATTTACCGTGTTTTTTGGCTGACTACAAAGACATGGCCATTAGGTAACCTTTATTCGATAATTCCTCTTGATTCTTTTTAGGCTGATCGTCCATTTGCACCTTTTTTCTGGTTTGAGCATGCCCCGACTCAAGTTCTCATCACCAAAGAAATTGCTAGAGGTTTCTGAAAGCTGAAGGTTGGTTAGGCCAAAATTTGACCCTCGTCTGACGCATTATGTCTAATTACGCTTTTACTGTTATGCTTGTTTTGACTTGTCCACTTCAGTATATCATTAGGTGAATAAAAGTCCTTTGTAAGAAGCTTGTATAAAGTGAATACATTATTTAGCATTTGTTTAGAAGCCTGTTATTTACTCTAAAAGGAACTATGCACGCATACTGCATACAACCTCTTAAGCATAGATGCAACGAGGGAGGCTTGAGGAACGAAGAACAGAAATGGCCTAAGTTACAATTATTGGCATTGTGGTAGGGATAAGATTGAGCGATATTTGAATCAAAGTAAAAGTAGGTCAGAAAACAGTGCTTAGGATCTGTATGAAACTAAAAACCCTACTACACCTTTCTACTTATACTTCCTTCTAATTGTCCACCGTCATTGCTTCTTATAATACCACTCTTTCCTTTTCGTCAGTATTCTTCAAACAAACCCTATTCAATCTACAACACCATTACTTAGGCCTTATTCAATTCCCACTGGCTTTAAAGTTATTCCCCTCGGTCCCTGTTTTAGCGTTGTGGTGCCAAAGTTATCGGCTCCGAGGTCCATTCATACTTCTACCCCCTTCAATTGTACTCAACTCACTTCTACACTGTGCATTCCACTGATCTACCTCATTTTTGTTATTCTTGCAGGTCACCCTGACCCCTGTAGGCGAAGTCTGACTAACATTGATAGTACAAATAACTTTCCATACTATTTTCAGGTGCCACATAACAAGCTGTTTAAATTTCAGTCAACAAACGTGGTGCATACACATGATACACCTTTCATCCTAGCTATTTTGCTCTTGTCCCATTTTCATATTAGACGTTATAGCTAGAAAAGTATATTGGGTTTGTACTTTATTGGGTTTCCTGTAATCCACAAAAACCCTAATTCCTATCCTTTAGTGATGGAATAAGACAACCAATTCTATTCTCTGATATCTCTCCCTTTGTTTTGTAATACGTTATCAGCACCAACTCTAAGCCTAGCCGACTGAGCGAATAACAAATTGAATTTTTGTCAATCACCAACCGTAGCAAATGAGTGGAATCATGAACAACATTGTGATAGCCACATATAACTAATATCAACAAGTTGATCTATTGGAACCAAACAAATAATCAAGAATATCAAATCTTACACGATTAAGTCATCAGGCCAAAGAATAAGTTTGGGACATAATACCACCGCCAACTGATTTACACTGCCATTGCCGCAAAACACCACCTCAAGTCGCACAACCGCTGATAACACCACCGCA
This sequence comes from Patellifolia procumbens, assembly GCA_947645195.1. Taxonomy (NCBI): domain Eukaryota; kingdom Viridiplantae; phylum Streptophyta; class Magnoliopsida; order Caryophyllales; family Amaranthaceae; genus Patellifolia; species Patellifolia procumbens. Next base: position 495,466 of record CANSGD010000759.1, on the reverse strand, counting down.
AGTGGCACAACCACTGCTAACACCACCGCAACTACCGCAACGCAGCCTGTCTCCCCTGTTTCTAGTTAAAGACTTGATCTTTCAACTCAACCCACCCCTGTAAGTCCTCTATCATTGCTCTTCCCTTCTAATTTCAATTGAAAGACTTGATTTTTTTCGAATGACCATCCACCATCTCTATTATAATGTTGGTTGAGCATTGTTGATTGTTGATTGAATAATTGTTGTTGGAGAATTTATTCGCTTTGTTGTTTTGTAATCTAATTGATTGAATACTTTGGTCTTTGCTTTGTTAAGTATTGTATTGCTTTCTTTCCTTTTAATGTAAAGGAAAGGGATTGTCTTTGTTTTGTGAGAGTGACGAGAGAAGGTGCATATGAAGTTTTTATTGTTATGGCTGTAAGAGTGGAGATTGTGGTAGGAAGTTGGATAAGGTCATATGAAGTTTTTATTTTAGGAAAAATTGTCAGGAATAAGTCAACCTTTGCGTTGACCGCTTCTAACAAGTCAACCTTAACTTATTCCAGTAACAAGTAAACCTTGTAACCATGTTTACTTTTAACAAGTTTTTTTACCGGTGACCTAGTACTAACTTGTTAGCTTAGGTGACTTGTCCACGTGTCTTATTCCTATTAGTTCTAATTAATTATTTATTTTAAATTTTATATCACTTTCTTTTTCTTTTCTTTTTCTCTCTCTTCCTCCTTTCCTAACCACCATAGCACCAGAACCTCCTTTTCTCTCTCCTCTTTTCACAGCACCACCTCTCTGTTTTTTCCATCCTCATAAACTACCACCTCCCTGCTTTCTCCATCCCTGAAAACCACCACCTCCCTATTGTCTAAACCCAGCCAAACCCAGCCAAATCCTCAACCATTCAACTGTTAAACCCAATTGACCCAAAGATTTAATAGCTGGAGCAACTTTAGCAATTATCCATTGTTAAAGAATATAGACTTCCAGCTTCATCAATATTCTCTCCTAATACTTCCAGCTAAACACACTAGAGTAAATCCATATATATTGCAATAAAATTATTTGGAATGAGGAAAACACAAACTCCCAAAACAGACACCATAAACAAGATACAACTATTCAACTATATTATCATTTAGACAATTAAACAAACAATTGGTGGGTAAAAGTAGTTTTAGAACACCATCCTTGATCTTAACACAAAAACCCACTTCTTCAATACAAAGCTGTATTAAATGAATCACAGGATTCCGAAAATTCATGTATACCCAATATCAAGATCAGGGTAAAACAGAAATAATAAAATAAAGAAAAGTTGGATACGAAAGAAAAAACCATAACCACCATGGTGGTTGAGCTTGGCTTGGACGATCATGGTGGACATGAAATGAGGTTATTTTCAGGAGGAGAAACTCACCTCAATATCGACTTGTTACTGGCGGGAATTGAAAAGCGAAGAGAGAAACAGCACTGGTAAGTACTAGCACCCATGGAAGATTCAGCAACGTCGAACCAAAAAGCAGACGAAACAGCGAAAATTGTTTGGAAAAACGAATGCGAAGGTCGAAGCTGAAGAAGACGATGAACACGATTGCAAAGAGAGGCTTTTGCAGAAGTATTTCCTTATAGAATGGAATGTCATCAAATCCATTCTCGACGAAATCGTTTCTCTCGGTCGGGTCTCCAAACTTTCATCCGTTTACAAGATCCGCTCCATTGTATTCACTCTCGTATCTCTAATTCTCTGTGTTTCTCTCTATTTTCAGGAGGAGCATAATTGTTAAACCCTGAATGTCGGCTTCATGAGTGACATTTCGTTTTTTCTCTTCAAATTTGGAAGTTGACATCGTAGGTTTACTGTGTAACCGCATAGATTCTCGAGTTTCGACATTAATTCTGTAAATTCAACACCAAAACACAGATCAATTCATCGATTTCAAAACACATTATTAGTGAAATTAACAGATTATGTAACAAAATCTGGAGAAAGATATGAATGATTACCGGAGAAAGAGACGGAGCGATGAACGAAGAAGATGCGAGTGAGACCGCCGACGTAACGAAGAAGGCCGTCGAGAGGACGAGGGAGGATTTTACCGCCATAGCTGCTTTCTCCCTGCTTTCTCCTCTTTTGGTGGATTGATTTCAGTGAGAGACTGAGAGTGGTGGTGTGGGTGTAGGTGACGGTGAGGGTGAGGGTGTGGACGTTGGGGTGGGGAAGAGGGAGAGAGGTTTATTGTTTTTTTTATTGTTTTTTTTTCAATATAAAGTTTTAAATTTAAATGGTTAATAGAGTGACATGTGTCCCTTTAACCTGTTAAACAGGTTACTAAGAGATAAAATCGGTAAAAACTTGTTAAAAGTAAACGTGGTTACAAGGTTTACTTGTTACTGGAATAAGTTAAGGTTGACTTGTTAGAAGCGGTCAACACAAAGGTTGACTTATTCCTGACAATTTTTCCTTTATTTTATTAATTTTAAGTATATATTAAGTTTTAATGCTCAATGTTGTGTACATGTGTGATCAACAAATCTATAACTTGTCAGTTATTGCGTTAGCCTTCCAAGTAGCATCAAAATGGTATTGCATATTATTATTGCGCAAATTATAAGGTGCACCTTGGAGTACACAGCTCTGTGTACTCCCGGCGGTATATTGGGAATTTTGTTTAAGTTATGGGGGTAATAATGGTATTTTGCCATCTGAGAGAGTTAATAGGGTATTTAAGAGAGCTTCTTTATTTGGCGGTTGTGTGTTCTCGGATCTGGCGCCATGGAGCTCGTGATTTCTCTCAAACCGGGTAATTAATGCATCTTTGTGTTTAATTCATTGTTTTCCGTTTTTTTCTTGAATTTTGTTGAATGTTCTTTAAGTTTTAACCTAATTTCATCTTTGTTCTCTCGTAATTTTGTACTCATTTAACCTAATTAATGCTCTTTTTAACCTGATTTTTTTTTTATTAGTACATTTATTTTCGTTTTTGATTTTGAAGTAAGTTTCTCTTCCAATTGAATGATTATGTACTCATTTTGTACAGTGAAATGAATATGTATATCTTGATGGATTTGCATTTGCATTTGCAGTATTTTTGTACTCATTTAGTACAGTAAAATGAGTATGCATTTTTTGATGGATTTTACAATTGCATTTATGCATACTCATTTTGTACATTGAAATGAGTACTTATTTGATATATTTTTCAATTGCATATGTCTATACTCATTTAGTACAGTAAAATGAGTATGCATTTTTGATGGATTTTATAATTGCATTTTCTGCGTACTCATTTTGTACAGTGAAATGAGTATGCATTTTGTGTATTCATATTTGCAGTGTGGTATACTCATTTCGTACAGTCAAATGAGTATGCATTTTGTGTATTCATATTTGCAGTGTGGTATACTCATTTTGTACGGTCAAATGAGTATGCATTACTTTCATACTCATTTTGTTTTATTTGTTATTTTTTCAGTTGTTGCTTCTGGTGTGTACTTGGTCAATGAATTTGAATCTTCAGAATTGGAAATGAAAGAGTTTGATTCAGAAAAAGAAGCATATAATGCTTACAATGATTATGCTTATAGGATAAGATTTGGTGTTAGGATGTCTAACCTGAGATATTCTGCTAATCAAGAGCTTCTAGGGAGAGAATTTTGTTGTAGTAAACAAGGGAAGAAGCTACAACATGAAAAACAAGGTAGGAAGTTTGTGAAACTTAATCGTAGGACTGGTTGTCAAGCTATGATTTATTTTCGAAAGAATGATCAGGATAAGTGGGTTTGTGTGCGACATCTTATGGTTCACAACCACTCTTTTTGTCCTCATGCTGAAGTTCATCATATAAGGTCACATAGGAAAGTGAGCAGTGGCCAATTGAAGTATCTTACACACATGAAAAAAGTGGCATTGGTGTAGCTGATGCTTTTCGTTTTCACGTCGGGAAGTTGGTTCTTCTCCGGCAGTTGGTTTTGAGAAAGGGATGCATATAATGCGGTTGCTGTAGAGTTGAAAAAAAATTGGGATGGGAATGATACAAGGACTTTGGTTAAGATTTTTAAGAGAAGAAGAGAATCCGAGGATGATTTTTTTTATGATTTTGAGATTGATCATTTTGATTCATCATTGATTGGTTTCTTCTTTAGAGATAAGAAGATGAAGGCTGACTATTTAGCATTTGGTGACTTAATTGTCTTTCATACAACCTACAATACTAATAAATATTCTATGATTTGTGCTCTGTTTGTTGGTATTAATCAACATACACGTACTTGTATGTTTGGATGTGGATTTCTTCTTAATGAACGTATAGATTCTTTTGTGTGGCTTTTTGAAACATTCTTAAAGTCAATGGAAGGGGTTCATCCTAAAACCATTATGACGGATCAAGCATTCTCTATGGCAGCCGCAATTGTGAGAGTTTTTCCATTAGTGAAGCATAAACTTTGTATATGGCACATCATTAAGAATTCCCTAAATCATATTCGGTCCTTGCGTGATGAGCCGAACTTCAATAAGTTGTTCAGTAGAATTATGAAGAAATGTCACAGTGAAGCAGAATCGAAGTTTTTTTGGCAAAGGTATTTTGTTTCTCTTGTTACATAACTCTGATGTCATACCAACATTCATACTCATTTGATTGTTTCATACTCATTTTGTCTTTTTCTTATATGACACAGTCAAATGAGTATGCATAAGATGAATACTCATTTTGATATGCAAATGAGTATGTCTTAAATGAGACTTGCAGTAATGTGTACTCATTTAGTACAGTAAAATGAGTACGCATTTGACATACTCATTTTTTGCAGGGAAATGGGTATGTCTTAAATGAGGCTTGCAGTAATATATATTCATTTAGTACAGTAAAATGAGTATATATTTGATTTACTCATTTTTTACAATAAAATGAGCATGTGTTAAATGAGACAGTAATGTGTACTAATTTTGTACAGTAAAATGAGTATGTGTTTTATAATTGCATTGATGTGTACTCATTTTGCTTATCATTGTAAATGAGTATGCATTGTTATTTATACTTATTTCAATGTCTTTTTTTTCTTGTAGAATGTTGACAACATACAATTGTGCATCTAATGGTTGGTTGGATAGATTGTGGGGATTGAGAGAGTTGTGGTGTCTTGCTTACAGCAAGGATTACTTTTCTGGTGGTATTTTGTCATCACAAAGGAGTGAGTCTACCAATCATGTGTCGTCAAGAAAAGTTTCTAAAACAACTAGTTTTATGTGATTTTTATGATAATTATTGTGAGGTGGCTAGTGAATGGAAAAGTGTTGAAAGAAAGGACAATGAGCTTTGTTGGGAAGGGTTACCAGAACTAGCTGTCCCATATGTGAAGATACTTGAGCAAGCCACAGAAGTTTATACAATTGAGGCTTACAAACGTTTTGAGTTGGATTTTTTAAACGGAATGTCATATAATTTCAAATGTGTATAAAATGGTTTTGAGCTTGGAGAGACTCTTGTTTTCTTTGTAGAAAGACCCCAAAGTGAAGAGTTTGGTCATTATGTGACATTTGACACATTATCGCATTATTCTTTTTGTAGTTGCAAACGTTTTACTGAAACTGGATTTCTTTGCCGGCACATTCTTAGGATTTACCATGCCAATTGTGTTGCTAAAGTTCCTGATATATATATTTTAAAGCGTTGGACAAGACAAGCTAGAGATAAAGATGATGATGAAACTTTAGTTGCTTGTGAGCCAATGGATGGAGTTGTTACTAGTTCTACTACATGGAGACTTCAACTTCAAAGAAAGATTACTAAGTTGTTATGTGCTAGTGACTCAAATGACTTAGCAAGAAAGGCTGTTGAAAATATGTTTGAGGTGGCGAGACACGAAGTTAAAACAGTTGTAGGTAGTATATACTTCTTCGATGGTGAAGAAGACTTTGATGATGGTGTTCAAAATCCAAGAGGATCGGAAAGACAATGAAGAGTGAAAGATTTAAAAGGAAAAAGGGCATACAAGAGGTGAAGAGAAATGTGGCTAGAGGAAGACAAAGAGCTGCCGAGACTCGAGCAAATAAAACTCAAAGAGAAGAGATAGTACAAGTTCCTACGTTACTAGATTGTTCTCCGAGTTGCTTTCCAATAGATTATTAGTGTCAAATGTACTTTTAATTCTCATTAGTTTTTATGTTTTCTTAGGATTGTTATTGGATTAATTTTTTTTAATTTATCAAGGTTTTGATATTTATGAAATGACTATTAAATTGCAGTAAGATGATGATGCATTAGTTGTGTACTCATTATGTACAGCAAATGAGTATGCATTATGTACAGTATATCATACTCATTTTGATACAGTCAAATGAGTATGTATCAAAGAGCATACTCATTTCCATACATACATACTGATTTCCATAGATGCAAATGAGTATATATTTAAATCATACTCATTTTGACACAGTGAAATGAGTATGTATCAAAGAGCATACTCATTTAGTATCAAACTATTCATACTCATTTGACTGTATTAAATCAGTATGAATTAGGGGCATACTCAACAGTAGAGGTGGCCATTGATCGGGCTGGCCATGACCCAACCCTGAACTGGCCCGGTGAAAAACCAGTCCAACCTTATACAGGAAAAAATCAACCTTGAACTGGCCTGGTTGATCAAGGAACTAGTTTGCTTCAGTTTCATGTTTTCAAATTTTAGAACCAGTCCTAAACTGGTTCTGACCCTGAACCGACCCTGACCCTGACCCGGCCTGTAAACAAACCTATTCTTGAACCTGTCCTTGAATCGGCCCATTCTTGAATTAGTGCTTGAATCGCCTCTAAACCGCCATTAAAACCCTATACCATAAATTCAAATCTTAAATCGTAACCTTTGTGATTATGAGCTTTTGTTATTGATGGTTGCGATTGGTGAAATAACCTTGAACCGACACAAAACTAACTCTGAATTGACACTAAATTTATCATTGACCAAACCCTGAACCTGGCACTGAATTGACCTTAAATTGACATTGAATTGTTCTCGAACTGTGGTCGTATCGGTTCATGTTTAGAAAAACATAATCCTGAGCCTTGAACTGACTTGGATGGTTTCAGGGTTGGGTCAGGGCAAAATTTTGTAGTCAATAGTTTACCATACGTACATACTCATTTTATACAGTCAAATGAGTATGTATCAAAGAGCATACTCATTTGCATATATACATAAATGAGTATGTATCAAAATGCATACTCATTTTCATATATACATAAGTAGATCATTTTTATATCACATGCATACCATATATTAATGTTTCATACTCATTTTTTAGAATGATTAATGAGTGTAACTAATTTGTATACACCAAAATGTCAGCATATTATATTATATACTTTGCATCAAGTAAAGTTTGCAAATATAATCCTTAAAACACTACTGAAGTATTTTAATGCTACTAAAACATCCCCAAAACACTACATTATCCTTACTTAAGTTTGCATGAATTAAAGTCAAATTGAATATTCTTTTGCTGCTTCAATGTTCTTCTTCTTGTGCAGATTTTTTTCAAATGTCAAGATGTCATAGTAGTACTTGATCCTTAGATTTGCTAATGAAGTGAACTGCAAAGTAATGAAGTAAAAAGTTATAAAAAAATTAAAAGAAAAGGCATACTCATTTCAGTAATACATACTCATTTTTCTCTTGATACCCTGAAATGAGTATACATACTCATTTTGATACATTCATATTCATTTTAAACCCAGTGAAATGAGTATGTGTCACAAGCATACTCATTTTCATATATTCATACTCATTTTACACAGTGAAATGAGTATGTGTCACAAGTATACTCAATCCACATAAAATATGTTTAAAGTACATTTATATGAGGAAAATTATTGTTTACTTACATCATCCTTAACCAGTCCTGTTCTCCAGCCTTTTGCCCCCTCTCCTTTGTATGTTTGCATGTGCCGCATTACATAAATTCCGCAATCAACAGTATTCTCAGTATTGCTCCAGCTCATTTGTAAACGCACTGGTTTCAAAAGGCTAACTGTGATTGCCTTTGGATGATCTCTGAGGAGTAACCAATATGCTACTGCAGCTTTCTATAACATAGAAATTGTGTGAAAAAGAAGAAGATAATGTTAGGCTATTTTTTATAATGAAAATTTGAGATGTAAAAGTTTTGTATGCATACCAGATTGTAGGGTATTTTCCCATATTTAAGAAGTGATTTTCCAAGCGTATCTCTGTTGTCGATTATATCAAATCTTTTATGCTTGAGGTTGAAAGTCATCACATAGAAATGATCATGAGCATGCACTGGAAGAACCAACATGTCCACTTTCTTCGTTGGGAATGAAGACCACTTGTCAAATTCAATGCTTGCTTCAGCTGCAAATATATCATTCCTTTGCTTTTCTGTTTTGTTCTCGAACCAATTCACTTTGTTCTACATTTGAAGAGTTAAAAAAAATTACAGTATTTTGCAAATGAATATCAAATTATTCATACTCATTTGACTGTATCAAATGAGTGTGTAGATAACTATAATAAAAATATATAAGTATGATAAACTGTTGAGTAAATGAGTATGCATCAAATAGCATACTCATTTCCATACATACATAAATGAGTATGTATCAAAGAGCATACTCATTTCCATATATGGAAATGAGTATGTATTTATGTCTTACTCATTTTGATACTGTCAAATGAGTATGCATCAAATAGCATACTCATTTCCATATATACATAAATGAGTGTGTATCAAGAGCATATACATTTCCATATATTCAAATGAGTATGTATCTAAGTCATACTCATTTTGATACAGTCAAATGAGAATGCATCAAATAGCATACTCATTTCCATACAAGAGCATATACATTTCCATATATTTATATTAGTATGTATTTAAGTCATACTCATTTTGATACAGTCAGATGAGTATGTATCAAATAGCATACTCATTTCCATACATACATACTCACTTCAACAAATGCATAATTATGAACAAAAAAATTTATGAAAAATTAATACTTACAACAGGTTTAGTTGTAAAGAAGAATCTGACTGGTGAATCATCACTCTTAGTTACTTCCTTATGGTTCAATATCAATGAATAGATATCTATCATGTTTAATGATATCCATGATTTTTCTTGAAGAGTTAGGAAAAAATCCCTAATTCCTTTGAATCCCTTGTAATCAAATAAGGTTGCCCTGCAAAGCACATCTAAAAATCCATGATTTAAACATATGTTAGTGAATATTATTTGTAAAATTAATTAACAAGTTATGGTATAAGTTAAGGAATTTACCATCTTTTTCTCTTTTCATCAAATGCGAATTTTGCCATGCATAATTCTTTCTCATTTGGTGGCGTATTTGCATCTTGTACTCGCTCTATAAATGGTGATCGAAGATGAGCTGAAGGTTGTAAAGGCCGTTTTCCTTCCCTCTTGTCAACATTGTATGCTTCCTGCTCAATGTTAATATTCTCTTCTAAAACTATCGTTTTACCCCTATCTTCCTTATTTTTACATCCTCATCTTCATTTCCTGCATCTGTCTCTTTGTTATTACAGTCTTCATTTTCGTTTCTTCCATCCTCAACTTGTTGTTCTTCTTCTTGATCAACTTCTTTCTGTTTCTCATTACTGTTATCTTTCTCTTCTTGTCCTTCCATACCTTTTTTATCATCAATGTTGGCCTCTTCCTCAGTGTTATTTTTAAATCTATCATCCTGAAATTGGTATATTTCTAGTTAGCATACTCATTTATAAACTGTCATACTCATTTTGAATACTTATTTATGAACTGTCATATTCATCTATGAAGTTTCATACTCATTTCATGATCATCAAGTTTTCATTTTCTTAATGTTGAAATTTATATACTAAGCTATATACTTATTTAAATAATTCATACTCATTTTACTATATGTTTTAGGGTTAAGCATAGAGTTAAATGAGTATGAATCGGATTTCATACTCATTTGGCTGTATGCTTAGTATACAGTCAAATGAGTACTCATTTTAGCATACAACCAAATGAGTATGCATCAGATTCATACTCATTTTGTCTGTAAGCTTAGGATACAGTCAAATGAGTATGAATCAGATTCATACCCATTTGTACAGATTCATCCATAATAAGCAATGTGTGAATAATAAAATCAAGACTAAACCATATAAGTAGTTTGAATTATGAAATCTTACCATTACCTGAATTTGTTCATCAACATTTGATTTTGATGCTTCCTCCTCCTGATCTTTATGCTCACTGTCCTGAAGTTCATGGTCCTCACTGTGTTGAACTTCGTGTTGCTTACTGTCAATGTTCTGTTCTTCCATCACTATTTCATTGTTAATTGATGCCTCTGCTGAAATCTCTGCCGCCTCTGCCAAAATCGGTTGGTCTTCTGACATTTTTTGCATGTTCTCTTCTTCATCAGGTTGTTTCTCATTGTCTTCAACTGATGCCTGTTCTAAATTTTCAGAATTTTGTTCTTTTTCTCCTTCATGAGGTTGTTCTTCTTCATCAAGTTGTTGTCCTTCATCATGTTGTTACTCGTTGTCTTCAATTGATGGCTCTTCTAAAATTTCAGAATTGTGTTCTTTTTCTTCTTGCTCTTCAATGTTATAGCATCCCCCAATTTTGATGTTACCAAAGCAAACTCTCTGATTTCATCCTATTTCAATGTAGATATATATTTCTTGTTAGCATACTCATTTATAAACTTTCATACTTATTTATGGACTTTCATACTCATTTATAAAGTTTCATACTCATTTCATGACCATCAATTTTTCATTTTCTTAATGTTGAAATTTATATACTAAGATATATACTTATTTAAATTATTCATACTCATTTGACTATATGTTTTAGGGTTAAAGTCAAATGAGTATAAATTAGATTCATACTCATTTAGCTCTATGCTTAAGATACAGTCCAATGAGTATGAATCAGATTCATACTCATTTTAGCACACAGCCAAATGAGTATGAATCAGATTCATACTCATTTTAGCATACAGTCAAATGAGTATGAATGATTCATACTCATTTTATCATACAGTCAAATGAGTATGAATCAAATTCATACTCATTTGTACAGATTCATCCATACTCATTTTACACAGTCAAATGAGTATGGAATACATGCATAACCAATTGTACATAAGATTCATTACCAATGTGTGAATAATAAAATCAAGACCATATGTAAACCATATAAGCAATTTGAATTATGAAATCTTACCATTTCAGTTTTGTTGTCATTTTTTTCAACAACAATCTCAGCTTCTTTGTTAAAATCTTTAGTTTGTTCATGAACATCTTTGTTTTCTTCATTTTCTTCAGTTTCGTCATTTTCTTCACTTGCAACAGTGTTATTGACTTCAGCTTCATGTGGCAGTGCATTCTCCTTTTGTAGTACTTTGAATGATGGTTTTATGATGTTTCCTGAACCGAATCTTCCAGTTGAGAGCTCATTAGTCACTCTAATCACAAGCATGTTTTTTGTCCATTCAGCCAATGTTGGGAACTGCTTACTAGGCTTTTCCGAGTTCTTGTCAACAACACGGTCAATGTAGCAAATCTGTAATACGAGATGAAATTATTTTGGTTATTATGTAAGTAATTTAACAATGTATAAACAAAGCTAGTTAAAGAGAAGGGTTACTTACAACTAAGAAAAGCAGAGGACCATTGTAAGACTTTGTTGCATCTTTCTTCCAAATTCTAACAGATTCAATTAATGAATCATAAAGAAACTTGCTCTAATTCAAGTTCCTTATTTGGTCAACATGTGTCAGAAATCTTACAATTCTTTGATTAGCAAACACATTTTTGTTCCTTTCTATAAGCTTAGAGACAATGAGGACAATTAGGTTTCGCCTGAAAGAAGCGTCACCAACCTTAGATTCTTTTAGTTTCTTCACCAATATACTCTCAAGTACATTTGTTCCCCTATCAAGATGACCTTTAAACTGCTTGCGCCATTGTGTTAAGGTCAACATTTCATTCACATTGTCAGCTTTTGTGAAGTCGATTGTCTGACCTCCTATAGGGAACCCCAATGTGTAGTGGACATCAATCTTACTAATTTCAATTGATCCTTTTTATGTCTTGAGGATAGAGGTTTCAGGATCAAAGCTATCTAACAACCAATAAGTAATGGTTGATGGAATCCTAGTTATGTTAAGCTGTAACAGATGCTCAAATCCTATATCTGTTATTGCTTTCCTATGTGTCTTCCCTTTTAATTTCAAGATTTTACACAGGCTTTGAGAAGACATCCTACTATGTACAGTCGGGAAATCTAATGATGGTTTTTCATCTATCATTTCTTCATCCTCTATTATCTCCTTTTCTTTCTTAGCATCCCTTTTTTGCTTTTTGGTTGGTATCTCATCTTCTGGAATGGAAACTTCTTTGCCTTTTCTCTTTGGAGTCGTCTTTACTACTTCATTTTTGACAATCATTGCTGATGCAGTTGATGGTTGTTTTGGATGCTTTATTATTATCTTTTTCCTACAATATACATAGAAGAATAAGAACTGTGAATAAGATCCCTAACATAATTAGAAATTTATACTCATTTAGGTTTATCATACACATTTCAATCATTTTCCAACAGATTATCAAATGAGTGTGTCGTTTTACAGTATCAAATGAGTAATCTCATATGTATACTCATTTGACTGTATCGAATGAGTATGATTATGAGGAATACTCAAATAGATTTATTAATATACTCATTTCACTAGATATCTACATACTCATTTTCATAAATTGGAACAGATCTAACTGATTCATACTCATTTTACAATATCAAATGAGTAAGGATAGATTATTATACTCATTTTTCCATTATTATACTCATTTCACGAAGTTTAGCTAACAAAAACATGAGAAACTACATACTCATTTTACTGTATTATACTCATTTGATAATCAGATTAACTATTTTCATATTATTCATATGTACTCATTTGACTGTATAAAATGAGTATGTGTAAAATGCATTTATATTGATGTTTATGATCCTCAATTGACCAGTTTTCATACTTATTTCAATATATGATGCATACTCATTTTCATAAATTGGAACAGATCTAATTGATTCATACTCATTTTACAATATCAAATGAGTATGAGTAGATTATTATACTCATTTTTGCATTATTATACTCATTTCACGAAATTTAGCTAACAAAAACATGAGAAACTACATACTCATTTCACTGTATTATACTCATTTGATAATCAGATTAACTATTTTCATATTATTCATATGTACTCATTTGACTGTATCAAATGAGTATGTGTAAAACGCATTTACATTGATGTTTATGTTACTCAATTTACCAGTTTTCATACTCATTTCAATTTATGATGCATACTCATTTTACAATATCAAATGAGTATGAGTAGATTATTATACTCATTTTTGCATTATTATATCATTTCACGAAGTTTAGCTAACAAAAACATGAGAAAATACATACTCATTTTCACTGACCAGTTTTCATCATATTATTTACTTATTATTCATTTTACCCACTCAATTAGGTATATACATTGATCTTTAGCATACTCAATAAACTATTAGTTAGAAATTGAGAAAAATGATTGTATTATGAACTTATTTCATAACTTTAATTCTAGAATAAACGTATGCAATTGAATTTCGTGATATCTAACAGTCTAATTAAAGCTTTTTTACTTACTTAGGTTTTGGATTTTCGGCAGTTTCATCATCTTGACGATCTTTCTGTCGAGTTTGCATGATTTTGTTTTCTTCGAAGTTTGATTTGCTTCTTTCTGTTTCGAATTCGTAGCAACTTTGTTTGATTTTTGCAGAAATTTAGAAGAATGAGAGAGAATCAGAGTGACAATGGTGAGAGATTTTGGGAGGAAGGTAGTTTCTGGAGAGAGAGAGAATGAATCTCGATAAAAGCGCGAGAGTGAATTAGTTTTTTTTTCTTTTTTTTTTTCTTTTTTGATTTTTGGGCGGTTTTCTTGTGGGTTATTAGTGGGCGATTTCATTTTTAATGATTGGGCTGTCTTATTGGGCTTGGTGCACCTAGTTCTATGTACACCAAGGTGTATGATTTACCAACTGTTATTATTGCGTTAGTTGTATTGCATATTATTATTTCTTTATCTGGGTAGTAAAATGGTACAAAATAGTTTCATAAAATCATTGTTGCATCGAAGGACTTTTCCACATGGATTTATAATTTTTTTATGGGATTTTGTGATTATGCTTTGATATGAGTATGTTTATTATTTATTAAAGCTAATTATGAAATATTATTTCGTATACTGCATTATGTCGAATCTGGCAAAATTTGAATTTGTGGCACTTAATATTACTGGAGACAAGTACTTGTCATTGGTATTAGATGCTGAAATACACCTAGATGCTAAAGGGCTTAGTGAAACTACCAAAGCGGAAAATAAAGCAACAATCAAGATAAGGCCAACTCTATGATATTCCTTCGCCATCATCTTGATGAAGGACTCAAAATTCAATATCTGACTATTAAAGACCCTCAAAGACTTTGGAGTAATTTGAAGGATATATATAACCACAAGAAAATCATAACACTACCTAAAGCTCGTTATGACTGGCTAAATTTAAGGTTACAAAACTTTAAATCCGTAAGTGAATGTAACTCAATTATGTTCAGAATTACTTCTCAATTGACATTATGTGGAGAAAAGGTTACTGACGCAGAATTGTTAGAAAAAACATACTCCACCTTTCACGCATATAATATTGTCCTGTAGACACAATACCATGAGAAAGGTTTTAAAAAGTATTCTGAACTAATATCTTGTCTCCATTTGGCTGAGCAAAACAACGAGCTTTTAATGAAGAATCATGAATCACAACCAACTGGTTTTGCTCCATTCCCTTAAGCGAATGTGACATCCCATGACAGCAATGGTCGTGGTCGTAGTGGTGGTCGTGGTCGTGGCCGTGGAAATGGCCGCAGATATGGCCGAGGTCGGGGTGGTCATTTTAGAAACTCGTATTCCCACCAGAAGTGGGATAATAGAGATGGTAACAAGCAAGATAAAAACAAAAGTGATAATGTTACCAATGAATGTTTTCATTGTGGAGGAAAAAGCCACTGGTCTCGTATGTGTCATACATCAAAGCATCTTGTTGACCTTTATCAACAATCATTGAAGCAAAAGGGAAAGAAAGTAGAGACAAAACTTGTGTACAAAGATGGCGAAGGCGATTTTGACTCAGGCAATGCCACCCAAATGGAAGCATCTGATTTTTACTCCACCCCTGAATGGAATAATTATCCACTCAATTCATGATTATTAATTAGACAATTTTTATGTAGTTATTTAGTTTATCTTATTTTGAATTGCTATGGTTTTTATATTTTTTGGGACTTTCCTCGTTCGATGAGTTTCTTTATTGGACATTTAATAATTTTGAATTTAGTTATTTATTTTGAATGATTAGAACTTTTGTATGATATACCTTTTATATGACAATTATTTTATTTTTTGAAGAATATTATGAGTAACTCTCAAGGAAATTTAGCAATGAATAATGGAGATTTATGCCTAGCAGACAGTGCAACTACTCATACTATACCCAAAGACAGGATATACTTCTCTATTAACAATGAAAGAGAGTAGTGTGAGTACTATTTCTGGTAGTACAAATATTATAGAAGGTTGTGGAAGAGCAAATATATTATTACCAAAGGGGACACAGTTTGAAATTCTTGATGCATTATATTCCTCTAAGTCTCAAAGAAATCTATTGACTTTTAAGGATATTCGTCGAAATGGATATCATACTGAAATAATAAGTGAGGGAAATAATGAATACCTTTACATCAACAATATAACTCAAGATACTAAACAAGTTTTTGAGAAGTTGTCTGCACTTTCCACTAGTTTGTACTACACTAAAATTAATGCAATTGAAACACATATTGTAGTAAACCAAAAGTTTATGGATAACTCTATTGTTTGGCATGACCGGCTAGGCCATACCGGTTCAACCATGTTGCGAAAAATAATTGAAAGCTCATGTGAACACTCATTGAAGAACCAGTAGATTCTTCATAATAATTTTCCATGCTCACTTTGCAAATTAATAATTCAGCCATCACCAGCCAAGATATATTATGAATCAATTAATTTTCTAGAAAGAATTCAAGGAGAATATGCGGACCTATACATCCCCCATGTGGACCATTTAGATACTTTATGGTTCTAATTGATGCATCGACTAGATGGTCCCAAGTATCCTTGTTATCCTCTTGCAACCTGGCGTTTGCGAGATTACTTGCTCAATTGATTCGATTATGAGCAAATTTTCCTGAATTTTCAATCAAGACTATTCGTCTTGATAACTTTGGTGAATTCACTTCTCAATCTTTTAATGACTATTGCATGTCTATTGGGATAAGTGTTGAATATCCTGTAGCTCATGTTCACAAACAGAATGGTCTGGCGGAATCTTTGATTAAACGTCTCCAATTAATAGCAAGACCATTACTAGTGAAGTCGAAACTCCCAACTATTGATTGGGGACATGCAATTTTACATATAGAAACACTAATTTGCATTAGGCCAACAAGTTATCATAAAATCTACCCATCACAAATGGTTCATGGCTAGGAACCAAATATTTCCCATCTTAGAAATTCTGGATGTGCAGTATATGTTGCAATCGCTCCACCACAACGAACTAAGATGGGGCCCCAAAGAAGGTTGGGTATTTATGTTGGATTTGAATCCCCACCAATAATTAAATATTTAGAACCATCCACTGGGGACCTATTAAGGGCTCGCTTTGCAGATTGTCATTTTGACGAGTCAGTTTTTCTAACAATAGGGAGAGAAATAAAACAGCTGGAAAAAGAAATTAATTGGAAAGAATTATCATTCGCTCATCTTGATCCTCGGACTAATCAATGTGAACTGGAAGTCCAAAAGATTATTCATTTACAAAATCTAGCAAATGAATTGCTAGACGCATTTACTGACCCAAAAAAGAGTACTAAGTAACATATACCAGCTGTGAATGTTCCAATTAAAATTGATGTCCCGAAAGGACCAAATTTAGTTGCTAATGAGTCTTATGTACGCATGAAACGTGGTAGACCAATTGGTTCCAAAGATAAGAATCCTCGAAAGAAAAAAGTAATAAAGAATGATGATGGCCAAATCATGGAACAAATTATTTTAGGAAGATCTCCTGAAGAAAATACTGTTTTAGAAGAAACTCGAGTACCTGAAAATGAAGAAATCTCTATAGATTACATCATGTCTGGAATTAAATGGAATCGAAATCAAATCGACGTCGATGATATATTTGCATGCAATAGCACTAGATGTTATGAATGATAAAGAGCATCATGAACCAAAATCTATAGAGGAATGTAGACAAAGAGATGATTGGGAAAATTGAAAAGAAGCGATTGATGCTTTATTGAAATCGCTAGCGAAAAGAAAAGTATTTGGACTAGTAGTCCGTACACCTAAAAGTATGAAACCAGTGGGATACAAATGGGTTTTTATGCGTAAAAGAAATGAAATGGGAGAGATTGTAAGATATAAAGCACGTTTGGTAGCACAAGGATTCTCACCAAGACCTGGTATTATTATGAGGAGACATACTCTCCTGTGATGGATGCAACTACATTTAGATTTTTGATAAGTCTGGCAATAAAAGAAAGGGTTGATTTTTGCCTTATGGATGTAGTTACAACTTATTTGTATGGCCCACTTGAAACTAACATTTATATGAAACTCCCAGAGGGACTTAAACTGCCAGAAGCAGCTAATTTGAGTTCTCGATAACTTTACTCAATTAAATTGAATAGATCCCTATATGGATTGAAACAATCTGGCCGCATGTGGTATAACCGCTTAAGCGAGTATTTGTTGAAATAAGGCTATAAGAATGATCCTATTTGCCCATGTATTTTCATTAAGAAGTCTAGATCTGATTATATCATCATTGCAGTATATGCTGATGATTTAAATATCATTAGAACTCCTGAATAGATTAAAGTTGTTGTTGATTATTTGAAGAAAGAATTTAAGATGAATGACCTTGGAAAAACGAAGTTCTATTTGGGTTTACAAATTGAGCACCTAAAAGAAGGAATCCTTGTGCATCAGTCCACGTATATAGAAAAGGTACTAAAGCGTTTTTATATGGATAAGTCACATCCAACAACTACGCCAATGGATGTAAGAGCACTTGAGGTGCATAAAGATCCATTCCGTCACCGGGAAGATAATGAAGATTTTCTAAGTGCGATTGGGTCATTGATGTATCTTGCTAGTCATACTTGACCTGATATTTCATTTTCTGTAAATTTGTTAGCAAGATTTAGCTCATGCCCAACTCGAAGACATTGGAAAGGAGTTAAACAAGTACTTCGTTATCTCCAAGGCACAAAGGATATGGGTTTGTTTTCGCTTATCAATCCAAAAAAATTATTTGGTTTTGCAAATGGAGGTTTTATGTATGATCCTCATAATGGTAAGTCTCAAACTGGATATGTATTTACCTATGGTGGTACAACCATCTCTTGGCGCTCCATGAAATAAACTATTGCGGCTACCTCTTCTAATCATTCAAAAACATTGGCAATCCATGAAGCTAGTCGTGAATGTGTATGGTTAAGGTCTATGATTCACCACATACTAAAGAATTGTGGTTTATCGTCTGGAGATGAAGTTGCAACTGTCCTGTATGAAGATAACACTACATGCATTACACAACTTAAGGAAGGTTACATCAAAGGTGATCGGAGATATTAAAGTTGAGCAGATTAGTTCAGGTGACAATCTTGCAGATTTGTTTACCAAGGCACTACCTACATCTGTATTTGAGAAGCTAACACACTACATTAGGATGCGTCCTCTTAGAGATCTCAAGTGATGTATTCATTAGGGGGTGTAGATACGCGTTGTACTCTTTTTCCCTTATCCTTGGTTTTGTCCCACTGGGTTTTCCAAGTAAAGGTTTTTTATGAGGCAACATCTGAAGCGTATAATTATATACTCATTTTTTTTACTTCACTAGATTTTTATCCCACATGGTTTTTCCTAGTAAAGTTTTAATGAGGCATAATTAAATAATGGACATCCAAGGGGGAGTGTTATAAACAATTATATGGATGTTCATTATCCATTCCCGATATCTTCTAGAATTTATGTATCTAGGTTTGTACTTTATTGGGCTTCCTGTGATCCAAGGAAACCCTAATTCCTATGTATATATATACCCCTTTAGTAATGGAATAAGATAGCCAATTCTCTTCTCTGATATCTGATATATCAAATTTAAATAGAGTTTTTAGATGCATATAATTGCATTTAGAACTCTTTTTAGAGCATTTAGGTGCATAATGACATGAATTACATAATTTGCGCTCTACTACTCCCTGTTTGTGTGTTTCGATGATTTTCAGGTTATTTTGATACAAATTGATCATTATTATCAAGTATCTAGCCTATTAATCATTGAGGATTAATGTAGCTTGCACAAGGATCACAATGCATGCGTTTGGGACAATTTTGAGTTGGAATGAAGCAAGAGTTAGTGATTGAAGGGACAAAAATGACACATGTTCACTATTTTCATCACAACTATTGATAGAAAATTTATAATCAAGAAATTTCAATTGGGTTGGATCCTAGACTTTAATAGCTTTCCAATGGTAGGTCACACGCCCCAAACTGACTTTTGGTTTGACAGATACGGCCTTCGCAAGTTAACGCAAGATTGCAGGAATTCCGCCCGAGGGCATCGGGTGGTTTCGCCCGCTCGGGCCCGATCCCTTTTTCTTCTGGTTGCGTATAGGAGTTGAAAACAAACTAAATAGTTTTCCGTCCGATTGGGTCGGCGGTTACGCCCGATCGGGCGGGAAACACGTCATATGTCCGAAACATTCGCGCGATGGCTTTGGGTCGATTAGCCTGATTGGGCAGGAGGCTTTACGGCCCAAAATCTATCTTATTTTATTCGCTTTTTAATTATTTTTTAAGGGGGTTATAAATACTTAAGCTTCTTTATTTGTAAAACAACTTTATTTCCAGCATTCATTAGTATTATTTTAAGAGATTTTCTTAGATTAAATACTTTATATTAGTTCCAAAGGGGATTGAATCTTGGATTACTTAAATAAAAGTTACTGCTTTCCGTCAATTGGTATTATTCTTTTCTATTAATTACTTTCTTAAATTCTTGATTTCTTAATTTGATTATTTAATTAATTCATGATGCAAAGATTAGGATTTTATAATAGTTTTGTTATTGTTGATTCAATCATGCCGGAGTAGTCGTTTTTCTAGGGCTGTAGGGAGGAAAATCATGTTTATACCATGATCTATATTTGAATTGCTATTAGTTTTAGGTTCTGATTAGTTCAATTGTAGTGTGATTCGTTCTTTATTTTGTAGTTTATGTCAGTGTACAATTTCATGAACTTTGAACACACTATTGATTCTGATTATGTGAGCGATCGTACTACGTATGTTGAATTGAGAGCGTTATGACCCGATCGTAGGCTTAACATTTGCTCCGATTGTTCGACCTTAGACCTAGATGTTATTAGTTATTCGACCCTTATGATTGGTATAAGCATGGTGAACCGAACTAATGCCCTAGACCTTTCATCCATAGTTTAATCTCATTATGTATATTGCTTTATGTAGTTAAATTAGTAGTTCAGCTGATTCTTCCCTGATCTTATCTGAAGTAGTTGTTTGGCTGAATATTAACTTAGAAACTATGTCTCCCTGTGGTTTCGACCCTACTTCCCTGACTATTGTTGTTATATGACTTTAGGATTTACTTTTGATTAGGTGATACGACTTTTGCCTGTCAAATTTTGGCGCCGTTGCCGGGGAGACGACTAGTTTTCTAAGTTTTTATTTGGTTATTTTGTTTACTTCTCTCTGCCTCATTGGAACTTCATCATTTCAATTGAGGTATGTTTTACTGTTTCTTTTTATTTCTTTTGTATGCCCAGGTCTCAAAGAAACGGTTCCCCCACCCCCATAGGATTCCAATCTTACAATGACTCTCAGGCAGCTTCGAAAGAAATTTCAGAGAAAAAGCAGTTTGTTCAGCTGAACACTTCTAAAGAAGACACTTCGAGTTCATCTATGGCCAATCATTGAATTCATATGGGGTGACTAATCCTGACGGCATTTCCGCTGGCCCACCCATGCCCACAATCACCGCTAACAATTTCGAGATTAAGCCTGGACTCATCAGCATGGTTCAGCAAAATCAGTTTGGTGGGCATCCCACTAAAGTTCCGGCCAATCATCTGTAGAGATTTCAATAACTTTGTAGAACTGTTAAGCATCAAGGAGTCATACCTGAGCAACTGAAGGTCATGCTATTCGAGTTTTCACTCCGCAACAAAGCTCATAAGTGGTTCAACGATATTAAAGTATCTGAACGGTCGAAAATTTATGCTGCGTTCCTGAGAGAGTATTATCCACCTACAAAGACACATATATCATAAACAAACTAGCCATGTTTTCCCAAGAGCCTGATGAAACACTTCGGGAAGCTTGGGCTAGGTTCGGAGATTTAGAGAAAGTGTGTCCACATCACAGCATGGACAAATGGTTCTTGACGCACACATTCTACAATGTTCTGCAACCTCATACGAAGAGTATTGTTGACTCATCTGCAGGAGGAGTTTTTCTGGATAAGGAAGTGGATGTGGACTATGATTTATTTTTAAACCTTGCAGCCAATGATCATTCCACATCCCAAAGCCTCACAAGAAAGGTATTGGATGTAGACGCCCTTTCATTGCTGACTTCGCAAGTGGCAAAACTTAATATGAAGTTTGACACCCTGAAATCCTCTACCTCGACACCCCCTCCTTTAAGCATTAATGCCATGTCTACCGCTGCACCCATTACCTTATCTGACTGCAAGGTATGTGGGGTTCAGGTCATTTTGGGCATGATTGTCAGTTCAGTTAACATTAGATGGAGCAGGCAAATGCCTTCTAGTAAAGACCACAAAATCCCCCCCCCCGTCCATATAACTACCAAAATCAACAAACTTTCAACCCCCACCACAAAATCATTCTAAACCATCATTCTACCAAAACCCCCTGGTTTTTAGAGACTCCCACCACAAAACTTCCATTATCCTAATAACTTCCAAACCCCTCAAAATCTTCAAACCCCACGTCCACAAATAGCCCCACAACAGTCTACTACGTCTAAATTGATGAAACTGATGCTGGCTATGCAGAAAAATAATGAGGAGGCACAAAGAGCTCAAGAGAGGCATATGCTAGCTCAAG
The DNA here is from genome assembly GCA_947645195.1 of Patellifolia procumbens. Classification (NCBI taxonomy): domain Eukaryota; kingdom Viridiplantae; phylum Streptophyta; class Magnoliopsida; order Caryophyllales; family Amaranthaceae; genus Patellifolia; species Patellifolia procumbens. Next base: position 473,162 of record CANSGD010000759.1, on the reverse strand, counting down.
AGAAGCACATCAAACTTCTCTAGACTCAGATTGCCCAATTGGCAGAAAACAATGCTCAGAGGCAGCAGGGCTAATTGCCTGGGCAACCCATTCAGAGGGAGCAAGTGAATGCCATTACTCTTCGTTGTGGCATTGCTTACGACGCTCCTCCATTTCCCATAGATGATGCTGCCCCGACTAGGGGGAAGATGGTGGTAGAGGAAGGAGAAGAGAAAATTCAACGTCTGAGGTCGAATTATTTGATGAAGCTGAACATACATGGAAGAAAAAAGAGAAGGTTTATGAAGCGCCTTTTACACCAAGGCTACCTTTTCCTCACATAATGCAGAATTCAAAGGTCGATCAACAATTTGATAAGTTCTTGGCTGTTGTCAAGATTGATTTAATTACTCAAGTCCCTGTGTATGCCAAAATTTTGAAAGACATGATAACTAAGAAAAGAGACTTCGGTGGGGTAGAATGAGTTGCTCTTGAGTGTAGTGCTTTTATACAGAACAAAACCCCACCTAAGATGAAAGATCCTGGTAGTTTTTCTATACACTACCATCTTGGACCTATTTTTATTGATAAGGCTTTGTGTGATTTAGGTGCCTCTGTTTCTGTTATGCCTTTATCTGTTCATAAGAAACTCAGTATATGCACACAAATCACTCTACATATGGTTGATCGTTCTATAAAATACACCCTAGTTGTTTTAGAGGACGTTCCTGTTAGGGTCGGGAACTACATCCCTGTTGAATTTGTAGTACTTGATATGGATGAGGATGCCTTTATTCCCATTATTCTGGGTATACCTTTTTGTGTACTGATGGTGTTGTTATTGATGTCAAGTCTGGGTCTTTAACTTTGAGTGTTGGTGATGATAAAGTGTCTTTTAAACTAACCTATAACATCCCAACCCCTACGGGCCGATGGGAGCTTCCAAATAAGTATCTCGGACCATTAACCGGCCCCACAAACCAACACAAGTCCTTTCAGCGCATTTGGTCCTCACTCATGTGCACCATGAGAAACTTCCCAGGAGGTCACCCATCCCAAAACTACTCCCGGCCAAGCACGCTTAACTAAGAATATCTTAGCAATATGAGATCCCTATAAAGAAGATGCACCTTGTTGATATGGGTAGTACGACTAAATCCTTTAAAGCAATCATGGGGAGTAGTACACACCCCCACTTGAGAACAGCAACGCCCTCGTTGTGCCTAGGGACTCCATATATTCGGCCGTAGTCTGTAGGTCGCCCCCAGCCTGGAAACTGATTGCCTGGAGAGTCCAGACCTGACGACCTCTAGGTCGCTCCTTAAGACAATGCAGCCCCAAAATCCTCCCCCACTAGGCGCTTGAGGACTCCTAATATTCGGCCTGACGACCTTAGGGTCACCCCAAGACGCGGCGCAGGGTTGCTCTGATACCATTTGTAACACCCCAACCCCTACAGGCCGATGGGAGTCACCAAATAAGCATCTTGGACCATTAACTAGCCCCACAAATCAACACAAGTCTATTTGGCGCATTTTGTCCTCACTCATGTGCACCTTGAGAAACTTCCCAGCAGGTCATCCATCCCAAGACTACTTCCGTCCAAGCACGCTTAACTGAGAATATCTTAGCAATATGATTTCCCTAAAAAGAAGATGCACCTTGTTGTTATGGGTAGTACAACTAAATCCTTTAATGCAATCATGGGGAGTATTACAAACCAATGTTGTTAAGGCACCTATGCTTGAGGAATCATGTTGGAGGGTTGATATTTTGGATGAGGTAGTTGAAGAGAAGGCTCAAAATGCACCTAAGGTTCCCTCACTTTCTGGAGGTAAGATAAAGAACATTTGGAGAAGGAAGATGTTTGATGAGGGTGGCACTCACTGCCAGGCCCCTCCGATATGAGATAAGGAGGTATCATGGTTGTGCAGGACCTTTATTTTAATTTCCCTCTATTTTATTTTATTTTATTTTAATTTTTTTAGAGTGAGAGAGAGTGAGAGAACACTAACATTGTTTTTCCTCTTAGCATCGTCCTTTTGTTACCTTTTGGCATTGAGAACACTGTCAAGCTCAGCTTTGGGGAGGATTTCTGTTTGTAATCTCTATCTCTTTTACTGCTTTTTAGTATAGATTTATTGCTTTCGAAAAAATGCTGAAAAAAGCAAAACAAATATGATTCAAATGACTGGTTTAGTTGTCTCCCTATGCCCCTTGTTGTGCTCTTATTGAAAATGTTTTGACTTTGTTTTCTGGATAGTTGGGCAATTGAGATTTAGAGGCTATGATTTGATGTTTGATTGCTATGATTTCAGGCGAATTTTTATTATTATACACTATATTGTGTTGCATGCTTGAATTGGTTAGACTGTGAGGCCTTTTGTAGCCTGTTGGATTCATATCAATATCCAGTCTGTTTTTTTGTGTGCTAGTTTCCTCATTAGTTGATTGATCTTCACTTTGACTTCGTACTTGTCTGAAATCTGATAACTCGTAGCATTAGCTGTGATAGAGGCGTTCTTTGTTCTGATTCTTGAACCTCAGAGTGAATTTTTGATATACTTTTATCCTCCTTAGCCACGCTGAGGCTAATGACTTTTTTGTGTTACTAAACCTTATTATGAGCCCATAGCCTTTATTTCTATATTATTTCCAAGCCTGCCTTGGGGGAGCGTTGTTGGGTTGAGTTATGAAATTGGTTATATGGTTTGGTTTGGTTGTGGGAATGATTGTATATTTGATGTGGTTTCAAGTGTAAGAAAAAGAAAAGAAAAACCAAAGTTTGAGTTGCGTGAATGTTTGGTTCGAAAAATGAAAGAAAAAGAAATAAAAGTTCAAAAGAGTTCAAAGTTCCTTCATTCACGTTGTTTATAAAGGAAAATATGCTACATTACATGAAAATTGGGTTTGTTGTGAGTTTTCATTTAGTCATAAGAGTTGTGGTATGTTTTGCGGTTATATGGTGTTGTTGGGAGATGTATCGGCCACTTTCGGCCTTGTTCATAGTGATTTTTGCTCCCCCATTCTCGGTTTTTCCACCACATTTCCTAAAAGTATTTCCTACCTCTTGCCTAATCCCCATTACAACCCTATAAAGTCCTCTTGAGCTCGTGTTTACATTGTTTATTGGATTGATTTCGAGTCAGTTTGTCAAAGTTAAAGAGTATGTCTGCTAATTGAGTCGACTTGATTAGGATGAGCGTCATTTAACCTTCTTAAACACATGAGAGTGTGAGTGAGAAGGGTATTTATGGTTGGGTTGGTGAGTGTTCGGGCATATTCTTTGCCTGCCACAAAATCGAGAGGAGTGACACCTTTGTGAGCACCTTTTCAGGATTTGTATCTCATGTAGATGACTTGAATTTGATGATTTGCTTGGATGATTGGTAGTTGGATGGATCTGAAAAGGTGAACTTGAATTTTGCCTGCTTGAACGATTCTTAGCCTTGAAAATGTTTTGAGCTATGATGTTTTTATCTTAGGGGTGAGGCAATTATTCCCATGTTCATGTCTTGTTTGCTTGAGGACAAATAAAGGTTTAGTTTTGGGGAGTTTGATGTATCACATTTATATATAGTTTTTAGATGCATTTTATAACTCTTTTTAGAGCATTTAGGTGCATAATGACATAAATTACATAAGTTGCGCTCTACTGCTCCTAGTTTGTGTGTTTCGATGATTTTCAGGTTATTTTGATACAAATTGATCAAAATTATCAAGGATCTAGTCTATTAATCCTTGAGGATGAAGGTAGCTTGCGCAAGGATCACAATGCATCCGTTTGGGACAATTTTAAGTTGGAATGAAGCAAAAAGTTAGTGAAAGAAGGGCCAAAACTGACACATGTTCACTATTTTCATCATAACTATTGATAGAAAATTGATAATCAATAAATTCCAATTGGGTTGGATTCTAGACTTCAAGAGCTTTCTAATGATAGGCTACACGCCCCAAAAACAAACTTTTAGTTAGAGAGATATGGCCTTCGCAAGTTGACGCAAGATTAATCCGCCCGGCCCCGATCCCTTTTTCCTCTGGCTACGTATAGGAGTTGAAAACAAAGTAAAAAGTTTTCCGGCCGATGGGGTCGGGCGGTTTCGCCCAATGGCTTCGGGTCGATTAGCCCGATCGGGCAGGAGGCTTTATGACCCAAAATCTATCTCATTTTATTCGCTTTTATATAAATACTTAAGCTTCTTTATTTGTAAAACAACTTTATTTCCAGCATTCATTAGTATTTGTTTTAGAGCTTTTCTTAGAATAAACATTTTAAATTAGTTCCAAGGGCATTGAACCTTGGATTATTTCAATTGATATTATTCTTTACTCTTAATTCCTTTCTTCAATTCATGATTGCTTAGTTTGATTATTTAATTAATTCATGATGCAAAGATTAGGGTTTTATATTAGTTTTGTTATTGTTGATTCAATCATGTCTGAGTAGTCGTTTTTCTAGGGTTTTAGGGAGGAAAACCATGTTTATACCATGACCTATATTTGAATTGCTATTAGTTCTAGGTTCTGATTAGTTCAATTGTAGTGTGATTCGTTCTTTATTTTGTAGTTTATGTAAGTGTACAATTTCATCAACTATGTTTGGCAACTTGAGTATGACCCGACCATAGGCTTACTTTTAGAGGCTTAGAACACACTATTGATTCTAATTATGTGAGCGATTGTACTATGTATGTTGAATTGAGAGCGTTATGACCCAATCGTAGGCTTAACGCTTTGATTGTTCGACCCTAAACCTATATATTATTAGTTATTCGACCCTTTTGATTGGTATAAGCATGGTGGACCGAACTAATGTCGTATACCTTTAATCCATAGTTTAATCTCATTATTTATATTGATTTCTTTAGTTAAATTAGTAGTTGAGCTGAAGTACTTGTTTGGATGAATATTAACTTAGAAACTTTGTCTCCCTGTGGATTCGACCTTACTTTCCTGACTATTGTTGTTAGAGGACTTTAGAATTTACTTTTGATTAGGTGATACTACTTTAACCTATCAATATATCTCCCTTTTTTTCTAACAAATCTAAAGTAATGTACCACCCACCCCTTATATGCCATAAAAGATCTTCCAACGTCTTAACATTGGAAAATTAACACTTATTCCGGTTGTGGTAGAAGTATTTTGTGTGGAAACTCTCCTTTCTACTATGAGATTTTTCTCAATGAGGATAAGGTTGAGCTTCGTGATGTTAATGATGGAAACAAAGCAACTGAAAGATTTCGTGTGAATGAAGTACGCATCTCATCTCCTTCACCGTATCTTTTCCACAGTAATCGACTCGGTTTTCCATAGCCTTATTAAATTCTTCCTTTTGTTTTAGGTGGTTTATGTGTATAATCTTTAATGTCTCACTAAAATTTAATTAAATACTCCCTCCGTACCATAAAGCTTTATACACTTTCCTTTTTCATCTGTCCTATAAAGCTTTATACACTTCTATTTTTGGACATGGCCTATTATTACTACTTTATTCTTTTGACTTTTCAACCATAACCCCTTCTATCTCACATCCAAATAAAATAATACCTAACGAACTCTTTTCGCATCTATCTTTTTAATAAAATACATGTGATAACCAACCAACTACTTATCATATAAAACTACATGTCCGATTAAGTGTATAAAGCTTTATGAGACGGAGGAAGTATGTGTTATGTAACGCAAGGGAACACATAAGTCTCATGGCATTTTTTTCCTCGAAATGAGCTATATATATATATATACGGGGTGGATCCATTGAAAACCAACCTTACGCTGAAAACTGAAAACTACAGATCTCGACCGTTCATCCATAAAAACTAAAGATCTAACGGCTCAGATACGGGGATCATTAAAACAAAGGAGCGCGATGAATCTAGACAATCAGATCTATATCTGACGGCTCGCGTTAGCTGTATATAATCAAGGAAAGAAAACAACTTTCTCTCTCACCATTCTTCTTCACGCATCTCTCTCTCTATTCTCTCAGCTTCAGGAAATTCTCTCAACCTTCATCACAATTGATGCTATTACCAGCAAAAATCCCAGGTTTTTCCTCACAAATGCATGAGCCAACATTCATCTACAAGTTTCAAGGTACAATTGATGATTTTGTTGCGATTATTCATGTACAATGTGCAATTTCGGTCCTTATTTTCTATAAATTAAACCCTATCTTTCAATTGTTATAATACAAAAACTCTCTACATTAAATTTATTTCGATTTTGTTGCCAGTTGTAGACGATATTTGTAATCTTCTATATGATTCTTAACCTTTTTGGGGGATTAGTAGTATTGAGATTGCCCTTTGATATATCAGTATTGGTATTGGCATTAAGAAATTTCTGATCTTTTTATGTGTGTTAATGATGGTTGTAAGTTTTTACAATTTGTGTTTCTCTTTTTTCCTTTTTAAAATCCTAATTTACATGAATAGAATGAATCTACATGAATGTCTAATACTCTACTAAAACTCGATTTTTATTATTTGGAATTTTTGATGCTATACATATTTAGAGATTGTTTTTTGTATCTTATTTCAAGTTTGCTTTTGTGGTGTTTTTTTCCAGAATACTTCACATATACTTGCCCAAATCAATAGAAGTATCCTTTTTTTAATATATATCCCTTAATTATTAAACTGTATCCCTTTGCTAATGCATAATTACGAGCAACTTAATCAGTCTTTGGGAGGCTTATGCTCATCTTTTACATGAAACCCCAAATGCATTGTTTCAATTATCTTAGACTAAGCAATGCACCCGTTACCCCTAAGAGGACGGCCGCAATATCCTCTATTTTCTTTGACGTACCGCTTTTTACTGACTTGTACCCCCTAGCAATTGTGAATCAAACACATTGTGTCATCACCCCTAGGAACACCCTTTTTTGACTGTGAATGTACCCCCTTTCACCTAGTCGTTCTCCTTGTTTATTTGTTTGTGGACGTTTGAGATTGGAGATTGCCTAGTTATAAGTATAATAATTTTTTTTACCATAGGAGATTCACACATATAATGTTACTATCTCCTTTCGACTTAGATGTACCCCTTTTCACCTTGATGTACCTGCATTCAACGTAGTTGTACCCCCTATTATGTGTGTGTGATAAGTAGCTTGCAATCCTAATCAATGCTCCTTTTTTTTAATCATAAAACCTATTAGCTCAATTAGTAGAGCATTGTGAAATTGCACAAGATGTAGGTTCGAATCCTACATAGGTTAAATATTCAATATTCCAATCTTTATTCTAGTAATATGTTCATAATGTAACTTTGCCTTGAGGTGAGCTCTTGGTAGCTAAAAATCTTTGTCATAAAAAAATTTGTCTTAAAGATTTGTTAGTTAGTTGCAGAAGCCTTAATATTCTATTGTGCATCAATTGTCCTAAGATGCTATAACAGAATACTCTCTAGAAACTCTAGGTAGTTCGGTTTTCTTAAATTCGCCATTTTCATCAGAATTCGCCTTAATATTATTTTGTACCAGTAGCAATGATGAAGACCCAAATAACCCAATGGCAGCATCTCATCAATTTGGATAATTTCACCATTCTAGTAATATGAGCGGTTTGTGCAGCAATTTTGTAGCATCTACAAATAGGACTTCTTCGCAGGACCGGAGCCTTTAAACTAAGTTGTGCTGCTGCTGCCATGTTGCTGCTGCCATGTTGCTGCTGCCGTGCTGCTTCCGTGCTGCTGCTGCCACACTGCTGCTGTCGTGCTCCTGCTGCCACGCTGCTGCTTCAGTGCTGCTGCCAAGTTCTGTCGCTGCCGTGATACTGCTGTTGCTGCCGTGTTGCTTTTGATGTTACTCCTGTTGGCCGGCTGCTGCCCACACTTTGTCACTCCGTGGTAACCGTTTGATAACAAATAATTTGTGATAAAAATTAAGGTTGTTAGACTTATTTTTTATTGCCCGGATAGTGCGTGTACGTGCGACAATCCATGTGAGACAATCCTCCATGCTTTGTTTGACTGTACAATGGCTCAAGAAATCTAGTCTCACAGTGATTTCTAAGCGACTCTTGTCGATGCTCCCACACTCTCTTTTGCTACGAGGTGGGAATGGTTGGTGGGCAGACTTACTAAAGACGAATTGCAACTTACAGCCACCCTTGTGTGGGCTGTTTGGTCATGTAGAAACCATGTGAACTTCGAACTCGTCGAGGACTTTAAGATGTATGTGGGTCGGGTTTTCAAACCTGTGGGACAGCAAGACTCTTCGAGAACGTCATGTGTTTATGTGTGAGCTCTCAACCTCTCACCAAATGTACCACTTTTAGCTCTAAATGTAATCGTTCTTATTCCATATGTAACCCATTTGACCCTAGGTGGGATAGAAACCGTATAGTATTTGTTCATCCCACCAAATGTCCTAGCTCAAATTTTCGGGTGTCTCAAGTACTAGTCTGTTATTAATTGTCTTATTTGACTTGATTGGGAATATTTAGCAAAGCTTCTTGTAAGTTGGTCTGGAATTGATTAACCAACAAACTCAAAGTTGCCTTTTCTAAAGCATTTGACCTTTGAAGTTTTTCTTCTTTTTTGGTTTTAACCTTAAGCTAGTGAGTGTCATTTGAGGTATATGGTGCTGATTTAGAACCTGAAATGCTTATTGGGATTCAAAACTGAGAGCATATCTTCAATTCCTTTGGCTTGAAGTTTACATATATTGTCTTGTTATTGCTTAAGTGAGAAGCATATGACCTATAATATGATACTATTACAAGTAACTTATGAGTAGATGAACTGTATTGTGTAGAAAATCTTGGAAAATCAGGAGATTTGAGCATTGAAGATTTATTTAAATTCGCATAAGGTTGTATACTTGTATGTAAGACCACATGATTGAGAAAGTGATCCACATTATTTATTTAAAAGAGCCTTTTCCTATCATGATTTATCGTAGACAATATTAGTGTATAGTTTCCATAGCCACCTATGTGTCGTTGATCCACAGCTTGTATACTTGCAAACTTGACTTTGTATACTTTTAGCTCTTTTCATGATTATATTCATCTCCTTATAAATGGGTACAAGCCATATCAGCAAAAAACCAATACCAGTGGAGATTAGTAGCACGCTACAAAGATGTTACTAGTACTGCATAAAGGGATACATTAGAGTAAAAAAAGGTTACTTTTACGTTTACTTATTAATCAACCTATGCATATTATTTGTGGTAGTGTTATGGTTCTAATGGTATGATGGTTTAGAAATTACTAGTGTAAACCCTATTAGCTCAATTAGTAGAGCATTTGTGTTTCACACAAAAAGATGTAGGTTTGAATCTTACATAGGTAAAACTATACATTTTATTGTCAATGTACCCCTTTTGATTTTAAATGTACCCCTTCTAAATTTAACCTTGGTATGTACCTGCAAAGTTTCATCAGTTTGGCGGAAATTGATTTCATATATCTTTGCTCGTTTTTCCCCTAAAAAAACTTATGTAAAGAGTAAGAGTTGTTGCTTTTGGCTAATTTTCAATTTATTCGGCTATTGTTGCTTTGTTGTCGTGTTTTTGTGAATTTATTGAAACCATACTGAAGTGAGAATCGCAGGCTTACACTACTTGGATGTGGGTTTGTATGAGAGTTAGGAGGAACCTGTAAGTAGGAAGTGCTTGGCAGAGTAGACCAGGTAGGGTTAAGGTGCCTACGTTTTTTTTTAAATTAGTTTGTTGGTTATTCTATTTCCAACTTGAGATTCAACAATGTTTATTTGCTGATTTGAAATAAGAGTATTTAAAATGTACCCTTTTTGGCACTAGACGTAGCCTTTTTATGGCCAAATGTAAGGTTACCTTATAAAGTTATAACCCGTAAAGGGCTCCATTAGATTGAAAAGGATTACTTTTACTTATTAATCAACCTATGCAGGATTCGAACCTGCTTCTTTTGTGCAATAACACAATGCTCTACCAATTGAGCTAATAGGTTTGTAATCACAATTTGTAAACGACCATCATTATCATAGAACATCGAAAAGACTTTGTACATTCTTGTCAAATGTCAAGGCACTTTAGAAACCCAATTCATACCTCCAACGATAATGGAGCAAATACTTAAATAGACTTAACAAAGGCATCACCTAATGCCAACAATAGACCATACACTGAGATCGGGCCCACCCACATATTGAAATCAGAAACACCTGCACACTGAAAATTGAAAAAGAAAGAAGAAAAAAGAAACACAACCTCCTACATGTAGCAGTTCTGAAGGTGACCAAAAGGACTAGGGTAGTAGCCAGAGTTATGTCAGCAGATTCGGGCTCAACTGAAATCACACAAAAAAAGCAAGCACAACTCTCTTGCGTGTAGCAATTCTAGAGGTGACCGAAAGGCCCAGGGCAGTAGCGACAGCAGATTCGGGCTCAATTATGTCTTGGTGCAGTAATAACTAACAGGTTGAGGGCATTTAGCTTGAGGCCCTGTATACACATCATCTCTAGACCTCTTCATCTTTCTCTTTCCCAAACAACAAAAAAGCACCTTTCTAACTCTTATAAGAATCATAACAGCTCAATCTTTCTCACTCTTCAATCATCAAAGATGATGGAAAAATTCTTGCAACAATAAACAAAAAAAATAAGAAAGAAAAACCACTAAGTAGGTTTACATGAATAATAGAATAGATTAGAATATACGAGTTGGTATAGCCTCTAAGTAGAAAGATCACAAAGGCATTCAAAGTCTAAACTCATGATTCACTAACTAAATGAATTCCGCTTTTAACAAAATGTATTCTTTTTTCAACTAGAAATACCTATTTCTACTAAATGTCTAAAAGTATCCTTTTTCATACTATATGTAGTTCTTTTTCAACAAAAGTGACCAATTTTCAACTCTATCTATCCCCTTTTTAACCAATTGTAACCCTTTTCAAAGGGCTATTTACAACTAGCCAATTAAGATTTCAAAAATGAATTGGCATTACCTTAGTAAGCTAGCTTTCTAAGCTAAGCAAGCCTGGTTCTCCGGGCACGTTCTCGGCTGGCTGGACATTGGAGTCGCGCTCTCCTCAACCGGATCAATCTGAGCTAGATAAGTAAAACTTCCTAAGGCTAATCATTGATTCTCCCAAGCTGCTCTAATTAGTAGAAACTCACGATTCATTGACTTCAACCATTATATGATGATAACATTAGATTAAGCAAGAAACTAAATCATATAAAACCATTACGAAATTTCTCTAACAAGAAATATTTCCAAGAACTCATCAACGTCTTTTTCACAGATATGCTCGTCGAACATTTAAGTAGTACCCTTTCAATTATATATGTACCCTGTTTAGTTTTATATGTGACCTTTTTTTAGGTAGTATATGGATGAGTGACCTTTCAAACGAGTTCAATCTTAATACTGATTCAAAATTTATATATAAACAGCTAATCGATAACACTGATAATCAAATTAACGAGTTCAAAGTTTACATACTGATAATCTTAATACCTCAACTTTCAGAAGTTTTCCAATAACATTTAATCATTCAGCAGCTTAAAGTAAAGTAATTACCAATACATCAATTAAAAAACAAACTAAGATTCAATTTACATATCAATTTAGGGTTTAGGTTTCTTCAAAGGTTCATATTCATAGTAGATTCAACTGAAATCTTCATAACTAATTTCGAACTTGCAAAAAATTGAACACAATCTACACGCAAAAGACCTAGCTACAAGAGAGATATGTACCTGAAGAAGATCCAAACAGAAAAGGCAAACGAAAGTCAAAATTAAGCCAAAATCTTGAACGAAAACAAATTAGAGAACAAGAAATTAAAACCATACCGTAGCTCATGGAAATCGATGGAAACCTTGATGTTTACAGGAACATCTAGAAAGTGTGCGAATTGGAGACAAAGATGAACCACTTACCTTAGATTATGACTGCTAATCGAACCCTTGAAGATTTGCACTGAGAAAAAGGACGAGAGGCGAGAACAGGAAGACAGGAATAGAGAGGGGAGAGAGAAAATTTTTGAAAGAAGAAATAGCGTAATTTCAAGATTGTAGTTTGATTTACCCGTTGATCTACTCCGTCCAATTATACCAGGGACGATCGACGGCTGGTATTGCTTGTTTTCAGTTTTCAGATTAGGAGGTGGTTTTCACCGGATCCAATCCCTATATATATATATATATATGGAAAGCCTGTATCCTTTGCTTTATCAGTTTGCAGAAGTTTGAGAAAAAATTTAAGTGCCCACCAGTTTGCATCTTATGAATCAATTGACCTAAAAGAGTGTACTCTCTCAGCAACTTTATGCATTTTATTGGTGGTAACTGGTATCTATGCCAAAGGTATAATGACGGTTTAAAGCTGCATGTTTGACATTCGTTTGTCTTCGAGAAAAGGTCAGCGGTACACAATCTTTCTCATTGATGCTGACACGACATTCATTTTGTCATTAAGTGATTATGTAGTCAGATATAAACTATTATGTTCTGGATAGTTTATAGAACTCGAATACAGTATATTATGTCGTTATTATAAGCTATAACGTTTTTTATATAAGCCATTACAAGTTTTAGTTTTAGTTTAAGTTGTACATCCACATAGCATTTTCCTTACGATCATCAATAATAATGTAAGGCGGGTTATTTACAACTGCTACAACTTAATATACTTGAGATACTCTGACAACAAAAAGGTTAAGAGTTAGGAAAAGCCACTGAATTATTAGTAAATTATTGGAAAAATTATTAGGCGTGTGATGATTGTGATTCCTATCTTTTAGGAAAGTTTAATATCTTTTGTAAAGTTATTATTGTAAGTATCTTTAGGGTTAATTATTATGGTTTTAGGGTTGTATATATTCCCAGCTCATTATTAAATGAAAACAAGCCGTTTTACTCCTAATTACCCAATGCTTAACATGGTATCAAGCTTTCTCTAATTTTGAGATTTTTTTTTCGATCCTTCGACACTGTATTCCCTGTGGTGGTCGACGGCGTGTGATGTTCCGCTGCTGTCTTCACTTCTGTTGGCTGTTGTTCACTGTTTCTTTGTTCCCTAATCTTAGTTCGCCGGTGGTGGTGAGTGCTCTGTTTGTTTTTGTTTCGTCGTCGGCCTGATTTGCCGCCAGATGTTCTTGCTGTTATTCACTTTGCTTCGCTCAATTGTTGTTGTGAATTCCGTAGGTGGATTTGTGTGATTCAAATCCCAAAATCCTTCATTGATTGCTGCCGCTGATTCCATTTGCTTCCCTCAAATTGCTTCCTCTTACTGCCATTTCATTATTAAAAAAAAAAAAAAACCAATGTGGTGCTGATGGTGGTGAATGCACCTTTATTTCTATTTTTTGTTGGTTGTTGTAGCTTTTGTGATATGGCCTTGCTATTCACTTTTATAAAGAGTTTTGTCATTTGGTTTTATGGCCATAGTACAAGTTGTGCCAAGGAAGTTTCGGTGTGGTTGGTTTTACTCTACATTTTGGTTGTCCACTTATTATATAGTATAGTTGAACTTGGTCGTGGCCATGGCCGCAGTGGACTCGTTTTTGCTGGTAATGTTAGTAGTTCTCGTCACAATTTCGTGTCGGATGTTGGTCCGGATGATCGTAGTCGGACTCCCACACTCACTAATGATCAATGGACACAACTTATGGCCGCTTTGAAGGACTCTCACTTCAATTCTGCTGACAAACCTAGTGGTATGTATGGTCCTACTGACTGGCTCATTGATTCTGGTGCTTCAAATCATATGTCCGGTAATCTCGATTTATTTACTAATCTGCGCACTATTTCTTCTGCTGTTGGTTTGCCTAATGGCAAAAGTACTGTTGCTACTAAAGAAGGAACTATTATTTTGAGTGATTGTTTGATCCTCGAACATGTTCTTTATGTTCTCGCTCTTAGGTATTATAGTCTATTGTTTGTTTCTCAACTGTTGGAGCAACAAAAGTTTGTTATTTTCTTCACTAATAAGCTATGTATTATACAGGACCTCACTTTGAAGAACCTGATTGGAGCGGGAGTGCAATGTGACGGGGTCTATGTTTTCAAGCCGGTGCAAGTTCGTTCGTTTCAAGCAAACAAAGTGACTAAGGTTGATAACGCAAGTCTGTTGTGGCATCGTCGTCTAGGTCACCCATCTCTTAAAGCTCTTTCCTCGTTGCCCGGAGTTGCCGTTAGTTGTAACTTGCAGTGTCCTTTGGATTGCACTATTTGTTTTATGGGTAAACAACCTCGAAACTAGTTCTCGTTAAGTTCAAATAAAGCTGGTGATGTTTTTGACTTGATTCACTGTGATATTTGGGGCCCTAATAGAATTCCGACCACTTCCAATGATAGATTTTTCTTGACTATTGTCGATAATTGTTCCCGTGCCAGTTAGTTATTTTTGATGACTCATAAATCTGAGGTCCCTCAACTTGTTCGAAATTTTTATGCTATGGTTAAAACCCAGTTCCAAAAGAAAATAAGGTTTTGCGCAGTGATAATGGACAAGAATTTTTGAGTTTAAAGGGATTCTTTGCAAAAACAAAGGGATCATACATCAAACTAGTTGTGTTGATACGGCTCAACAAAATGGGCGTGTGGAACGTAAACATCGTCACCTTCTTAATGTGGCGCGTGCTTTACGTTTTCAAGCTCGTATGCCGAAGTCTTTTTGGGGTGAATGTGTGATGGCTGCTGCACATCTTATTATTCTTACACCCACATCGGTTTTACATGGAAAAAGTCCATATGAGTGTTTGTATGGCGTTCCTCCTTCCTATGATAGCATTCGAGTGTTTGGTTGTCTTTGTTATGCTGCTAATCGCCCTCGCCTAAAGGACAAGTTTGATTCTAAGTCTAGGCGTTGTGTTTTTGTTGGGTACCCGTTTGGTAAAAAAGGATGGCGTTTGTTTGATTTGGAGTCCCGTGATTTCTTTGTTTGTCGTGACATGCAATTTTTTGAAGATACTTTTCCGTACTTCGATTCTTTGAATGATGATGCACGGACACAATAGGATGCTTATATATCTCAATCATCGATTTGGGATGATGATTATGATGGTGGGTTGAAGGTATCAGCTGTTATTGGAGATCATGGGGTTTTTATGGAAGCACCTGCAACTCCCACACCCGCAGCGCCTGCGGCTGAGGGGTTGATCGATCCACCTCTTTGTGATATTGGTAATTTTTCTTCCTCGTCTCCAACGGTTGTTCGAATTGGGGATGTGTTTTGTGATACTACGACTCCCCTACAGTTAAGGGGGAGTCCCTCTCGGTCTACAGGCGTGATTGATGGTGATACAAAAGAATTGGGTTGTGGTCATCGAGAAAAGTTTCGGTCTGTTAAGCTGAATGGGTTTGTGACAAACATTATTATTTTCAAAAACATAGATCCTGCTCCTACTACTGCTCTTCCGCCTTCATCTCGTTCTTCAGGTTAGCCTTTTGATATAGCTTGTTGCGTTGATTATAATAAATTTTCTGTCAAACATCGGTGTTTTCTAGCAGCTGTTACCAAAGGTACTGAGCCTCAATCATATCGAGAAGCTGCTTCTCATCCTGGTTGGCGTAAGGCAATGAAAGAAGAAATTGATGCTTTAGAACGTATTGACACGTGGACGTTGGAAGATTTACCCCCGGTAAGCGTGCTATTAGTAGTGGTTGGGTGTATAAAATTAAATATACATCTACTGGAGAAGTTGAACGTCTTAAGGGACGTCTTGTTGTGCATGGAAATCAGCAAGTTGCCGAAATTGATTATAATGAGACTTTCGCTCCTGTAGCGAAAATGGGTATTGTACGTACTCTTCTTGCTGTTTCTGCTATTAGGAATTGGGAACTCCATCAGATGGATGTTCATAATGCATTTCTTCATGGTGAGTTATCTGAGGAGGTTTACATGAAACTTCCCCTGGTTATACTTGTTCTCAGCCAGAGAAGGTTTGTCGGCTCCGAAAATCTTTGTATGGTTTGAAGCAGGCACCACGGCAATGGTTTGCCAAGTTATCTGCTGCTTTAAAAGCTTATGGCTTTTCTCAGTCCTATGCTGATTATTCTTTGTTCAGCTATATTCAGGGAGATGTTTCCCTTCATGTTTTGGTGTACGTGGATGATTTGATTATTGCTGGATCATCTTCCGTTGTTATTTCTAAGATCAAAAGTTATTTGAACTCCTGTTTTCATATGAAAGACTTGGGTCTTCTGAAATATTTTTTGGGCATTGAAGTTGCGCGAAGCCCAGAGGGCACTTTTCTTTCTCAGCGCAAATATGCTTTGGATGTGTTGACTGAAGCAGGAATGTTGGGGTGTAAGCCTATTGATACTCCAATGGAACAAAATCATCGGTTGGCTCTTGTTGAAGGTTCACCTATAGCCGATCCTGATTCTTATCGACGTCTTGTGGGACGTCTTGTCTATCTCTCTGTTACGCGGCCAGAACTTAGCTATGCTGTTCATACTTTAGCTCAGTTTCTCAGTGATCCACAGGTTGCGCATTGGGATGCCGCTGTTCGTGTGCTTCGTTATCTCAAAGGTAACCCCGGACAGGGTATCTTGTTACGTTCTAAAAATGTTTTGTCTCTGACGACTTATTGTGATAATGATTGGGCTGCTTGTCAAAAAACAAAGGCGGTCTTTGTCCGGTTATTTGGTGTTTTTAGGTTGTTCTCTTGTCTCTTGGAAAACCAAGAAGTAACCTATTGTTTCTCGTTCGTCTGCTGAGGCTGAGTATCGTTCTATGGCCGTGACTACTTGTGAGTTGAAATGGTTGAAATCCTTATTAGCTTCACTTGGTGTTATTCATACTTCTGCTATGCGCCTGTTTTGTGATAGTCATTCTGCTCTTCATATTGCTAAGAATCCAGTTTTCCATGATCGTACCAAGCACATAGAAACAGACTGTCATTTTGTTCGAGACGAGTTGTTAGCTGGTCGTCTTTCTACAGCCTACGTGCCTACAGGTCATCAGTTAGCTGATATTCTCACCAAGACGCTTGGCAGACGTCAGTTCAGTTTTCTACTTCGCAAGTTGGGCATACGCGATTTACATGCTCCAACTTGAGGGGGAGTATTAGGCGTGTGATGATTGTGATTCCTATCTTTTAGGAAAGTTTAATATCTTTTGTGAAGTTATTATTGTAATTATCTTTAGGGTTAGTTATTATGGTTTTAGGATTGTATATATTCCCAACTCATTATTGAATGAAAACAAGCCGTTTTACTCCTAATTACCCAATTCTTAACAAAAATTGTTAAAAGTAAGTCAATCTTTTTCGCGATTTTCTTTTAATAAGTTAAACTTTAGAGAATCATGGAATAAGTTAACTTTGATGTTACTTAAACTTTTAAAAAGTCAAATGACTAATAAGTTATTCAACCGGTAATATGTGATGTTTTTCTTAAATTTTAATTTATTAGTTATGTGTTCCTTCTCTTCTTCTACTTTCCATCCCCAACCCTTTCTGTGTTTTTAAACCGGTTTTGATTTGTTAAAATCAAATAATCTTAAAAGGTTACATTATTCCAGGATTATTCAAAGTTTACATTGTTAAAAGAACAACACTAAAAGGTTGACTTATTCCTGACAATTTTTCCTAAACTATTTGCCGCATTTGTTGATTGTTTGTTTGTACTTGGTTGCTGTTGCTAGCTAGCTGATCACTGGTTTGGTATTATTGCGATTCCGAAAGCAATGGTGCTATATTATCTCGGCGCGTTGGTGTTTGTGGTTGCCTTTATTTGCATCCACTCTTAGTATTGCACAACCATACGTCGCGGTCTAACTTTGTTGGGAGTTTTTATGACGTCTTTAGCGTCATACTCTATGGTTCACCTCTCACTGTTATGGTATAAATCATATTTCTCCTTGTTTTAAATTAAACATATATATGTACTGAATTATGGAATTCCTTTGGAAAATCAGCAGTTTAAGGTTGTAAACACTCAGAGTGTTGAGTACATGCCACTGTTTCTTCCCCTGACTGGCTTTCTTAATGGGATCATATGGAGTGGCAGAGTGCATATGCTTTCATCAAATTTGACCCCTACATTCTGGTAATTACATCAAATTTAATTATTTCTCAATGTAATCGTGTTTATCAAGTTGTGATCTTATCAATTTAATCCTTTTTCTCTCTGATCCTTTTGTCATGGTGTGCAGATTGGCAATGGCGTTAAAGCTTTACTTGGTTGTAACCAGCTGATTTTGTATGCTTGCTACTATGGCAGAACCCCGAAGAAAGGGCAGGAACAACCCAAACAACAACAACTACATATATCAACAGTTTAGATTCCCTGCTACATACTTCTACTCTAATAGCTACTAGCTAGCTTGTTTTTTTTCTTGGCGCCGTACGATTTAGGTTAGCTTATATAGAATTAGTATTTTGGCATTGCATTTCCGCAAGGATTTCTTTATTGCTTAGAAGATTTGTTAAGATTAGGTTTAGGGTATTAATTGTGCTTCATCTTCTCATTACTTTCAACGTAATATATATACCAAGCTATCACTAATACTAATTAGGCCTATTTAAGCCCAACTCAGCTAATTACATGAGTACATCATTAAATACAATAATATGGCCCAATACCCCCCCTCAAGTTGGAGCATGAAGATTCGAAATGCCCAACTTGCTCAAGAGATGAAGAAACTGTTGTTTGCCAAGTGCTTTAGTGAAAATGTCCGCGAGCTGCGATTGAGTGACAACATGATGAGTAGCAATGAGACCATCCCGTATGGCGTCTCGCACATAGTGACAATCAACCTCAATATGTTTCGTGCGCTCATGGAAAACCGGATTCTGAGCAATATGAAGAGCGGACATACTATCACAATAAAGGGACATAGCACGAGCCTGCTGGACACCCAAGCACTCAAGAAGAGCTTTCAGCCATTTCAACTCAGACGTGATATCAGCCATTGAACGATACTCGGCCTCCGCAGAGGAGCGAGACACAGTATGTTGTTTCTTAGTCTTCCAAGAGATAGGAGAAAGACCAAGAAACACAATCCAACCAGTCAATGAACGACGAGTAAGGGGGCAGCTGGCCCAATCCGAATCACACCAACCTGATAGAGACAAGTCACACTCAGCACTAAGAAGAATTCCCTGACCTGGAGAGCCCTTGAGGTATCGCACTACACGGAGGGCAGCCTCCCAATGTTCCTGCCGAGGCGCCTGCATAAACTGAGCAAGAATATGAACTGAGTAGGCCAAGTCCGGACGAGTGAAAGAGAGATAAATCAGGCGGCCAACGAGGCGGCGATAGGATTCAGGATCGGACAATAGATCACCAGTAGCGAGAGCAAGAGTGTGATTCTGCTCGATAGGGAAACCAGCAGGCTTAGCGCCCATGTGTCCAGACTCGGAAATAATGTCTAGTGTATACTTGCGCTGACACAAGAATAAACCCATGGGGGCTCGCGCAACTTCAATCCCAAGGAAATACTTCAAAACACCCAAATCCTTCATATGAAAACAGTCACCTAAGTATTGTTTGAAGGCAAGAATAGCAGCGGAATCATTGCCTGAAATAATAAGATCATCAACATAGACAAGCACAGACAGCTGTACACCATCATGAGTAAGAGTGAACAAGGAATAATCAGAGTAGCACTGGACAAAGCCATAGCGTAACAAAGAAGTGGCCAATTTGGCAAACCAGCACCGAGGAGCCTGACGTAGCCCATATAAGGATTTCCGCAGTCGACATACCATATCAGGACGAGAGAGAGTGAAACCAGGAGGAGGTTTCATGTACACAACCTCATCCAAGTCACCGTGAAGGAAAGCATTATGAACATCCATCTGATGTAACTCCCAGTTCTTGGCTGCAGCAACAGCAAGAAAAGCACGGACGGTGACCATTTTGGCCACGGGAGCAAATGTCTCATTGTAGTCAATCCCTTCAACCTGATGATTACCAAAGACAACCAAACGAGCCTTAAGACGCTCGACAGAACCATCAGAGTGATATTTTACCTTATACACCCATTTGCAACCAAGAGCTTTATGACCAGGTGGCAGAGGCTCCACATCCCAAGTAGCATTATCCTCCAGAGCACTAATCTCCTTCTGCATGGCCTCACGCCATCCAGGATCCCGCATTGCCTCAGTGAAATTACGAGGTTCAACACCTATAGTAACAGCCGCAAGAAAAAGACGATGTCGCACAGAAAATTTATCACAATTCACAAAGTGGGCTAAAGGGTAAGGAGTACCTGAGGAACCTGAAGAGGAGGGCTCGGACGATGATGGACTCTTTTTCCGTATGGTCTCAGTGACAAAATCACGTAGCAAGATCGAGGAGCGTTTCTCACGCATGCCCCTACCAAGTTCCCCAACACCACTATGACAAACCTCATGGGATGACCCAACACACCCTGGCCCAATATCAATAGGCGAACCCAAGTCCCCAGCAGCCACATCCAACACAGATTGGTCAACCGCAGCAAAGCCCAGTGGGCTGGGCACGGATAATGGGCTGGGCGGAGTAGGAGTCGACCCAGACGCATGCCCCATAGACAACCCAGCAGGAGACGCGCCTGACGTGGGCTGATCCATGGGTGCAGTCTCTGTAGCAGCCACTGGGTTGAGCTCCGCGTCTGGGCTAGGAAAAACAGGCCCACTAGGCGGCCCAGCAACACTTAAACCCAAATCATCATTATCAAAGTGAGCTACAGGGTGGACCATACCAAAATCATCATCCAATGGACTATCACAAGAAGCATCACATCCCAAATCAAAAGGAAATTCATTTTCATGAAATCGAACATCCCGAGAGACAAAGTATTCACCAGTTTCAAGATCATACATTTTCCAACCTTTCTTGCCATTAGGATAACCAACAAACACACAACGTCGACTCCGTTTAGCAAATTTATCACCTTTAGCACGTTGATTGTGAGCAAAACACAAACACCCAAACACTCGTATGGTATCAAAAGAGGGGGAATGACCCGTAAGGACCTCATAAGGGGTAAGACCATTCAATAAGCCCGACGGGGTTCTATTAATCAAATAAACAGCAGCTAGGACACATTCCCCCCAAAACTAACAGGAAGGTGAGCTTGAAACATGAGAGCACGACTAACATTCAAAATATGTTGGTGTTTACGCTCAACCCGCCCATTTTGTTGAGGAGTACCCACACAAGAAGTTTGCAAAAGGATCCCATGAGTGTCCAGATAATCAGATAAGCAGTTAAATTCAGTGCCATTGTCAGTTCGAAGAATCTTAACAACAGAGTCAAATTGGCGATGAATCATGGCAAAGAATGACATAAAAGCACTTTCAACCTCCTTCTTATTGCGTAATAAATAGACCCATACAGCACGAGAAAAATCATCCACCAAGGTCAGAAAATAAAGGGCATCACAAGAGGAAGGGGTCTTATAAGGGCCCCAAAGATCACAATGTACGAGCTCAAAAATACGAGATGCTTTATTATCACTAACAGGAAAACAATCACGAGTGTGTTTAGCTTGGGGACAAACAGTACAAGCTTTATTCAATTTCTTCCTAGAACTACTAGAACTAATAGCGGGAACTAACTTGACAACTCGATCGGAAGGATGACCCAGTCGTCGATGCCACAACTCGAACTCAGATAAACTCGGAACCGTCACTGCCTGAACCGTGGGAATGCTACGGAAAAAATAAAGTCCATCACATCGTTCACCTGCTCCAATCAGGTTCCCCGAACGTTGGTCCTGTATAGCACACAAAGAAGACGTGAATTTTACGTGACAATTAGATTCATCAATCATTTGCGACACTGAAATTAAATTGCAATGTAATTGGGGGACAAATAAAACATGATGAAGAGTAAGGACGTGAGTAAGATTCACACGACCCTCCATGGTAGCAATAGCTCGATTTCCATCCGGCAAACCAACCGGGCAATCAACGATCGGAGTGACATGAGTAAGGCAAGTGAGATCACTAGTGACATGATGTGAGGCGCCTGTATCAATGATCCAGTGAGTAGAAAAATACGTACCCGTCATCCGATCACCCTTTGTCGTTTCAGTGTTAAGTAAATGCAACAAGGCTTTAACTTGAGCAGGGCTCAAGTCAGGTAGAGGATAGCCACTGCTGCTGCCATCTAAGGGTTCGCTACTGCCTGCGGAAAGGACAGCATGTGCTGTAACAGGAGGTCCGTTGCGGCTGCGGTTGGACGTGTGCTGGGCAGCAGTAGACAGACGCGGCACAGACGAGTCAGACGCAACAACTGACGAATCAGGCCCCTTCGCACCACGACCATATTTGGCCTCCCACCAATCCGGTTTGCCATGTAATCGAAAACAAGTAGACACCTCATGGCCCTGCTTTTTGCAATGAGTGCAAAGCAATTTGGCACGATCCACTCGATCAAACCGGGGCCGACCACGATCAGCCTGAACAGCGAAAGCATGAACCTCTCCCTGGGCTGCCTTCCCACGCGCAATGTCACGAGATCGTTCCTCCTGAATAAGGGCTTGATAAATCCGATCAAGATCGGCTGGCGGAGATTGAGAAAGCAAGTTACTACGGATTGTAGCATAAAGATCATCATCCAAGCCAATCAAAAATTGGTGTATCTTTTCCTCCTCACGGTCAACAGCATACTTGCCAGCCACATCACACTTGCACGAGTTACACACACACCCATGAGGAGGTTTAAGGCGTGTGAGGTCATCGTACAAACCCATTAGACGAGTATAGTACTCCTCAATCGACATCCCACGAGTTTGTTTACACTCAACAATGGCGGCCCTAAGTTGGTGAAGACGAGGACCATTTGCCACACAGAAACGCTTCTCTAAATATGTCCATAAGCGTTGCGCCTCATCATGAAAAGGAATCGAGGCCACAACTTTCGAATCCATACTACGCAAAAGCCAACAGACGACCACGGAATTAACCGTCTCCCAATCGAGGAGTCTCTTCTTCTCTGTCGGTTTGGTAATTGTGCCATCAATGAACCCAAATTTCCTTCGAGCCTTCAAAGACAAAGTAAGGGCACGTGCCCAAGAAACATAATTTTCGCCGGTAAGGATAACGTGAGTGATCAAAGTTCCGGGTAGATCACCCGAGCCGAGGTAATAAGGTGAATCAGGGTGTAGTCTTTTGTCGTCCGCCATGATGTAGACTGCCACGCTGGTGGTGCTACTCGACGGCCAGTGAGAAAAAAAAACGGTAGAGGAGGCTTATGCGGCTAGCTCCGATACCATGTTAAGATTAGGTTTAGGGTATTAATTGTGCTTCATCTTCTCATTACTTTCAACGTAATATATATACCAAGCTATCACTAATACTAATTAGGCCTATTTAAGCCCAACTCAGCTAATTACATGAGTACATCATTAAATACAATAATATGGCCCAATAAGATTGGACAAAGAAATTGCAAATATAATAAACGAACAGCTTCTCTTGTTTCCTTTGTTTCCAAAACAATTCATTGGCCAATTTATCCTTCAATTTTTATACAAAAGTCACCATATTACTCCTTTTTTAAGGATTTTTTCTTTAAGTACATTAGAAAGGTTTCACATTTAATGATTTATTATAGTTATCTCTATAAGATCATTTTTTAACCTATTCCCAATTAATATACTCTTTCCATTTGTTAAAAGTTGTTCTACTTTGACTTCTACATTTGTCAATAACTTATTTAAAAATTAATGAAACAAATATCAGGGCATAGTTTTAAGAAATAACTCTTTCTTTGAAAGAAATATCTTCTCAGTGTCAAGTTTTGCCTATGTATCTAAACTAATAAATTCCTTATAAATTGTGAGAAGGATGACTAGATTTAATGATACATTTTATAGTCATTCTATTCTTAGCCTACAATGTGCCATATGATATACTAATAGTCCTTATTTGTACTTTTTGACAACTTTTATGATGATCTTATGACCATACTGTAGGAGTTTTAGATGCTTAGAGCGGAATTTTAAGAATCATATTCTTTACATCTAACCCAAGAACAAATTGCATAAACTAACATGAATCAAATAATATATGATTATATATACCTTTGATGCGTGAATCCACAAAAGTATTAGCTTCCAAGTGAGATCTTGTAAGAACGTCAAGCGTCGTTCCTCTAGTGTTGGTCCACGAACAACGGATAGATCACCACGTATGCTAGTACGGAAAGAGGGAACTTTTCACTCCTTACTTTGTATGGTGTTTGGCCAAAAGATGATGTATTGTATACTCTCTTTTGCAACCTCTACATCAATATATAGAGTGGTTACATTGGTGGTTTCATGAGGCTTAATTGACCACATAATGTCATATATTATGAGGCTTAATTAGGCACATAAAGCCACTCTTTATGAGTCATTCAATCACAAGAGTTACAACTCTTTTCCTACCATCCATATGACCATCCAAAATGAATTTGGATGAATATCTAACCTTTGTTACAATGTGTGACCTCATAGGACCCAATCAATATTAGTAGTTAGCCTAATCTCAATAGTCCAACAAACCGTAATTTAGCTTCTAGCAAAACGTTACGGTCTCCTAATATTATTGAATATATTATCTCTATAAACTTGTCCAAGTATACTTAGATTATTACACTTGATCGAAGGACAAAATCCTTCACATACATCTCAATGCTTGAAAAACATTTCATGGTGGTGTGATAAAAGGAATAAATTGGTGGATAAAGTATGATTGAAGTAATGTTTTAGCTACATAAATTCTACTTTATTTCTAATCAATGATTTAACGTATTTTGTTTCTGCTAATATAAATTTATATTTTCTGTTTATCATGTGTATAGATCTACTATATTTACATTATTATGTGTTAGAAGCTATTTATTTTCTCTAAAATCATTAATTTATTTTTGCTAATTTATTCTTAATCTTAATACCTTGGTTCTCTTGTCTCTTCTAATTTTCTCATGAGGTTTGTTTGATTCCATACTAAGTTTGGTTCAAGTTTAAGTTTTCTTTACGTGCCTACTTGAAGAAGTTTTCTTGCTTTATGGATAATCTTAAAAATACAAACTTCATTTTCTTGAGATGATTGGTTTAGTAGGTTATAGTTATGAATACAAATCATTTGTTTAGAACGTGCAATTATCATAATTGTTAATTTTTTGAGGAATATCAATGCATAAATTTAAGGGAAATTTCTTGAGGTACCTCTAGGGTTAGGGCTAATTGCTCGGATACCCTCCTCGTTTTCGAGCTAGCTGAGATGCCACCAGAGTCAGTGTTTGCTGCTTAAATGCCATTAATGGTAACGCCATTAGTTTTTCTGTTAACTTTTATTAATTAAACTAGAATTTTCATTTAAACTATATAAAAAAAGAGAAAACATAAATTAAAACCCCCCACCCCCTCACACTCTCTCTCCTCCCCCCCCCCCAAACCCACGACCCACCCCCCAACCCAGTCACTCACCGTCACCCCCTGTAATGACCACCGCCCCACCCCTTCCACCCTTCCACCTTCCCACAAACCCCCAGCAGCTCCTGCTTCTTCCTCTAAAACCTTGCTGATTCAACCATACACCAAAATTTCCCTCCTTCCTCGTTAATCGACCAACACCCACCTCCGCCTGCCAAGTTTTAACAGCATCTCTTCCCCTCACCTTCTTTCGCTTTTTTCGGCGGCTTCATTGCGAGGAGAGTGTGCTGGTGGTGAGTGTGCTGCGAGTGTTCGATCTGAGGTTCGCGAGGAGACTGTTCAATTTGAGTGTGGGGCGGTGGTTTTAGGATTGGTTGTGTTGGCATAAGGGAGGTGGCCGGCGGTTGTGTTGGCATGAGGGGGTGGCCGGCGGTTTTACAGTGGGTGGGTGGGTGGCAGGGGGGAGAGGTGGGTGGGTGGGGTGTACAACGGTTGTGTTTCGCTTTTTCCGGCGGCTTCAATGCGAGGAAAGAGAGTGGTGGTGGTGGTTTGGGTGAGTGATGGTGGTGGTTTGGGTGGGGCGGCGGTTTCCGGGAAGGGGGAAGGGTGGAAGGGGGTGGGGGGTGGGGGGAGTGGTGGACAGGGGGTGAGAAGTGGGGTTGGGGTTGGGGGTCGTGGGTTTGGGGAGGGGGAGGAGAGAGAGTGGGAGGGTTTATGGGTTTTAATTTTAGTTTTAATTTTTTTTCTGTTTTTTTAAATGAAAATTGAAATAAAATTGAGAAAGTTAACAGAAAAACTAACGGCGTTGCCATTAATGGCATTTAAGCAGCAAACACTAACGCTGGTGGCATCTCAGCTAGCTCGAAAACGAGGAGGGTACCCGAGGAATTAGCCCTAACCCCGGGGGTACCTCAGGAAATTTCTCGAAATTTAATAGTATCATTATGCATTCAAGGTATTGGACTTTTTATATTTCCAATTTACATACTTTCATGAGGGTGTTATTATATTGTATAATTAATTAACATGAATTTAGCAACTGGAAAATGACATATTGGGGGTTCGCGCGCATAGCCCGCAGACCAACAACTAGTTATAGAAAAAGGAAGAAAAAGGAGAAAAAAATCTTAATTACTTCACTAAATAATATAAAAGAAACAATATATTGAACTACTTCATTATTCAAAAAAATATCCGGTTCTCAATAATTTTTTATACTCTTCATCATCATCTTTTAATGACGATTTTAGTCATAAGATTTTTTCTAATGGCTTCCATCATCAGTTCTTTTGTTAGTTATTAGCGAATTAATGCTATCAGTTTTATATTTTATATGATTTTGCACACATTGTGTGCATAAAAGGCTAGTGATATAATTATTATAACTCGTACATCTCACAGACTTACTTATATTTAGTTAGAGATATATTAAATTGGTGTATTGATACACATAAAAGGCCAAGTATTGCTAGTAATAGAGAACCATAAAGAGAATAGATAGGTATAGTCTCAAAACCCTAATCCTCTTTCTGAAGTTAATACTTGATATTCCAAGAATTTGAAGGTTTGTTAGGACTAATTTCAATCTTAAGTTCTAAGAGTTTGACTTTGTTGCTTCAAATTTTAATCGATTTTGGATTTTCCACTAGTTCATAGAAAAACAAAAGTATCTCTTATAATAGTCATTATTGCAATCGGCAAACTATACTTCATCAATCAACTCTTTTTGCACCAAATTATAAAGGTATTATCGTCAAATTCATCTTAAATAAATAATAGTATAAAATATTTAAATTTGTCAATCAAAGCATAGCATTATGAATGTATAAGTAATCCCGTTGATTGTACAAGCTATATCACACTCGATCATAAAAAAAAAAATCGGCTTCATAAATATTAGTACACAAACTTTAATTCTTTTAAAATATACTTATAAGGCTTGTTCTCTCCATCTTATTTTCAGTTCAGTTCAGTTCAGTTCAATTCAGTTTAGTTCAATTCAGTTCAGTTCAGCTCTCGACAATACTTTTACACTCACATATCACTATTCATTTCAGTTCACTTCAATGCAGTGTAGTTCAGTTCGGTTCAATTCAGTTTAGTTCTATTCAGCTGTTTTACGCCGAATAGAACAGGCCATACTCATGATAGTATGGCCATATCTAATACTTCCTCCGTATCACTTTACTCGCTACAATTTTTATTTTCCGGTTTCCAATGCATCTTTTTGATGTGAGAGAGATAGAGAGGAAAAAAAGAGGGGCCCTATGTGGTAGGAGAGAGATAGAGAGAAGGAAAAACAAATAAAGAAAGTGTAGCAACTAAAAAAAAATTTCCTTTTTTGAAAAGTGTAGCGAGTAAAGTGAAACCGATTTTGATTCTGACTATATGAAAATGCTCAAATAAACAAAATAATATGCAATTCAACTCCATATATAATTGTTTAAAAAATTAATAATTTTACTTATTTTGAGTATATTAATAACTTGATATATGGGAAAAAGCAATCATGGATACAACATTACACATATCAATTACATGTATTGTCTAGTTCGCAATCCAACAATCTTGTGCGTAAGTTTATCGACAATCTTGTGCGTAAGTTTGTTGACATGGGGTTCTCTTAATATCTAGTTTGCTCGGTCAGCTAGGGTTTTGTGTTGATAACATGTTGTGAAATTAGGGCTAGGCAGTGGTGAAACCAGGATTTCAAATTCGGGGGCACAATTAAATTGGTACATGCTTGAGATATATCCAAAAAAACGGATGTATGTGTACTACTCCATTTCACAAAGATTGTTATATTTATCGTTTGACACTATTCACGAATCTCGCTTTTTCCATCGTTTTTAATCTATATATAATGAACTATAAGAATATATTATAAATAATGTTAAAATAAGAAATTATTATATTATATGCGAAAATACTAGATACAAACGTTAATAACAAAAAAGTCACAAAAAAAGAATGAGAAAGAGAAAGAAGAGAACAATTTACTAGAACAATCTCGTTTTTTCCATCGTTTTTTAATCTATATATAATGAGCTATAAGAATATATTATAAATAATGTTAAATAAGAAAGTATTATATTCTATGAGAAAATATTAAATACAAACGTTAATAACAAAAAAGTCACAAAAAAAAGAATGAGAAAGAGAAAGAAGAGAACAATAAAAAGAAAGAAAGTGGTAGAAACTAGTTAAAGAAATTTAAAAAAGAAAGAATATTATTAAAAGAAACAAAATTGATGACAATAAGACTAGAACTCATGACCTCCCTACATCACTTTTAACTTTAATGCAACCTCACCAACTATGCTATCATCTTTTTATGACTCAAATAAGAGAATTTGATATTAGTACACTATTTACTATTATTTTTTTGCCCAAAATATCCGTTTTTTTTTTTTGAATGGGGGGGCACGTGCATCCCCATGCACCCCCTAGTTCCGCCCCTAGGGCTAGGGGGCATAGAAGAGTAGGGGAGAATAATCATATCTGCTATAATACAATATGTAGGTGACTTGCTTGAGGAACAAGTGACCTAATAACAATAGGAGTGCATAGAACTAGTATATACAAGATAGTATTCCATAATACACCCACCATAATAAATCATAACACTTCCAATTTTGCCACACAATTTCAAACTGATAAAAAATGAAAGAAAGTTTTCACTAAGGGGACAAAAAGAAATATTTTGATTTGATTGTTATCCTAAAATAAAAGGCAAAAGAAGAAAACATTGCAACTTTTAAATCATAAGAAATAATATACGGATATATTTTATGATTTTTTGGTATAATTTATGATACTTATTTTTATTAGGTATTTTAATAAGATGATATTATAGTAGAGAAATGATATATGATCGTTTTTAATTTTTATTTTCAACCTAGTATTTTAAACTAAGGATAGTTGTTCTGTAACACCCCGAAAATTCGAAAACCTAATAATCATGATTAAGTCACTTTATTAGCGTAAACAATTCTTAATTTAATTTTTTAAATTTCTGTGATATAAATTTTTGATGTTTTAATTATAAGTATTCTTATTGTTATTAAAAGTATTAGTATTGTTACTACTATTATTTTGCTGAAAATATAATTTTATTTCTTTCAATAGTATCTTGTTTAATTTTTTATTTATTTCCTGATCTAGTGGATAAGCTTTATTAATCAACCAAATCTATACAAAAAAAAGAGAAAAAGAAAATAAAAACCCCTCCATGCACCTTCACCACCCATCACCTTCCCCTTCTCCTTTGACTGACTTGCTCCCCCTTTCCCAAATACCTTGTTCTCCAAGGTCAGCCATGTCAAGTAAAAATCTGCTTACATGGGCAAGTTTGTTCCCTTCAAATTCTATAAATAGGAGCTTCATCAACCCAGTAAAATCATCAACAAACATCTTGCTTTCCTTCTTCTCTTTCTCTTCTTGCAAAATACCTCCATGAGAGCAACACATAGCAACTTCATGGTTAGAACACCATTCCTAAATGCTGAAACTTATATTACAGTGGAGTTTTTCAACCAAAACAAAACCAAATTCAGCAAAACAAATCAGGAAAATAAAAAGGGAAATTCCCCTGTTCTTCGCACACACTGCAGCACCACCACATCAAACACCAGGAACCCAACCTTTATTTCCGTCGCCTGAAACTTCACCACCACCTCGCCGCCTTCCTTTTCGCCAGACGAGTGCCACCACCCACCCCTTCCGCTGCCCTGTCCACGCCAGGCCAGCAAACACCCACCACATTTCTCTCTCCTTTCCCTCATGTTCGCTGCGCCAGAACGCAACACATCTGCCCCACCGCCATAGCACCGTCGGAAGAAAACTCCGGCCGCCTCCTTGCTGATCCGACCGCCGACCACCAGGACCAGTAGTCGCCACTCTTTCCTTCTCCTCTCTCCCTTTTCGTTTCTCCCTGACAAGTATTTCAAGTGTTTTGGGATTTAATAATACCTCCTCCCAAAGTCAGCCTTGACTTTCCTAAACCAATGTAAGCTCCTATTTCCAATTTACTCCTTTTAGTAAATATTATCATCCTACTTATGTTTAATTATATTTACATCAAATCTGATTTTATGTTCAATCAACCATTAAGTACATAATGTTATTATTTTCTATATAATATTTTAATTATATTACTATTAGGAAAACTTATTATTTAAAGAAAATAATTTTAGTTAGATTGGTTAAACTATTTTAATTAGTTACTTGAAAGTAAAGGATTTTATTAAGAAATATTTAAAGAGTATGATGTTATATATGATTGAGCAATTGCTTATAAATATTTAATTTTCAAATGTAAGAAGCGATCCTCTAAGTTCGGGAAAAACGATCCATCAACGGCTAAGAATCACGCACAGCGGACCTAGGTAACATCTATTGCTAACACCCACAATCCCCTTGAAATATGATTATGAAATGCTTTTTAAATATGACGAATATAAGTTTAATGTTGAAAAGAGAAATGTATTTATGAATGAGTTTATTTGGATTATGGGAGAAGCTTAATGATTTTTCAAGTACGATAACCCGAATATGAAAAATTATGAGGATCAATGTTCAAGCATGTTTTAAGTGGACATTAAAAGTTTTATGAAAGTTGGGATGATATGAGTAATACAGGTAACATGATAAATGAAAACTGGAAAGAGGTTCTTCTGTTTCTAAATAAGTGACACACTTCCCATATTTGAAAATGTCACAATAAGTGACACCAAGCTCAAAATAGAAAATTTTAAACTCTGAAATTACATTATCACCATTATTTACCTAACTTTGATCTATCTACTTACAACATTTTTCCTCTTTACATAATCTAATTAATTCTCCATTAAAGTTTTACCCCCCAACAAAACCATCTCCTGATCACGCTGACCCCCCTTTCTCCTCCGACCAACCCTCGCCACCAGGACCACGACACCCTCTATTTCCTCAGCTCAATTAAGCCACCACTCCTTCTCCTTCTCCCTCTCCCCTTAACGCAACTCAACCACCATCACTCTCCCTCCTCCGCCAACTCAGCCACCGTCACTCTCCCTCCTCCGCCAACTCAGCCACCGCGAACCCATTCATCGCCTCCCTCTACACAATCTCCTCAACTCAGCTGCATCCAACCCTCTCTCTTTCCTCAACCCTAAGCACTTAGAGAAGCTTTTACACCAATAGAAATGGCGAAAAAGACGACAGTTTGCGAAATCGTCCACCACCCCTCTTTCTTTTCTAAAATTTCTTTTTCAGATCTAACATGTCTTCATCTGAATTCGAAAATTTTGCTTTAAAATTTCTAAATGACGGCGGTGCTTTACGTTTTCTGTCGGTACCAAGGGAAGGGAGAAGGGAACGAAAAGGATTGATGAAGAGAGGACAGAGAGAAGATGAGGTCAATGTGGTTGGTAGGAGCGATCGTGGAAGGGGAGATGAGGACGAAAATTTAGACAGAAAACTTGGTGGTTGTTGGGGTGGAGGCGACGGAGCTGGTGGTTGTTGGGGTGGAGGCAACGGAAGTGGTGGTTGTTGGGGTGGAGGCGACGGTGGTGGTGGTTGTTAGGGTGGAGGTGCTAGCAGTAGCGTTGATGATGTTGGTGCTGCTGGGTTATTGTTGGTGCAGCTGAGTTATTATTGGAGATGGATTAGTTGCCTAATTAACTTGCCCTCCCTTTTTATTAGTTGTGGTCCCCACTTTCTCTCTCTAGTTTCTTGGTTTTCCCGCACTTTCTCTATGTTCCACTTATTTAGAAACGGAGGAAGTATTAAATTATGAATTAGGGTCGTGCACGTACCGTCGCACCCGTTGTACACCCAACACGGGAAAGTGCTCCTTGAGGGTTACGACAAACTTATGGACTATGTTAGTAGTGCAAGTGAATAATAGATCCAACACGGGAGAGTGCTCCTTGAGGACTATCATACGGGTATATCCAACACGGGAGAGTGCTCCTTGAGGACTATCATACGGGTATATCCAACACGGGAGAGTGCTCCTTGAGGACTATCAAGAATACTAGCCGGTTACCAAGTTAATAAAAGATAAGGAAAATTATGAAGTTGAAAGTTATGAGTTATGATATGTATTGATTTGTTAAAATGATTTCTAAAAATGTTTTATGGTATTTCGTCTCTCCCTGTTTGCAAATAAAATGAATTGAAATGAATTTACGTTGTTAGGGTAGTATGTTACTAGGCCTCGGCTCATGATGTTACTCTTTATGTTTTAGGTACTGATGATGGCTATGGAAACGCGTAGTGGTGAGGAAGTATCAGTCAAAGTCTAGTCATTCCAGTTTAATGAAGTTCACATCTAGTTTTTAAATTTCCAGTTGTTATTTTAATTTCCATGTACCAGAACACTTGTGTTTCGAACTTTAATTAATGTTATGAAGTTTCAATTATTTCGTATCTCATTTATACTTATTTTAAAGTTAAATCGCCTTGTATTTTTCCCTCTGGAAAAGTACGGCGTGTGACGCACCGATTGAGCTAGGATTTTCACTGCTAATTATTGATTAATTAACTTAATGAAAAATATTAGAAGTCGGGGCGTTACATAATGGTATCAGAGCCTAAGGTTCTGAGGACTATATTTTGAAACCGTATGGATTTTGAAACAAAACGAATTTTAAGAAAATTTATTTTTGAGAAGATAAAATGAGGCCAAAAGTTTTAAAATGATTAAGTTAATTAAATATATTTGGTAATAAAGGTTAAATATGTTTAATAAAATAATATGTTAGGATCAAAGTAAAATGCAAAATAATGAGTGTGAGCGATAGGTTCGGGGATGGGAAAATTCTCTTATTTCCTTGGTTTTGATTGTGATACTTGAGAATGATGATAATATGTGAATATGCTTGGAGTTATATCTAAAATCCTTGTATTTATGATTGAAAATGGATCCTAATGGAAGTGAACGTACCCATGGTGAAACCAATAACGAGGGAAACAATACTATCAATGAAACTCCTATGTCTGAGATATCTCAATGAGGGCTAGGCTTGAAACTTTAAGGAATGATCCTATCTTTCGAGATACACCGAGGCAAGCAAATGATAATCGAATGGACTTAATGAGGTTAATAATGTCTGAACTGTTGTAAGGAAATCGCCAAAAGGCGAAATTTGAGGAAAAGGAGTGTTCTAACATGTTCAAGAGGTTTGCATCTCACAAGCCACCTGCTTATGATGGCAAACCAGAACCGATTGTATTTGAGGAATGGCTCAGTGATATGGAGAAACTATTTGATGCCACCCAGTGTCCTGATAAGTGGAAGGTCAACTTTACGGTCTTCTACCTTAAAGGGCAAGCTAACCTCTGGTGGAAGAGTGCTAAAGATATTCAAAAGGAGCCCGGATTTGGTTGGGAGAAACTTAAGGAGGCAATGAGGAATCACATCTATCCTTAATCTTTGCAATTGCAGATGGAATCTGAATTTATCCATCTGACCCAAGGAAGAATGACTGTTTTGGAGTATGATGTAAGGTTTAATGAGCTTTCACGTTTTGCTCCTGATTTAGTGACCACTGATAGGCAAAAGATGAATCGTTTTGAAGGTGGGTTGACTCTGAACCTTCGTGAACGTCTATCTAGTTATAGGAGCCCCTCTTACCAAGACTTGTATGATAGGTCTATTAATGTGGAAAGAATTATGAAACTTAAAGAGGAAGCATATGGGAAGAGAAAGGAAAATTTTCCGAGAGGTCAGTCATACCATGGGTCCTATAAAAAGGCCAACAATGGTTACCGAGGAGGAAATAATAGGAACCAAGTTTTCCCCCAATCTCGAGCCTGCTTTAAATGTGGGAAGTTGAACCATGTCGAAAAGGATTGTCGATCTGGCACAAGAGATTGCTACAAGTGTGGTAGTAAGATCCATCAAATCAGAGATTGTCCTCACATGCCTCGTGGACAAGATGATAGGAGAAACTTTCAGAATGGTCTGAATCATGGAAATGGTAATGCAACAAATTTCAACCGCAACCCTCCTCGTGGACCCCCACAGAATGGAAGAGTGTTTTTGATGCAGAAGGATGAAGCTGATGCTAATGGATATGTCATAACTGGTACATTCGTTGTTAATTCTAAACCTTCTTATGTCCTATTTGATTCGGGAGCTACACATTCATTCATCTCATCATCGTTTTCTAAACACCTTGATTTGACCCGATGTGAAACATTTTCGACCATGTCTGTATCCCTACCCCCTGGAAAATCAGTGACTTGTAATGTTATGTATAAGGATTGCCCCATCACCATAGGGAAATGTGAATTCTTAAGTAACCTAGTCCAATTTGATCTGACCGACTTTGATGTAATTTTGGAAATGGATTGGCTAGTAAAACAACCAGCCGATATTGATTGTGTGAACCACAAAGTGACTCTTAGAGGATTAAATGGGCAAAAAGTGTCATATCGAAAAAGGATAGCTAGACCTAAGGTTAAAATCGTGTTAACATTAAAAGCCTTGAAGTTACTTAAGAATGGATGTTTTGGGTACCTTTGCCATGTGGTGGATAGTAATGAAGTATCCCTATCGGATATACCCGTAGTGTGTGACTATCCCGATGTGTTCGCTGATGAAATATCTGGCATGCCCCCCACAAAGAGAGATAGACTTTACTATTGACTTGACTCCGGGATCCGCCCCTGTATCTAAAGCGCCTTATAGGATGGCCCTGATAGAATTACAAGAATTGAAGAAACAGTTAGATGAATTGCTTGAAAAAGCTTATATTTGACCAAGTGTCTCACCTTGGGATGCACCTGTACTGTTTGTGAAAAAGAAAGATGGAAGTCTGATATTGTGTATAGATTATCGGGAGCTGAATAAGATCACTATTAAGAATAGATACCCTTTACCCCGTATTGATGATTTGTTTGACCAACTTCGAGGAGCAACTACTTTTTCCAAGATTGACTTGAGGTCAGGATACTACCAACTTCGAATAAACCCTAAAGACATTCCTATAACCACCTTTAGGAATCGATATAGTCACTATGAGTTTACAGTAATGCCTTTTGGGTTAACCAATGC
The DNA here is from genome assembly GCA_947645195.1 of Patellifolia procumbens. Classification (NCBI taxonomy): domain Eukaryota; kingdom Viridiplantae; phylum Streptophyta; class Magnoliopsida; order Caryophyllales; family Amaranthaceae; genus Patellifolia; species Patellifolia procumbens. Next base: position 437,829 of record CANSGD010000759.1, on the reverse strand, counting down.
ACCTGCAGTCTTTATGGATTTAATGAACCGAGTTTTTTACCTACATCAATTTGTAGTTGTTTTCATTGATGACATCTTAATATACTCAAAGAGTCCGGAAGAACATGAGGAACACTTACGAAAGGTTTTAGATGTGCTAACAGATAATAAACTATATGGTAAATTGCAAAAGTGTGAATTTTGGTTAAGGGAAGTAGCATTCTTAGGTCATATCATTTCTGATAAAGGTGTATCAGTGGACCCTCAGAAAATAAAAGCTATATTTGAGTGGCCTAGACCTACCAATGTACCTGAAGTAAGGAGCTTCATGGGATTAGTCGGTACTATAGGAGATTTGTAAAAGATTTCTCGAGGATTTCACAACCCATTACATGCCTTGTAAAGAAGACTACGAAATATGAGTGGACCAATGAGTGTGAGACTGCATTTCAAGAACTTAAAAAGAGACTCACTATTGCACCTGTCCTTGCTCTTCCCTCGGGAACCGATGGTTTCGTAGTCTATAGTGATGCCTCGAAACACGGATTAGGTTGTGCCTTGATGGAACATGGAAAGGTCATATCGTATGCTTCCCGTCAACTAAAATCTCATGAACAGAATTACCCTACCCATGACTTGGAGTTAGCCGCTGTTGTATTTGCTCTCAAAATATGGAGACATTACCTATATGGAGCCTCATGTCAAATTTTTACCGACCACAAAAGCTTGAAATACATTTTCACACAAAAAGAACTCAATATGAGACAACCTAGGTGGTTAGAACTTCTTAAAGATTATGATCTTGACATCCAGTACCATCCTGGCAAAGCTAATGTTGTGGCTAATGCCTTGAGTCGGAAAGCCTACTTAAACACTACCATGTCACCCCCTAAAGCAATTTGTGAGGACCTATGGAGAATGGAAGTGGAATTGATTGGAAAGCAAGAAAGTGGATGTTTGTACATGATGGAATTGAGGCCAACATTACTCGATGAGATAAAGGAAACAAAAGAAACATACTTAGAGTTAGAAAAGATTAAGAGTGATGTTCAAAAGGGAAAATCACCGGGATTTGTTATTCAAGAGGACGGTACATTGAGATTCCAAATAAGGTTGTGTGCTCCCAACATCGAGGGTTTGAAAAAGAAAATTTTAGAAGAAGCTCATAATACTCCATATTTCGTTCACCCTGGAGGAAATAAGCTATATAAAGACTTGAAGGAAACATTTTGGTGGAGTAACATGAAACGAGAGGTTGCCGAGTTTGTAGCAAAATGTTTGACTTGCGAGAGGATTAAGATAGAACATCAAAGACCATCTGGGTTACTACAACCGTGAGATGTGCCAGAATGGAAATGGGATTCTATAACGACGGATTTAATCATGGGTTTGTCAGTATCCACTAAAGGAATGAACTCCATTTGGGTCATTGTGAATCGATTAACCAAGTCCGCACATTTCTTAGCCACTAAGAACAATTGGAGTTTGGATCGACTCGCGGAACTATATGGAAACACAATAGTAAAGGTACATGTAGTTCCTCACTCCATTGTATCTGATTGTGACTCTAGATTTCAGGCAAGATTTTGGAAAGAATTGCAAAAGGCTCTTGGAACTAGACTTGACTTTAGTACGGCTTTTCACCCAATGACTGATGGTCAAACGGAACGTACAAATCAAATCTTGGAAGATATGCTTAGGGCCTGTGTTTCGAACTTCCAAGGAACTTGGGAGAAAATTTTGCTTATGGTGGAATTTTCATACAATAATAGTTATCAAGCAACTATTGGAATGGCCCCCTATCGAAGCTCTTTAAGGGAGAAAATGTCGCACACCTTTATGTTGGAGTGATATTGATGAAACACATATCATTGGACCTGATTTAATTCAAGAAGCAACCTATAAGATTCGATTGATTCAATCTAGAATGAAAACATCTCAAAGTAGAGAAAAGAGTTATGCAGATCGACGAAGGAAACCTTTGGAATTTATGGTGGGAGATCACGTGTTCTTAAAGATTTCGCCCACTAAAGGAGTGATGAGATTTGGACAAAATGGAAAACTGAGGCCAAGGTTTATTAGGCCGTATGAGATTTTGGAAAGAGTTAAAGAAGTAGCTTCTCGCCTCGCCTTGCCAACTGATTTAGATAAAGTGCATGGTGTATTCCTTGTTTCAATGTTACGAAAGTATATAGGTGATCCAAGTCATGTGATTAGGCACGAACCTCTACAATTACGTAATAATTTGACTTACAAGGAGAAACCAATAGAGATACTTGATCAAAGAGAATAACAGCTTAGAAATAAGTTGATTCCTATGGTGAAAGTTTTGTGGGCTAACCACACATCTTCTGAAGCTACATGGGAAGTTGAGGACCAAATGAAATCGAAATACCCGGAACTTTTTCTTTTAAATGTTGAATCATAGTAAGTGTTATCTAAAGACGTGATTGTATGTGAATTTTCTTTTATGTGAATGATGTTTGATCATGAATTATACGAGTTACTTGAAACTGCATAAGCAGAGATGGATCGTAATCGAGCTTAAATTTCGAGCACGAAACTTTTTATAAGAGGGTAAGGATGTAACACCCTGAAAATTCAAAAACCTAATAATCATGATTAAGTCGATTTATTAGCGGTAAACAAGTCTTAATTTAATTTTATAAATTTCTTTGATATAAATTTTCGATGTTTTGGTTATAAGTATTCTTATTGTTATTAAAAGTATTAGTATTATTATTACTATTATTTTGCTGAAAATATATTTTATTTTTTTTCAATACTATCTTGTTTAATTCTTTATTTATTTCCAAATCTAGTGGATAAGCTTTATTAATCAACCAAATCTATACAAAAAAAAAGAGAAAAAGAAAATAAAAACCCCTCCATGCACCTTCACCACCCGTCACCTTCCCCTTCTCCTTTGACTGACTTGCTCCCCCTTTGCCAAACACCTTGTTCTCCAAGGTCAGCCATATCCAGTAAAAACCTGCTTACATGGGAAAGTTTGTTCCCTACAAATTCTATAAATAGGAGCTTCATCAACCCAGTAAAATCATCAACAAACATCCTGCTTTCCTTCTTTTCTTTCTCTTCTTGCAAAATACCTCCATGGGAGTAACACATAGCAACTCCATAGTCAGAAAACCATTCCTAAATGCTGAAACTTCGATTGTAGTAGAGTTTTTTAACCAAAACAAAACCAAATTCAGCAAAACAAATCAGGAAAATAAAAAGGGAAATTCCCCTGTTCTTCGCACACACCGCGGCACCACCGCATCAAACCCAACCTTTATTTCCGTCACCTGAAACATCACGACCACCTCGCCGTCTTCCTTTTCGCTAGACGAGAGCCACCACCCACCCTGTTGCTGCCCTATCCACGCCAGGCCAGCAAACACCCACCACATTTCCCTCTCCTTTCCCTCCTGTTCCCTGCGCCAGAACGCAGCACAGCCGCCCCCACCGCCGGAAGAAAACTCTGGCCGCCTCCTCGCTGATCCGACCTCCGACCACCAGGACCAGCAGCCACCACTCTTTCCTTCTCCTCTCTCCCTTTTCGTTTCTCCCTGCCAAGTATTTCAAGAAAAATCAGTTTTGGGATTTAATAATACCCCCCTCCCAAAGTCAGCCTTGACTTTCCTAAACCAATGTAAGCTCCTATTTCCAATTTACTCCTTTTAGTAAATTCTATTATCCTACTTATGTTTAATTATATTTACATCAAATCTGATTTTATGTTCAATCAACAATTAAGTACATAATGTTATTATTTTCTATATAATTTTTTAATTATATTATTATTATGAAAACTTATTATTTTAAGAAAATAATTTTAGTTAGATTAGTTACTTGAAAGTAAAGGATTTTATTAAGAAATATTTAAAGAATATGATGTTATATATAATTGAGCAATTACTTAAAAATATTAATTTTCAAATGTAAGAAGCGGTCCTCGGAGCTCGGGCTAAGGATCACGCACAACGGACATAGGTAACATTTATTGCTAACACCCACATTAAATGCTTTGTAAATATGAGTATATGAGTTTAATGTTGAAAAGAGAAATGTATTTATGAATGAGTTTATTTAGATTGTGGGAAAAGCTTAATGATTTTTCAAGTATGATAACCCGAATATGAGAAATTATGAGGATCAATGTTCAAGCATGTTTTAAGTGGACATTACAAGTTTTATGAAAGTTGGGATGATATGAGTAATACGTGTAACATGATAAAAGAAAAGTGGAAAGCGGTTCTGGCAGTATATGTTATATTATAATCTGAATTAAGGTCGTGTATATACCGTCGCACCCATTGTACACCCAACACAGGAGAGTGCTCCTTGAGGGTTACGACAAACTTATGGACTATGTCAGTGGTGCGAGTGAATAATAGATCCAACACGGGAGAGTGCTCCTTGAGGACTATTATACGGGTATATCCAACACTGGATAGTGCTCCTTGAGGACTATTATACGGGTATATCCAACACGGGAGAGTACTCCCTTAGGACTACCAAGAATACTAGCCAGTTACCAAGTTAATAAAAGATATGGAAAATTATGAAGTTGAAAGTTATGAATTATGATATGTATTGATTTGTTAAAATGATTTCCAATAATGTTTTACGGTATTTCGTCTCTCCCTGTTTGCAAATAAAATGAATTAAAATGAATTTACGTCGTTAGGGTAGTATGTTACTGGGCCTCGGCTCATGATGTTACTCTTTATATTTTAGGTACTGATAATTGTTATGGAAACGCGTAGTTGTGAGGAAGTATCAGTCAAAGTCTAGTCGTTCCAGTTTGTTGAAGTTCACATCTAGTTTTTAAATTTCCAATTGTTATTTTAATTTCCAAGTACCAGAATACTTGTGTTTCGAACTTTATTTAATGTTATGAAGTTTTAATTATTTCGTATCTCATTTATACTTATTTTGAAGTTAAAATTGCCTTGTATTTTTCCCTCGGGAAAAGTACGGCGTGTGACGCACCGACTAAGCTAGGATTTTCGCTGCTAATTATTGATTAATTAACTTAATAAAAATGATTAGAAGTCGGGGCGTTACACGTTCAATAGATTTTCTTTATATATGATTTTATCTTTTTTATTATATCAACCTTATAATCGATTAATATATATTTACGAAAATATTTATTTTCTATGATAAAATATACATTATTAGAATCAAAATATGCCGACACAAACATTTTACATAACTTATGAAATCAATTAGACCAAAAAAAATTATAACCAAGAACTATGATAGATGATTCAAGCTACTCCCTCCGCTCAATAATATAAGTCTTGTTTCCTTTTACAGGTCCCAGAATATAAGTCCCATTTCTATATTAATCCATTATTTTTGCCTAAAATACCCTCAACTAAATACTTAAATCTCCAAAATATCCTCATGTTACCATAAAAAACTGATCCCTAATTAAATGCATATTTGGAATCTTTTAGTTATATTTCCTTTTTTTTAACGTTAATTTAAGGATGAATTAAACTTTCCCACCTTTTTAAAGCAAGTGTTTCAAAACTCCCACCATTGTTTTTTTTTAAAAAAACTCACACCTTAAAACTATCAAACGTTTTTCGTATCAAAATTAATCAATACCAAAAGGTTCAACTATTACCCATTTACTTTTATAAGTCCCAACTATTGATTATTCCTTGTAGGACCCAACTTTACTATTTTGTGACTTGTATAGGTCCGTAAGGGATATTTTGTGATTATTTTGTGCCATCCAATTATTGATTATGCTGTGCTATACAATTATTGATTATTATGTGACTTTTATTTTGAAAAATAAGAAAGTAATTTGTAAGGATCTATACAAGTCACAAAATAGTAAAGTTGGGTCCTACAGAAAATAATCAATAGTTGGGACTTATAAAAGTAAATGGGTAAAAATTAAGCCCTTTCTAGTGAAATTTTCCTTTTTTATATACTTTATTTGTAAGCAAAAACAATAATTTTTATGGGAATAAAAAGGTAGCAATATTATGTCACTTTTTACAAGTTTTGCCCTACACCATGCTCTTTCTGATTCAAGCCAGAAATTAAAGGATTGACTTCTTTTGAACTTTTGGGCCATCTCACATAAGCCATTGGCTACTACTTCAATTATGCAGTTAGTATATCAACCTTTAACCATTATTTTAATTATATACTTGGGTGTATGATAAGTATGGTACACTCAAAATTATTTTTTGCTCAAATAAATTTGGGTGTACTATGATCACGATACACCTAAGACTATTTTTTACTCAAATAAACTTGGGTATATGACGCATACTCTCCTCTTTAACAGTCCCCAAAAAGTGATAAAATAGGAATAATTTTGTAGAAATACAACAAACAAAATACGTAACTTATTAAACAAACAGCCATATGAGGCTATACAGAGCTTAAAGTTTCGTTATTTCTACAACAAAAGAACTACTACGTTGAGGTCCTTTTATGATGGATTTCTTAGTTTAAGGCCACCGTAACAAATAAATATGAGCCATAAAATGTGTCATGTCAACTACACTTTATTTTAGGTATATATTTATTGGATAATTATGCATCTATACATTTATGGGAAGGTTTTTGAGTAAACCGTTCAAATTTTTTTTGGTTCTTCTTCAACCCCCTCTCCTCTATACCTTCTTCACCGGATGCCGGACATCGCCTGCTCCTCTGCCGCCGCCGCCGGCACACAACACGTCCATTAAGCCTTTACTCAATTCCCAGTATCACCAATAATGATGAATTTGAAGAGGTAGGCGTATGACGACATCTCAGCCGCTTATACACAAATAATTACCAGTATCTCCTACTCAATCAATCGATTGATCGAAGGAATTGATTGATGATTTAGATCGAAAATTGAAGGTATAAATTGAAAGGGTGATATTCTTCTTTGTTGGGCAAGGAGATCAAAATTTTGTTCTTTGTTGGTGATATTGAGGCAAAAGAATTGCTTCGTTCAAAAGGAAATTTCATATCTGAAACTGCTTGTGGCTTGTGCAACGAAACAGTATCTTAGGGTGATATTGTCCAATTTTCCATGGCTGGCAATAAGGAAACACACTATTCCATGGAAAATTGGAAACCCAAGATAGTCTTCTTTGTTAGACAAGAAGATCAAAGTTGCCAATGTAGTAGAGGAATGCCTAATCAATATCAGATATATGTATATATCCATCAGCTCACTTTTTTGGCAGTACATTCTATGAAAATGGCAGTATATTCCATAAAAATGGCAGTATATTTATTGAGAAACGTAGTATATAACAATCGATATTTTCACAGCTATATAACTATATAGTTTGTATTTGACATATAATTTTTCATTAAAAAATATACTACCATATATATTACAATATACTACCATACATATGAAATGTACTGCCATTTTTATGAAATGTACTGCCAAAAAAGTGAGGCAATGGATATATGCATATATCCGATATTGATTAGGCAACCCTCGTAGCATGAACTCTGATATATCACTACCCTGAAACAATCTAGAGGAACATAGAGAGATATAGATGACAAATGCATTCCATTTTAAATTTTAAGTCTTTCTTGCATTTTTTTGTTGAAATTATTCCCGTACGATGTTGTAATCTATAGTCATATTTTTAGCATTTGTTTTTGATGTGAGTGAGTCGTTCAAACTTCATTTAGGTACTCCATTTATGTTCAATACTTGAATTCATGTTTAATTTTATATTTTTGATGTTTTTATTTAGGATTTAAGATTGTGGTTATCATTGTTTGTTGGAGTTTTAATGTGATTGTTTTAATGTGATTGCTTGATATAATTGAATTCTTAATTGATTTATATTTTATATGAATAATTTATTTATTTATTTTTACGTTTGGAATAAAATTTATTACATAGTACTTTTGATTAAAAATTTATTTTAATATTTTTTATGATGAATATAATATTTTTTATTCTAATATGTAATCGTTAATTGATGGTGAACCACCATATGAAAAATCCTAGATCCGCCACTGACTGTACAGTTACCTGATCCCTATCTCCTTATATGTGTCTATAGAGACTGTCAAAGTTCTTTCACCTTTGCCCACTGGTATGGTTAAATGGTTTACCATTATCCAATGGGATGGACAATCATCATGATGACATTGTTTTAGTTTGTTATGCAAAGTGTCACTAAACATGAGACATAATCTCACCATCATCTATTATATTAAAGGTATTTTCTAGTTTATTGTTTTATTGTAAGCCTAATTTTAGGCCTTGATTATTATTTCTTATGTATCAATGAAAATATTTGTTATTTTACTTCTAATTAGTTGAGTGTTTTCATATATACTTCTTAAAGTTACAAATACCGGTGTAAGAACGAAAATAAAATCAATTATATATATCATCCCATAACTGAGTTTATATAAACGTAATGGCCTAAGTTGATTTTGGCAATTGCCATTTAGCAACTATGTTTTGATTTTAAAATAAAAATTATGTCTTGAATTTACAATTGAATTTTATCGCCATATTAATGGCACTTTCCACCAAATACACACTTACAATGATTTAAAATATTCATTTTATTATGTTGTTTAGATTTGATTTAATCACGCCCACGACTTTTCTAATATATTGATTTATTACTTTGTTATTCGGTTGCTCGCAACCTTTGTAAAAATATTAATCTTATCATATATACTTTTTAAAGTTACAAATGCCGATATAAGAACGAAAATAAGATCGATAATATCATCTCATAACTGAGCTTACGTATATGTAATGATCTAAGTTGATTTTGACAATTGCCATTTACTAGATCTATTTTGATTCCAACGGAAAACTTCAAAATCATTATTGAAATACAGTTTCCAAGTCCTATTTCAACCAGTTTGCTATCCCTTTTTTGTAGTAGTGCTTGGCACTAGTTCCTTTTAGGTATTCTGAGATATTATTTAATATAACAACAAATAAACCTTATTTCCAAAGTGATTTGGGGTCAGCTAACATGAATCATCAACTAAAACCGTTAAATGAGATGGCATCGACAAGGATGATAATTTTTAAAAAAAAAGGTTTTAAAAAGTTTTTAAAACGATACAAAATCTTTTTGCAATTATTATAGCCTCCAACTAAGTTTTCCTTGTAGATATTTTTCTAGACATTACATATAAGGGTTTTATGCATAGCTAAACATATAAAATTAAATATGTTAAACTTCTAAATTTTGATCAAATATAAGCTGAAACAATAAATCGTATTCCCATGTTCATTATTTCCAAATCTATTGCAACCTATTTATACATATGTGTTAGTGTGATTTTATTTATAAATTTCTTCACTTTAGGCAAGACTCATTAATAAGAGAAGAACTGATTCGAATTATTATAGCCTCCAACTAACTTTTCTGTTCAGATATTCTTTCTGGGTATTAAATATAGGGGTTTTTGGCATTGCCAAGCATATAAAAGTAAACATGTTGAACTTCTAACCAAACCATGATGTTGTACCTTAAATTATCCTTCTTTTGCTTCTAATTAGTTTAGTGTTTTCATATATACTTCTTAAAGTTACAAATACCGATGTAAGAACGAAAATAAGATCAATTATATATATCACCCCATAACTGAGTTTATGTAAATGTAATGGCCTAAGTTGATTTAACCAATTGCCATTTAGCAAATCTGTTTTGATTTTAAAGTAAAAATTATGTCATGAGTTATGTCATGAATTTTACCAACATATTAATGGGATTTCCCACCAAATACACAGTTACAATGATTTAAAATATATTAATTCAATTATGTGGTTTAGATTTGATTTAATCACGCCCACGACTTTTCTAATTTATTGGTTTGTTACTTTGTTATTCGGTTGCTCGTAATCTTTGTAAAAATATTAATCTTTTCATATATACTTTTTAAAGTTACAAATGCCGATATAAGAATGAAAATAAGATCAATAATATCATCTCATAACTGAGTTTACGTATATGTAATGATCTAAGTTGATTTTGACAATTACAATTTAGCAAATCTATTTTGATTTCGCAGGAAAAAATCAAAATCATTATTGAAATACACCATTATCGATATAATCAACTTTTATAAAAAAAAGTTATTAAAAGAGACGGTCGAATTTTATATTAAAATTAGACTAATTTAAGCATATCACTTTATTAAAAAAGCCCTTCACTTTATAAAAAAAGATAATTTTCCTTTCAATTAACTTCTCTGATATCTCCTAAACTCTAGTAACAAATTAATATCCAACTATTTTTTTATGAAGAAACAAGTAACACTGAATAAATCTTTACATATGACCAATATATGTTATGGTGGTGTCCAAGGACCATCAATATAAATAACACATAAAGACGAGTAATTTTAATGGAAGTCATCTTCAACCTTTCCAATTCAAAATACACCATTATCGATTACAACTAATTATTCATATCATATGCTTTATAATGTTAGTAAAATCATGTTGTAAAATTTAATATATAATTTAATTGGTTCATATGAAACTAAAGAGAAAAAAATCAATGTTAAATGATGATAAGAATAATAAATAGTACATGTACATGACTACTATTACATTACATTACTACAACCAAAACCTTCAAAAGGAAAAAACAAACAAAAACATATAGAAAGGCCTAAAATCTGGAGCAAAAAACAAAGGAAAACCATTTTGATTTAATTAAGAAAAAGGAGAAAAGAAAAGGTTTAAAAGCAAACATAAACAAAATCTAAAAGCTATGCGCGGAGTCGAACTCCATATCACACCTGCATTACCTAGAATGCTTAACCATCTCCACCATCTAGATACTTTTACAATCATTCAACAAACTGTAGACTAAAAGAGATCGTTTTGCTCCAGATTTAAGCCCTTCCTATTTGTTTTGAAATCGACTAAACCAGATTGTTTCGCACCGCCACCGTCGGGCAGCATCCGACCCATTCCGGGAGAAAATTCATGATCTAAAGTTGCCACGTCAACCTATCCTGTCGTTTCCGGTGTTGCCCTTTCTCAGAAGAGAGAGAGAACTCTCACACACACATACACAAACCCAAAAGAAGAAACAAAACTCGCAACTGAACTCGACAAAGCGACTACGGCGGCGATGATGGCGGAGGTAATGAGCAAAGGTGCAGATTCTACGGCGGCAGTGTTTCAGAACGACGGTATCACAAATGGCGATTTGAAAGCAAACCCTAACAACACTAAGAAATCGAAGGATAACGAACGCCGCTGCCGTCGTCGTAAACAGAAGAAGAAGAATAAGAATTCATCTACGTTCCTCTCATAGCGGCAAAAGTTGGTGGAGGGTAGTTCAGCTTTGCGCCTTGGCCGGTTGCGATAATCTCTATACTCCTAAGTGGTTCAATTGCCTAACCTGCAACTCGGTCTTCTCTGTTCTTAAAATGTAAAGGAAATCAAAAGGGAAAAAACAGCAAGTTTAAGGATTCTACTGCCTAAAATACGTTTGAGGATAAAAAAAATCTAGAATGATAACTGCCAAGTATAAGCTATTGCAAAATTTGTGGCTCACATTTCTTCTCTACTGTGGCCTTTTTCTAGGAAATCTATACTAAAATTTTTAACTACGTTCTGCATAAATCCAACAGACATACTTTCAAGATTAATCTCTATCACAGCCTAAACAGTATACAACTATATAAGTAATCCATAATTGCTAACGAAATGAACTAAAGATGCAGATACAAACAAGTAATATGTATGCATTGCCCATCATTATTCGCATGCATTCTTAATTAGCAGCATATACTTTTGCGTTTTTGGACGAGAGATTTTGATGAGCTAGTACCCTCATGATCAATAGAAGACATATTGCTTGGTTATAAATTACTGAAAAAGGAAAGAAAAAGATGAGTAATAAAATTGAAAGTAACATCTTAATATCATTTATTCACAAATTTGAAGTCTAAATTATTAATGAACTCATTATTCTCTAAAAATGCATTTCATCTATAAGCAATGGACATTTCAATGTAGAAATTGTACGAGTATTGAGAATAATTGGCTAACCTGTATAGGTTGCCTGACAACATAACCAGTAGTAGAACGCTGATATATTGATTTCTTATAGAGTTTTTCCCTTTATTTACAAGCTAAATTGTGCGATATTGACGCTCTTATGAGCTATTTATGCTAACCATTTCGATATAGTTGTGGTTTGTGTGTTCCATATCATTTTGCAGGTTTTTAGAGAAAAACTCCCTATTTACTTGCCGTTTTGATCACCACACTGTAGCGGAAGGTTATGAGGCATCTTGGCGGTATCGAGATGGTCGTTGTGAAGAAGAAATATGCAAAAGACTTGGCGTCTGAAGCCAAGTAGAGGCAAGAAAGAAAAGAGCTTCGCCCGATCGGGTCGGGCAACCACTGCCCGATCGGGTACGAGTATTTTGGCCCAGGACTTCAGATTTTCTGCCCGATCGGGTGGACTTGCCCGATCCCGTCGGGTGGACCTACACTTGGCCATATGTTGCTGCTTTTATGGGAGCTGAAGAAGACAACCACCCGATGGCATCGGGTGGTCCTGCCCGATCGGGTGCTAGGGTTGCGGCCCCGATCGGGTGGATGTTGCCCGATCTCATCGGGTGAAGCCTTATTTGCTGATGCTGGAAACTTGTTCCCAGACCCGATCGGGCGGCCCTTTGCCCGATCGGGTGGACGACACGGGGGACGCGATTTTGCGTCTTTTTTCCACTTTATCTTATTGTTTTCTTAGGAACTATAAATACTTTTTAGGTTGTTTTTATTTGTATCTTTTATTCTGTTGAATATTTAGAGAGCTCTTAGCCTAGTTTTTCATAGCTTTCCATTGTAGAAGAGATTCGAATACTATTTCAATTTAATTAAAGTTCCCGCTTTCCGTCAATTTGGTAATCATCTTTCTTATTGCTTTATTCTTATCTCTCAATTGCTTTAGTTTAATTGCTTATTATTCGATTAGTTCATAATGCAATTCTTAGGGTTTTCAATGAGCTTTGTCATTGTCAATTCGATCATGTATGAGTAGTTCTCTCTCTAGGGTGTTAGTTAGGGAAGCCATGTTTATACCATGATTGTTATTTAGACTCCTATTGATTTCTAGGGCTTGATTAGAGTGATTGTGATGTGGTTTGTTCTTAATTAGTGATTAATGTTAGTGGCCAATTTCATTGATTGCATGTGGTTCATAGTTGTTTGCACAGATCCGTCTTACGACTAGAGGCCTAGGACAAATCAGTAGTTCTGATTACGTTAGTGAACATGCGGCGTATGTTGAACTATGAGCGTTGAGTCTTAACCATAGCTCAACACATGCTCTAATCCCTCGATTCTTGACTTAGGTTTTGATAGTAGTTGACCTTGTTTGATTGGTATAAGCATGGTGGACCGACCTAATACCCTAGGCTTTTTATTCCATAGTTAAATCCTCGGTTTAATTCGTCTTCCTTAGTTTAATCATCAGTTCAGTTAACTATTCCCTATTTTCATCTGAAGTAGTTAATTGATTGAATATTAATATAGAAACTCTGTCTCCCTGCGGATTCGACCCTGCTTCCATTGACTACCTTAGTTAGAGGACTGTAGGTTTATCTTTCAATAGGTGGTACGACTAAATCCTATCAAATTTTGGCGCCGTTGCCGGGGGAACGGCTAGTTTTCTAGTTTTTATTCGATTAATTAGCGTACTTCTTTTTGCCTCATTGGAACCTCCCGTTCCAATTGAGGCCGTTCTTACGGTTATCTTGTCGTTTTCTCTTATATGTCCAGGTATCAAAAGAAAACTCATATTATTCCTAGAGATCCCGACACAGAAGCAATACTTCGGGATCTTAGAGCAGAATTTGATCAAGAGAAGCCAGATTCAGAGATTTCTACATCACCAATGGCGAAGTCACTGAAATCATATGGGGTGCCTAATCCTGAAGGCATACCCACAGGTCCATAGATGCCCAGTATTGCTGCGAACAATTTTGAAATCAAACCTGCACTGATTAATATGGTGCAGCAGAATCAGTTTAGTGGGCATCTTTCTGAAGATCCGGCCAACCATCTGCAGAGATTCCAACAACTCTGCAGAACTGTTAAACATTAAGGAGTCAAACCTGAGCAGCTGAAAGTTATGTTATTTGAGTTCTCAATCAGAGACAAGGCTCAGAGGTGGTTCAGCGATATCACTGAGACAGAATGGCCGGCGATTTCTGCTGCATTTCTTCATGAGTATTACCCTCCCACAAAAACAGCAGAAGTCAGAAACAAGTTGGCCACGTTTTCCCAAGAGCCAGATGAGACATTGAGGGAAACATGGACTAGATTCAGAGACCTACAGAGGGAATGTCCACATCATAATATGGACAAGTGGTTTCTGACACAGACTTTTATAATGGTCTGCAACCTCAGACGAAGAGTACTGTCGATTCGTCTGCAGGAGGAGTCTTTTTAGACAAGGCAGTTGATGAGGGTTATGACTTCCTAGCAAATCTCGCAGCCAATGACCACTCATCATCTAGGAGTTTGACTAAGAGGGTACTTGAAGTTGACGCTATTTCATTGCTTACATCTCAGATGGCGCAAATAACTCAGCAACTACAAACAATGAAGTCCTCTAGTTCAACACCTCCGCCTATGAGCATCAACGCTATGTCAGCAGTTGCACCCATCACCTCATCTTACTGCGAGGTGTGTGGTATTCAGGGTCACTTCGGCCATGATTGTCAGTTCAGTCAGAATCAGATGGAGCAGCCGAATGCTTTTCAGCAAAGACAGCCAAATAATCCCTACTCCAACACATTCAATCCTGGTTGGAAAGATAACCCACTTCTTTCCTATAGAAGTAACAATGTTCAGAACCCACAGCCACAAAATTCCTACCATCCCCCACAAAATTCCTATCAACCTCCACACAACAACCCAAAACCCAACTACTACCAAAACCAAGGGAATTCTCACAATCCCTCTGGTTTCCAAAGACCTGCCCATCAAAATTATCAGCCAGCACCACAAAATGCAACCTCACAAGAGCCTAGCACTTCTGAACTGATGAAACTAGTATTGTCCATGCAAAAGACAAATGAGGAAGCACATAAAACTCATGAGAGACAGTTGTTGGCTATGCAGAAAGCCAATGAGGATGCTCAGAGGGCTCAAGAGAAGCACATAAAACTTCTTGAGACCCAGATTGCTCAATTGGCAGAAACTAATGCACAGAGGCAGCAGGGACAATTGCCAGGGCAACCTACACATAGGGAGCAAGCAAATGTCGTTACTCTTCGTAGTGACACTGCTTATGCTGCTCCTCCTATGCCCATTGATGATGATACTGTCCCTAGCAAGGAGAAGGATGTAGTAGAGAAGGAATTGGAGAAGAATTCGACGTCTGATGTCGAAGTATATGAAACAGCTGAACAGGCAGAAAAGAAGAAGGAGAAGGAGAAGGTTTCTGATACACCTTTTACACCAAGATTGCCTTTTCCTCATCGTATGCAAAAGTCCAAGGTGGATCAACAACTTGGTATGTTCTAGGCTATGGTCAAGAACCTTGAGGTAACGGTTCTTTTCACTGAACTTATTTCTCAAGTTCCTGTCTATGCTAAGTTTTTGAAGGAAATGATCACTAAAAAGAGAGATTTTGGTGGGTTAGATAGAGTCGCACTCATTGAAGAGTGCAGTGCCGTTTTGCAAAATAAATCTCCACCTAAATTGAAAGATCCGGGTAGCTTTTCCATCCCTTGTCATGTATGCACTTTTTATTGATAGAGCATTATGTGATTTAGGTGCATCTGTGTCTGTCATGCCATTGTCTGTCTGTAATAAACTAAATATGGGGGCACTTAAGTGCACTCAAATTACTTTGCAGATGGCTGACCGTTCTATAAAATACCCTCTAGGTGTTTTAGAAGACGTCCCTGTTAGGGTGGGAAAGTTTTACATTCCTGTGGATTTTGTTGTATTGGATATTTAGGAGGATGCCCAAAATCCTATTATTTTGGGCAGACCATTTTTGTGCACTGTAGGTGCTGTTATTGATGTCAAGTCAGGGTATTTGACTTTGAGGGTTGGTGATGATACTGTCACTTTTAAACTAACCAATGCTATGAAGTCTCCTATGCTTGAAGAATCTTGTTGCAGGATAGATGTGGTAGACAAAGCTGTGATGTCTGCATTTCAGCAGATACATGATGCTGACCCATTGGAGGTAGCATTGACTGAGAGTGACTCCTTAGGCATCGATACTGATGTTGATGCCTGTCTTGCTGATTTAGAGGGTCATGGAGCTGAACAGAAACAGGAAACTGTGGTACTTGAAAGTGTATGCTCCAGTTCTACTCCTCAGGTAACTAAGGTGGAACTCAAACCACTACCCTCTCATTTGAAGTATGCATTTTTAGATGATAAGGAAGAGTGTCCTGTGATTGTCAGTACTAAACTCACAGATAGCCAATTGAAAAGCTTGCTTACTGTGCTTCGTATACACAAGAAGGCTATTGGGTATAGTATTCATGATCTTAAGGGCATTAGTCCTGATTTTTGTATGCATCGTATTAATCTGGAAGAGGATCACCGCCCTTGCATTGAACCTCAGAGACGTTTGAATCCTAATATTCAAGAGGTGGTGAAGAAAGAAATTATGAAACTGTTAGATGCAGGGATCATTTATCCCATTGCTGATTCGAAGTGGGTCAGTCCTGTGCAAGTGGTTCCCAAGAAGGGGGGCACCACTGTTGTTGAAAATGAGAAAGGTGATTTGATTCCCACTAGGACTGTCACAGGGTGGCGTATGTGCATTGATTATCGTAGAATTAATAATGCCACTCTGAAAGACCATTTCCCCCTCCCCTTTATTGATCAGATGTTGGAAAGGCTAGCCAAACATAGCTATTTCTGTTATCTAGATGGATATTCTGGTTTTTTCCAAATTCCCATCCATCCAGATGATCAGGAAAAGACTACGTTTACATGTCCTTATGGCACCTTCGCATCGCAGGATGACATTTGGATTGTGTAACGCTCCCGCTACCTTCCAACGCTGCATGATGGCCGTATTCTCTAATTTTATTGAAAATATCATGGAAGTGTTTATGGATGATTTCAGTGTTTATGGTTCTGATTTTGATGTTTGCCTGCATAATTTGTCCAAAGTGCTTAAAAGATGTGTTGAGGAAAACCTCGTACTTAATTGGGAAAAATGTCACTTCATGGTGAATGAAGGTGTCGTTTTAGGTCACTTGATCTCTGAGCGTGGCATCCAAGTGGATAGAGCAAAGATTGAGGTGATCGAGAAACTTCCCCTCCAATGAATGTCAAAGGAGTGAGGAGTTTTCTTGGTCATGCGGGGTTTTATCGCAGGTTTATCAAAGATTTTTCGAAAATTGCGAAACCCCTCACTCAATTGTTGCTAAAGGGTGCCACGTTCGATTTTACTAATGATTGTTTGGAGTCTTTTGACAGGATAAAGATAGCTTTGATCACTGCCCCTATTATACAACCTCCAGATTGGAATCTCCCTTTCGAGATCATGTGTGATGCTAGTGATTATGCAATAGGGGCAATACTTGGTCAGCGAAAGGATAAGCTACTCCATGTTATTCAATATGCTAGAAAAACCTTGGATCCAGCCCAGGTTAACTATGCTACGACAGAGAAGGAGTTGGTAGCCATAGTCTATGCATTGGACAAATTTCGAACCTATCTGATAGGTTCTAAAGTTATAGTACACACTGACCATTCTGCTTTGAAGTACTTGATGGCCAAGAAGGTGGCCAAACCTAGACTTATCAGATGGATTCTTTTGCTGCAAGAGTTCGACTTGGAGATCAAAGATAAGAAGGGTACTGAGAATGTGGTCGCCGACCACCTTTCTAGGTTGAGGTTTGGATCACCTTCTGACCCTCCTATAGATGACTCTTTTCCTGATGATCATTTATTTTATGTGTCCTCTAAATCTCCTTGGTATGCTGATTTTGCTAACTACTGTGTTAGTGGTTCTCATCCTCCCAATCTTACATATCAGCAGCGCAAAAAGTTTTATCATGACGCTAGAATGTATTTTTGGGAGGATCCTTTCCTATATAAGAAGTGCTCCGACGGGATGTTTCGTCGTTGCATTCCTGATTGGGAAATAGAGGGTGTTTTGCTACATTGTCATAGTATGCCTTCTAGTGGTCATCTAGGATCCCAAGCGACTGGTTTTAGAGTGTTACATAGTGGTTTCTATTGGCCTTCGATTTTCAAAGATGCCCGTGCCTTTTGTTTGTCTTATGATGCTTGTCAAAGGACTGGTAATATTTCAAAAAGGCAAGAGATGCCACAGAGTGGGATTTTAGAGGTCGAACCTTTTGATGTGTGTGGGATTGATATTATGGGACCCTTTCCTACCTCATGTGGGAATAGGTATATTTTAGTGGCCGTCGACTATGTGACTAATTGGGTAGAAGCTATAGCATCACCAACCAATGATTCCAAGGTTGTGATGAAGATGTTTAAGAAAATAATCTTCCCCCGTTTTGGTGTCCCCCGTGTTGTAATTAGTGATGGAGGTTCTCACTTTCATAAGAGCACCTTCAAGGCCCTATTGACAAAACATGGAGTCACCCTCAAAGTCGGTCTTGCCTATCACCCTCAGACTAGTGGCCAAGTAGAAGTGTCTAATAGGCAAATTAAGAGGATCCTAGAGAAAGTTGTCACTAAAGTTAGAAAAGATTGGTCTTTGAAACTTGATGATACTCTTTGGGCGCTCCGCACTGCTTTTAAGACTCCTTTGGGTACCACACCCTATCGATTGGTTTATGGCAAAGCTTGCCATCTACCAGTTGAGATGGAGTATCTTTCTGCGTGGGCGGTCAAAGAGATTAACCTTGATTTGACAGCTGCAGGTGAAGCACGACTTCTTCAACTCAATGAGTTGGATGAGCTCCGTTTGGATGCTTATGAGAATCACAGGCTCTATAAAGAGCAAACGAAGAAGTTGCATGATAATATGATAGGAAAAAGAGAGTTCAAGGTTGGCGACAAGGTCTTATTGTTCAATTCCAGGTTGAGACTATTTCCTAGAAAGTTCAAATCTCGGTGGTCTGGACCATTCGAGGTGACAGAAGTAAAGGCACATGGTGCCATCGAGGTTGTTAACCAAAAAGGAGAGAAGTTTAAGGCAAATGGACAGCGTCTGAAGCTGTACCATGAGGGTGCCTTTGTTGGTTGTGTGGAGGAAATCCGCTTTGATTCCTCCCCACTAGATTCATCTGTTTAGAGAGGTAATATGGTCGTGCGGGACCTTCATAAACCAGCGCTTTGCGGGAGGCAACCCGTATCCCTTAGTTAGTTTTTCTTTTCTTTTGCTTCATAGTTTGTAGCATGTGAGAGAGCGTGAGGGTACTAATGTGTTCCTAGATCTTGTGTGTTTTGATGTGCAGATATGCTATTTGAGGAGAAAAATTAAGCCACACTTGCCCCATACTTGCAAAAAGGCGAGCTACTTACTGAACAGTAGCTCACCCGATGGGATCGGGCGACCCCTGCCTGATCGGGCAGGCGTAAAATTCTGCTGAAGGAAGGAAAAGAGCAGCACCCGATCGAATCGGTTAAGGTGTGCCCGATCGGGTGCGCAACCATGGCACCCGATCAAAAATACATTGCCCGATCGGGTGCCAGATCGGGTGAATGCGCAAAAAGTCAAAGTCAAATCTGTCAAAAGGGATGCCCACCCGATGGCATCGGGCAAGACTCGCCCGATCGGGCCCGCGACATGAGTACCCGATCAAAATTAAGTCGCCCGATCGGGTGGAGCCCATATATCCCAGCCAAAAAAATCGAACTTCCACCCGATCGGGCGGGCCAGTGCCCGATCGGGCCTGCACACATTGTCCGTTGAAAATATACGGATTCCCCTTTTCTCACCACATATTTCCTATCCCTTCACTTCAACTCACTCCTTCTCTCTCTTCACTCATCTTCAACCTTCAAACCCCAAACCCCAACCTCCATTAAAACTCCATTTTTCTACCTCAAATCTTCATCCTTTCTCCTCCAAACTCCATAAAATCTCTTTCTTTTCTTCTTTCACCCTCCATTTCACAAATTTCCATCCACAAAAATCATCCTCCATTCTCCTTTCTCTTCCCACACTCACCCAAAACCCCATCCTTTGTGTTAGACAAGGTTACAAGGTTCAAATTCATGATGGCAAGCAAGTTCAGAAGGCTCATTAGAGGTGAAGGCTTGCGATCTAGGCGAGAAGCAACACCACCATCACCACCACCACCACAAGTTCCCCGAGATCCCCAGTACCCGGAAATCATTTTACGGGATGATGAACATCGTGAAAAGTTCCTTCAATTTAAAAAACGTGAGGTACTTCCTACTCGTTTTATCGATCTTGAACTTTTGTCTAAATTGGGATTAACTGAGGATTTTAAGGAATTTATGAAAATTTTGGGCATGGAGTCACTTTATAATGTGCATGTTAATACATATCCTCCATTAGTCTATAAATTTTTCAGCAGTTTTAGTCTGACTAAGCCCCGGGCCGGTCCAGTCACCCACGTTCATTTCAGACTACTAAACCAAGACCACTCCCTCACCCTTAGGGAATTTGCGGGGGTTCTTCGGTTACAGGTATGGGGTGACTATTACCCACCAGACCACTTCAAAATGGCCCATACTTATTTCATGCTGACAGGGGACACTACGCCTTTTGACATCCAGCATTGTCATTGGGAGAATTTCCATCACCTAATTATTAGCATTTGGCTCAGGTTCATGGACCAGACTCTTTTAGGGCGGTATGAGGGTCACTTGGTCCGGGGGGCCGAGTTAGTTGCCATAGCTAATTACATTGCCAAAGGCTCCAGGGAGTCATTTCAGTACAACTTGGCCCACCACGTAGCTATTCAGTTCGAGCGTATCTCGAACTCGCTCCCTAAGTGTAGGGAAGACGGACCTCTAGGAGGCTAGTCAACGGGGGGTTGATCACATTGTTTGCCAAGCAAATTCCCGACTTTGACGAGACCCAGCGTACCCCCGTCCTCGACCCTACCCTCATTGACCTCACATACCTCAACACCCTTAAAGTCCTCAACCGCTTGCCGGACCAAAGTTTTCAGTGGGTGATTAAATTAAAAAAATCCATCATCCTACCCGACCCTAGAGCCCGCTTGCGGCCCCGTTAGGAGAACTACCTACTCCCTATAGAGGGAGTTGACCTTATCGTCCCTGACCCCGAGCCCCCTCGTTGTTCTTACCATAGGCGGCATACGCCGATCTTAGACGAGGGCGCCTCCACTTCTGCCCCTCCCCCCCTGACACGGACACATTTGATTTCACTTCAATGATGTCGACCCTAGGTCGCATGGAGACGGGGATGGGACGGATGGAAGGGATTATCAACGCGAACACCGCCACCCTAGTGGGATATGGCACTCGCATTGATCAGCTCTACACCCGTGTTGATGAGATGGGGGGACGGATGGATACCTTGGCCAACGACCAGCACTACGCCCTTTATCCTCTCTATGACGACTATTGTAGGCGCGACATTATTCAGCAGACTGCTCAACACCCCTCGTGGTACCATTGGAACCCGAGTTATGGCCAACCTGCCAGTCCGAGTGATGACATGGCAGAGGATGTGGAGGAGGAGCCTGCTCGTCAGTCCGTCTCTTTAGGAGACTTTGGTCTTGGGCCTAGTGGTTTTGGCAGTGGTTTTGATGCAGGTACTAGCAGTTTTGGTGGAGGGATGAGTGGTTTTTCAGGTGATCCCTCAGGTGGTGGTTATACAGATGGTGGTGGTACTTCTAGTGGTGGTTTATTTGGTGCCCCCACTGATGATGATATGGGCGGCTGATGCCCTTGTTCTCTCCTCTCCCTCGTTGCAATGAGGACATTGCCTCGTTCAGCTTGGGGGAGGATCTCTCACTGTGAGTACTCTCTTTACTGCTTTCTAGTATAGTTTATTGCTTTCTAGTATAGTTTATTGCTTTTTAGTGTAGTTTAAATCTTTGATATAATAGTTTACAGCTTTGAAAAATTGAAAAAATGAAAAAAAAAATAATGATTGATCATGAATGGTTTGATTGCCTCCCTGTGCCCCTCGTTGTGCTTTTATTGAGAATTATTTGACTTTGTTTTCTGGATAGCTGGGCTTTTGTGATTCTGAGGCTTTGATTTTATGTTCGACTACTTTGATTTCGAGCGATTTCTGACTATACTATACTACTTTGTGTTGCATACCTGATTTGGTTAGACTGTGAGGCCTTTTCTAGCCTATTGGATTCATATTATTATCCAGTCTATGTTTTTGGTGTGTTAGTTCCTCCCTAGCGGATTGATCTTGACTTTGACTTCGTACTCATCTGATGTTTGGTGACTTGTTACATTTGCTATGATAGAGGAGTTCTTTTGACTTATTCTCGAGCCCCAGTGTGTAATTTCATTATATTTTTATCCTCCTTAGCCCCGCTGAGCCTAATGACTTGTTTTGTGCTACTGACCCTTATTACATGCCTATGGCCTTCATATATTTATTATTCCCAAGCCTAGCTTGGGGGAGCATTTGTGTGGGTTTGGTTTGAAATTTGTTCTATGGTTTGCGTTGCTTGAGGAATAAGAGTGTATTATTTATGGCTTCGAATGTGTGAAAAATGAAAGAAAATTCGAGTTTTGAGCTACGTGGATGTTGGTTCGAAAAGAAAAGAAAAGAAAGAAAGAAAAAAAAATGATGAATCAAAGCTTCAAAGAAAATAAAAAACCCCTCATTCACGTTGTCTACAAAGAAAAAAAAAATTTATGCCTCATTGCTTGAAGATTTGGGTTGTTGTGAGTTTTCATCATTGTATGAGAGTTGGATTCATCTTGTGGTTACTTGATATTGTTGGGAGTTGTTTCGGCCATCTTCGGCCTTGATATGGATTTCTTTTGCTCCCTCATGCTCGGTTTTCCACCACATTTCCTAGAATACTTCCCTACTACACCCTTACCTAAGCCCCATTACAACCCGGAAAAGCCCTCTTGAGCTTGTGCCTACAATGTCTATTGGATTGAGTCAGTTTGTCAAAGTTAAAGAGTATGTCTGCTAGTTGAGTCGACTTGATTAGGATGAGCATCATTTTACCTTCTTAAACACATGAGAGTGTGAGTGGGAAGGGACATTTATGGTCGGGTCGGTGAGTGTTCGGGCATATTCTTTGCCTTCCACAAAATTGAGAGGAGTGACACCCTTTGTGAGCACCTTTTCAGGAATTCTATGCATAGTAGTCACTTGAACTTGATGAATTGCTTGGATGATTAGTGGTTGGATGGATTTGATTTGCCAAACTTGAATTATGCCTGCTTGAACGATTCTTAGTCCTGAAAATATTTTTGAGCTTGAATTGTTTTATCTATGGGGTGAGGCAATGTATTCCACGATCATGTTCTATTTGCTTGAGGACAAGCAAAGGTTTAGCTTGGGGGAATTTGATATATTGATTTCTTATAGAGTTTTTCCCTTTCTTTACAAGCTAAATTGTGCGATATTGACGCTCTTAGGAGCTATTTATGCTAACCATTTCGATATAGTTGTGGTTTGTGTGTTCCATATCATTTTGCAGGTTTTTAGGGAAAAACTCCCTATTTACTTGCCGTTTTGATCACCACGCTGTAGCGGAAGGTTATGAGGCATCTTGGCGGTATCGAGATGGTTGTTGTGAAGAAGAAATATGCAAAAGACTTGGCGTCTGAAGCCAAGTAGAGGCAAGAAAGAAAAGAGCTTCGCCCGATCGGGTCGGGCAACCACTGCCCGATCGGGTACGAGTATTTTGGCCCAGGACTTCAGATTTTCTGCCCGATCGGGCGGACTTGCCCGATCCCGTCGGGCGGACCTACACTTGGCCATATGTTGCTGCTTTTATGGGAGCTGAAGAAGACAACCACCTGATGGCATCGGGTGGTCCTGCCCGATCGGGTGGATGTTGCCCGATCTCATCGGGTGAAGCCTTATTTGCTGATGCTGGAAACTTGTTCCCAGACCCGATCGGGCGGCCCTTTGCCCGATCGGGTGGACGACACGGGGGACGCGATTTTGCGTCTTTTTCCCACTTTATCTTATTGTTTTCTTAGGAACTATAAATTCTTTTTTGGTTGTTTTTATTTGTATCTTTTATTCTATTAAACATTTAGAGATCTCTTAGCCTAGTCTTTCTTATTGCTTTATTCTTATCTCTCAATTGCTTTAGTTTAATTGCTTATTATTCGATTAGTTCATAATTCAATTCTTAGGGTTTTCAATTAGCTTTGTCATTGTCAATTCGATCATGTCTGAGTAGTTCTCTTTCTAGGATGTTAGTTAGGGAAGCCATGTTTATACCATGATTGTTATTTAGACTCCTATTGATTTCTAGGGCTTGATTAGAGTGATTGTGGTGTGGTTTGTTCTTAATTAGTGATTAATGTTAGTGGCCAATTTCATTGATTGCTTGTGGTTAATAGTTGTTTGCACAGATCCGTCTTACAACTAGAGGCCTAGGACACATCAGTAGTTCTGATTACGTTAGTGAACATGCGGCGTATGTTGAACTATGAGCGTTGAGTTTTAACCATATCTCAACACATGCTCTAATCCCTCGACTCTTGACTTAGGTTTTGATAGTAGTTGACCTTGTTTGATTGGTATAAGCATGGTGGACCGACCTAATACCCTAGGCATTTTATTCCATAATTAAATCCTCGGTTTAATTCGTCTTCCTTAGTTTAATCATCAGTTCAGTTAACTCTTCCCTGTTTTCATCTGAAGTAGTTAGTTGATTGAATATTAATCTAGAAACTCTGTCTCCCTGCGAATTCGACCCTGCTTCCATTGACTACCTTAGTTAGAGGAATGTAGGTTTATCTTTGAATAGGTGGTACGATCAAATCCTATCAAACGCCGAGTGTCAGGACACCCGGTCCAATCAGCATTAGAATAGGCAATGGTCACAGTAGGGGAGCCAGTATTGTGAAGAAACAGCCCATAATCAGAATTTCCCTACAGATACCTGAAAATTCTTTTCACAGTATGAAGGTGAGTAGTACGAGGTGCATGCATAAATTGAGAAACCGAATAACAACATAGACAATACCAGGACGAGTCATAGTCAAATATTGCAATGCACCAACCATACTACGATAATCTGTGGGATCAACAAGAAGTTCGCCATCTAAGAGAGAGAGTGATACGAGAGACAACAGGAGTACGTACGGGTTTGACAGTATGAAGATGAAATTTATGAAGAAGATCAACTACATATTTGTTTTGAGACAATATCAAACCCTGAGGAGTACGTAAAATCTAAATGCCTAAGAAATAATGCAAATCACCCACATCCTTCATAGCAAACTGAGTAGAGAGAACTTCGATAAATTTCTGAAGCAAAGAGGAACTACTACCTGTAAGAACAATATCATCAACATATAGCAAGAGAATGATAATATGACTACTATTTTTGAGAGTGAACATGGAGGTGTCACAACTGCTGCACTTGAAACCATTAGAGAGGAGAAAGTTACTGAAACCAGAAAACCAAACTCGAGGAACTTGTTTCAAACCATAAATTGATTTTCGTAACCGACAAACATGATGAGGTTAAGAAGGATGTTCAAAACCTGGAGGCTGACGCATATAGACTTCCTCATTAAGGAAACCATGAAGGAAAGCATTTTTAACATCGAGTTGACGAATAGGCCATTTAAAAGTAGCAGCAATGGTTAGAACTAAGCGAACAGTAGTAGGATTACAACAGGACTAATGGTTTCAAAGTGGTCAATACCTGTCTGCTGATGATTACCAAAAACAACAACTCTGGCTTTAAACCGCTCCACAATACCGTCAGAATTATATCTAATCTTATACATCCATTTTCAACCAAGAGCGTTTCGATTGTTGTTGCGAGGCACAAGTTCCCATGTATCATTCTTAATTAATGCCGTGTACTCATCACGCATGGCTTGTTGCCAACGAGAATCTTTAGACACTTGTTTAAATTTAGACGGTTCAGACTCAACAACATCGTATTTTAAGTTCATTAAAATCCTAGTTGAAACAATTCCGTCTTTTAAACGAGTAGTCATTGTATGGACATTAGTGGGATCGACACACTTAGACGACTTTCTAGGACGACGAGTGGGAGGGATGACGGGAGTCGGGGATGACAATGAAGACGACTCTATGAGGGCGACACTAGGCTCTAATGGACTAATAGCGGTGGTAGACGCAAGCGACATCCTTGGGGAAAAGGAGGACATGGGAGAAATGGCGGGCAGGGGTGTTGCGGGCGCAGGAACGGCCTGCGGGTGGGCAGCAGCCATGTGACTGGGCGCGCATTTGTCCGCGGGCGCAGGAGTGACCTGCGGGCTTACGAGTGCTTATGAGTGGATGGCTTCGGTCGCGGAGTAAGCCTGCGACCCGGCAGTAGGCATATCCGCAGCATGAGACTCACTAGGAGATGCAACCAACGACATAGGAGACTCACTAGAGGTTATGAAAGTCGTAAATAAGACCAAGGGATCTAACTCATCGACAACGGAGGAGTCATATGACGTGCTAGACACAAGGAAATTCTACGTTCAAGGAACAACACATGACGACTTGTATAAAATTTGCCAAAAAGAGGATCAAGACATCAATAACGCTTATAATGTGATACATACCAATGAAAACGCATTGAATCGACTTAGCCTGTAATTTATTGATTTTAGGATCTAAAAACAGAGGAAAATAGACACATCCAAAGCATTTTAAAAACTTAAAAGAAGGAGGACGATGAAAAGGTTTGGCAAACGGGGATGAATCCTGCAATGCCAAAGTCAGAATACGATTAATCGTATAAACACCCGTATAACACGCATCGACCCAATAACTCAGATTGAATAAGCATAGTACATGCCATCTCAATAATGGTGCGATGTTTCCTTTCTGTAACACCATTCTGAGCTTGAGTTCTAGCACAAGATTTTCGAAAATAAATTCTCGAGTCACAGAAATGTTGCAGTAAAGGCATGTTATCAAACTCACGTCCACCATCACTTTGGAAAAAATTAATTTTCGAATTAAACAAATTCTCAACAAGTTTTTGAAAAGCTAAGAAACTCGAATAAACATCAGATTTTCAGTTTAAGTGGATAAAGGCAAGAGAAACATGAAGTATCATCAACAAAAACCACATAATACTGAAATTCTGACTCGATTTAACAGGCAATTGCCAAAGGTCACTATGTATCAAATATAATGGATAAGGGATACGACGAGTCACACACTCAAAAGGCAAACGATGTATCTTTCCTACTTTCCAATGAACACAATCGTCATGAAACTTAGAATTACATGAAATTAAATTCTGTGATCGGAAATTTCCTAAAACTCTAGCAGAGGTATGACCAAGGCGAGCATGCCAAACATCTCCAGACTCCTTAGTTGCAACAAGAGCACGTGTGACACCATCAGGAGAAGACTCGGGATGACTCTGAGCAAACTTGGGAAGACGACTCTGACTCAAGAATGTGAAACTGAAGAGGATAGACACCATTCCTACTGATTCCCCGCAACAGAACCGCCCCCGTGGTCTTGTGCT
This sequence comes from Patellifolia procumbens, assembly GCA_947645195.1. Taxonomy (NCBI): domain Eukaryota; kingdom Viridiplantae; phylum Streptophyta; class Magnoliopsida; order Caryophyllales; family Amaranthaceae; genus Patellifolia; species Patellifolia procumbens. The sequence continues at coordinate 410,259 of CANSGD010000759.1, read as the reverse complement.
ACACAAACAGAAGACTCGTCAAAACAGACTATGGAAGAATTATCCTGACATAACTTTTGAACAGACATCAAATTATGTTTTAACTGGGGAACATGACACATCTTTGTGAGGCGAAGGGGGCGACTTGGGGCAGACAGAGTTAAATTTCTAAGTTAATGGAAAGTCTTGTACCATCACCAACAACTGTAGAACTAGAACCAGTGTAAGGAAAAGCATTAGATAGCTTAGCATCCTGTGAGGTCATGTGGGATACGGCTCTATCATCTAGATACCAAACGGATTCATTTGTTTCACCACCAACAGACAATGCAGCTACGGCACGTGTGACACCATCAGGAGAAGAAGGCACAAAGTTGTGATTGAAATGTTGAGGATAATAGGTTGCTTGGTGACCTAGATACCAACAAAGACCACAAGTATCGGAGGAAGGGGTGTTGGCTAAATTGCCGTTATAGGGATTACTTCCTGCTGCAGACAAATTATTAGCAATATAGTTGGCACAAGAATAGTCCACCAATGGCTCAGGGGCAGGGGTAGTCATTAGAACTCCAGAGGGGAAAATAATTGAGTACGCCCTGAAGTTCCTATCCTCTGCCACCAACAAAGAGTCCGAATACGAAGCGGCCATTTCTGGGTTACAACTCTGCCAGACCCTAGAAGCCAAACACATCCACTTGAAAATTGACTCTCAATTGGTAACCAATCAAGTCAAGGGGGCGTATGAGGCTAAAGAGCGGAAATGCAGAGCTATTTAGCCAGAATGAGGGCCTTAATTGCCAAATTTGAAAGCTTCAAGATAGAGCAGGTCGCAAGAGCGCAGTTTGCCCAAGTGGATGTACTATCAAAGCTGGGAAGCAACAGTCTTTTGGAGCTTAACAGGTCCTTTGTGGAGGAGGTCAGACCCACTAGCACAATTTGCGAAGATGCAGAGCATGTTCTGGAAGTGAGTAAAGATGACAGCCTGTAGATACTTCCTGATCGGGGAAGAACTATATAGGAAGTCCTTTTCTCCGCCCCTACTGAAATGTGTAGGGTAGAGAGATGCAGACTATATATAATAAGAGAGATCCATGAAGGACTCTGCGGGCATCACATTGGACCCAGAGCCCTGGCCCATAAAGCTCTCAGAGCAGGATACTATTAGCCTAAAATGAAGGAAAACTCAGAGGCTCTGGTGAAAAAGTGTTACAGCTGCAAAAGGTTCGCCCCAAACATCAAGCTGCCGCCAACGATCTCATGCCTATCTACAATCCCATTCCCTTTACTCAATGGGGGCTAGATATCTTGGGACCCTTCATAACGGCATAGTATCAGAAGAGGTGGCTCATCGTCGGGGTAGACTACTTCACTAAGTGGATAGAGGCAGAATCCCTATCCACAATCACAGAGGCAGTAGTCAGAAAGTTCCTATGGCAGAGCATCGTCACGAGGTACAGGATCCAAAAAGCTTTTGTGTTTGACCACGGACGGCAGTTCGATAACATGCCGCTTTCAGGATGGCTGAAAAAGATTGGGATCAAGTACGCATTGTCTTCAGTCTGCAACTCTTAGTGTAATGGCTAGGCTGAAGCAGCCAACAAGCAGATCTTGATAGGGCTGCAGAAGAAGCTGGAAGAGCAGAAGAGCAAGTGGCTGGAAGAGCAGCCCAACACTCTGTGGTCAATCAGAACCACAACCAAGGAGTCGACCTGGCAGACTCCTTTTCACCTTGTATACGGCTCAGAGGCTGTCATGTCGACCAACCAGGATCAGCTGGATGAGCTCAGAAACGAAGCTAGATTCAGAATGGAGGCTTACAAAGGCAGAATTAGCAGATACTACAATCGTATAGTGAGGGTCCAACCTCTAGAAATGGGGGATCTGGTACTTAGGAATGCAACAACTGTACAAAAGGACAAAAAACATGGAAAGCTGTCTGCCAAGTGGGAAGGGCCTTATCAGGTTGAAGAGCTATACCCAGGGACATACAGATTGAAAAGGATGGATGGGAGCGAATTGAAAAGCAATTGGAATGCCCGAATATTGAAAAAATACTTTGTGTAATCTGATTGTACTAGACAAAATTCATGAAAGAAAGGCCTTTGAGCCACCCCTTTTAAAGTACACACTTCTCATATTGCATAAAATCCCCATCCCCCTTCAAACTAAACATAAAACCAAAAATAACAACTTCTGATAGACTAGGAGGGAAATCCCCCAGTCTGACAAAGTAGGACGAGGTCTGAGCCATAATAAAGGTTGAAGAGGCCCGCTGAGCACGGAGGTCGCCTACATCAAGAGGGAGCCGACCATAAGATAAAACACTCTTCTGAACCCCAAGGCCAACAGAGTGAATCGGTTGTCGGGTCGACTTAGCAATGTCAAAGACCTCTATCCCCAAGATCTGCAGGACCAGAGGTCCAAAAAGCAGCAAGGATAAGTCACAGACACTTAAGGTCGATGGGGAGGGCAGAGTTCAAAAAAGAACCAAGTGCACCCCAAAAGAAGGGCATTGGCAAAATAATAAGGGGGCAGAGCCCCTAAAACCCTCGAGACCATCGCGACTTAGGGTGTCAAAATACTTTTGGTTGTCCGGCTCGCCGACATACTCAGCAATATGCGACGCAGGGCAAACAAATAAAGGGCCCCTAAGGTCAGAACCTAACATCTCAGAGGAACACATCGGAAGCAACATACCATGTACCCCATCTGATCCAGTCTGCCTGATTTCGGGAAAAGAAGAACAAACAGACTGTGAAGGAAAGGAGCATCCGTGGTAAGAAGCAGAGATTATGCCCCGCGAAGAAAAATGTCGAAGTATTAGCTTTCATATGATACAGAGTATATATCTCGTAAGGCGTTATGCTAACTAGAAGCAGAATGGAAACACTTGATATTAGCCACTTAACAGACTATCGGATTCAAGAAGAAACGCACCTATCGACAGGTCCTACCGCAACGAAGTCAGAATGAAGGCACTTAAAGATATCGCCATTTGGCTTTGAGTTCTTCTCTACAAAGTTTGAGAAAAAGTACTTAGCGAAATAAAAGGTAGAGAAACAGGCAAATCAAGATACAAAAATTGTGAACAAGCAAGTCTAGTCAAAGTGCGGAAACTTGCATTTCTCAGAAGATTCAGTTTTACAGAGAGGCCCTGGTTTGAAAGCCAGAGCAGAAATTACAAATCCATTACAATTAAGGCGGCTACATAAACAAAAGAGGGAGTAAATAGAGATGAGAAACTATTGTTTGACTATTTAATTACAGAAATTACAAGAAGTCAATTAGGGACGTCATCGTACGACAAAAACGGGGGAGTGTAGTCAGTTTAACACAGGCTCCCAGCCTATCCACCTCAGCAGCTCAGACATGAGTCACAAGAAGACTGAGGCGCAACGTGAGATAGCCACCCAAGTTCCTATTGAGGGGGAACAGGGCTGACATCCCTAACAGCACTCCCATCAGCTGGTGGCTCAGAGCTCCCCTCCTCCGCAGGCAGGGAGTAGAGAAGCTCCAGGTTTCTGAGCTCCTGGGTAGCTAGTGGATCCATGTACACGCCTCTATCGTACGCCACCTAGAAGGCATTCCAGTCGAAAGTTGGCTGGAGATGCCACAGGACACGACGAACGGCATGCCTGCAGTCGTCCCAGTACTGACCTTGAACATTTCCTCGGCTCCAGCTCCCCTAGCAGCCTCCTCAAAATGCAGCTGAGCTACCCTGTCAGCTAAGACCTTGGAAAACTCAGCCCCTAGCTCAGACTCTCGAGCCCGCATAACTGCAGTTGCCTTTTCCCGCATCTGGGCTGCCTGGGTCTGCAAAGCCTGTTCCACCTCCTTCGCCTGCTGCTCCAACTTAGCTGAGCAACCCTCGTGGTCAGTCTACAAAGCAGAGAACTGACCCTTAAGCTGCTCAATCTCCTTCAAAGAAGATTGCAGCTTGGCCTCGGCAGAATGTAACTTGGTCTTAGCAGCGGAAGCACGACTTGACGCCTCTTTTAACGCTGTGGAGAGCCTTGAATGCTCAGCAGCAACTGCCTCTGACTGCTTCAGCAACCCTTGTAGATGTTGGTTGGAAGTTCGAAGAGCGTCACTTTCTGAAGCCAGAAAATCTCTCTCCTCAGCAGCGGCGTCCAGCATGGACTGTTGGAGCAACTTGTCAAGCTTCATGTGAGCGTATTTCTTCTTCTCTGCTCCAACTAAGTCCTAAGTTGTTGCAGCTTAGGGATATCTGCGTCACACCTGCCTAGTCCAAGGGCATGTCAGAATTCCCCTATGAAGGCACCGGCCCGTGTAGCCTATACAAAAGAGACATGGTAAGGAGAAGAAAAGATAAACAAAGGGGAGACCACTCTGAGAAAACTCAGAAGCACAACACATAACGACAAGATGTACTTGTGAAGAGGAGGGTCACGTGCTGAACGACGTAATTAGCCGAGAACCGGCTGGCCAGCAGCTTCAACCACTCGCTGGGATCGGGCAGGGAAACCGGCAACCGCTCCAGACCTTGTGTTTCACGCCGGTCGCCGGTCGCCGGTCCCCTATCGACCCCCCCTGTAGAGGGCCTGAACTAAGAGAAAGGTCAGTGATATCCACAGAAGGGAAAGGGCCCAAACTAAGACCCGACAACGGAAAGAGTTGAGAGCCCGCACCTGTGGTCCTCTACTTTACTTTGACATCGATGACCAGAGCAGGTTCATTAGGCAGACGAGCCTTCTTCTTCGGGGGCTATCCTCACGGCTCTGCCCCTCTGCAGGCCTCTTCTGTGAGTGGGAAGAAGGCAAAGGAACAGGGACTCATTCTGAAACCGGCTCCCACACCTCTTCTGCACAAGTCTTCGATTCGTTTGCAGCCTTGGGGGGAGTCAAAGAAGCCCTTTTAGCCTGATCCCGCTTGAGCCTAACCTCGCGCTGAAAAATAGAAACACAACAAAGAGGCATAAGTTAGCATAAACCAAAATGAACAGAAAGGAAAAGAAAGAGTAAAAGAGAAGAAGAAAGTACTCACCAGACGAGCTATCTGCTAAGGGCTCAGAGAAATAGCCTTCTCTTTGAACCCCCTGGGAGGAGGAGCAGACCTCCTGCCATGAGGTGTAGGCCTCCGAAGAGGAGGAGAAACCAAAACCTCCACAGCCAGCGATGCGATGGAAGCCATCTGCTCCACCTTCTCATGCTGCAAAGGCTCTAGCACCTCCTCCGTTTGAACTATGGAGGAGACATGCACTTCCTGCTCTGCAGGTCCTGATAGACAGAGAAATCAAGGAAAAAATCAGGCACAACACAATCAAAAGGAGAAGGGGAACAAAAGATAACAAGGGCAATACACACCCAAGACAACCTGACCTTCCTCCATGGGCTGATGGTCCATGGTCTGATCATCAGAAGGGGATATGCAAATCTCCACAACCGGAGTCCCCTCAGCTGTATACAGATCTGAAACTTAACAAAAAAAATGGGTTAGAATGTTGTTATAATATCTAAAGGAAGCAAAGCTGGAATCCCCTGCTGTGCTAAAGAAACGTTACCTGTCTGCACAACCACCCTCTCCGGAATGGATGGAAGAAATTATTGGATAGGTTGGACAGTCAGAGGAGATCCTAATTCCAGCAGATCGTCATCAGAGCCCTCCTCATAACTCGCCTCATCGTCGCCACCAGGACCCTCAGATAGCCGGTGGTGATTAGTCCTCCGGGGCTCCTCCTCATCCTCCTCGCCGTCATCATCAGTTACATTAATCTCGTTGATGGTTATCGACGGACCTCCCGCCGCCCGAGTGGTTCAAGAGTGCTTGTCCACCAACTCCGAGCGAGGGACCCAGAAACAGGTGTGGTCCCGGGGAGTATTGGAACTATTCCTGACAAAGTAAATCTATTGGGACCCAGTCATAAGCTCATATCTCTTATAAATACTCATGCCCATGCATGAGTGAGGTACGTACTATCACAAACACTCACAAAATACTTGCACTTGGTATTCATTTCTCTCAACTAGAGACCTTGTGTTCATCTTTGACTGACTTAGGCATCGGAGTGGCATTCCTCGGAAACAACACCCGAGGTCCACCTTGTTTTGCAGGTAACCACCACCACGAAGGAAGTTTGGACGCCACATTTTCCACCAAGTACCCACCACCACACATAGTAGTTGTCCTAGATAGATACAGCTCCTAAATCTCAAAGTTTCGAATCAAATTTTAGGGTTTGTTAGATTTTCTAGTTGCTCTGATTAGTGGAAAAGTGACTACAGGAGAGAGATTATGTAGAATGACGACAATTGCAGGGATTGTGAAATAGCCAGGAAAAAGGAGATGATGAACTTGATTGATGTTTTTGATATTATCGAAGGCGTTAATAAAAAGGATTAATTTTGATTTAAACTTTTTGAAATGGTAAGATGAGAGCATCGTAGATTTGGGAACATGAGGAGTGAGCATTGACTTGCTCATAGAGAAGATTAAGTGAAATTTGAAATGAAGTGTAATTCTTATTTTGACCGATTTTTATATAATACTTGGAATTGGGCTAATACCAAAATCCAAATCTTATGGTTTTCTAAACACTTTATTTTGGCCAGATATAGAATTTCAAATGAAATTATAGTTCCCAAATGGGACATAAGAGGTCATTGTATATTGGTTTTGTGAAATAAAGAGTGAGTGGAACCCACCCTATATTCGGCAAAGATAGTTATGTGTAGGCAAGTGCAAAACACTAGAACTTCTTGTGCCTTTTTCTAAAGAGGTGTGTATGTGTTATTTGAAAATAAAATAACTAAAGTATGAAGTGTAGGATTATAGGTACTATAAGTCGGAATATCATGAATCTAATTCATAAGCTCCTAAATAGGTACTCATGCACATATAATTAAGGATCGTATAATAGTTAATAATCAACCACTTGATGCGTGACTTCAACTTATTTGGCGAGATTGAATACTTCAAAGTATAGCCAACGAACTTGGAGAAAGAATCTCAAACGTGATTCCTCTACTTAGTCACAAATTTGGATCAACACTCCACCAATGCTAGTTGGAAGGAAGAAATAAAGCATTCTTCTTTTATGGAGTAATGCCAGTTAAGAGAGAGAAAGAGTAGGAGAAAATAATAAGAGATTTTGTATCCTATTTTCTAACTGCTTGACCTTTATATAGGTATAATTAGGTCAAATGATCCCCTCTTATCTCCCTCTTGGGCCGGCCACCCTAGAGCCTTTATAGGCTCTGGGTTTTTCTTTTGTTGATCCAAATATTATGTGTGACCTTATAGGATCCATTTAAGTGGGCTTCGGGTTTATTATTTACCAACCCAAAGGTCTATAGCGTTCTCTAGCAAGACGTAAAGACGACCCAATTAGATGAATTATTATCTCCATAATATAATCCATATTATATTTAGTAATTGCATTAGAGTCGAGGACACATTTCCTTCAATCTCCCACTTGTCCGAGACGAGTGTGCAATATTCAATAAATCCTAAAGTCCCTTAGTGTCTAATTTGATAGTATGTTCACATCTCTATGTTATCCATAATAATTTTCAATTTATTCCTTGAAATCTGAGTTCGAATTAATAAACAAATGATCATCTTATAATCCATTTGAGTACGACCATGCATTTTCAACACTCACTTTTCAAGAGGCCCAGACACCCATCCTATCTTATATAATAGGACCTTTTCAAGCTCGTGGCAACCAAAACTCTCATCACTCAACTTTTAGCACAACTTGAATGTTGCCTTTATAGTCTCCTATTACGGCACGACGTTTGACAACATCAAAGTTATATCAATCATTAAGCTAAGTAGTGTTCCACTCAGGTCTTAGGAATCCACTTATATAATTACTAAGTTATAGAAACTTCTAAGTAGGCCAGTTCGATCATGTATCAAATATACATATGCATATGATTGACCAAACATCTTTGTGTTCTCATAGCCTATGAAACACCGCTATCAATCAATGTTATATGCTAATCCATTAATAAGTCATTTATGCCCAATTTAACGACTTATATTAGGAACATGAATATTCTATGAATTCAGATCACTTATGGTGTTTCATTCATCCAATCACACATTTGACAAAACCATTGAATTCAAGAATATTTTGTACATTTTATTTAATACTAAACCAAAATTAAATAAGATAAAACTTTATTGCTCATAAATATAAATAGCAAAACCATGTCTTTACATTGTAACAAGTTTCTTCAAACATAATACTCCCTCTGTCCCATATTAGTTGCAACAGTTTGACTTTTGCACTATTCATATCCCTTAATTTGACCAAAATTTTTATTTAACATATAAAACCAAATGTTAGTAACTTAGATGTTCTTAGATCCATACTAATGTATAATTTTGACTTATTAATTTATCATAATTTCTACAAATGGATAATTAAATATAAATTTTTTTGCAAAAAACTGCAATGTAAAATACCCCTTTTGTTAATAATAACCATCATCTTTTTTTCTTATAAATCATTGTCATGAAAGATTAATATCTAAGTAGCATTCTCAGAAGGAGTGAAGCTCGGAACTATGAGTTGAACTCTTGACCCGGGATGCTCCCAATCGTAAATCCTCGGATGTGATCCAATCGACGGGTCGTCCAATCAAAGGGGTGCAGGACTTGGAGTTATGCTGAAGTTGCCACATGGGAGATTGACTTCGATGGTGCTTCAAATCAAAACGTGTGTGGTGCAGGAGTCATCTTAATATCTCCTGGCATTTTAAGAAAATATTTTCTCTTTCTTTCAAGATGAAGGGCGCCCGTTCCACGAGAGGGAGAGAAAGGGAACTTGATTTAGCTTGAACCTTGAGCTGTAGAAGTGGACCTTTCAGAAGGACGACTGGCTTTAGCCCTTGAGCGCCAGTTCTAGTTGTGAAACCCGTCGATCCAGTTGGTTTCAGAAACATAACAATGGAGCAGTGGGGGAGAAAGTGGGTGGTGGGCTCTTCCCTGCGTCAATCTAATAAAATAATCTTAGTTAGTGTGAGTCTTCCATTGGCTAAGAAGCTCTTTTCGGATACTCCTATTCTTTCTCGCTGCTTTTGGAGATCTCTCGATCGATCGATTGATTGGATCAAAGTACGAAGGGTTTTATTGAAGTGTGAGATCAGCCCAAGACTAAGGCCCAGCAACTAGATGCTGCAAGATTGGACGTCTATCGTTTCCCTCTCGGTGATGAAGCTTATCCCCCATCGTCTCACTGGCCGACCTTGACCCCGCGGCGTGTTCGAATTCTGATCGCTTTTACGTCAGAAAGGGGGACCACCCTCTAAGCCTAAGTATTCCTCAATGACCGATAGCGTACTAGTACCGTGAGGCCATTTTCACTAATTACACGACTGATTCATAGTTTGACCGGCCAAATCATGTTTAATATTTTTTAAATCTTTTTTTTTCTATTGTACAATATTTTAAAAATATATGTTTTTCATATATGACACGATAATGACCACGTATTTCGAGACGACATTTAATCGCATTTTTCGAACTGAAGACGAAGATTTTTCGAAAAAAGACACCTTCGTGCACCCGTTATGGACACAAATTTCGAGAATCGCTATGAAACAAGTAGCACCAATTCGGGTTTTCAAGCACGTAATCCGAGATGGGGTTTTCAGACTGAAGACAACATTTTTGTGAATAACAGACACCTCTATGCACCCTTTATGGACACGAATTTTGAGAATCCCTACGAAACGAGTACCAACAAATCGGGTTTTCGAGCACGTACTTCGGGACGAGTTTTTTAAACTAAAGATGGTGTTTTTTGCGGAAAATGGACACCGTCTGCACCCTTTATAGGCACGAATTTCGAGAATTCCTATGAAACGAGTACCAACAAGCCGAATTTAGGGCAGGTACTTTGAAACAATTTTTTCGGACTGAATAAGATGTTTTTTTGAAAAACGAACACCGCCGTGCACCCTTTTTGGGCAAGAATTTCGAGAATCCCTATGAAATGAGTACCAACAAGCCGGTTTTCGGGCACGTATATTGAGACGGGTTTTTCGTGCCCATATAGGACGTACAATGATGTCCTTATTTCGAAGAAACATTGTCTTCAATCTGAAAAATCCGTCTCGAAGTACATGCCCTAAAATAGAACTTTTTGGTAATTGTTTCTTAAGGATTCTCGAAATTCATGCCCATAGAGGACCTACGTCGGTGTCCATTTTTTCGAAAAAAACGTCGTCTTCAGTCCGAAAACCCCGTCTCGAAGTACGTGTTAGAAAACCTGGCTTGTTGGTACTCGTTTCGTAGGGAGTTCTCGAAATTTGTGCCCATGAAGGGTGCACGAAGGTATCCGTTTTTTGCAAAAAACGTCGTCTACAGTCAGAAAACCGCGATTAAATGTCGTCTCAAAATACGTGCCTATTACCATGTCATATATGAAAAATATATATTTTTAAAATATTGTAAAATTTAATTTAAAAAAATTTATAAAATATTAAATATGATTTGACTGGTCAAACTATGGATTAGTAGTGTAATTAGTGAAAATAGTAACAAGTTACTTAGATATTAGTCTTTCATGGGAGTAATTTATAACAAAAAAAGATGATGACTATAATTAACAAAGGGGTATTTTACATGGCAGTTTTTGGTAAAAAAAATTCTTAGATATATTAATGATCAAAGTTGTGATTGGCATGTTTGTCAGTCAAACTGTTGCAACTAATATGGGATAAAGGTAGTACAATCTAAAGCCATTCTAACATTTTCTTCAAGCCTATAGCCTAGCATGACTTTCATGCTTGGGTTGAGGTAGAGGTTTAGTAAGCGGAGCATGCACTTTCTCATCTGTGTGAACTTTGTAAATCTTGACATCCTTTATGTCAACTATCTCGCAAATAAGGTGATATTTTCTCAGCACATGTTTGGATTTGTTATGTGATCTTGGTTCTTTCGCTTGTGAAATAACACCATTATTATCACACAATGGCTCAATCCCTTCCAGAGCACTAGGTACGACACCTAGCTCTGTGAAGAGCTTCACTACTACATTAAAGGGCTAATGCAACCCCTAAAAACGTTGCATTATGTGGCTATAAGCGTTATAATAGATCAAATGCAACGCTTTAAAAGCGCTGCATATGCTTTCGCTGCATTTGATCTAATGCAACACTTTGTCCCTTCAAATGCAACGCTAGGTTTAAAATCAATTGAAGCGTTGAAATAGGACTTAATGCGTTGCGTTTGATAAACAATTGCAACACTTATTTTCACATTACAAAAGCAACACTTTATCAAATTGCAACGGTTAATAGGAGAAGCAAATGCAGCGCTTCTTACGTACAGGTATATTTACCCACTGTATATTATGCCTACACGTTGCAGGTAGCTGTATTATCATACGATCATATGTACAATCAATCATTGTACCATTTGAAGTTATATAAATACTTCACAAATACTAGTGAACAACAAACAATAAATATATTACATAATCAAATTCAATACAATTTAAAATAAGATGTTAGTTACTGTACATTAAGTTTCAATAACTTACACGTAAAATAAAATTTTAAACTAACACAAGTATAAAGTTAACTTGGAATATAAATTAAAGCGAGTCTAAGTCACTTGTCTCTAATACCCTATGATTGACCGGATTCCTAATGTCATGCATTATCTTCATGCTCCTCATTCAAAATCACCTACAATGTTTACAAATAAAATTAGTAATGTAGCATATATCAATAGAGATAAAAGATGAAATTCTAGCAAAATTTTGGCAAAGTTTTCTTTGTAAGATGGACTCCCAAATTATGAACAAATATATGATAACCTGTATTTGAAACTAGCCAATCAATTTCATCCAATAATAGACATAAGCTCTCAAAGACAAATATGAAAGATTATAATATATAAAGTAAATCTCATAAATCAAAATTTTATTCCAATTCCAACCTCACAAACCTCAATCATCTAAGTCTCAGAGAAGAGACTTCAATCATCTAAGTAAAAACTGCATTTCAAAACTCCACTTTGTACTTCATTGTCACCTTACCTCGAACCCCATCCCCTATTTTACCTCCTGAAAACATCCCAAAGTTCTCTACAACATAAGCAATAACAGTAGGCAGCAGGAGAACAACGCAACAGCAGCAAGGCAACAAGGAGACTTGATTCACAAAAAAAAAGAAAAAATGGACTCGTAGAATGTGTTTAATAATGGACTAACGGGCAGAAGGCGTTTAATAAAAAAATGAAACACTATAGATTAAAGGAGATAAATGTGATTTGATTCACCTTATTATTTCCAACGGAGAGTGTCCATTCTTGTCCATATTTTGATTTGGCTAGCATTTGTCAGGTTCACCGAGACATGGAATTCAGGAACCTTTATGGAAATTCTAGGATTAGTTGCTTGAGGTTGGGATAAAATGATTCTTGCTACATCCAGAACAACTTCTAAAACCACATATAATAAAAAAAAGGTTTAAACTTAATGAATATGAAGTATAAGCCATATATACATTAGACAAAACAAGAGTTTGTTCCTAATTTCTCACCATATTGGTAATGAAAGGCCTAAACATTAACATACATATTTAGCACATTTAACAAGAAGAAGCATGTTTTACAATTGGCAAGTTCTTACCTTAATTAAGGGCAAAACATTAACAATGCGATATATAAATCAAACAAGTAGTAACCTTATTACATATAATGTCATTATTGAGAAACTCATACGAAAATTTGAATCCAAAATCAGGTGCAAAATCTAGTGAAATAAAAATCATTCGAGTCTAAAGGTATAGACACTAACAAAATAACCTAGCATTCTCCATATTAAACACAATTATTGTCGGCAAACCAAAAGAATTTATCATGTAACAAAACAAGAAGGGATGTTAAACCAAATAAACAAGAAAAAAGAAAAAACCATACCTTCCTACTTTTGTCGAACCAACAGGAGAAGCAAACAGAGATGGTGGCGTGTTCAGCGGCAGTGGAGGCGAAACCCTGCAACTGCTGTAAAATAAAGCTTAGAGGATCATAAACAATTAGCCACAATAATAACCCAATACAAACTTGCTAACTCCCACCTTTCGCGATTAAAGTTTAGTCCACCCACTTCTAAATTACCACAGTTCACTTTAAAACCAAATCATCAAATTCACAGCTTTCATAAACTCAAGAGGATTCTAATTGTATATTCAAATTACATAGAATATGCTTAGTTCTATAGTTAATTAAATCAAATTCATTTGATATAAGTTAGAAAGAAAAAAATAATTACCTTAAGCTTTCTACCACGCACCTTGTAAAGAAGGAAGCCAGACCACAAGACTAAGAAACTCCACTATATCAGTCTCAAAGGCCTATCAAGCTTATCCGCAGCTTCCTTAATTTCACTGTGTCTGACAAAGTGAGTTGGTTATAATAGTCTTATCCCAGCCATAATGAAGCAAAATTACATCTTAGAGTATATTGAACACCTACCACCACTTACGAATGATAAAATCAACATTAACTAGTGTGTTTAAACCCTTTAACATGATACTTTCACCATATAATTATGCATAATTAGCTCTCTTTTACTTGATTTTCTAGGATCCTTTGAAGGTTAAATCCTAATTATGTCTTAGAGTATATTGAACACCTACCACCACTTAAGATCCTATCTGTTTGATTTGATTCCTCTATGATCTGAGATCAAACTGTCTTTATTTCTTCATATAGTTTGAAATTAACCAAATTAGAATCCTCAAAGGCCTCAATTACAAATTAACTGTTCAGCAACATCATCATAATGGAAGCTCAACTGACTAAATATGTACCATAGACGATAAAGAACTTAAGTAAAGAGTAGTAGATGTTAAAAAAAAATCTTGAGAAACTACTATCTTTAGCTTTTTTTTCTGCCACTGTTATCGTTTAAAGCCAGAGATTAGGTGATTGAAAGACGATTGAACTAACCTAGAACTCTATCGAGGGAACATTAAAGCTTTTCGAAGATAACGTCCTGAAGTACCTTCAACAAATACCAACCTGCATTGCACCCAAAACAAAAAAACTTAGGGTTAGGTTTGGGGTTTACCTGCCATAGGAGTAATTGATGATGCCCAAAAGGTGATAAATAGTTGAAAATTAAGAGAAAAATATGAACAAACCAAATTTCAAAGATTTCAGTACCCACGGCACAATATTATCCGTATGTGTTCTTTGCTCCCTGAAAAATGAGGGGAATTTTAGGGTTTATAAAAGATGAGTGAACTTAGCACGAACAACACCATTGTATACCATGAGGTCTACAAACCTTACCCAAAATGCAATGCTAATGGAAAAGCATAACAAATCAAAATCCCAGCTTTGTAAATGTAAGCCAATTTCTTACCAAATACCAAGCAACTTATTAACTCCTTCGATCTGAACCAACAATTATATTACATTCAGAGCATAATAAATCAAAATCCCACATCAATGTCACCAAGAAAAACAAACAAAAACGCAGCTTAAGAAATGGAAATCGAAATCTGGGTACAAACGTAATATTATCAATAAATAGTGTTAAAGCTGCGTTTTTGTTTGTTAAGTTTCTCTTCTTCCCACTTGTGCCCAGATTTCCAAAGTTATTTTTAATCTTAAGATGAGAAACTTAATTTTCAAAGTTATTCACAATATAATTTCACAACATCATCATCATTTTGTAAAATCTGAAGGTGGGAAGAAGAGAAACTTACAAAAGAGAGAGATTACGAGTAGTAGTTGAAGTGGCCAAAGAGTAAGAATAGTAAACATCACCATCAGAATTGCTGCTGGAAATGCGATTGATAATTTCACCTCGGCCTCCCTTCAGTTCATCAACAGCAGGCCGACGAATTTCGAAGTCTCAGGCCGCCAGAATTTCAAGGTCGCAGAGTATTGCCGACGAAGTTGCAGAGGATCTAGGGCTTGGAACTGTTTGGAATGTTTTGGTGGTATTTGTAATGTTTGGGGTGTGTGGAATAATTTGGGGGGTTTTGAATTTGGCCAAAATAAAGTCAAGTGCCATATCACTAATATTTTGCGCCTAAGTGAATACATCAGATGATGTGGCCATTATGATTATATCAAATGCAACATCCCTGACAAAAGCGTTGCAATAGCTCTAACAAAGGCAACACTTAGTATCCTATTGCAACGCTTAATTCATACCGTTGCACTATCATAAAAAACCGTTGCATTAGATACTCTATTGCAACGGTTTTGTAAAAACGTTGCAAATTAAGGGTTACATTAGCTCTTAAAAGTAGTAGTGTCCAAACTGCTTCCTTAGCTGCTTCTACCGCTGCTAAGTATTCTGATTCCGTCGTAGAGTCTGCTATAGTGTTTTGCTTTGAACTCTTCTAGCTCACTGCTCCTCCATTTAGACAAACGATGTACCCTGACTGTGAGCGGTAATCATCTCTGCCAGTTTGGAAGCTCGTATCAGTATAACCTTTAACAACCAACTCATTTTCTCCTCCATAGACTAACAACATGCCTTTAATTCGTAAGAAGTACTTAAGGGTGCTCTTAGCGACAGTCCAGTGTGCTTCACCTGGATTTACTTGGAACCTGCTACACATGCTCAAAGCTCTTTATTTCATAAATATGACGTGTTGCCCGCGCGATCCCATTCAAACCGCTCAACCCTATCACCGGGAGTCTTTTCCTCTTGTTTTTAACTCTAGTACGCAGCCGGAAGAAAATGTTCTCAAGCTCGATGCCATCTGGCGGAAAAACTGTGATTTTGCGTCAACATGCGAATGCCATATCTCTCAAACCTGAAGTTGGTTTGGGGCGAGCGAACCTATTGTTGGAAAGATCTTTATGTCTCAATTCCAACCCCACTAAATTTTATTGATTATCAATTTTCTATCAAAAGTTATAATCAAAATATGAGCAAGTGTCAGTTTTGGCACTTCTTTCACTAACATTTTCTTCATTCTAACTCGAAATTGTCCCGAACGGATGCATTGTGATCATTGCGCAAGGTATCTTCATCCTCAATGATGAATAGGCTAGATATTTCATAATCATGATCAATGTGTACCAAATTAACCTGAAAATCATCGAAACACACAAACGGGAAGTCGTAGAGTACAACTTACGTAATTCATGCCATTATGCACCTAAATGCTCTAAAAGGAGTTTTAAATGCAATCTAATTCATTTTAAACTATATATAAATGTAACACATACCCACACAGGCAATCCTAGTAAGCTTCCCAACCTACTTAAAGAGTCAGGATAGACATGTGAGCCTTTTTAAGGTTAACACGTGTCAGCCTTTGATTGGACCACAGGTCAATAGAAAAGACAGACTAATTTCCCCTTACAACAGTAAAATTATATATATATTGATGAATTTAGAATAATGTTACATCTAATTGTGAATAGTATCAAGATTTCCAATTACAACAACAAATGGGAACGGAGGGAGTACAAGATTCACGAATCGTAAATCTTTTCTTTTTTGGACCATAACATTTACTAAAATAAACATATGTTCATTCACTTTCATAAGTTCATAACCCATAGAACTTATCAAATATTGTATAAGTACATAAATATAATTAAGTTTTACCTCTAATGGTTGTTATTTCAAGCATCTAATTATTCATATAATAATAGAATATAGTAAAGAACGTAAAATTATTTGAAAAATATGTGTTGGATTTCATCATATTCAAATTTCAACAAACTATTTGTCATGTTTTGTTCGAAATTTAATTGCTCCTACACACCCAACCTTCTAACCAAAAATTTTCATAAAAGTCGCATTTAACGTTTACTAAACGACTTTAGTCATTGTTAAACGGTTCATAACCATCATGTTGGTGCCACACTACAAACGAACGGTCTCATGGCGCAGCAACCATCTCGATTCCTCATTGTCGCCTTGGACCACATCTTGAAACTTCAACGACCCCACACTTCACTTGATAACCCTTGCACAAGATCCTTGTTTTGGACGAATTTAATATAGACGGGCAATTCGTTGAGAGGAAGTTGTAAGGCCAACAATTCAATAACCTCGGTTTTAATAATATGAAGACGATAAGCAAGAGTATGTGACAATGTAAAGCAATGAGTTGATAATAGAAAAAATGCCGTGAGTAATACAATGAGATCAACTAAGTATTATACTAATTACACAAGTGCGTTGTGGCCGTCAATTAACCTAACTAGATCCTTAACGGATAGAAATTCACCCTAACACCTTCCTAAATATTAGGCGTCCAATATCTATCAAAGCTTGGACTTGGTCTTCAATTCTTCACACGTCCTGAATCACGTGCCTTTGACGTACCATTGGTCTGTTACTTTAATGTGAATTTGCAACATGCTCTTTGTCACGTGAGGGCGAATTTTAGCCCACAACAATTGCCCCCAATTTCTCTCTCTTAGCAACAGTTGAGAAAATAAAAAGAGGAGGGAAATTTGAAGTCTTGGGAACCGCACCACTTGAATGTCAGCAGTTGGAGTGTTTAAATGGAAGAAATTAAAGAGACCTTTAATCATTCCTCATCCTCTTCACCCGCTGAACCAGGTACTCTCTTTCTTCTTCTCTTTGCTTTTCCTTTGTTGTTTCCGTCCGTCCATATCTCTTCTTCTCTGTAATAACACCTGAAAAACTGGCTGCAAGAAGAATTAGGTATAAAATGAGCCGGCCTAAAGTGAGTAAATCAACGGTGTATTCTTCGTCGGATGACGACGAACCAGAGTTCGCCCCTCGAGGGATTCTGGAAGAAAATAACTCAAGGCCCTGTAACATGAATGACTTAGATCTACTTCATTTAGCGAAAAATCACGGTTTTCCTCTTACGGTAAACATGCGTTTGCCCCAGCCTGATCATCGGCCGGATTTTTTCTGTAAAGGGTGGTTTACTCTTTACGAGTACCTCTTCAATCTAGGGTATAGATTCCCTTTCTCTTCCTTAGTCCGTTCTTTCTTAGAAGCGGTGTCAGTGGCCGTCTGTCAGATGATGCCACAAGTCTGGCGCATCTTAAGATCCTTAGAAATCTTATCAATGAAAACCGAAATTGACTTCCTGGTGCAAGAACTGGCCTACTCTTACTCTGTAAAGACGGTGGGTAAGGGTAGGATTAACTTGAGATTGAGGAAAGGTCGCACCGCCCTTGTCACCAAATAGACGCCAATGACAGGGGTTGGATGGAGAGGTTTTTCTTTGTAGAGAGGAAAAGTTTGGGCGAAGAAGGGAAGGTTTTTAGATCTGAGTGGATCGTGAAAGGTACTTGCTAATCTTTTGTGCGATTTTTGGGTTTTCTTGTTTTGTTAACATTCTCACTCTTGTGAATCTGCAGATTTTGAGTCGAAGTTGTTTGTTCCTTGTCCGAAGTCGCAAGACGTGACCGAAAGGCTCCTGCAGTTGCCGGAGGCAGAAAGGACTTTTCCTATTAGCATAGAGGAAGAAGACGACGAGGACGACATCCAGATATTGGTGCCTCCTCCCGCTGCTGAAGTCAAGAAGACCGAGCTCGTACAGGAGTCGCCAATGTCCAGTGGTAAGTTCTGGCCTCAGTTCGTCTTTTCTGTTTCTTGGAAATTGGTTGTATATTTTGACGGAATGATTTTTGGTGATAGGGACCACTAGGACGGCCAACTTATCGGCTCAGTAATTGCTCGCTCATTGTCGCTCTCGTAACCCTGTCGGAGGAAGTCCTTCCGTCGTGCCGGCGCCTCGATCTCCCAATGTCCCTCCACCTATACCGTTGACCCCGTCGTCGTCTTCGACGGGAAAAAGGAAGTACTCAATGGAACTCCCCGCTGATTTTGGATCGCCATCGAAGAGGGCGACACTTCCCGACGTTCAGAAGCTTCTGTTTCCTGCTGCTCAGGCAGTATGGGATACTGCCTCGCTGCCCGACGTTCTTGCGGACGAGGCTGTTTGTTTGTTTAGGATACGTATCGTTCAGCTTTGTTCATTGCTTGCTCTATGTATGCTTGTTTTAACAACATCCTTCGTGTAACAGGGTCTTCAGGCCAGCTTGGCGGGCATCCAGAAGGTTGCACGCTTAGAGGTTGAAATGAAACGTCTGGCGGACGTGGAGAAATTTCTAAAGCTGCGGCTTCAGATTTCCACAGAGCAGACGCAGTTTGAGCGAGCTAAGTCTAAAGATTTAGAGGAGGAGGTGGAGAGGCTGAAGATTGAGGTGGAAGATGCGGCTAGATTCCATACGTGGAAGACAAGGGCTGAGCTAATGAAGGAATTTAAGGAAGGACATCACGTCGAGTGGAAGCCCGACGAGGACATAGAGACGTTTGAGAAGGACTTTGATGGCGCTGCTCATGGAATGGATGAAGAGGAAATCTTGGCAAACGAAGGGGCTGTCCACTCAGCTCCGGCGACGGAAGCACCGGCAGCGGAGCAGGTTGAAGAGGCAGCGCCTGGGGTCCTTGAGAAAACTGCGGAGAGTTAAGTATTTTGGTTGGTTTGCTTCAGATTTTAGATAATGTTTTTTTGCGGCTGCGTCCGCTTAGTTGGTTGGGATAATGGTTCGAATTTGGATAATTAGTTGGTGTTTGCTTGGATAATGGTTTTTTTTGCGTAGGTCTTTGGATGGCAGTTTTTTGCGTAGGTGTTTGACAAACTCTTGGTGCTTTGGTATATTATGCATGTCGTGTGTAGCTGTGTTTTTGCACGTTCGTATCCCTGCACGTTATGTATATCTCGTATGTCGTTCGTATGTTCGTATGTGCTGCGCAGCCTGTCGTAGTTTGTATGTTTCCTTTTCCCTACTGGGGGAAGAGGCTCGTTATTTGTACGCTTTGTACTGCGTCGTAGCAGTTGCCATGTGTTTTTCTATTCCTGTTTTGACAGAAGTTATCAAAAAGAATGGGGGGACTAAGCCGTTGGACAAGCCAACGGCTCTCCGACGCCCAAGTCAGTAATGGTCGTTTTTTGAAAAGTAATTCACAAAGGATATGAAAGCCGTACGATGGAGTAAGTCGATGGACTAATGATAGGTTTTAGTCGTATCACCTAATCAAAAATAAACCTACAGACCTCTAACTAGGTAGTCAGTGGAAGCAAGGTCGAATCCACAGGGAGACAGAGTTTCTAAATCAATATTAAACCAATTCAGCTACTCCAGAGTAAATCAGGAAGGAATTAATGAAACTAATGAATAGACTACAGAAGACGGAATAAATCGAGGATTTAACTATGGAATAAAAGTCTAGGGTATTAGGTCGGTCCACCATGCTTATACCAATCAAACAAGGTCAACAACTATCAAAACCTAAGTCAAGAGTCGGGGGATTAGAGCCTATGTTGAGCTATAGTTAAGACTCAACGCTCATAGTTCAACATACGCCGCATGTTCACTAACGTAATTAGAACTACTGACGTGTCCTAGGCCTCTAGTCGTAAGACGGATCTGTGCAAACAACTATTAACCACAAGCAACCAACGAAACTGCGCAATAACGTTAATTACTCAATAAAGAACAAACCACATCACAATCACCCTAATCAAGCCCTAGAAATCAATAGCAGTCTAAATCACAATCATGGTATAAACGTGGCTTTCCTATCTAACACCCTAGAAAGAGACTACTCAGACATGATCAAATTAACAACGACAAAACTAATATGAAACCCTAACAATTGCATCATGAACGATTAAATAAATAAACTAAGCAATTGAGAATAATAAAAGAGATTAGGGTAAGAAAGAATACCAATTAACGGAAAGCAGGAACTTTATTGAAATCGAAATAGGTTTGATCACCTCTAAATTAATCTAAAGTGTTTGAATTGAACTAAGAACAATGAGGAATAAAACTAGTCTAAAGCTAATGAAAGATGAATAAAAGATGTCTCTAAAAATAATGAAGGATAGCTATTTATAATAGCCAAAAGTCTCATTAAAAAAAGATAGAATTTCGGAAAAGAGTTGTCCGTGCTTCAGGCCCGATCGGGTCAAATCCAGCCCGATCGGGTGGGTAAACTGCAATTCTGCATCAACTTGCGAAGGCCGTATCTCTCAAACAAGACGTCCGATTGGGGCGTGTGACCTATCATTGGAAAGCTCTTGAAGTCTAGATCCAATCCAATTGGAATTTCTGGATTATCAATTTTATATCAAAAGTTATAATAAAAATAGTGAAGGTGTGTCAGTTTTAGCACTTCTTTCATTAGCTCTTTGCTTCATTCCAACTCAAAATTGTCCCAAACGGATGCATTGTGATCCTTGCGCAAGCTACCTTCATCTTCAATGATTAATAGGCTACATCATTGGTACTCATGATCACTTTGTATCAAAATAACCTGAAAATCATCGAAACACACAAACGGGGAGTAGTAGAGCACAACTTGTTTAATTCATGCCATTATGCACCTAAGTGCTCAAAAAGGAGTTCTAAATGCAATCTAAATGCATCTAGAAACTATATATAAATATGATACATCAAACTCCCCCAAGCTAAACCTTTGCTTGTCCTCAAGCAAATAAAACATGAACATTGAATAAATTGCCTCACCCCATAGATAAAAAACAATCAAAGCTCAAAACGTTTTCAAGACTAAGAATCGTTCAAGCAGGAAAAATTCAAGTTCAGCTAATCAAATCCATCCAACCACCAATCATCCAAGCAATTTATCAAATTCAAGCATCCACAAGGCATACAAGTCATGAAAAGGCTTCTCACAAGGGTGTCACTCCTCTCTACTTTGTGGCAGGCAAAGAATATGCCCGAACACTCACCAACCCGACCATAATTACGCTTCCCACTCACACTCTCATGTGTTTAAGAAAGTTCAATGACGCTCATCCTAGTCAAGTCGACTCAATTAGCAGACATACTCTTTAACTTTGACAAACTGACTCGAAATCAATCAAATGAACACTGCAGACACGAGCTCAAGAGGACTTTAGAGGGTTGTAATGGGGCTTAGGTAAAAGGTAGGGAATACTTTTGGGCAATGTGGTGGAAAAACCAAGAAAGGGGGAGCATGAATCATTCAAACAAGGCCTAAGATGGCCTACACAACTCCCAACAACACCATAAAACCACGTAAAGTAACCCAACTCTCATAAATCAATGAAGAACTCATAACAAACCCAATTTTCAAGCAATGAAGAGAATATTTTTTTAAGAACGTACGTGAATGAAAGAACTTCGAATTCTTTTGAACTTTTATTTCATTTTTCTTTCTTATTATTCTGAATTCATTCACGCAACTCCAAAATTGCTTTTTCTTTTCTTTATCTCACTCTCAAACCACAACAAATACACTTTTAAATTCTTCAACAACCAAACCAAACCATGAAACCAATCTCAAACTCAACCCATACAAAAGCTCCCCCAAGCTAGGCTTGAAATAATATCAAGTTGAAGGCCTTGGGCTCATAATAGGGGTTTAAGTATCACGAAACAAGTCATTAGGCTCAGCGGGGCTAAGGAGGATAAAAGCATATCAAAAATTCACTCGGAAGCTCAAGAATAAGACAAAAGAACGCCTCTATCACAGCAAACGCTACAGGTCATCGAATATCAGACCAGTACGAAGTCAAAGTCAAGATCAATCCACTAAAGAGGAACTAAAACACAAGAAAAGACTGGATAATAATATAAATCCAATAGGCTACAAGGAGGCCTCACAGTCTAACCAATTCAGGTATGCAGCACAAAGTGGTGTAATATAATCAAATTTTGCTCGAAATCATAGCAATCAAACATCAAATCATAGCCTCAAGATCACAAATGCCCAGCTATCCAGAAAACATAGTCAAATCATTTTCAAATAGAGCACAACAAGGGGCACAGGAGGCAACTAAACCAGTCATGGGAACCATATTTTTTTGATTTTTTTCAGAATTTTTCGAAAGCAGTAAATCTATCCTAGAAAGCAGTAAAAGAGATAAAGAATACAAACAGAACTCCTCCCCCAAGCTGAACTTGGCAGTGTCCTCAATGCCAAAAGGTGACAAGGGCTATGCTAAGAGGCAAAACAATGTTAGTACCCTCACTCTCGCTCACAAAAAGAAGAAAAAAATTTAAAAATAATAAAAAGAAAAGGAAAAAGGGAAAGAAAGATACGAGTTACCTCTCGCACAGCGCTGGTTTATAAAGGTCCCGCACGACCATATTACCTCAACCATCAGTCAGAAGAGGAACAGGGTTGTAGGAATAGTACCCTAACATGCCCATTCACGATCTTATCCTATCATCATTGGAAGAGTCCAATGCCTTGAGTAACTTATCAAATGCGCCAGCAAACATGTCATTGAGCACTAGATATGGCTTGATGACAAGCGCATCTATCTTCACATAAATAATATCAGAGAAAATAAATGATTTGTGAGTATAAGTAAAATCAAAATAAAATGGAGAAAAGAAGGACAATGAACAACTTCCCTTTGGTGACGTAGGCTGTGAGGATCTCAAGGAGAGAATAGGAGCAACCGCAACTGTGAGAAAATATGGGGCATGACGAATAGGGAGAAAGTGACAAGATCAAGTCTATGTGAAGATGGAATATAGGGACAAGGAATAATAGGCTCAACCTTGACGGTTTTACTTACAATTTCACCATCCTCAATAATGGGCTCGTCAACACAAGGGCTCTCAACCAAGAGTTCCTCTTCTATCAAAACATTCATTACATCCACACTCCCCTCAGTCTGATCATGCTTTTCAATATTAGGAGTCAGAGTCTTATCATTCACCTCTTATATGACATTCTCGACACAATCATCATCATAATCATTATCATCATAAATCGCCCGTTGACCATCAAGTTGCATAGCAAGCGATTTTTCATAATTTGAGACATGTGTGATGTAACACATCAAGTCTTGATTAGATTTTTCAATTCCTTGTGTGAGGTAACACATCAAGTCTTGATTAGATTTTTCAATTCGTTCACCACAAGACTCAATCATCTGCTTAAGTAAATCTAGACTCTCTGAAGATTCAGATTGTGAATAATTATGGACTCCATGTGGGTCAGAATAAGTATAATCAGTTGCATAGGACTCGTTAGGGAAATGGTTAATATCATGGGAATTCATGCACAAATTATTTGGATATTGACAATAAGAATATGCATCAGACACATAACTATTGTAATACCCATTATCAAAATTATATTGCTCTTGTAAATTAGAATACCCATTATTATAGTCTTGCCCCTGATAATTGGAGTATCCATTATTATTGTCATAATGCCCTTGAAAATTAGGGTAACCTTCCCCATACGAATTATAAGCCGGCCACTCCATATAAACTCATGAGTAAGAGAGAGAGAAAGAAAGAATTTACAAAAATAAGAATAAATAAATAAATAAATAAATAAAAAAACGTACCTCAATTAGAATAATGAAGTTCCAATGAGTCACAGAGAAGTAGACCAAATAACCAAACAAAAACTTAGAAAACTAGCCGTCTCCCCGGCAACGGCGCCAAAATTTGATAGGTTTTAGTCGTATCAACTAATCAAAAATAAACCTACAGACCTCTAACTAGGTAGTCAGTGGAAGCAGGGTCGAATCCACAGGGAGACAGAGTTTCTAAATCAATATTCAACCAATTCAGCTACTCCAGAGTAAATCAGGAAGGAATTAATTAAACTAATGAATAGACTACAGAAGACGGAATAAATCGAGGATTTAACTATGGAATAAAAGTCTAGGGTATTAGGTCGGTCCACCATGCTTATACCAATCAAACAAGGTCAACAACTATCAAAACCTAAGTCAAGAGTCGGGGGATTAGAGCCTATATTGAGCTATGGTTAAGACTCAACGCTCATAGTTCAACATACGCCGCATGTTCACTAACGTAATCAGAACTACTGACGTGTCCTAGGCCTCTAGTCGTAAGACGGATCTGTGCAAACAACTATTAACCACAAGCAACCAACGAAACTGCGCAATAACGTTAATTACACAATAAAGAACAAACCACATCACAATCACCCTAATCAAGCCCTAGAAATCAATAGCAGTCTAAATCACAATCATGGTATAAACATGGATTTCCTATCTAACACCCTAGAAAGAGACTACTCAGACATGATCAAATTAACAACGACAAAACTAATATGAAACCCTAACAATTGCATGATGAACGATTAAATAAATAAACTAAGCAATTGAGAATAATAAAAGAGATTAGGGTAAGAAAGAATACCAATTAACGGAAAGCAGGAACTTTATTGAAATCGAAATAGGTTTGATCACCTCTAAATTAATCTAAAGTGTTTGAATTGAACTAAGAACAATGAGGAATAAAACTAGTCTAAAGCTAATGAAAGATGAATAAAAGATGTATCTAAAAAATAATGAAGGATAGCTATTTATAATAGCCCAAAGTCTCATTAAAAAAAGATAGAATTTCGGAAAAGAGTTGTCCGTGCTTCAGGCCCGATCGGGTCAAATCCCGCCCGATCGGGTGGGTAAACTGCAATTCTGCATCAACTTGCGAAGGCCGTATCTCTCAAACAAGACGTCCGATTGGGGCGTGTGACCTATCATTGGAAAGCTATTGAAGTCTAGAATCCAATCCAATTGGAATTTCTTGGATTATCAATTTTATATCAAAAGTTATAATAAAAATAGTGAAGGTGTGTCAGTTTTAGCACTTCTTTCACTAGCTCTTTGCTTCATTCCAACTCAAAATTGTCCCAAACGGATGCATTGTGATCCTTGCGCAATCTACCTTCATATTCAATGATTAATAGGCTACATCATTGGTACTCATGATCACTTTGTATCAAAATAACCTGAAAATCATCGAAACACACAAACGGGGAGTAGTAGAGCACAACTTGTTTAATTCATGCCATTATGCACCTAAGTGCTCAAAAAGGAGTTCTAAATGCAATCTAAATGCATCTAGAAACTATATATAAATGTGATACATCAACTAACCACTTCAACGTCATAGTTTGTCGTCCAAGTTGTTGGGTCCTGCAGGGTTGGTCGTAAAAAGAACGGGCTGGCAGTTGGTTTTTCGACCAACGACCCTCCGACGCTCAAGTCAGTAGGCGTTTGTAAGAAATGTGAGTACAAGTTGTGTTAAGGTTGAGTTAACATACCTGAGGCTTAATTTTACTTACGTGGATGTCGTTCGTCGTACAGCGACGTTTCATTGGTGGCCTGTTCGTCCTTGTCAAACCGTCATGATAGACGGGCTGGCCGTTGGTTTTTCGACCAACGGCCCTCCGACGCTCAAGTCAGTATGTGTCAAAGGGAAAAAATACAAAAAGGAAAGACATAACAAAAAGTAAAAATCGAAGTATGGTAACTAAGAAAGAATTGAACAAAGAGAGGGTGTTCAGAAATGGTACAGCTTGAGGTTATGGGCATTCCAACTTCGCGGAATAGGGCAACCTTGCTCATCTATGAGCCCGTATGCCCCCTGGCCTACTACCTTACTGATCTGATATGGCCCTTCCCAGTTTGGTGCGAGCTTCCCGTCGTTCGGGTTCTTGGTGTTAGGGAATACTTTGCGCAAGACCCAATCTCCTAGCTGGAATGTCCTTAACCTGACGTTCTAGTTGTAACTTCTTGCTACCCTTTGTTGATAGGCAGCCATCCTTACCTTGGCTATGTCGCGTACTTCGTCGATGGTATCTAGATCGTGGCTGAGTGCCTGGCAATTACAGTAAGACGTCATTAAACCATATCGAGCTGTAGGGATACTTACCTCAGGAGGTACGACGGCTTCACAACCGTACACTAGACAAAAGGGGGTCTGTCCAGTGGCGTTTTTTGTTGTCGTCCTGTCTGACCATAGGATCAAGGGGAGTTCCTTAGCCCATTTTCCTTTCGCTTTTTCTAGTCGTTTCTTTAAGTTGTTGATGACAATCTTGTTGCTTGACTCTGCTTGTCCGTTTGATTGGGGGTACCTTGGAGTTGACTTGTATAGCTTGATATTCCACTGGTAGCAGAACCTTTGTGTCATCTTACTTATGAACTGGGACCCGTTGTCGCATATGATCTCACTAGGGATTCCAAACCTGCAAAGAATGTTACGTTTGATAAAAGAAATTACCTCCCCGTCTTTGACGGTTCTGAATGGCTCTGCTTCGACCCATTTGGAGAAGTAATCGGTCATGGCCAGCATGAAGACTCGTTGTCCTGACGCTTGGGGTAGCTTGCCTACTATGTCCATCCCCCACTTCATGAATGGCCATGGCGAGAGAACGGGATGCAACACTTCTGATGGCTGATGTATGATGGTGGCGTGTATTTGGCATGCTTTGCATCGTTTGGCGTACTCCGTCGAATCTTGTTTCATCGTCGGCCAGTAGTATCCAAGGCGTCGAGCTTTGAGAGACAGGCTCCTCCCCCCAGAATGATTTCCGCACACGCCATCGGGTATGTCTTTCAACACTTGTTGGGCTTCGTTTGGCTTGAGGCAACGTAGGTATGGTCCTGAAACAGACGCTTTAAACAAAACACCGTCAATTATAAAAAAGCGAGACGCCCTTACCTTGAAGGCTTTTGCCTCTTTCTTGTTGGCTGGTAGGTTTTCATGTAGCAGCCAGTCTTTGTAAGGTTTAGTCCAGCTATTCGGATCGTTGCCGTCGGTTGTCTGCTCGTCGACCGGGAAGACGCCTTTCTCTATGGCTGGGTGCAATAGGTGAATAATGGGTATGCTGGCTATATTTGGATCTTTGATCACTGCCCGTAGTCCGGCTAAGGCGTCGGCGTGTGAGTTCTGTTCACGAGGTACTTGTTGGAATTGGCATTTGTCGAAGTACTTTGTTAGTCGTTGGACGACTTCCAGGTAAGCCGTCATCTTTGGGTCTTTAGCTGCATAGGAACCGTTAATTTGGCAGATTATCAATAAAGAGTCACTATTAACCTCGAGGTCTTTTACTCCCATGTCTTTGGCCGTCGTGAGTCCTACGATCAGTGCTTCGTACTCAGCTTCGTTGTTGGTCGCCTGGAACTCACACCTAACTGAGTGGGAAATCACGTCTCCTTGGGGAGATGTTAGGACGACGCCCAGGCCTGTTCCTCGCATGTTGGATGCACCGTCGGTGAACAGGATCCACTTTTCGTCCGTCAGCGCGCAGTCTAGTTTTCTCACTTCGTTGATCGCTTCTGGTTTGAGCTGTGGGCAGAAGTCTACAACGAAATCGGCTAGGGCCTGCGATTTGATGACGCTTCTGGGTTCGTAAGATATGTCATAACCACTTAGTTGCATGAACCATTTAGTCATCCTTCCTGCGAGGTCAGGTTTCCTCATGATAGTTCTCATGGGATAGTTAGTACGCACCACAATTCTATGACATTCGAAATACGGACGTAACGTAGTAGAAGCTACTATAAGTGCTAGAACCAATTTTTCGAGTTGAGAATACCTCGTTTCAGCATTGAGTAGTGACTTGCTTACATAATAGACGGGGTGCTGTACTCCATCTTCTTCTCTGGCTAAGACGGCACTAACCGCTGTGTCTGTGACGGCCAGGTAGAGGTACAATGGCTCGTCGTCGACAGGTTTGACTAACAGAGGGGGTTGCGTCAAGTACTTCTTCAATTTTTCCAATGCGTCTTCGTGCTTATCTGTCCATTCAAAACGTTTATTTTTGTGCAGAACGTCATAAAACAACTTACATTTGTCCGACGACTGGGAAATGAATCTGTTGAGTGCGGCAACTCGTCCTATCAGCTTTTGGACGTCTTTGACGGATTTAGGGGACTGGAGGTTGACGATGGCTTTGATCTGGTCTGGGCTCGCCTCGATCCCTCTTTGCGTTACGACGTGGCCTAGGAACTTTCCGGATGATACTCCGAAGGAGCACTTGGAGGGGTTGAGCTTTATGTTGTGTTTCCTCAATACGTCGAAAGATTGCCGGAGGTGCTCGATATGGTCTGCAGCTTTGGTCGACTTAACCAGCATATCATCTATGTGTACCTCCATTGTCTTGCCTAATTATTTCTCGAACATCTTGTTGACCAACCTTTGGTACGTTGCTCCTGCATTTTTTAGTCCGAAAGGCATAACTTTATAACAAAAAATACCTCGACTGGTGACGAAGGCTGTCTTCTCCTTGTCTTGTGGATGCATCAGTATTTGGTTGTAACCACTGAAGGCGTCCATGAACGAGAGCATCTCATGCCCGGCTGTTGCGTCCACAATCGCGTCGATATGTGGCAGGGGGAACGGATCTTTGGGGCACGCCCTATTAAGGTCAGTAAAATCAATGCAAACACGCCACTTACCGTTCTTCTTGCTCACCACCACGACGTTGGCTAGCCAATCGGGGTACTGGACCTCTCGTATTTTCCCCATCTCGAGGAGCTTTTGGACTTCGTCGTCGATTATTTTAGTCCGTTCAGGGGCGAATTTCCGACGTTTCTGTTTGATAGGTATGCAAGTAGGGTCAATGTTTAACTTATGCGTAATGATTTCCGGAGAAATACCTGGCATGTCGTCGGGCGTCCATGCGAAACAGTATGCGTTTTCCCTTAGGAAATCTATCAATTCTTTCCTGACGTCCTCTGGTATGTCAGCTCCAATGTGAACCACCTGCTTAGGTTTGGCCTGGTCCAGGACGACTTCGTCTAATCTTTCGGGCTCTGGCTCCTTGTAACTGTCGTCTTGTTGGCCATCCTCTAATTGCTATGCAACCTGTCCGTCTGCCTTAGAAGGCTTCAGCGTCGCTTTGTAACACTCCTTAGCTATCTTTTGGTCGCCTTTGATCTCTTAGATCCCCCATTTCGTCGGGAATTTGATGGTCTGGTGGTAGGTTGAGGGAACAACTCGCATGTCGTGTATCCAAGGCCTACCCAAGATCACGTTATAAAACGATTTACAGTCGATTACGAGGAACCTTACCTGGAGGTTGACTCCTTGAGCGTATGTGGGCAAGGCGATTTCGCCAACGGTGCTTTTCGACTCTCCGCTGAATCCCACAAGGACTGTGGACTTTTTGGTGATGTCGTCCAGGCCTAGACCCATTTCTGTTAGGGCGTCCAGGGTGATGATGTTGGCGGAGCTCCCGTTGTCGACGAGGATCCTCTTGAGCAAGCAGTTTCCTATCGTCAGCGAGATCACCAATCCGTCGCGGTGGACGTCTGAAACGTCGTCTGCATCTGATTCATCAAACGTGATTGGCTGGTCGTCATATGTCGCCTTTCTTGGCCTGAGGATCGGCTTTTCCATGCTGAATTCCTTGGCGTGTCGTTTCGCAGCAGAATATGTTAAACCACAAACATCAGATCCACCAGTTATTACATTAACAGTTTTAATAGGAACAGGAGGGGGAGGACGTTTGAGTTTAGAAGAATTTTGTTCTCTCGTCATCGTGTTCTTGGCTTTGTCAGACATGACGTCTTTGAGATGTCCTGCGCGTAGCAGGTAGGCTACTTCTCTTCTCAGGGCGACGTATTCCTCGGTCAGGTGGCCGATGTCTTGATGATAGTCACACCATTTCGTTGGATCTTTTTTGTCTCCTGGCTCGCTAGACTTCCCGGGCCACCTGACGGCTTCTCCCATGTTCATCAGGTGCTTGACTAGACCGGAAGTATCGACGCAGAAGTTGTACTCCTGGATCTTTGGTGGCAAGTCTGGGCTCTCCTTCCAGTTGTCGCTCTCGCCGTTTACCACGGCTACCTGTGCTTCGTCGTTGGCACTCCATAGGGCTTGTATCTGGTGTAGGGCCGTTTGTTGAAGGCAGCTTTCCGGTTGGATCTTTCGTAGCTTGAGAATTCCTTCCTCGAGTCGAGGTCTTCTTCCAACCTGATATGAGATAGAGTTTTTGCCTGCACATCTTCAAAAGTAGAACAAGGATATTTCGTTAGATCTCTGTAAAGGTCGCTGTCGCCGAATAGTCCTTGTCGGAATGCTTCTATGGCAGTGCATATGTCACATCGCGGGATGGACACCTTCTCCCTGTTGAACCTGTTCAGGTACTCTCTGAGCGTCTCATTCTGCTTCTGGACGACTCGGTACAAGTCGCTGGTCTGCTTCTCCAGGCTGCGACTGCTGGCGAACTGTTGATTGAACATATTGACGAGCTCAGCAAAACTGGAAATGCTCCCGTTAGGAAGGGTGATCATCCATTGAAGGGCGGGGCCAGATAAAGTGGACCCGAAGCCTTTGCAGAGACAAGCTTCTCTCATTTCTCACGGGACGGGAATGGTCATCATCCTTTGTTTGTATTGGGCAATGTGCTCGTATGGATCTGTCGTCCCGTCATATAGCTTCATATTGGGGGTGGAGAACCTATTGGGGATGTCTACGACGTCGATGCACTCTGAATATGGCGAATCTGCATAGCTATTGGGCAAGGGTTCTTTCATCGGGGTCGGGACGCCTGGAATTTTGTTTATGAGGGATTGCAGCATTTGGACCTTCTGCTCGAGATGGTGGTACGCCTCCGGGACGGGAGGCGTCGCTGGCTAAAGGCTAGTAGAGACATTTTGGTTGGGCGTCCTGAAAGTGACGGAACGTCCGGGCGTATTGCTGACCAGCATGTCTATGTTGGAATTGAGTCTTCTGGTTGCTGAGGGAGGAGTCGTTGCTGGACGGAATACCGGTGACGATCTGATAGGGGTGGTCGTCATCCCGTCTGAAACTTCAAAGGTGACAGCAGGGGCCAAGAGAGGCGCTTGCTCGGTCCTAGTAATTGTTGGCCGCAGAGGTGGTAGGTCCACCACCTGTTCCAGCACGGGCGAGTCGGCTGACATTAGGTGTCCGTAGTCGTCGGGGATGGTAGTAATCAAATGATGAGGTGGGGGTGATGGAAGGCGTTCCTCCAGGCTGAGGTGACGGGACACTTCACTGGTATCACGTCGATAGACAGATTTGGAGTTCGAGGCGATGGACGCCACAGATTGGGTTTGAGAGCGCAGGGCGTCGTTCTCACGTTGCAGGATCGACATCTTTTCTTTCAGGGAATCCATTTCAGAGACGTGTGCTTTCAGGGCGTCCATTTCAGCCAGTCGTCCGGCCATCATGTCGAACCTCTGGTTAATTTCAGCGAGGCTGGTAGCTTGGTTTTCCATGGGAATTTGTTCTGTGAAAGTGATGATTATGAGGTTTATTTGAGGCTATTTCAGAATCGTAGGCCCCACGGTGGGCGCCAAATTGTTTTGGACGAATTTAATATAGACGGGCAATTCGTCGAGAGGAAGTTGTAAGGCCAACAATTCAATAACCTCGGTTTTAATAATATGAAGACGATAAGCAAGAGTATGATAATGTAAAGCAATGAGTTGATAATAGCAAAAATGCCGTGAGTAATACAATGAGATTAACTAAGTATTTATACTAATTACACAACTGCGCTGTGGCCGTCAATTAACCTAACTAGATCCTTAACGGATAGAAATTCACCCTAACTACTTCCTAAATATTAGGCGTCCAATATCTATCCAAGCTTGGACTTGGTCTTCAATTCTTCACACGTCCTGAATCACGTGCCTTTGACGTGCCATTGGTCTGTAATTTTAATGTGAATTTGCAACATGCTCTTTGTCACGTGAGGGCGAATTTTAGCCCACAACAATCCTCATTAGCCCAGGATCCCTCGACGCTCTTGGGCATGAGAAGCCCTAGGCTGCTACGTCTATAGGCATGAAGTCTTCGAGGCTTTCTCGCTCGGTTGTCTGACGATGTCATAAATTGCTTCATCATAGATCATTCATGTATGGTACCTAGCACACTTGCGCTCAACCAACACATAAATATCACCCGGTCATTGCTTGCTTGCCCTAAGCTTCTATGCATTGTGATACAATGATTTGCATCATTAATTAATCACATTTCTTCATAATCCTAGCAACAATCAGTGCCCACAAACTCAGGCTTGTGTAGGGTGCTTGCAGATAACATACACGGCCAAGCGACACTCACTGGACACGAACATGGACTCGTGCATTTCTTACTCATCTTAAGGAGCTGCACGGCAGCAACATGAACTCACTTGTGGTCCTAGAAGGCAGTGATCTTGCACGACTTGGTTCCTGATCATGTGGTTTCGTATGATAATAATTGAATGGAAATTTTTCCAAAGGTATGATTTTATGGACATTAAAATATAAATTATAAAGTTTAAACTCTTCCCACGTTGAAACCGGAATCAAATTAAGGCATAATCAAATATTCCATAAGTAATTTACGAATTTCAGTTAATCAAATGAGCAACAGCACGTTTAGCGCTTGATAATCATGGATTTTTTTTGACACCGGTTTAATCATGGATTTTGGCTCATATGTAAAATAAGCTACCAAATTTGATCCTTTAAATGTTTACAATATATATTAGGTACGGTGATGATTATTATCAATGATGCAAGTAGGCTCAGACCCCACTTAAGAGATTTGGACTATATTAGCATAATTTC
Source organism: Patellifolia procumbens (assembly GCA_947645195.1). Taxonomy (NCBI): domain Eukaryota; kingdom Viridiplantae; phylum Streptophyta; class Magnoliopsida; order Caryophyllales; family Amaranthaceae; genus Patellifolia; species Patellifolia procumbens. The sequence goes on along the minus strand of CANSGD010000759.1, from coordinate 376,966 downwards.
AAGAACAATATTACTAGCCTAGATAACCCAAAAGACATACAGACCGTCTATTTTTTGCACCTTTTTGTTTGTGGAAGTCATGCATATTAATCCAAGAAAAGTTGTTAGGTTAGACCGTCGTCTAACTTTATTCTTTGGCCAAATGAGTCTAATCTATACTAAATAATAAAGTCGTGTTGGTCCTATAGAACTTCTAAGTTTACTACAAGAGGGGGGTGAATTGTAGTGAAGACTATTGTGGGCAATCTTATTCCTATTTTCTCTGGGAATAAATCTTGCCCTTTTATTTATAATAGTAACTTACACCCTATTATAAACAGCAACTCACTCTGTTCCTCTAGGAACTGGTTCCCAGTCACTTTGTGCCCCCTGAACACGTGACTTTCTCTCTTGACTTCACTCGAAGTCTTCTCTTTCTCTTTCCTCTCTTCCTTTCTTGAATGTAGAAATTTTCTCACAAAATTTCACTCACCCCAACTCAGATTAATGGAATACAATAAATTTTTGAAGAGAATAAAACAGAAATAACTTTCTAAAAGATTTACACAATTATCGTAGAAAGTCTTAAAAACTAAAATTGAGTTCTTCTTCTGAATTTATATAGTTGTGATGAATCTTCAACGGTCTTCTTCAGCTTCTTTGTAGTGGACGCAAGTTTTTAGGCATTATCTTCCACCTTCATAGCCGTTATGGACCATGTTAAGGCCACGTTCCATGATCGTGTGTTTGCACGGTTTGAATGAGTCTTCGAGTCTTCCATGATCTTCTCAGCAGCTCTTGACTTGGTCTTTGGCAGTTAGGATATATGTTTGATGTGAGGTTAGCTGAGATCATGGCCCCTAGAATCTAGGACCTCAACCCATCAATTCAGCCACGCATCATCGCCATCTCTTCAACGTCTATTTTCCTAATATTAGAATATTAATTCTACACAAAATAGTTAAAATATTCTATTTTCCTAAACAACTTATTTTTGGTTATTATTAAACAAATTCTCCATAAGTTTATTTTAGGTAAAATAAAATAAATAATTAAATAAAACTATATAAATAATTACATAAAGAAAAACTAATTAAAAACTAAGTTAAAAACTATTCATTTGTCATCATCAAAATAACGAGTACAACAATATTCCCCCTTTTTGATGATGGCAAATAAGTTGGCAAAAAAAAATTCTATCCTAAGTCTAAGTCTAAAGTAAAGTCTAAAACGAAAAGTCTACAGCTAAGTCTAAACTCAATTTGGACTAGGAACTGGATCCACTAGAAACAGAGACAATCAGAAAGGCTCTAGGAACTAAGTCAGATCAGAAATGTTTTTAGATAGCCAACTAGTCTTTTCCCCCTTTTGTTATCATTAAAACTAAGTTATGTCCCTGCATCACTAAAGAGTCAACAGTCTAGGCATCAATTAAAGTAGCTCAAACAGTCATCTCATAATATTAGCCATCCAAACACAAGCAAGTACGAAAAGAAAAGGCATGTGCAAGCAAAAAGGATCAGATTTGAGCATATCACAAGAGCAAGGAAAGAAGAGTTCAGAATGATCTGTGTCAAAAGAAGACACGCAAAAAGGAGAAAAAAATGTTCAACCAGATATTACAAACCCAAAAAAAATTATCCAGTAAATTATTGTTTAAAGAGAGGGGGGAAATTATGGTTTGGGGCGTTTGAAGATGTTGGAGACAACAGAGTCAATCTTGGAAATCACTGCATCCACCTTGTTCCTTGATCCCCGTGTCTGCCTGCTTGATGGCGGCTAGAGTCTCCAGCTGCTGTGTACCAAGAGTAGAAACTGACTTCTCCAGGACATTGACCCTTGTGTGCATAAGTGTCAGAGACTCCCTAATTTCCCTTAGAATCCCATGAAGTCCAGTGGTAGATATGAGAGGAAAATCCACAGCAGTTGAAGGAACCTGATCCTCATCCAGATTGATCGTTTCAGCATGACCCGGATCCTGGTCCTTAAGAGACTTACCCCCAGCCAGTCTCTGGCTCTTCCTAACAAATCCCCCACCAGCTTCCTCAAATAATTTCCTTTTTGTCCCTGCCTCAGGCTTAGTCACAGTAGCCTTTCCCTCAAATTCCAACTTTCCGCCAACCACCCTCAAGCTAAGTCTAGTCAGCGTCTCCTTGGTCAAGTAATTTTCAGGTTCAAGGGTGAAAGAAGGGCTGTTAGACAATTTCACTTTATTTTTCTTTAAAATTGTTGTGATTAGATTGCCATATCCCACCTTAGTATTATGGGATATGCAATAGGAAAGGTGAGAGAGCATAAGAGCGGGAAAGATTTTCTTGATATTCTTTGCTAAACAGTACATTATTGAGAGGTCTAATGGATTAGCTTGGGTTCTCTTGGAAGATCGGGGTAAAACAAAACGCCAAACAAACTGAAACAAAAGTTTGTGAAAGGGAGAGAGATCTTTTTGGTGAATGGACTTAGAGTTAGGGTTTCCTTGAAAAAACTGAAGATTTTTTTCATTTGAGACGCCATTTATGTTTAGTTTGCCCTTCCCTTTAACATACTCCTGGTACCCATCTGAAGGTACTTCAAACCATTCACTCAATTTCTTTTCAGTAAAGGTGACCACACATCCAATCACTAAGCTTACACACACTCCCTCTGTTTTATTGAAATTCTCACAGAAGGAACTCATCTCTTCCTCATATCTACACAGACTAACTTCATCCATTTTTGAAACTTTAACAAACTCAGAAATTCATTCCATTTTACTTTCTTGCACCATGCAAGATCAACACAGAATCCGACAATAAATTGAGAGGATTTTGATTTCTTACCCCTTTTTGTGGGAATATGAAGGTCTCTCCCCTGACTGCTTTCTTGATCCTCGTCATCGTCCTCATGCTTGGGAGATGTCGCTTCAGTGTCAGAAATGGGTTCTTGAGAATGTGTGGAATCGTCTTTCGGATTAGAAGATTCTTGGTCACTTTGCTCGTCCATGGAGGGTGTTTTTTCGGCTGGTTAATTTTCTTGAGGTTCAGAGGTTGCCTTTTTGGGTGCCATGGGAGAGAGAGAGTGAAGAATGTAGAGATGAAGGAGAGAGAAGATGAACAGTGAGAGGTGAAGTGGGTCAGTAAAAATTGTCAGTGAAGTGAAGTGTTGGATTTTTATTGTAATGATGAGGCGTAATGAGTTGAAGGTGAAGAGGTGTGATTTGACTGGGTACGGTTTGGGTAAACATGTTTCATTTATTGTTTCCCCTCTTTAAATTAAATAAACCGAATTTGATTTTGATTAAATAATTTGGTTGATATAGTGAATCAGAGAAGTCATAATGAGAGGAGGAGAGAGAATAAAAATGTGGAAAAAGAAAAATTAGCTCTTGTGTACACGGACCCTTTTTAAACTATACAAGCAATTTTAGTTTACGTACTCTATATATGTGCATGGACAATAAGGATAATATTTAAAGACAAATGTGAGTCCTTAGACATGACCCTAGGTGTATGAAATTTAATTCATGAAGATTGCATGACACTCTTAGAAATGACTAGTACATAGGGTTCAAATTTTATAGGCCATTTTATACAATTCTGATCATTCCTAGTTCCAAGCGAATCTTTTCAAATCCGTCCCTAGATAATGGTTTGGTAAAAATGTCAGCAATTTGATTTTCTATTTTGGCAAAATTCAACTTTGACTAAGCCCTTTTCAACATAGTCTTTCAAGAAGTGGTGTCTGATGTGAATGTGCTTGACCCTTGAGTGGTGAACTGGGTGCTTGGATATACATATGGCACTGGTATTATCACAAAAGATTGGAACACATTTAAACATAATACCAAAATCACGTACCTGTTGTTTGATCCATAAGACTTGGGAACAACATGCAGCAGCAGCCACATATTCAGCTTCAGCAGTTGACAAGGCAACTGTATGTTGTTTCTTGGATCCCCAAGAGACTAAGCTTGTTCCTAGGAACTGGGCAGTTCCTGAGGTACTTTTTCGATTCACCAAATCTCCAGCATAGTCAGCATCAGAGTAGCTAACTAGGTAAAATTTATCACTACGAGGATAGAGCAAACAGAGATCGTCACTTCCTTTCAAATACCTAAGGATCCTCTTGACAGCTATCAAGTGGGATTCCTTTGGATTTGATTGGAACCTAGCACATAGACCAATACTGAAGGAAATATCAGGCCTACTTGCAGTTAAATAAAGAAGAGATCCAATCATATTTCTGTATAATTTTTGATCTACTGATTTACCGTTTTGATCTTCATCCAACCTTGTTCCTGTTCCTATAGGAGTATGGTTGGTTTTATCTTGTTCCATTCCATATTTCTTTAGCAGTTCCTTAACATATTTTTGCTGATGGATCATTGTTCCTTATTCAGTTTTCTTGATTTGCAAACCAAGAAAGAAGTTCATTTCTCCCATCATGCTCATTTCAAATTCACTGCTCATTAAGTCAGCAAAACCCTTACACATAGAATCATTAGTAGCACCAAATATAATATCATCAACATAAATTTGTACTACTAAAATGTCTGTTCCTTTTGAGTGAAGGAACAAGTTTCTATCAACTTTGCCTCTAATAAAATTATGAGCAAGTAAGAATTTAGAAAGTCTTTCATACCAAGATCTAGGAGCTTATTTCAGCCCATATAAGGCTTTATCTAGCTTATAGACCTGGTTTGGTAGATCATGATTTTCAAATCCTGGAGGTTGTTCCACATAGACGTCTTCCAATAGATATCCATTAAAAATGCACATTTAATGTCCATCTGGTACAACCTAAATCTCATAAAAGCTGCAAATGATACTAAAATTCTTATTGCTTCTATTCTAGCTACTGGAGCAAAGGTTTCATCAAAGTCAATACCTTCTTGTTGGTTGTAGCCTTTTGATACGAGTCTGGCCTTGTTTCTGATCACTGTGCCATGTTCATCTAGCTTGTTCCTAAAGACCCATTTTAACCCAATTACCTTCTGATTCTTGGGTTTGGGCTCCAAGTGCCATACATTGTTCCTATGAAATTCATTCAGTTCCTCTTGCATGACATTTATCCAGTCAGACTCTAGCATTGCTTCATTGTGGTCTCGAGGTTCTATCATAGATAGGAACGCTTGAAAGGCATAAAAGTTTCTAAGTTGAGATCTTGTTTGAGTTCCCTTCTCAATGTCGCTAATGATCAGCTCTAGTGGATGTGACTTTTGGTGCCTCCAAGATTTTGGTTCAAATATTCTTGTTCCTGTTCCTTCAACTTGATGTTCTTCAGTTTGTTCCTTTTCATTATCTGTGTGAGTTTCTTCTGCCTGTATTCCAGCATTTATTGTTCATTTACCTGTTCCTCGTGAGAAACAAGCTCAGGAACGGTTAGTTCATTTTCAGGGATATGTTTCTTAACTGTTCCTGCAGGAGTCAGTTCCTCCTCAAGATTGTCAGTCTCTTGAGGATGAGTTAGCCCAATTTCAAAATCATTTTCATAACTTGGTTCCTGCAATGAGTCAGTTTCATCAAAGATAATATGGACACTTTCCTCTACGCACATAGTTCTCTTATTATAAACTCTGTATGCTTTACTATTTAAAGCATATCATATAAAGACAGCTTCATCACTTCTAGCATCAAATTTGCCTAAATTATTTTTACCATTGTTGTGTACAAAATATCTACATCCAAAGACTCTAAAGTAAGAGATATTTGGTTTTCTTCCTTTGAACAGTTCATAAGGAGTTTTCTTGGTGATGGGTCTTAGCATGACCCTGTTGATGATGTAACATGCAGTGTTCACAGCTTCTGCCCAAAAAATCTTTGGAAGATTGCTTGATATAAGCATTGTTCTAGCCATATCCTCCAGAGTTCGGTTCTTTCTTTCAACTTCACCATTTTGTTGTGGTGTTCATGGGGCAGAGAAGATGTGATCTAATCCTTCATTACTGCAAAAATCATCAAACTTGGAGTTTTCAAACTCCGTACCATGGTCAGATCTTAGGTGGTTCAATTTGAAACCACTTATCCTTTGAACTTTCTTAGCAAATGAAATAAATTCATCAAACGTTTCATCCTTGCTATGAAGGAAGACAACCCACGTAAATCTAGAAAAATCATCAACAATAACTAATACATATCTTTTACCTGATCTGCTTTGGATTCTCATTGGGCCACAAAGATCTATGTGGATCAGCTCAAGTGGATTTTGAGTGCTTACCATTTTCTTGGATTTGAACAAGGATCTGACTTGCTTCCCTCTTACACAAGCTCCACAAACTCCATGGTTTGTTCGTTTTATATTTGGCAAACCAACTACCAGGTCTTTACCACTTAGTTTATGAAGAAGTGTAAAGCTTGCTTGACCACACCTCTTATGCCAAAGGTCTTGGTCATCTTCTAGTACACTAAGACAAGTTAGATTGTTCCTAGGAACAAGGTTTAGGTCAACAACATAAGTGTTTCCCTTTCTTGTTCCTTCTAGTATCTTGGTTCCTGTAATGGTGTCACTAACCATACAACATTCATTTGTAAATTTCACATTGTTTCCTTTGTCACAGAATTGAGAGATGCTAAGTAAGTTATGTTTTAAACCCTCGACTAAAAATACATTATTAATGGAATGTGACTGAGATTTCCCAACTTTACCTATACCTACTATATTACCTGTCAGGTTGTCTCTAAAGGTCACAGTTCCTCCTTTGTAGACTGAAAGTGAGAGAAATTTGGTTTTATCTCCTGTCATGTGCTTGGAACAACCGCTATCGAGGTACCACAGGTTGTTCCTCCTCACTTTAGTCTGCACCTACAGTAATTAGTCAGTGGCAGGAACCCAGTTAGACTTGGGTTCTTCTGTTGAATGTGCGTTCCTCTTAATTCTCCACTCTTGCTTCACTAAGCAAGTGTTCATTTTGATCTGTTCCTCTTTGGTGGAACAGTCAGACACTAAGTGTCCACTATTCCCACAGTATGAACAGATTCTGTTGCTTGGCAGGTCAACATATTTTTATGTTTGTTCCTCTTCTTATAATTGAAACCTAGTCCATTTCTTCCTTCATTTTTATATTTTTGGATCCAACTAACTGGATCAGGAAGCTTGACTCTTGAAGATTCCAATTTCCTCTTCAGTACCATATTTTCATTCAGCACTAATCCGTGCTCAATTTTCAAATTTTCAATTTCTTTACTGGTACTGGCAGAGGAACTGGTTCCTTCAGGAACAACTAGTTTCAATTCTGCCAAAGCAATATTCAAGAAGTAGTTATCATTTTTCAGTTTTTCATAGGCTTCTTGAAATCCTCGGTATTTATCAACAATTTCAAAGAACCGTTCCTCAATATCTGAATTTAATTTCTTAAACCAATTTGTGTGTTCCTTGGTAACTTTCAAGGCCCTCTCCTGTAATAGCCCGGATTCACCGACCAACTTAATTAGAGCTAAACACAGCGGAAAACTTAATCCGGACTATTACCATCACACTCATCGTCCTAAAACGAAGAGTATGGAACACTAAAAACCTGAACTTTTTAAAACTATGAAATAAAAACCATTAACAATAAATGAAGTTATCTAAATGATCTAAATGGTATAAATTAAATAATAAAAGTCTACAGAAAATTCGGCAGAGTTCCGTTTGAAATACGGACCGCCTAAAATTTAACTTAGGACTTGCTTCCAAACTATGAACGTGTATAACATTTTAATATATTTCCAGCAACTATTCCCAGCTCGTACTTTATAAATTATTTTAAAACTATTTACAACATAACTAAATATTACACTATTATAAAATTGATCGTTCTCGCCTCAATACAAATAAGGATAATTGCAATAAGAATTCATGCATCAAAGCTTCAGAACTTCACTGCTTCCACCTAAAACTAATACGGCACTGCCACCCACCCAAGTGACAGGCCAAAGAAATGACAAAACAAAACATTTGACTCACATCAGCAACGCGCTGAGTACTAAACCCGTAAAACAAGTAAAACATGCTTTGGTGGCTTTTATTTAAAACACTCGTCACATATATTCACAACAAATCATTACTTAATTCCTTCATACTCTATCCATTTAACTTAATTTGATAGACTGATTTGAGTTCTCTTATTGACATACTGACCCAGTCCTAATTCAATTCTTTAATTGCAAATGTTGACCAAGTCCCTAATTCAATTCTTTAATTCTAAATGTATCTTATTTTAATAACCTATTGATCAATAGATGTAATTATTGAACCGATTTATAGTATATATTGTAACTCGGATTATTTACTAAAACTAATCAAATTTGAGTATACTAGATAACATTTGTCGACACTGAATTATAGGGAACTCGTCGAGTTAGTATCATCAATTTACTTGTAAAAGGGGTCACGAGGCCTTCTTAATAACCTTAAAATCATACGGTATGTAGTGTAGCCTAACCACTCATTCTTTTCGATTCCTACTTCTAGTCCTCGCTACTAACTAGACAAAACGCAAGTCTCCACTCATCTTCCGATTCTCAGAATCACAACATCCCATAAACTTTCAACCAACACTAGTTTGAGTCATCTATTCTAATCTTAACAGAATTCATACCTCAAACCAATCCTCTACCAATTTTCATAATTCAAATTCTAATATCAACGTCACTCACATAAAGAGATACATTACTCTAATGGAGCCCAAATTTGAGAAATAATATCACACAATTTTCATACTTCAAATCAATCTACTTTTAATTCCCACAACATAGAATCAATACTTAATTTCCCTTAATTCAGTAAAAACATCACAAACATCAAAAACAGACTTCATAGAATTCATAAACAATTTGAGAAATCTATCAAGTAAAGTATATAGATTCAATCTAGTAAATTAAGAAATAGCAATTCCATGTGAAAGTGTTTAGTACCTCAGTTAGGGTTTTAAGGTGAGCATAGGTGGCGGTTGTGTGGTGGTTGGACAGTGTTGGTGGTCGCCTGTGATTTACACGTCCCTCCTCAGGCACACTCTTTCATCCCTCTCAATGAAACCCCCAAACTTTTAATCAAAATCTCTGAAATAGATAAAGGAAATTGGTGTTTTGGAACTTGCTCTACTTATTTTCCTCTCTACTTGCCGGAAAATTGGCCGGAGATGGCCAGGGTTTCGTGGCCAATTGCTGGCGCGGTTCTCCTTCTTTCTCCCTCCTTCGCCTCTTATCGGCCCTGCTGCGCCGCCGCGGGGGAGCCGTGCCTCCGTCTTCCTTCTCCCTCCGTCGAGCTCTCTTTCTTTCTCTCTCTTCCTATGTTCTCTCGTCTCTTCCTTCTCCCTCTGCTCTTTCCTCTTATCGTGAAACCAGCCCCCCATCCCCTTTGTTTTCATTTTTTTAAAAAAATTGATGAGTCACCCCTTATACTCTAATTCCATGACACACATACACACACCCCATCCCTTCCATTCAATTGCCACGCCATTCCCTCACCCTTTCCTCTTTTTTTTATTTGAATCTAACCTATCAAATAAATCACCAGCCTCTAATATATTTAATATTACACACATACATAAATATAATTAATTTGTCTATTTGAAATATAAATTTCATTAAAACTAATAATTCAAGCCCATTTCTTATATTAACATAAAAATCTAAATTATTAAAAGTAATTCCATAAATATAATTTAAAATAATTACTACTATAAATATAGCACAACTTCTGAATAATAATAATAAAATCAAATATAAGTTTTCATTTAAAACACAAGGGTTTCAAAAATTAATTAAGCTAATATTATAATTAATGATTAAATTAAGGTACTCTTAAAACAGGACTATTACACTCTACCAGCCTTACAAAAAGTTTCGTCTTCGAAACTTAAAAATAAGATTTGAATACAGAAAGCTTTATCAAAATCAATAACGAAATATTATAATACTATTTAATTTAATAAGAAAAGCCAAGATCACAGAACTTTGCGATCAAAAGTTCAGCCTCCATTTATTAACATTTTTGTGTCTCGGCTACCCAATGCCTAGGTTCATCGAGGAGCTAAAACATCAAAATGGTAACCTTGTTGGCATCGAACTTTAGTCATTCCGTTTCAAGAGATCTCGTTTGAAAACCATCATAGCTATTTTCAAACTAAACCAAACTTTACAAAAGAAAACCCTTCCTTTTAAATCCGACAAACGAAGATAAATAGTTATAATAATAATATAAATAACATATAACACTAATCGTGGTAACCTAATATCAATCATAACTCTAGTCCCAATCAAGGCTATTATACTCTTCCCCCTAAAAATGAGTTTTGTCCTCAAAACTCCAATCCACGCTTCCACTGCGCACTCTGATTACTACTTCCTAAGGATATTGTGGGCTCACGTAAGCATATAGTATCACATATTAGCACATAAGAGACTTATAATCCCACATAATGCTCAAGTGAGCAACACATTATACTTAAAAAGGCGTAACTACTCTCAACGGCTTGGTTCTTTTTAATCCTAGACTCATTTTACACTTACTTAACTCTTACGCTCGGATATGAAGATCCGTGCGTACCTAAAAACAATCCCGCTCTGATACCATTTGTAATAGCCCGGATTCACCGACCAACTTAATTAGAGCTAAACACAGCGGAAAACTTAATCCGGACTATTACCATCACACTCATCGTCCTAAAACGAAGAGTATGGAACACTAAAAACCTGAACTTTTTAAAACTATGAAATAAAAACCATTAACAATAAATGAAGTTATCTAAATGATCTAAATGGTATAAATTAAATAATAAAAGTCTACAGAAAATTCGGCAGAGTTCCGTTTGAAATACGGACCGCCTAAAATTTAACTTAGGACTTGCTTCCAAACTATGAACGTGTATAACATTTTAATATATTTCCAGCAACTATTCCCAGCTCGTACTTTATAAATTATTTTAAAACTATTTACAACATAACTAAATATTACACTATTATAAAATTGATCGTTCTCGCCTCAATACAAATAAGGATAATTGCAATAAGAATTCATGCATCAAAGCTTCAGAACTTCACTGCTTCCACCTAAAACTAATACGGCACTGCCACCCACCCAAGTGACAGGCCAAAGAAATGACAAAACAAAACATTTGACTCACATCAGCAACGCGCTGAGTACTAAACCCGTAAAACAAGTAAAACATGCTTTGGTGGCTTTTATTTAAAACACTCGTCACATATATTCACAACAATTCACATAAACTCTATATATACTTCAAATCACTTACTCAACAATCCTTACAACAATATAAAACTCTTATTGAAATCGTAGTTCATAAAGAAGGGTAATAGCGATATAATATTTATTTGAAAACTCGGTTTATTTCCAAAACATTTAAGTTCCTTACAAGAAACATTCATTTCCATTTCTTATCTCAGTGTGAACGCGAGTGGAGAGGGTACTACGTACCGGCTGTCTCCAAACTGTTGAGGGTCGTCACCCCACCTTTTATGTTCTGCTTGCAAGACTTAAACTGGACATGTCCTTCAACGTCAGGATTTAGCCCCTCCTGATTGGGTAACAGCTAGGGACTACCCGCCCTAACCCAAGTACATGTTCACAACCTCATTTCACCATTCTTATTTATATTATATATATTCAACATAGTATGTGGCGACTCATTCACCTTATTTCACATATCACATTTCACCTTGTAACACATTCTCATAAATATCACACTTTAATATTCGTAAATCAAGTTTCACATAAAAATCATCAAATTGGAAATCATTTCACACAATCTCAAAATATATATTCTTGGTATACATGTTACTTCAATATTAATATCCTCAACTTGATCCACAGCCTCTAAGACCTTCATAACAAATGTCTTTCCCAAATTGATTGAGATAGTTACCTTAATCTTAATAACCTCAACATAACTGTTCAACAATCATTCTCACACATAGCTATTTTCATCTACCTTAGACTTTAACAATAAACGAGCAATCTCAATATAACCTGGAACAATTATCTTACTTACTCTCTTCTAATTAAACTCCTATGTCAATTCTTTCCCATATCCTTTGATAACTAATCCTCAATTACCAGATTCTAAATACCAATAGGATGTTCCCATGTCTCGATTTATCTCTCAAAGACCTATATTTATAAATATAACTACCATTCTTTACCAAATTAGTGTGAACTAGTTCAGTATTTTGTTTCTGAGTTCATTAACTATTATTAGAGGTAGTAATAGGCAACAACTATTCTTATTCTTTAGGCTTTCATATTTTAACTCTTAATTAGAACCTTATCACAATTAATGAACTTATTAGTTCACTATCATAATAGACTTTGCTTGTTCACTAACTGACTACCTTTGGTTACATTAACTCTTAAATCATTTTAAAGTACTCTCAATATCATTAGCATATTTAGAAGTTGCTCAGTATATTATAAGAAAACAATTCCTTATTTCAATTTCTAATCTAATTATAACTTTAGTCATCATTATCCCTTCTTAAGCCAAACAACACACACTTGTGGCCATAGTGTTCCAGTTTTATAACGTTATACTTACAATCTAGTGAAAACTCCTACAATTGGTATATGGTTCCTATCTTTAGTCCTTTTGTTAGCTAATTAAGAATCCTTGAACCAACTTATAATTCTTTTAATTAAAACTTAATTAACTCACTCAAATCATTACTTAATTCCTTCATACTCTATCCATTTAACTTAATTTGATAGACTGATTTGAGTTCTCTTATTGACATACTGACCCAGTCCTAATTCAATTCTTTAATTGCAAATGTTGACCAAGTCCCTAATTCAATTCTTTAATTCTAAATGTATCTTATTTTAATAACCTATTGATCAATAGATGTAATTATTGAACCGATTTATAGTATATATTGTAACTCGGATTATTTACTAAAACTAATCAAATTTGAGTATACTAGATAACATTTGTCGACACTGAATTATAGGGAACTCGTCGAGTTAGTATCATCAATTTACTTGTAAAAGGGGTCACGAGGCCTTCTTAATAACCTTAAAATCATACGGTATGTAGTGTAGCCTAACCACTCATTCTTTTCGATTCCTACTTCTAGTCCTCGCTACTAACTAGACAAAACGCAAGTCTCCACTCATCTTCCGATTCTCAGAATCACAACATCCCATAAACTTTCAACCAACACTAGTTTGAGTCATCTATTCTAATCTTAACAGAATTCATACCTCAAACCAATCCTCTACCAATTTTCATAATTCAAATTCTAATATCAACGTCACTCACATAAAGAGATACATTACTCTAATGGAGCCCAAATTTGAGAAATAATATCACACAATTTTCATACTTCAAATCAATCTACTTTTAATTCCCACAACATAGAATCAATACTTAATTTCCCTTAATTCAGTAAAAACATCACAAACATCAAAAACAGACTTCATAGAATTCATAAACAATTTGAGAAATCTATCAAGTAAAGTATATAGATTCAATCTAGTAAATTAAGAAATAGCAATTCCATGTGAAAGTGTTTAGTACCTCAGTTAGGGTTTTAAGGTGAGCATAGGTGGCGGTTGTGTGGTGGTTGGACAGTGCTGGTGGTCGCCTGTGATTTACACGTCCCTCCTCAGGCACACTCTTTCATCCCTCTCAATGAAACCCCCAAACTTTTAATCAAAATCTCTGAAATAGATAAAGGAAATTGGTGTTTTGGAACTTGCTCTACTTATTTTCCTCTCTACTTGCCGGAAAATTGGCCGGAGATGGCCAGGGTTTCGTGGCCAATTGCTGGCGCGGTTCTCCTTCTTTCTCCCTCCTTCGCCTCTTATCGGCCCTGCTGCGCCGCCGCGGGGGAGCCGTGCCTCCGTCTTCCTTCTCCCTCCGTCGAGCTCTCTTTCTTTCTCTCTCTCTCTTTCTCTCTCTTCCTATGTTCTCTCGTCTCTTCCTTCTCCCTCTGCTCTTTCCTCTTATCGTGAAACCAGCCCCCCATCCCCTTTGTTTTCATTTTTTTAAAAAAAATTGATGAGTCACCCCTTATACTCTAATTCCATGACACACATACACACACCCCATCCCTTCCATTCAATTGCCACGCCATTCCCTCACCCTTTCCTCTTTTTTTTATTTGAATCTAACCTATCAAATAAATCACCAGCCTCTAATATATTTAATATTACACACATACATAAATATAATTAATTTGTCTATTTGAAATATAAATTTCATTAAAACTAATAATTCAAGCCCATTTCTTATATTAACATAAAAATCTAAATTATTAAAAGTAATTCCATAAATATAATTTAAAATAATTACTACTATAAATATAGCACAACTTCTGAATAATAATAATAAAATCAAATATAAGTTTTCATTTAAAACACAAGGGTTTCAAAAATTAATTAAGCTAATATTATAATTAATGATTAAATTAAGGTACTCTTAAAACAGGACTATTACACTCTACCAGCCTTACAAAAAGTTTCGTCTTCGAAACTTAAAAATAAGATTTGAATACAGAAAGCTTTATCAAAATCAATAACGAAATATTATAATACTATTTAATTTAATAAGAAAAGCCAAGATCACAGAACTTTGCGATCAAAAGTTCAGCCTCCATTTATTAACATTTTTGTGTCTCGGCTACCCAATGCCTAGGTTCATCGAGGAGCTAAAACATCAAAATGGTAACCTTGTTGGCATCGAACTTTAGTCATTCCGTTTCAAGAGATCTCGTTTGAAAACCATCATAGCTATTTTCAAACTAAACCAAACTTTACAAAAGAAAACCCTTCCTTTTAAATCCGACAAACGAAGATAAATAGTTATAATAATAATATAAATAACATATAACACTAATCGTGGTAACCTAATATCAATCATAACTCTAGTCCCAATCAAGGCTATTATACTCTTCCCCCCTAAAAATGAGTTTTGTCCTCAAAACTCCAATCCACGCTTCCACTGCGCACTCTGATTACTACTTCCTAAGGATATTGTGGGCTCACGTAAGCATATAGTATCACATATTAGCACATAAGAGACTTATAATCCCACATAATGCTCAAGTGAGCAACACATTATACTTAAAAAGGCGTAACTACTCTCAACGGCTTGGTTCTTTTTAATCCTAGACTCATTTTACACTTACTTAACTCTTACGCTCGGATATGAAGATCCGTGCGTACCTAAAAACAATCCCGCTCTGATACCATTTGTAATAGCCCGGATTCACCGACCAACTTAATTAGAGCTAAACACAACTTCTGAATTGTTGTTCCCAGGCCCGATCGGGCGGCCCTGTGCCCGATCAGGTGGAAGAGACGGAGGACGCGATTTTGCGTCTTTTCCATTCTATCTTATTTTTTTCTCAGAAGACTATAAATACTTTTTAGGTTATTTTAGCATGTATCTTTTATTATCTTAAACATTTAAAGAGCTCTTAGAGTTAGTTTTCATTAGTTTTCATTGTAGAGGAGATCAAACCTTGATTCAATTCAACAAAAGTTATTGCTTTTTGCCAAATTGGTAATCTTCTTTCTTATTGCTTTGTTATTATTTCTTTATTGTTCTAGTTTAGTTGTTGATTATTCAATTGGTTCATGATGCAATTGTTAGGGTTTCTGATTAGTTTTGTTATTGCCAATTCGATCATGTCTGAGTAGTTCTCTTTCTAGGGTGTTAGATAGGGAAGCCATGTTTATACCATAATTGTTGTTTAGATTCCTATCGATTTCTAGGGCTTGATTAGAGTGATTGTGGTGTGGTTTGTTCTTGATTAGTGACCAATGTTAGTGGCCACCTTCATTGATTACTTGTGGTTAATAGTTGTTTGCACAGACCCCTCTTGCATAGAGGCCTAGGACACATCAGTAGTTCTGATTATGTTAGTGAACAAGTGGCGTATGTTGAACTATGAGCGTTGAGACTAAACCATAGCTCAGCACATGCTCTAATCCCTCGACTCTTGACTTAGGTTTTGATAGTAGTTGACCCTATTTAATTGGTATACGCATGGTGGACCGAACTAATACCCTAGACTTTTATTCCATAGTTAAATCCTTAGTTAATTATCGGCTTCCTTAGTTTAATTATTAGTTCAGTTAACCTTCTCTGATTTCATCTGAAGTAGTTAGTTGGTTGAATATTAACATAGAAACTCTGTCTCCCTGCGGATTCGACCCTGCTTCCATTGACTACCATTGTTAGAGGACTGTAAGAATTATCTTTGAATAGGTGATACGACTTTAGCCTATCAAGCATTAAGTTTATTGATTTGCAAGGTTTGTTGCACATCAACGTCACAAATCAGGGGGGGGGCATTTGTTACTACTACTTTTAATTTTTGGGTTTTGCGAACCATGGGTTATGAAAGCCCATTTTTTAGCCCAAGCCCAGATTACATTGATCCAGTCAAAGAGGGTCAAAGCATTTAATGATGAGAAGCCCAACAGCCAGCCAGAGTCTCCAAGAAACGAAAATCCTAGAAGCTTCAAGGAGCGCCCATTCTAAGGCGCCAAATTCAAAACTCTCCCAGCAGTTGGAAAGTTGGATGAATAACAATTCAAATTCAAAGATAAATTGCTTTTCTAGTTAGCTATAAATAGAGGCTTCAACCAGGCGGAAACATATCAATCATCAACACAACAAATATCAGAATTTATCCTTAGATCTTAGGTATCTTTAGCATAGTTTTAGGCAGTTATTTGGCACGAACATCCCATGTTCTAACGCCTCCCATTGTTACTATCTCATTGAGTGCAAGAAGGATGACGATATTTCTCTCTTTCTTCCTCAACTAAGCTTTTTTGTTACTTACATTTCCATAAAAGTTTGTGTAAGACTGGAAATTATATTATCAATGAAATATTATCAATGAAATGAATTAGTTTCTTTCAAGTTTGTTCGTATTGTTATTTGCTACTTGTCTCTCTTTAAATTCTTTAAAGTTTTATATTGCACGTTATTTTTTAGCCATTGATAGGTTGTGCTTACTTAAGTTAGCGAGGATCCTTTAGTTTAAGGGTAACCCTTATTGATAAGGGCCAGTGACTCTTAGGAGAGTGAATCACCTCCCTGGTGTTCTGGACCAACTCGCGACGGGGTATCGTTACTTGTTTGCAAAACCATTTTTGCACTAACAGAGGGCAAAGGGGAAAAAGAAAATGTGTGAAATAGGGAAAAAATGTGTTTTCAATTTATATATATGTAGGAAGGAAATATTTTCCAATCTCGAGAAAACTATATTCAAATATAAGAAAACTAATTTCCACCATTTTGCAAATCAATAAAAAAAAGTAGAAAAACTAATTTTTCGAACAACCAAATGGAGCTTAATTGCTCAAAAACTGCATGTCGTTATATATTAATGGACTATTACGGTTATAATTGTAGTTGAGGTTTATCATCATCGATCATGATCTTTAAATGAAGCACTATTATTGATTTCTCATCTGATCGGATTATCATATAGTGATTAGTGATACCAATGATTAGCAAGCTAAGAATAGCACAGAAAAAGATAGGTTACGAGATGGGTGGGCTCAACTCTGGAGTGCTTAGAGTTGGAGGTGTAGTAGATAAATCGTCACCTAAAGCTAAAGTGATGATGTCCACTTTGCATTAATTTTTTCAGATATACGTCGTGATATTTGATGAACACATGCGCGCTGAAGCCTGGAGGCTGGACAGATTTGGTCTCAACGTTGGTTATTAAAAAAAAGTTCATTCCTCTCTCACTTCACTTTCTCTCACGAAAAAATTCATTTTACAAAATTTTCCCAATTTTTTCCACTTAAATAAAAGCACACTATTCTCTTTCATATTTTTTACCCTATCCACCATACCTTCTCTCTCATCATCCACTCACCATTTTACATGATCTTTATATTTTTTTTCTCAATAAATACATAACATAGTGAAATAGTAATAAATGATTAACGAAAAAATTGAAAATTGAATTATATTCAAACTATAGTTAATCATTTGAAAACATAATATCGTTAACAAATAAAAGCACTAACGATCCCGGATTAATTAATAACAACAATAACTCATACATTTAGATTACGCGAATTGACAATGCTTAGCAATTAATCTCTATACTATAAGAGAAGAGGGTGGAGACAAAAAAAAAATAAAGTAAGTTAAAGCTACTATAGTCAAGGAATGTAAGTTTTTAGTTTTTTCTTTTTTTTAAGAAAATGTTGATCTTTTAGCCATATTTTTTATTTCTCCAAAATCCTTATATGTTACTATTTCGCATGCATATAAGAGTAGTATGCTATTAAAGAAGGAAAAAATTGAACTATTTCTGAAACATATCATGATCGGGCTCATTTTATAGATCTCAAAAAAATATAACTATTGGTATTTTTAATTTATATCTTTTGAATTATGGCCATTAGAAAATTGCATAACGTTATAATTGTCATCCAATCATAACTTCACACTTGGTGAGCCGTTATTGCTTCAAAAAGCAAAGTTACGACATCCCTGCACTTCCTTCGTTTCATGCCGAATTGTTTTCCTCTTGCCGAATCAGTTTCTGCCAAGTGTCAAGTACATTTGCTCCTCTCTCCTCACGAACACGGACGAACGATCAATGTTCTTTTCGAGTTTGGGAACTCTCAAACTTCTTTTTTTTACCCATTAAGCCACAAATTGTAAAGTTTAGGAAAATTGTGAGGAATAAGTCAAACTAACTGATTCTAACAAGTCAACCTAAATATATTCCATTAATAAGTTAACATTGAATACCCCTCCGCTTTTAACAAGTCGAAACCAGCTATCACCTCTCATTAACCTTTTTAACAGGTAACAATTACACATGTCACTCTTTTATTAAACATTATAATATTTAAATTTATATTTAAAAAAATAAAACATGTTACCTATCACCCCTCCCCTAAAATCAGACCCTCACTCATCACCCCACCCACACCCCCACCCAACCCTACCCCCACGCTCTCGCTGACGCCATCCCCTGTCACCTTCCACCCACACCCCAAAATTAGATTACCCAAAACAACCTCCCACCCGAAACCACTCCTCCACCCCTACATCATCCACCTCTTTGAAATCAATAGGAGAGAACCCAAAAGAACACTCAAAATTGAAAGGGAAAAAGAGCATAATGCAAAGGATTGGTAGCCGACAGGTAAAGCAATTGATTTTCATAAGAGTTTAAATTAAATTTTGGAGATGATGGGGATTCGACTAAAGAGAATAAAGTTTAAAGGGTCTTTTCTCCTCATCTTTTCATTTCAGTTTAGTTCAGTTTAGCTCAGTTTAGCTTAAATCAGTTTAGTTCACTTTCAATCACTTCAGTTCATCTCATCTCCAATCACTTCAGTTCAGTTCAGCTCCAATTAGTTCATTTCAGTTCAGTTTATTTCAATTTTGTTTAGTTAGGTTCAGTTCAGCTCCATTCTATATTTAACCATTTTGTCAAATATTATTATTATTATTATTGCTATAATTTATTAAACTAATTACTCTTATTATTATTATTATTATTATTATTATTATTATTATTATTATTATTATTGTTGTTGTTGTTGTTGTTGTTGCTATATATGATTTTGTTTATTATATTTTTACTCATTATTATTACTATTACTATTAGGGAGGAGCATGGTTTAGGTTGGTGCAATTTGCGATTTAAACATATTTCATCTCAATACGAGGTTTCTAATTTGCAATTGTTGATTTGTTTTATCGACTAGATATTTACTATTACATCATATAAATAAGCTACAATAAGCTAGATGATAATGAAAAAATTACAAAGTCGTTAATAATATTACTATTTAAGGTACAAAACGTCGTTATGTTAAATACTAAATATAGTATGACGGTGTGTGATGTAGTTAGGTTTATAAATATTATAGTCCAACCCAAAACCGCAAACCATGGTCTGGTCAAAAGCACAAATCAACCCATGATTTTACCCCATAAACCAATCAAATCGCGTCAAGACGGTTCAAGTTGCAATTTTAATTTGTGCGGCCTTACCCAATTAGTATTTTTAGTACTACATATTACTCTCTCCGTTTTATTTAATAGGGACACTGTGGATTTTGTTACTATTTACATTGTAGTCTTTGGCAATCTTATTTTAGTTATACGTAAGAAAAAAAAATAGTCAGCTAGGATCTTGTTTGATTGATATTAATATATTAATACAAATAATAGAAATTGCTTATTATTAATTATTATTATTATTATCATCAATCATCATTATTATTAATAATTTATCATTATTACTATTATTTCCTTATTTATAACTATCATTGAATGATAGCCAAAATACTATTATTATTATTTATTACTTATTAATTATTTAAGTATTTAAGTATTATTACTTATCATTATAATTAGGAAAAATTGACAGGAAAAATCCCAACTTTGATCGGTCTTCCACTATTAGTACCACCTTCAATTAATCCAGGTATAATCAGAGCTTTGATCCTTATATTCTCCCATTGGTACAGGATGATGGGATCTTGTTTGACCGGCCAAAAGAACTGTTGACTTTTTCTAAAAAAAAACGTATTAAAAAAAGCAAAACCAGCCAACCGCCACCCCCTCCCCCTTGTAGAGGTGGCAAATATTGACACGACACGACAACCCAACTCGAAATTAGCGGGTTTGGGTAAAGACTTTTGACACGTTTAAGTAAATAGGTTGACTCGGCACGACACGTTTATTAAACGGGTTGGGTTAGGGTCGAACTACTTGACACGAAAACGACACGAATAACCCGTTTATCTACACATATTTTAATATTTTTCTTATTACATCTTATCTTCATTCATTTATTTTTGAATTTATTTTATTTAGTGTTACTTTTATACATTATTAGATGTTATTTTAACTACTGCATGAAATTTAATAAGTTTCAAACCAAAAATATTGAATTGCGAACATCAAATATATATGGAAAGTTAAACGGGTCAACCCGAAGTCAACACGTTTGATAAAAGTGTCGGGTTAGAGTCAAGGATCTTGACACTTTTAAATAAACGGGTCGGGTTTGGGGAAGATAACTTGCCAAATCGTGAACCTGAAACGAACTTGACACGACACGACCCGTTTACCACATCTACCCCATTCCCCCATTGTTGTCACCCTACTCCCTCCCCTCCCCTCCCCTTCCCCTACCACCGTCCCCCTCCCTCGTAGCACACCTACCCCCCCAAAAAAAACCCTCCCTAGCCCCGTTCCTTTCCCCTGCCACCCTCCCCCATCACCAGCTTCTCCACCCCCAAAACCCTCCTGACCCTGTTCCCTTCCCCTTCCACCCTCCCCCGTCACCAGCTTCCCCACTCCCAAAAAAAAAACCCAACCCCGTCCCCTTCCCTGCCACCCTTGCCCGTAACAGACCCCCCACCTCCAAAAACCTTCCCCTCCCCTAAAACCGCCACCCCACACATCGGAAGCCACTCCCCTCGCTCCCTTCCCCCACCCCCTGAACTCACCACCCCAATAGGAAATGTGATACGATGCATGTTTGTAGAGGCATAATGCTGCCAAGTCAGCATGTGACCTTTGTTGCCACGTGTCGGATATAATAGCACGCGGTTTAATAATAATAAAGATCATTTCATACTTAGGAAAATATTTTTCTACTTTCTATTTTTCTCGTTCAATGAAGTTTCTACTTTTATATTAACCCCAATGTGATAAACAATTTTTCTATCTTCCCTCAATATTCTACGTACTGACCCCAGTTTATTGCACAATCACAACCACACTCTCTTTTATTTAAATAGAACAACAACTCATAAAACTCAAGTTTAAATCTCCATACCAATATTTTTCTCAAGTGGTGAGCCTTCTCTTATTCCCTGTTGTACTCGTTATTTTGATGATGACAAATGAATAGTTTAAATGAATAGTTTAATTAGTTTAAATGAATAGCCTTCTCTAATTACTGTAGGTGCAGACTAAAGTGAGGAGGAACAACCTGTGGTACCTCGATAGCGGTTGTTCCAAGCACATGACAGGAGATAAAACCAAATTTCTCTCACTTTCAGTCTACGAAGGAGGAACTGTGACCTTTGGAGACAACCTGACAGGTAACATAGTAGGTATAGGTAAAGTTGGGAAATCTCAGTCACATTCCATAAATAATGTATTTTTTGTCGAGGGTTTGAAACATAACTTACTTAGTATCTCTCAATTTTGTGACAAAGGAAACAATGTGAAATTTACTAATGAATGTTGTGTGGTTAGTGACACCATTATAGGAACCAAGATACTAGAAGGAATAAGAAGGGGAAACACTTATGTTGTTGACCTAAACCTTGTTCCTAGGAACAATCTAACTTGTCTCAGTGTACTAGAAGATGACCAAGACCTTTGGCATAAGAGGTGTGGTCATGCAAGCTTTACACTTCTTCATAAACTAAGTGGTAAAGACTTGGTAGTTGGTTTGCCAACTATAAAAGGAAAAAGCCATGGAGTTTGTGGAGCTTGTGTAAGAGGGAAACAAGTTAGATCCTCGTTCAAATCCAAGAAAATGGTAAGCACTCAAAGTCAACTTGAGCTGATCCACATGGATCTTTGTGGCCCAGTGAGAATCCAAAGCAGATCAGGTAAAAGATATGTATTAGTTATTGTTGATGACTTTTCTAGATTTACGTGGGTAATCTTCCTTCATGGCAAGGATGAAACATTTGAAGAATTTATTTCATTTGCTAAGAAAGTTCAAAGGATATATGGTTTCAAATTGAACACCTAAGATCTGACCATGGTACGGAGTTTGAAAACTCCAAGTTTGATGATTTTTGCAGTAATGAAGGATTAGATCACAACTTCTCTGCGCCAAGAACACCACAACAAAATGGTGTAGTTGAAAGAAAGAGCCGGACTCTGGAGTATATGGCTAGAACAATGCTTATATCAAGCAATCTTCCAAAGAATTTTTGGGCAGAAGCGGTGAACACTGCATGTTACATCATCAACAGGGTCATGCTAAGACCCATCACCAAGAAAACTCCTTATGAACTGTTCAAAGGAAGAAAACCAAATATCTCTTACTTTAGAGTCTTTGGATGTAGATGTTTTGTACACAACAATGGTAAAAACAATTTAGGCAAATTTGATGCTAGAAGTGATGAAGCTGTCTTTATAAGATATGCTTCAAATAGTAAAGCATACAGAGTTTATAATAAGAGAACAATGTGCGTAGAGGAAAGTGTCCATATTATCTTTGATGAAACTGACTCATTGCAGGAACCATGTTATGAAAATGATTTTGAAATTGGGCTAACTCATCCTCAAGAGACTGACAATCTTGAGGAGGAACTGACTCCTGCAGGAACAGTTAAGAAACATATTTCTGAAAATGAACTAATCGTTCCTGAGCCTATTCCTCACGAGGAACAGGTAAATGAAGGAACAATAAATGCAGGAATACAGGCTGAAGAAACTCACACAGAGAATGAACAGGACCAAACTGAAGAACATCAAGTTGAAGGAACAGGAACAAGAAGATTTGAACCAAAATCTTGGAGGCACCAAAAGTCACATCCCCTAGAGCTGATAATTAGCAACATTGAGAAGGGAACTCAAACAAGATCTCAACTTAGAAACTTTTGTGCCTTTCAAGCGTTCCTATCCATGATAAAACCTCGAGACCACAATGAAGCAATGCTAGAGTCTGACTAGATAAATGCAATGCAAGAGGAACTGAATAAATTTCAGAGGAACAAGGTATGGCACTTGGAGCCCAAACCCAAGAATCAGAAGGTAATTGGGTTAAAATGGGTCTTCAGGAACAAGCTAGATGAACATGGCACAGTGATCAGAAACAAGGCCAGACTCGTAGCAAAAGGCTACAACCAACAAGAAGGTATTGACTTTGATGAAACCTTTGCTCCAGTAGCTAGAATAGATGCAATAAGAATTTTAGTATCATTTGCAGCTTTTATGGGATTTAGGTTCTACCAGATGGATGTTAAATGTGCATTTTTAAATGAATATCTATTGGAAGACGTCTATGTGGAACAACCTCCAGGATTTGAAAATCCTGATCTACCAAACCAGGTCTACAAGCTAGATAAAGCCTTATATGGGCTGAAACAAGCTCCTAGATCTTGGTATGAAAGACTTTCTAAATTCTTACTTGCTCATAATTTTGTTAGAGGCAAAGTTGATAGAACCCTGTTCCTTCAATCAAAAGGAACATACATTTTAGTAGTACAAATTTATGTTGATGATATTATTTTTGGTGCTACTAATGATTCTTTGTGCAAGGGTTTTGCTGACTTAATGAGCAGTGAATTTGAAATGAGCATGATGGGAGAATTGAACTTCTTTCTTGGTTTGCAAATCAAGCAAACTGAAAGAGGAACAATGATCCATCAGCAAAAATATGTTAAGGAACTTCTAAAGAAATATGGAATGGAACAAGCTAAAACCAACCATACTCCTATAGGAACAGGAACAAGGTTGGATGAAGATCAAAACGGTAAATCAGTAGATCAGAAATTATACAGAGGTATGATTGGATCTCTTCTTTAATTAACTGCAAGTAGGCCTGACATTTCCTTCAGTGTTGGTCTATGTGCTAGGTTCCAATCAAATCCAAAGGAATCCCACTTGATAGCTGTCAAAAGGATCCTTAGGTATTTGAAAGGAAGTGACGATCTCTGTTTGCTCTATCCTTGTAGTGATACATTTGACCTAGTTAGCTACTCTAATGCTGACTATGCTAGAGATTTGGTGAATCGAAAAAGTACCTCAGGAACTGCCCAGTTCCTAGGAACAAGCTTAGTTTCTTGGGGATCCAAGAAACAACATACAGTTGCCTTGTCAACTGCTGTAGCTGAATATGTGGCTGCTGCATGTTGTTCCCAAGTCTTATGGATCAAACAACAGGTACGGGATTTTGGTATTAAGTTCAAATGTGTTCCAATCTTTTGTGATAATACCAGTGCCATATGCATATCCAAGGACCCAGTTCACCACTCAAGGGTCAAGCACATTCACATCAGACACCACTTCTTGAAAGACTATGTTGAAAAGGGCTTAGTCAAAGTTGAATTTTGCCCTACAGAAAATCAAATTGCTGACATTTTTACCAAACCATTATCTAGGGACAGATTTGAAAAGATTCGCTTGGAACTAGGAATGATCAGAATTGTATAAAATGGCCTATAAAATTTGAACCCTATGTACTAGTCATTTCTAAGAGTGTCCTGCAATCTTCATGAATTAAATTTCATACACCTAGGGTCATGTCTAAGGACTCACATTTGTCTTTGAATATTATCCTTATTGTCCATGCACATATATAGAGTACGTAAATTAAACATGTTTGTATAGTTTAAAAAGGGTCCGTGTACACAAGAGCTATTTTTTTTCTTTTTCCACATTTTTATTCTCTCTCCTCCTCTCATTATGACTTCTCTGATTCACTGTATCAACCAAATTATTTACTCAAAATAAAATTCAGTTTATCTAATTTAAAGAGGGGAAACAATAAATGAAACACGTTTACCCAAACCGTACCCAGTCAAATCACACCTCTTCACCTTCAACTCAATACGCCTCATCATTACAATAAAAACCCAACACTTCACTTCACTGACAATTTTTACTGACCCACTTCACCTCTCACTGTTTATCTTCTCTCTCCTTCATCTATCTTCATTCTTCATTCTCTCTCTCTCCCATGGCACCCAAAAAGGCAACCTCTGAACCTCCATAAAATTACCCAGCCAAAAAAACACCCTCCATGGACGAGCAAAGTGACCAAGAATCTTCTCATCCAAAAGACGATTTCACACATTCTCAAGAACCCATTTCTGACAATGAAGCGGCTTCTCCCAAGCATGAGGACGATGACGAGGATCAAGAAAGCAGTCAGGGGAAAGATCTTCAAATTCCCACAAAACGGGGTAAGAAATCAAAATCCTCTCAATTTATTGTCGGATTCTGTGTTGATCTTGCATGGTGCAAGAAAGTAAAATGGAATGAGTTTCTGAATTTGTTAAAGTTTCAAAAATGGATGAAGTTATTTTGTTAAGATGAGGGACTATATGAGGAAGAGATGAGTTCCTTCTGTGAGAACTTCAATAAAACAGAGGGAGTGTGTGTAAGCTTAGTGAATGGGTGTGTGGTCACCTTTACAGAAAAGAAATTGAGTGAATGGTTTGAAGTACCTTCAGATGGGTACCAGGAGTATGTTAAAGGGAAGGGCAAACTAAACATCAATGGCGTCTCAAATGCAAAAATTCTTCAGTTTTTTCAAGGAAACCCTAACTCTATGTCCATTGACCAAAAAGATCTCTCTCCCTTTCACAAACTTTTGTTTCAGTTTGTTTGGCGTTTTGTTTTACCCCGATCTTCCAAGAGAACCCAAGCTAATCTAATGGACCTCTCAATAATGTACTGTTTAGCAAATAATATCAAGATAAACTTTCCCGCTCTTATGCTCTCTCATCTTTCCTATTGCATATCCCATAATACCAAGGTGGGATATGGCAATCTAATCACCACAATTTTAAAGAAAAATAAAGTGAAATTGTCTGACAGCCCTTCTTTCACCCTTGAACCTGAAAATTACTTGACCAAGGAGACGCTGACTAGACTTAGCTTGAGGGTGGTTGGTGGAAAGTTGGAATTTGAGGGAGAGGCTACTGTGACTAAGCCTGAGGCAGGGACAAAAAGGAAATTATTTGAGGAAGCTGGCGGGGGATCTGTTAGGAAGAGCCAGAGACTGGCTGGGGGTAAGTCTCTTAAGGACCAGGATCTAGGTCATGCTGAAACAATCAATCTGGATGAGGATCAGGTTCCTTCAACTGCTGTGGATTTTCCTCTCATATCTACCACTGGACTTCATGGGATTCTGAGGGAAATTAGGGAGTCTCTCACACTTATGCACACAAAGATCAATGTCCTGGGGAAGTCAATTTCTACTCTTGATACACAGCAGCAGGAGACTCTAGCCGCCATCAAGCAGGCAGACATGGGGATCAGGAACAAGGTGGATGCAGTGATTTCCAAGATTGACTCCGTTGTCTCCAACATTTTCAAACGCCCCAAATCATAATTTCCCCCTCTCTTTAAACAATGATTTACTGGATAATTTTTTTGGGTTTGTAATATCTGGTTGAACAAAAAAAAATTCTCCATTTTGCGTGTCTTCTTTTGACACAGATCATTCTGAACTCTTCTTTCCTTGCTCTTGTGATATGCTTAATCTGATCCTTTTTGCTTGCACATGCTTTTTCTTTTCGTACTTGCTTGTGTTTGGATGGATAATATTATGAGATGACTGTTTGAGCTACTTTAATTGATGTCTAGACTGTTGACTCTTTAGTGCTGCAGGGATATAACTTAGTTTTGATGATAACAAAAGGGGGAAAAGACTAGTTGGCTATCTAAAAACATTTTTTGGTCTGACTTAGTTTCTAGAGCCTTTCTGATTGTCTCTGTTTCTAGTGGATCCAGTTCCTAGTCCAAATTGAGTTTAGACTTAGCCGTAGACTTTTTAGACTTTACTTTAGACTTAGACTTAGGATAGAAATTTTTTTTTTTTGCCAACTTATTTGCCATCACCAAAAAGGGGGAATATTATTGTACTCGTTATTTTGATGATGACAAATGAATAGTTTTTAACTTTGTTTTTAATTAGTTTTTCTTCATGTATTTATTTATATAGTTTTATTTTATTATTTATTTTATTTTGCCTAAAATAAACTTATGGAGAATTGGTTTTATAATAACCAAAATTAAGTTGTTTAGGAAAATAGAATATTTAGTTATTTTGTGTAGAATTAATATTCTAATATTATGGAATATTGGATTCCATAATATTAGTTGAGTTTGTTAATGGTTTACAGGAAATAGACGTTGAAGAGATTGCGATGATGCGTGGCTGAATTGATGGGTTGAGGTCCTAGATTCTAGGAGCCATGATCTCAGCTAACCACACATCAAACGTATATTCTAAACTGCCAAAGACCAAGTCAAGAGCTGCTGAGAAGATCGTGGAAGACTCGAAGACTCATTCAAACCGTGCAAAAACACGATCATGGAACGTGGCTTTAACATGGTCCATAACGGCTATGAAGGTGGAAGATAATGCCTAAAAACTTGCGTTCACTACAAAGAAGCTGAAGAAGACCGTTGAAGATTTATCACAGCTATATAAATTAAGAAGAACTCAATTGTAGTTCTTAAGACTTTCTACGATAATTGTGTAAATCTTTTAGAAAGTTATTTCGGTTTTATTCTCTTCAACAATTCATTGTATTCCATTAATCTGAGTTGGGGTGAGTGAAATTTTGTCAGAAAATTTCTAAATTCAAGAGAGAAAGAGAAGAAAGAGAAAGAGAAGACTTCGAGTGAAGTCAAGAGAGAAAGTCACGTGTTCAGGGGGAACAAGGTGACTGGGAACCAGTTCCTAGAGGAACAGAGTGAGCTGCTGTTTATAATAGGGTGTAAGTTACTATTATAAATAAAAGGGGAAGATTTATTCCTTGTTTAAAAGCAGTTCTAGTGTTCGTTGTTTTAACTTCTCTTTATTTTGATTTTAACTTGTTAATTTCGCAAAAATAGTCCCCAATAGTCTTTACTACAATTCACCCCCCCTCCCTCTTGTAGTAAACTTAGAAGTTCTATAGGACCAACATTCCCTATCTTGGTCTAGGAATCAATTCGTACCCCAATCATTTGCTTGGGATTTGGCGGGGAGGGGGTTGGGGATGTATGGCTTGTAAAGGGCCTCTAGATGGGGGGCCCTGTGCAAGGACATCGCAGAGGATTATTATTTCTTCTTACCTTAATATAATCTCATACTTACAAATGAGATTACAAAAAAACTCTCTTTTATTTAAAACTAGAAAAGGATTCACTTATATATTTTTTCTCCTCTTTACCTTAGTTTCTATTATTGTTACACTAAATCAAAATGTCTTTCAAGAAGGGCTTGGCAATAATAAGCAAAAAAAAAGCTAAAAGTTGTAGAGTATGTGTTAGATATGGAGGGCCAAAAGAAGGTACGAGAGAATGTGATTGAGATCATTCCTAAAATAGAAATGTTTAAAATATAATACTATGGGGTGGATGGAGAAAGAAAGTGTTCAAACTAATTAGACATATAGAAAAGTAATCTATTATTAAAAGCATGGACTTTGCCAAAAAAAAAGCATGGACGAACATGAGAGTCAAACACTGTTTAAATTGAAGGGAAATTCTACATGGTGACCTTATGGTATTGATTTTTCCACATGGTGGAAACTTTTTTTTTTTGATTTTCTAAAATGACCCCATAGTTTTGTATATTTAAGTAAAGTGCACAAATTATGCTTTTAACAACCAACCCAAACCTAACATCATGATTGGACTAACCTATCCCTAATTAATTCACTCCTCAACAAATCAGTTTAACCTCACAGAACCTTCTAAACAGAAAAAACTCTTCCGTCACAACCTTCTTCTGTCACAACCTTCTTCTGTCACAACCTTCTTCCTTCTTCCTTCTCCATTATTTTGAAAACTCAAGGTTAGTGAAATAAATCGACACTTTGCTTCTTCTCATTCTTTTTGCTTAATATCTCTTTGATAATCCTAGTCACTTACACATACTCTTGAATTTTTAATCTTATTGGAATTATACACACTACTCTGTTATCATGATGAAATCATTGATTTGCTTGCACTGTTAATTGAATTCCATGATTACCTAGTACGTTTTTTTATAGAATTACTGCACAATGCTAAATTAGTGTGTTTCTCAATTTATAAGAACTAAAAATAGGCATCTTTTCCTTATTTTATTAGATAGGTATATTAGATTGTAAACAGAGTCTTTTAGGTTCTATTATAAATATATGTATCACAATGATCAAGAGTTTAAGGTTTCACTTTGCGGGCTAGTCGCGTCATTAATTGTGATATTGTTTTTGGTTTGTTGTATTGTACAGGTGAATGGATCAATTACTATTAAGGTTTCACTTTGCGGGTCAGGAAATTGATTTGATAATTGATGATGTTGATAAGGTAATGTGGGTTGATTTGATTATAGAGTACGAGGAAGGATTTAGGAAAAAAGGGTATCGAATGCCAAAATTTCCTAGTTTTTATTATAGCTATAAGACTAAAGATGTGCGTATCAAAACTGACAGTGACTTAATGTCAATGTTGGAACGACTAAGAACTCATAAGGTCATATATGTGTATGTTGAGTTAGTTGATGAGCCGTCTGATTGTGTGATAGCTGCCCGGACACTAAGTGACTCATTAACCAAAAAGAATAAAATGGACTTTGGGAGCAGCCCACCTAGTAACCATGTGGCTAGCGGAGTGAATTTTGATCACGAGGCTATTAATAATGCTATTGAAGAGCATTGGAATGATATTGAAATAAATTTTGATGGGGAGGGTGTGCATGTGAAAGGTAAGGCACCATCGAAACAGAAAGCACCGACAAGACCAAAGGCACCACCAAAATTACCAGTTAGAAGAATTCCTCTTGATAATGAAACTTTCACGAATGCAATTTCTATCCCATTACAGACTTTCTCAAATGCCCCATCAATCAACCAAGAAATCTTTCCAACCACCAATTCAAAACTCCCAAATAACTCATCCCTAGTTTCACACAAAATACCCAGGAGCACCGCTGCTAGGAAAAGACTATTAGGATTTTCCCAATCAGTAGAATTTGTCCAACTAAAAGATCAGTTGCACTGTAATGATACCAGTGGGGGAACAGATCAAGTTCAGTATGATATGATCATTGGTAGGGAAAGTGAGCAAGGTAACTCTGTTGGTGATAGTGACGAACGGGCTGTTGTTGAAGAACATGGTACTGAGGGTATAGAGCAAGATAATAATGGTGAAGAGAACGATGAGTCTGAAGATCAGGATGATGATGGTTATTTTATGGACGCTGTGAATGATAATTATGATCCATATGAAGATGACTATTGGCAAAGAGATGTGAATAATGATGACAGTTATTTTAATAAGATATATAAAAATGGTGAATTTGTTGGAAATGTAGAGTTTGGGAGTATCGTATTGAAGCCTTGGATGATATTCAGTGATAAAGAGCATTTCTGGTCTGTTTTGAGAGATTATTGTATACAATGTGGCTTTGGGATTGTTGTTGATAAGTCTAGTCGTACTAGATTGACTGCTTCTTGTATAGATTTGCATTGTGGGTGGAGAATTCATTCGAGTAGGCTTCCTGATGGTAAGACTTGGGCTATTAAGAGTATACAAAATTCTGAGCACAATTGTAGAGGGTTAGATGAGAGAAATCCTTTAGTGAATGTGAAGTGGGCTGCTGAGAAGTTGATAGATGATATTAGGGCAAATAATGATATTCCAGGAAAGTCTCTCAATGAGTTGCTGTTGAACAGATTTGGAGTTCAAATGGCTATCAGCACATTGTACAAAATGAAGGGTGTTGCACTTAAGGAAATCAATGGAGGTCATGACGAGTCATATGGATACCTACCTAAGTATTGTGAGATGGTCAAGACTACCAATCCAGGGTCATCAGCCTTTTGTGCATGGACATTAGAAGAACATCCACATAGGACCCTAACGTTCTCCAGCATATTTATCGCATTTAAGGGAGCAGTAGATGGTCTTGGATTAGGTTGTAGGAGTCTTATTGGAGTGGATGGAGCTCATTTGAAAGGACACTTTGGAGGGGTGATTTTATCAGCAGTTGCTCTTGATGGAAACAATGAGTTATTTCCATTTGCATGGGCTATCGTGTCCGGCGAAGATGGAGAGACCTGGAAATTCTTTATATGGCACTTGAAGGAAGTTCTTAAAAGCTGTAAGAGGGGTAGTAAGTGGTGCATTATATCTGACAGACAGAAAGTAAGTACTTTATTTAATAGTAATTGCTTATATTCTTGATTTGACACTTAATAATGCTATTGTTTTGGTTATTTTGTAGGGGATAGATATTGCACTAAATGAGTTATGGCCAGAGATAGGGAGGAGATACTGTTGTAAACATTTGGTTAAGAATTGGAAAACTCCCTTCCCTGGACCCCTAATGCACTCTCTATTTTGGCTTGCTTGTAGCGCAACATCTCCGTTCACTTTCAGAAAAGCTATGGAGAGGATACAAAAGACAAACCATTTGGCTTTAGTTTGGTTGTCTAAATTGGGAGATCAGTCAAGGTGGTCAAAGCACAAGTTTGACCCAAATATATGCACTGATGAGAATAAGACCAACTTTGTGGAAAGTTTCAATGCGACGCTTGGTGTGGATAGATGCAGACCAGTGCTGACATTGTTAGAAGGTAAATCATTTTATCATATTCTCCATGTGTTAAATCATATTTTTCAAATCAATATCTATCACTTGTATGTTATATTTTACATGAAAGGCATTAGAAGAATGTGTATGGTGAGGATGTCAACTAGGCGACAGAAATGTAAAAACTGGAATGAAGACGAGCCTTGTCCAAATATTGTTAGAAGAATTCAGAAGATTACTTTTGACTCTAGGACTTGCAAGGCATTTCAAAGCAGGGAAGGTGAATATGAGGTCAAAGAAGGGAAGTCCATGCTACCTGTTTCATTAAATAACAAAACTTGCATTTGTGGTGCTTGGCAAATTAGTGGTCTTCCTTGTAGACATGCATTGAGAGCTATCCTTGCCGCAGGACATAATCCTTTCAAATACTGTAGTACTTGGTATTCTGTTTCTGTGTACAAGCAAGCATATGGAGCATCTATTAACTCCATTCCAGATTATGCGCACTGGCCAGAAATACCTCAACCAACTATACTGCCACCACATATGAAGAGAGGAATAGGAAGGCCATCAAGAAATAGAAGAAGAGAAACCGATGAGCCACAAAAGGGAAAGAGATCAACTACTGTGCAATGTAAGAAGTGCAAGTCCTTTGGTCATAATTTAAGGACTTGCAAAGGTGGCTTGACAGAAAGAGAAAAGAGGGAAGAACAAATGATTGTAATTGAGAAGCACAAAAGACAAATCAGAAGCACGACTGAAGCTCAACCTGAGTCTGTCATACAATTAAGTCAACCCTCTCAACAAGCGACCACTTCTGGGGTCAAAAGAAAGAGGACAACACAAGCTTGATCATCACAACCTGCTCCAGTCATTTGATTTAGTTAGCAGTAACTTTATTTTGGTGTACTTTGTAATTGCTTGACTACTTTATAATTGCTTTTCATATAGGGTATCTTTTTTTAATAATGGACATCAAATAGAATATTGATTTGTTTGACTACTTTGTTCAGGGTTCATCTGATTTGTTCACTACTTCGTAATTGCTTTTCATGTAGGGAATTTTTTTACTAATGGACATCAAACTGGATATTGATTTTCCATCCTACATCAACTGATAATTGGGCTTTCCTTCCTTGATTTTGCATAGCCTATGTAGGATTCGAACCTACATGTATGTGCTATGGCACATTGCTCTACCATTTTGAGCTAATAGACTTTCAATACAATTAGAAGGTGAAACAAAACAAAGGACAAAACCCTCTACTTCTACTTCAAGCTACATAAATTAGGAGTGGAAACAAAACCAAGGATAGAAACCCCTGCTTCTGTTTAAGGCTAGAGAAATACAAGTTGAAACATTCCAATGACAATAGCATAAACACAGGAGAAATTATCATTTTTTACTACTTTACACATACTAAACTATTGGCATCGTCACTTTAAGAGTTCAAGTAGCACATAAAAATGTACAATTGGCTGCCTATCATGTTGAGAAATTAGAGTCGATTATGGTTAAGCAACAATACACATTATATAAGGTGTATGGAATATAGCATTCACTTTGTTCTATTACATTGATTTATTTGTTAGTATAAAAGCGTGTTTGGTGCTATCATCCAGCAGGTTTAGGATAACAAAAATGTGTATTGATCTCATTGAGATGCTTAATGAAATATGCTCTTAACCTTAGTTGTCAGCCAACAGGATCATTGCATCCCAACAAAATTTGTATAACTAGGAGCTATAATCATACTTTTATACATAATTCTTCAAAATTTAAGAGGAATCAAATGATGAATTTGACAGTGCAGTAGCACATTTACAATATTACTAACCACAATTTGGAGACTACCACTACCAACCATCAATTATAAGAGATGCAGTAAGAAGAAATAACTAAGAAACAAAGAAATGTGTATTACCTCATACTCTCGTTTCATTTGATGAATTCTCTAAGCAACTTTCTTGTAATTCCACCGGTAGCTACTAGCCTACTAGCCTTCCAAATCAATGAATTCGTCCCCAATTAAAATCTGCTAACCCTAGATTTGAAAATTGGGGAAGGAAAGTGAAGTAAACAAACAAATCCATGGAAGAATAGAAGTGAAGGAATGTTCACAGATGACTCCGAAATTAGCATTAAGGAAAATACTAGATTGAGATCCTTACATTTTCAACATGAATTTTCTTCTTCTCCCTCTCTTCAAAAGCTCAGTTGATGCAAATGGAGGGTTGGTAGCACGGGGCATTTGAGGTTAGAGTAAAAAAAATTTGGGGTTTAAACGTTATTTAATTTCATTAGGGGTGGAATATTTAGGGGGTAGGTTAGTCAATTTATAATGTTAGGTTTGGGTTAGCTCTTAATATTATAATTTGTGCACTTTGCTTAAATATACAAAATTATGGGGTCATTTTAGAAAATCAAAAAAATAATTTTCCACCATATAGAAAAAGCAATACTATAGGGTCACCATGTAGAATTTCCCTAAATTGAATAAGGAGAGACTCATTTTTGCGTGATAGTATAAAATCACAACAAAAACAAAAATCTCCATGGTAATTAAGCCGCCCAGGACGAAGGGAAATAACAAGGTAATGATGTTTATTAGCTCACTAGAATTATTGGATGACATTATTACTTTATTCAAAATTCAAAGTACAAAACCTCTAACGTCATAGAAGATGTATCAAAACTTTTAGGGGGCGTTTGGTATGTGGGAATGAGAATGTGGGGTTTAGGAGATGGGATTGGTACTGAGAATTGTGGAATAGGAATTCATTAATACTACCTTCGTTCCATATGTATTGCAACATAGGGAGTTTTACGCCTCCCAACGCACTACTTTAGACACTAATATCTCTAATTTTATTAAGTAAAAAATTATAAAAAGTTGATATTAATTAAGCATATATCGAGATGAATCTAACAAGATCTCACATGGCTATATATATCCTTGTGTATAAATCACAAAAGAAGGTCAAAGGGTTGTGTATAAATAGTGCAAAATGTCAAAGGTTGCAATACATGTGGAACGGAGGTAGTATTGTCTAATGCTCATGTTTGTTAGAAGATAGGAATAGGTTGGTAATAAAAGGAAAAAAATTAAGTTACAAAAACACCCTTACTAAACCCTCTTTTTTTCCTATTTCATTAATGGCAATTTTTTCATTTTACCCCTATTCTCAATCCCTCATCCATAATACTTGTCCCCCTTAGATATTATTTGATGGGAATAAAGGGCTTTTAATCTCCATCGAAAAGCCTCTCATAATCTCATTCCCACTTTATAAACATAGGATTTCTTACAAATAGGATTACAAATCCCAATCCCATCTCCAATTCCCATTAAACAAAAACCCCCATTAAGGTATTAGTGAACTTATAGAAAGAATAGTATGGGTCTGAGTTGCACTTACAAGAAGGAGATCGTCCAATTCACAAGACAAAAGAGGGTTCCATATTAAAATCATATGACGGTAAGGAGAGTAGCCCTTAACCTTATTAGGTGAACACCTCTTTCCAATTTTATCAATCCATGTGGACTCTCACATGTGATATTTCATGGAGCTAAACTTAGACAAAGAATGAGCCAATATCCAATTCTTGAGGAACATAATGCTATGATATATTTTCAGTGTCAACCCAGGATGATAGGCCATGTTTGATGCTCAACGGAAAGCGGATAGCAGATAGATGATACATCAACTGGTTTGACTAGCTGGTTGTATTAGAGTTTTGATTGATTGTTGGCATTAGTTGTTTGTATAAGAGTGTTTGGTAAGATCAACTGATAGCTGATAGATGATTTCTAGTAAAATGAGATATAAGGATATGAGCATATTTTATTACTCCAACAATATTATTTTCTTATTACCAACTATTTGCAAAAAAAAAACTTTGATAAATTTAACCCATTATATATAACATATCACTTACAACATCTAAAAATATACATATATTCTATATTTAAAAAAAAAGAAAAATTGTCAAGAATAAGTTAACCTTTTCGCGGTCTTCTTTTATTAAGTTAAACTTTTGATAATCCTGGAATAAGTTAACTTCGATATTACTTAAACTTTTAACAAGTCAAATGACTTATAAATTATTCAACCAGTATTATGTGAGGCTTTTCTTAAATTTTAATTTATTATTTCTTTATTCCTTCTCTTCTTCTACTTTCCATCCCCAACCATTTTTGAGTTCTTAAATCGGTTTTAACTTGTTAAAAGCAAATACTCTTAAAAGGTTAACTTATTCTAGGATTATTCAAAGTTTAACTTATTAAAGGAAGACCGCGAAAAGGTTGACTTATTCCCGATAATTTTTCCTAAAAAAGTTAAAATCAGCTATTACTAATATAAGGAAATTTTGCTAATATAGATAAGACTATTTGATAAAAAAAATATTTAAACACTGAAAGGAGGTTAAAGTAGCTCTAGCTGCTCTTTTCAACCCAACCCATGCAACACTTTTTTTTTATTATATAATTAATATGTAAGTTCTAACTACTTCGTTTTTCTGTGATGGCATCTTATTTTCTTACATAACAACATACTCTTTTTTAAGGAAACAGTTATGTAGGCCCGGGCAATGCTCTAAAATTTTTGTACTGTTAAAAATAGTTGGTATCATGTAATGTGTATAATTATTAAAAAGGAGTCATCTTATTTACAATATGGATTTTAAAAAGTTACTCACTTAACTATTAATTTCCATCCATACATTATCATTGATTTTGATAGAAGAAGCACTAATAGAAATTTTTTTTTTGGTAAGTAAGTGAGATGATATATAACACCAAAACCAAGTTTACAACATATACAAACAAGCCTTTCAGGCCAAAACTACCAACAAAACCTCAGAAACACTAATTACAACCTAACAATCTTCAAGCTTTGAATCCGTTCCTTCTCTGCTAGACTAAGCTTCATTGACTCAGCCGGTTAACTACCTGAAACTGTAGGTCCTTTCAGCACAGTGTTGATATGTCTCACTTTACCATTCCAGAGAGCATTGTTCCTCTCTTGCCATACCAAATATACAGCAGCAGCCAATGAAGCTCTGCATACTCTCTTCATGCATCTCGAACCTGTATATCTCTTCAACAGCCAAAGCCACAACCTCCTGTAATCTTTATTCACTGCATTAAGTCTCAGCCAACTTTTCATATGATCCGAAATCTATGAACTGAAGGGGCATTCAAAAAACAGATGCTGAAGAGTTTTAGGAGCTTGATCACATATAGCACTGGTGTCTTCCTGACAAATAAGCAGTCTAACCAGTCTAGCTCGAGTTTGTAACCTCTCAACCAAGCTGAGCCAGAAGATATATCTGTGTTTTGGAATGATGAAAGCATCCCACACTGAACTGAACAACCTGATCCTAGGACAATTCACATATATGCTCTTATATATTTTAGCAATGGAATAACTTAGTTGAGTCAACCAGGAACCAACTTGAGTCATGCAGCTAATCTGTTGCTTGGATTTACAAATCAGTTTCCAAATCCAACTAGCACTACTAGGAGCTGTGTAGCTCTCCCAATTAGCTTGCTTAATACCACTGCATGTACCCATCTCACCCATAAGTTGTCAGCCTTCTTAGCTATAATCCACACAAGCTTACCAATGGCAGCCAGATTCCACGCTTGTATATGTCTAATTCCTAAACCACCACATTTCTTAGGAAAGCAAGATCTTTCTCAACTTACAAGAGATGGTCTCAAACTCTCATGAGTTCCAGCCCATAAGAAAGATCTGCAAACAGAGATAATCCTATCTATCACATTCTTAGGAAGAATGAATATATGTGCCCAATAAGTATGGATAGAAATCAACACAGCATTGATAAGTTGTAATCTCCCTGCATAGGAGATATGCCTTGTACTCAAAACACACTGATTCTCAATGTCATCTTCTCAACAAGCTGATCACAATCAAGAGCTTTGAGCTTAACCGCACTGATGGGGACTCCAAGATATCTGAAAGGCATACTACCTGTATTGAACCCAGTTACATCAGTGATCCTAATCAAATCACTCTCCTCCAGGCCAATGCTATAAATTGCAGATTTGCCTTTATTAGCATTCAAACCTGTGGTACTTGCAAACAGGTTAAAACCTTGCATCATCATGAATATAGATCTGTAATCTCCTTTACAGAACATCACTAGGTCATCAGCAAAACAAAGATGATTAAGTTTCAAACTAGCACACCTTGAATGAAACTTAAAAGTAGGTTGTTTCCCAACATAGATCAAAACGCTAGTGAGATACTCCATACATAAAACAAATAATAGAGGTGAGATGGGGTCTCCCTGCCTCAAACCTCTTTTAGAACTGAATACACTAGTTGGACATCCATTTAGCATGATAGTAAACCTGGGGCTAGTGACACAAGTCATGATGAGCCTTCTGAATCTGCTAGGAAACCCTAGAGCAACCCACAATTCATCAATGAGCTCCCAACTAACAGAGTCATAAGCCTTATGTATATCAATCTTCATCATACAATTAGGAGGGCCTAGTTTCCTATTATACATTCTGATCAAATCTTGACATAACAAGATATTATGTAGGATGCTTCTTCCATAAACAAAAGCACCTTGAGTACTATAAAATATATCAGGCAAAACCGGCTTCAATTTACTACAAAGTAATTTTGTAATTACTTTATAAATCATAACACATTAAGAAATAGGCCTAAAGTCTTTAACAAAGCTAGGACATTGAATTTTGGGAATCAAGGTAATAGAAGTCATATTAATCTTTTTCAACAACTGACCTGTTCTAAACAAATCTTGAACAGCTTTAGTTATCTCCGTACCAACAATATCCCAAGTGTGCTTGAGGAAAAAATTATTATAGCCATCCATACTTGGAGCCTTCTCATTTGGAATAGAAAAAAGAGCCTGCTTCACCTCATCATCACTGAAACTGCCACCAAGTATCTTAATATGATCTTCAGATTAGGTAAGACCTTGCTCAATAATAATTTGCTGAATAGGATCTCTTTCTGAACTACAACCTAACAAAGACTGATAATATTCAATAAAAGCTGCTTGGACCTGTTGTGAAGTGTTCACCCACACCCCTTCTTGATTCTGAATAGCATTAATTTTTTATGGCTCCTTCTAGCTTTGATGCTCTGATGAAATAACTTGGTATTATCATCTCCCTCAGCTAACCAAGAGATCTTAGCTTTCTGTTTTGAAAAGCTACTATATAGCTTTTGAGCTCTGAGAAGATCTTGATGAGCAATTTTTTCAGTTGTACATAATGAAGAATTACACCCCTCTTGGTGCATTAGATCTTGAACTACCTTTGGGTGTTGCTGAGCTTTAATAACATCTGCCTGAAGATCACTGAAACCCTTTCTATTAAGTTCCTTCAAATCTAGCTTCGGAAGCTTTAATTTCTGAAGCACCCTGAATATGGGACAACCCACAATGCTCTTGCTCCAATTTCCCCTAACAATCTCTCTGAATGCAGGAGCAGAACTCCATATATTAAAAAACCTAAATGGCTTTTTACCAGAGACGATAGGATAAAAACAAAGAAGACCTAGACAATGATCAAAAGTACCTTCTGGCAAATAAGTAATTTCAGTAGTAGGAAAGCTAGATAGCCAACTCTCATTTGCCAGGGATCTATCTATCCTGGAAAAAAAAACTCTGGAATCACCATCCTGTTTATTATTCCATGTAAAGAATCTTCCAGTGCTTTTCATATTCTCAAGCTGACACTGAGAGATACACTCTCTATACATGGTATTGTTTCACTCATTCTGACAGAAGCTCCACCAATTCTCTCATCAACACTAGTAATAGCATTGAAGTCACCAGAAACCAACCAAGGCTCATTCCTATGATCATGAGAAAGCTTGACTATACAATCCCATAACACACTCCTTCCATCTGCATCATTCCTTCCATACACAAAGGTACTGAAAAAAGCAATGCCATTGCTAGGCCTAACAAATAGTGAATGCATTGCTCAGTTTGAAGTAAAATATCAAGTTAAAAGGAGCTAGGCATCCATCCTATAACAATTCTACCTCTATCAATAGTAGAGTTATTACTAGTAAAGCACCAACCAGGGAAAAGGTGCAAGTAGAGGTTCCTCAGCTTAGCACTTTTTACCTTAGTTTCAACCAGGGCAAACAGCTTAACATTGTGAGTGTTAATAAAACAACTCACCCCCTTTTGCTTCTCAATGTTGTTTAACGGTTCAACCCCCTCACATTCCATATAAGGGCATTATCCATTGTGACTAGGGGTGATCAACCCCTCCCACACTTCAACCATCTCCTGTACAACCTGTTTCCCCTCTCTCTGTGCAACCACAACAGGCCTATCATCACTCTTATAGAATAACTCCTCTGCAGTAAGAGCATCAAAAGAGTTTTGCACATTTATTCCAATATTTCCAACCTTCTGTGCGATGGTACGAGCAGCAGCAAAAGTCTTAACTGGACCTGGCTTGGACTTCATCAAATCAGTCTTATTCTGACCATGCTTCCCCTTAACCACCCAAACTTGTTTCTGTGTAGTAGGCTTTTAAGGCATTCACTACTCACATGGCCATAACCCTTACAACCATTGTAAAATAGAGGCTTCCATTCCAGTTCAATTTTCTACTCAACCCTAACACCCTTCTCATTTACAAAGGAAACAGCATTAGGAATAGTTTTGTTAATCTCCATTTCCACTAACACCCTAGCAAATCTCACCTTTTCTTTATTCTCTGTAGCTTGATCCATTTTAATGAATGAGCCAAGCTTACTAGTAATCTTCCTTAATGACTTCTCCCCCCACTACTTCAATTCCAACTCAGGAAATTAAACCCAAGTAGGTATCATCTTAACTTCCTCTCTATGTATGTTCAAAACCTGCTCCCATTTTCTATATATCACATGTTTTCCATCAAAGAAATGAAACCCTCCACTCAACAACTTAGCATGATTCTCCATTGTTGTGAGTCTCACTAAGAATGTCCCCTTACCAACCAGAAAGAACCTTATCCACTCCAAACTTACCCCAGATTCTACGGATAAATCCATTCATCACAGTTTCAGGTGGATTAGCACCAAGAATATAAACCACCACAGAGGATTCCCAAAAAGAAACCTCATCCTGAATATCCTTCCAATCAATCTTAATCTCATCAGTTCTATCATCAACTATATCCCCATTGACAGTCTAGACATTAGTTTTAATGGTAGATTGATCCATAATAGAAGCAAAAGTAATGGGAGTTTCAACAGCAGCAGGTGGGTGTGTGATCTCAGCATTCACAGTATTAGCACACAAATGAATATTATCATTATCACCAACTATTTGATCCATCTTCCTTTTATTAGTTTTCTTAACATATAGCCATTCAGACAACATTCTCTTCGAAGATTCTTGTTGTTTAAGATCATTTTTAGCCGATTTAGGAGAAAGTATTTCACCCATTTCAAGCAATTTTTCATCAATTCGAAGAGGATGTATACCTGTTAATTCTGCAATTGATCTTGTTTTTTTGGCACCATTTTGTGAATTAGGGCCATTATGTCTCTTCTTCCCCAGCTTGATTGGAGATTTCTGAGAGCCTTTATACTTGCCCATGGCCACCGGCGCCGATCGCAGCAACCGGAAGTTCTCAGGTTCTCAAGGTCTTGATATAATTCACTAATAGTATGTTGGAGTAGTGGTTAGAACTCTTTATTTCATACTCAAGGTCACGGGTTTGAATCTTCATGTTGACAAATTTTTTTAATATATGAGAAAGAAGTGGATAGAGTGTCATTCAAAGGGATGATAACACATAGCAGATTGCATCGCTTGCCTACGCTTATTTTATATATTTATATATATATTCTTTTCAAAAAACAAAAATTTCCAATCAAAATAAAAAATTGAAGCTAACAAAACACTCTTACT
Source organism: Patellifolia procumbens (assembly GCA_947645195.1). NCBI lineage: Eukaryota > Viridiplantae > Streptophyta > Magnoliopsida > Caryophyllales > Amaranthaceae > Patellifolia > Patellifolia procumbens. Next base: position 334,864 of record CANSGD010000759.1, on the reverse strand, counting down.
AATAACTCAAATGTAGGGGAAATACACATTTGTTGTTAATCAATTTACGAATATTAGCAATTTGTCTACAGCCCTCTAAGTTACAACCTTCCTCTCCTATGAACGTTAACAACCTTCACAAAACTCATTTTACCATTATTTTATGGGAATTTCCGAATGGTGGCCCTTATGTCTCAGGAATTCCCAGTGGTAGAAATTCCAAAATAATTTTCCCGTTGGTAGCCTTGTTTTACAAATTATTCCCAAACATAACCTTAATGAAGAATATTCCATTAATAATAAAGCATATTCCATTAGTTAATCGTTAAGGCGGTCACTCGCACGTAAAACGAGACAATTTGGATCGTTTTTTGCCCTTGTGGGTTGGTTTAAGGGGGTTAGTTTTAGACCTTAATGGTTTATTTTGAAGTCAAAATTGACAAAAAAAAAGGACCCAAAATACCTCAATTTATGTGCAAGTCACCGCCTTAACCGTTAACTAACGAAACATACTTTATTATTAACAGAATATTCTTCATTAATGTTATGTTTGGGAATAATTTGTAAAGTAGGGCTATCAACGGGAAAGGTTTTTTGGAATTTCTATCAATGGGAATTCCTAATACCTAAGGGCCACCATTGGGAATTTCCCTTCTTTTATTATTGTTATTTCCATGGTGTACTGTTTGAGGGTGGTATTAGTAATAAGGTAAAATAGAGATATAATTGTCTTCTTGGCTTAATACAATAAATCCTCTAATTGAAAAAGCTCCTCAAAGCAACTATTTCTAAATTAGAGGATTGAACAAAATCTGCTAATACAAACCGCTTTCCACCAAACACTAATATTAGAGATTTGGATAGTCAAACCTCTAGCTTTATTTTGTTTAATCTTATAACTTTTGGCCAAAACTCTCTTTTATTATCATTTTAAAGTAGGAGAAAGGTCTGCTGCCAAACAAATAAAAGCAGCCCAGGTATAAAAGGACATAAAATAGACAATAAAAAGGTTGATTATATTGTGGGACAATCTGGATGAACAAAGTACATCACCACACGTCGTCGGAGATGGCTGCTAATGCTATTATCATAATGGTTTTTGCAACAGGAATGACCAAATCGCAAGCTTCTTTCCTCAAAATGCCAAACACCCCTTAGTAACCCATATAAAGCAACAGGATAAAAATGAGAATAAAATCCAAGAAATTTAAAATAAGAGCGTCCATTTTCAGATATTTTACAACCGAAATTCAATATAAGAGTGTTTGCTTTCTCATATTGCAGTTTTTCCATTATCATTAGAGTATATTTTTTAGTGGAAAGACAAGTGTATTAATCAAGAGACAAAATGGTTATATATGGTTCCACTTTTGATGGGTAGTGGTTTAACCAACATTATTCAACACCAAAAGGCACAAGTCTAGCCAAATTATGTGCTACGGTATTCCCCTCTCTCCTAACATGAGAAAATAACACAAAATCAAAACTAGCACTATAAAACATTACATCCTCCAAAATACTATCCAGGTCGGAAAAGAAAAACTCCGCTTTCGTGAGCCGATTAACAAGCACTTGACAATCAAAGATAAGAAAAGATAAATTAAATTAATATAATCAAGTAAGTTCTCAAATTCAATAATTAAAGAATTAAGTTTTATTTCCGATCTTAGATATCAAATTTTTAGCAAAAAATGTTTAGAACTTCAAACTAAAATATCTGAAAATCTACAAAGTAAAAATAATTTTAAAAAGTATCAATGGTTATATTTTCTTGAGATCTATAAACAGACACCTACTTTGTTGTAGTTTCAATATAATATTGAATTTTTTATTTTCAGATACATGAGCAATTGATTGCTCATGAATCGGGTACTTTTAATCAAATTGATCATGAAGCATGATAAAATATTTAAGGATGAATAAGAAAATGGTAGAGAGGGGGGATGATGTTTTTTTTTACTCATGAGTGATGATGCTCTAAGGGTCTGTTCTCTTAGCTTATTTTCAGTTCAGTTCAGTTCTAATAAGTTCAGTTCAGTTCTAATAAGTTCAGTTTAGTTCAGTTCAGCTCCAATAAGTCAGTTCAGTTCAGTTAAGTTCTGCTCTAATAATTCAGTTCAGTTCCAATAAGTTCAATTCAGTTCAATTAAAATTAGACGAAGAGAGCATGCCCTAAATGACATTTGCCATTAATCTTTGGTAAGATTTTTGTCTTTTTCGCGTTTTATTTTAAATCACTATTGCTAATATACTCTTTAATATTTATTACACTTTTAAAATGCATTTATATTGTTTCACTATTTAAACTCTTTTGAAATTACAATGTGTTGACCCTTGAGTTTTTAAGATGACTTAACCAACAAAAGACATATTGTGTTTCACTTATGTAATTGCTAGGTAATTCATTCTCGAGCAAAGAGAATACTTGATCAAAAATAAATTGGAGAATTAATCAAAGATCTTCGAAAGATGAAATATCAAGCTTGGAGTGAAGATTAGAATCCATTATGAGGTATTTAATATCTTCTTGTTAAGGTTGAGTGAATACTTGATTTAGTTTGTGTTGAATTCTCAAAACAGAACTTGGTTCTGTTCCCATGACGGGAACAGACACTGGCACTCCTAGGAATAAGGTTAGGGAACAGACCTAGAAAAGACTTAGGAATAGCTAACATATCCCATGTTGTGCGCCTAACATTGTTGTGCGCCCAAGTAAGGTTGTTAGAGAGTCTTTATTTAGTTTTGACTTAGTCCATGAGTTTAGGAGTTAGTTGTTAGTTTGTTAGGAATTTATTTTAAAATGATTTTCTGATTTAATTAGGATAAGGCCAAAATCTTTTTAAATATTATCTTTTATATTTTTAAACTAATTTTCGTTTTTGAAAGGTTTTTCTTTTAAAACTTAATTATGATTTTCGGTTATGATTAAATTATTTATAAAAGATATTTTCCTAAAAACTATTTAAAGAAAATAATTTAATTACTCCCCAAGCAAACTAATACCACGTTTAAAGCTTACTGCTACACGTTTACTGTGTGTGTATTAATGGGCTTAATTATTTTATTAAAGTCTTAATTTATCTTAATTAGTTTAATTAGGCTTCAAGTTTTATAAACCATGTTATAAGTTACTGCTTCTCTTATTAAGCTAAGTAGTGGGTTAGTGGTTATTTAATTCTCAAGTAAAGTTAAATAAAAATTAAATAAATTGAGATAATGGACATCATGGATTAGTGGACTTAAGTTATGGTCTTACCTTAGCATAATATAAATAGGCGCCTAATACATTGAAATTAGTGGGTCTGACTTAGCCAAATATTCTTAGTGTCTTAAAGAATCAGTGCCGTTCCCAAGAGAATTCATACTTACTTTATTCGAGTTTATACTTTTCCATTGTTTTACATATTGTATTTTGGGTAAGGGTTTGAGTGAACTCTTGTAAGTGTGAGAAGCTTTGAGTGAAGCGTGAGAAAGAGAAAGAGAGGAACTTCGAGAGAAGTTCGAGAGGAACAACAGTTGGGAGAACTGTTGTTGGGAACTTGAGTTTAGGAAATCAAGTTGTGGCCCGAGAGAAAAGTAATAGGTTTTTAAACAGAGTCGTTTGGCCTATTATAGTGGAAAGTTTAGAGTCAAAATCTCTTGTGGTCGAGGTCGTTTCTTCCTATTGGGCCTAGGAAGTTTTTCCTCGCTAGAATATCTTGCGTTCCCTCTTCGTGTTACCTAGCTAGCTTTTAATTCCGTAAAAAGTATAGCATATTCTCTCACTATAGTTCACCCTCCCCCTCTTGTAGTGCTCATATTATATAACACAATTACACCCTCTAAAAAATAAAATAATTAAAACTTAACGATTATTTTTAAAAGTGTGAAAAATATGTATACACTTCACTAGAGAAATCTAATTTCTCCCAAATCCACATATTACTCTTTTTTACGAGGCACGCATCGCGTGCATATAAGGCTTATATATATATAGGAAGAGGATCCGGCCGGTGAAAATTGTTTTCACCGTGAAACCAAGTAAAGGGGGTACATAGGACTGATAAAGGGGTATGCGTGCAATCATTAATGACATTTTTGTAAATACGGACAATTTTGATGTTAGAAGACGGCGTACCCCTTTATTCGTAATATGTACCCTTTTAAATCTTATATGTACCCCTTTTCTTCCAATCAACACTGTCAGTTTTCAGTTTTCAACAAACCAAAGGTTTTTAGCAGAACCTAAACCATTCGGCTTTTGTCAATGATGTGATTTTGTGTTCTAAAGGCTCTTTTCCTGTTGTATATGTGATGATCCAGAGTTTCAAGCTCTTCTCAGAGACCTCAGGTTTGCAGATAAATGAGGAAAAATCTGACTTTTATACAACTGGTGTTGACTCTGCTACTGTACAGAGAATCAAGGATGCTACTGGTTTTAAGTGTAGTAGCTTACCTTTTAGATATTTAGGGGTGCCAATTTGTGCAAAAAAGATTTCAGTTTATACCTGTGAAACAATTGTGGAGAGAATGTGTTGTAGAATCAAAACTGGAGTAGTAGAAACCTCTCTTAAGCTGCTAGGATTATTCTCATTAGTTCAGTTTTGCTTAGTCTTCATGTTTATTGGGCATAGGTTTTTATTATCCCCAAATATGTTCTGAATGAGGTAGAAAAAGTTTGCAGAGCTTTCTTGTGGAGTGGATGTTATTACAGCTCTAAGGCTGGAAATGTGGATTGGTCTACAGTGTGCTCTCCCAAGAAGGCTGGTGGATTGGGTATTAGATAGATAAAGTTCTGGAATATAGCTGCTATTGCAAAGTATGTTTGGGCTTTGGAATCAAAGCAAGATAGTCTTTGGCTCAAATGGGTTCATGCTGTTTATATTAAGGAAAGTGTTTGGTGGGATTATCATCCACCTATAGATAGTAGTTGGTATTGGAAGCAAATCTGTAATGTGAAGGATAATATAAAAGTTTAGTGAGCCAGGCATAATTTCAAAGTTGGCAGACCTTTAGTGTGAAAAAGCTTTATGAGCTGCTAGTGGGAAATGAGGTGAAGATCCATTGGGATAAGTTTGTCTGGAATAGGATGTTTGTTCCTAAATATAGGTTTATTTGTTGATTGGCAATGCATAGTAGATTGAAAACTTCAGGCAGACTGCTTCAATATGGGGTGGTGAATAGCTGTGAGTGCTTGTCATGTGTCAGTGGGTCTGAATTTAATGCTCATCTCTTCTTTCACTGTCCTTATGCTCAGGTTTGTTTAAAGGAAGTGTTGAAATGGGTTAATGTGAATAGTGTTCATTGTAGGTATCACAGATTACTCATCTCTATTAATAGATCAAGGAAAAGTAAGCTACAGAAATCTTTCATTGTTGCCTGTCTCAATGCTCTTGTTTACTCTATTTGGTGGGATAGAAATGAAGCTTGGTCTCAAGGTGTGAATTGGCTCCCTAGGGTGGTGGTCAAGAGGCTACAGAGTTTGATGTGTTTTAGGTTGAAAGGGATTCAGCCTAAGATTGTAAAAACTAGTGATAGTGTTTGGTTTGATCATTTGATCTCTGTGATGTATAGTTAAATGCTTTTGGAACCTTTTCGCATAGGGGAGTCCAACCTAGTTGGTTTACCCTAGCTTTTAGGTTTATTTAGGTTCTAAATGGTTTTGGTTGTTATTTTATGATATCTCTCTTACTTAGCAAAAAATAGGCAAGGGATCCGGTGAAAACAAATCCCTATGCTGAAAACTGAAAATAAGCAATGTGAGCCTTTAGACCCACCGGTTACAAGATGGACGATCAAGATTAACGCGCCAGTCCTTTCCTTATTCAAATTGTCAGAAGTTTCTCTCTCCTACTTTCATTCTCTATGTTCTCTCTTTGTTCTTTGGCGCTTAGTTTATTCTATTCATTCTCGTCGAATTTCTCTCGGCCAACAATCAAACTACAATTCGAATTTTACTGTGCAATTGATAGATTGTTTATCTAAGTTAGGTTTTGATTTATTTTACTTCATTTTCATTCAATGGAACTTCAATGTTTGAGTTTTCGTTCAATTTTTTCGCTTTTTTGTTGTTTTAGGGCGGCGATTTTGCTTCAAGAATTTCGCATTCTTTCGAGCATTTTCCAGTCATTGAAGGTTAGAATCTTCATTTTTGATGTCATATGTGCTTGTCTTCATCTTCGTCTTTGAGTTTTTCGTTCAATTTTTTCAGTTTTTTGTTGTTTTAGGGCAACGATTTTGCTTCAAGAATTTCGCATTCTTTCAAGCATTTTTCAGCCGTTCAAGGTTTGAATCTTCATCTTCGAAGTCAGATATGCTTGTCTTCATTTTTTAAGCAATTTTTAAGAATCATAAACCCTAAAATTAAGCTTGTCTTCATTTTTTAAGCAATTTTTAAGAATCATAAACCCTAAAATTAAGCTTGTCTTCATTCTTTCGTAATATATGTTTTTTTTGCTTTTGTATTTTGTTGTTGGAAGTGCCTGCATTATTGTAGCAGATATTCTATTGTTGGTTTACCAACTTGTTTGTCTTGAATCTGTTGAGTTTCAGATAATCTTGTTTTTGTGGTGAAATTTCAACGTTTCTATTTCTTTAATTTCTTGAATCTGCTTGAGCCATGTGCAAAGAGTTAGGTTCAAACAATATATGTTTAATGTACTACTCTACATAGTTTTTAGCGGGTAACCCCAATTTAGCTTTAATAGTGCATCCTATAGGGACGATTGTACTTGTTCAATTTATCTCTCTCAACTTGGATACCATGAGGAGGGCCTTGGAATGTTTTTATGTAAGCAACAGGGATTCGTATCCGGTTCAATGCTTAACAGGGAAAATTTCTTCCGATTAATTTGTTTTGGATAAGAAACTATCTATTTATAAAAAAGAAAGATTGTCCACACCGTGTTGAAATTGTGATCCATATTATTCTATTTTTTTATGTCTTGAAAGAATCTATATATTTGTTATTTTTGCAAATTGCGGTCTATCCTGGGATCAAAGTCGGAATCTTCTAGTTAGAAGGGTTCCGTTTCAAGAAAACATAATGTTACACCCCGACAATTCTCTATTTATAAAACATATTATTTTCCCAACTAAACAGAGAATTATCAAGGTATTATCGCCCGTGTGAAAACGTATCGGCTTACTCGGAGTATTGCAGCGGAAAAACATTAAATATACTTTATTAAATACTTAAGACATAATAATTGTCAAATCATAATCCAAACCTCGAAAGATAATTCAAAACCAATTTAAATCATTTAAAATAAATAATCTATAAATCAACTTAATTAAAGGAACGTAAAGGTAAAAAGCAATAAAGTAATAAAATGATCTCTCAACAACGCTTCCCAAGTCCCAATATGAGTAATTGAGACGAAGCATCATGCCTTCCAAACCTGTAGGCAAATACTCAATTGAAAAATTTTCGCTAATAAAGGGTCATCATAGGATCAATAGGCACAGCCATGATCGACACACAGAAAAGCAGGTAATCAGCAAAGTTGAGTACATACATAAATAAAACACGAAACCTAATCATGATACTACTAAGCAATAGAACATGATCAACAAATATACTTCAAGTCTTCAACTCGTAAAATAAGACTGGACTCTACAGATAAATTAAACATGATAATCATTTAGGAATTTGAATAGGCAATGGATCGAGTTGTCCAACCAAAATCAGTCTTCTAAATAAAATACCGAGTTACGGGCGCGATTCCGTAACTCCTTGACCAACGATATCAAGGAACTTTTATAAATAAAAATAGGGTACGGTGATCAATCCGACCCCAAGAAAAGCCATGGGCTACCACCATGTACGCCAACTCATACTAGTCCATAACTTCAGACGTGCACAAGTCTAAATCTATTGCTATTCACTTCCACTTTAAGTATTAGTAAGTTATACGATGTTGGACTCTAAATAAAGCAACCAACACATAACATGGATACAACAAATATTCCTCTTTTATGTTAGGATTAAATAAGTGATCAAACAATTTCAATTGACCAAGAATTAATCCTCCAAATTTATTTGTTGACTTAAATCAACAATCGAATGTCTAATGACAATAAATATATATACCCTACAAAGCCCTCGACCTTTGTAAAGTAGTAAAATAACCATAACCAATAATAATCCAACTAGCTCACAAAGTCCTCGGCCTTTGAGAAGTAATAAAATATCCACTAAGGGAAACAATACCAAAATCCATAATCCAATAATAAAATAATATTAATTCATATCACACGATGGATCAAAATATAAATATTTCCAAACAACATGCTTGAATCAATCATGTAAGAAAACATAAAGGCAATTAACATGCTCAACAACACGTAATTCTAATTCAATAGCCACGTATGAACCATAAAAGGGTTACCTATACATGATGCTATAACTAATCCTAATCCTTAGGACATGATACCTTGTGTAGACAAAGTGGAAGGCCACTTTAGAATTCTAGAAGTCGCCTAAAGTAAATTCTCCACCCACCAAAACAATAATACAACAATGAATTAATATACTAATTAATTCACAGCAATATAATTCATTTTAAACTCTTCAAAACCCGTTTTAAATACACTTTAAAAACAATAAAGTTCCATCATTTAACAACCTTTACATAATACTTATAAATCTAGGCTTTAAAACCTCAAAAACTATTACTTTCATACTCAAAACTCACTTTAATTAATACTCCCTCCGTTTTTTGAATATGCACTTATTTTCATTTTGGGGTATTTTTTTTGATTGGCACCTTTCTACTTTTTTCATAAATGGAAGGTTGGTCCACCTAATTATTACACCTCTCTCCTACTTTTTCTTTCCTTCTCTCTACCTTTTTCACTTTTTCCTTACTTTTACTAACCTTTTCTCCTACTTTTGCACTTTTTCCTTGGTCCGCGCATAAAAGCAAACATGCATATTAAAAAAACGGCGGTAATAAATAATAAATCTGAGCTTATACTTTATATTCACGATAAATAAAAATCAGATTTTTAATAATTCGAATAATAAAAGTTTTGAACTTTATTTTTAAAACATATAAAACTCATAAAAACTATAACTTTAACATTAAAACCATAATTAAACATTAAATAGAGGATAAGGGTTAAGAAATAACCAAAGAAACCACGAAAAACCAGAAAACACGAAGAGCGAAACAAGCGATGGCGCGTGGGACAGCAGCAGCGGTGGCGCGTGTGGCTCACGCGCTGCTCATTACTACGGTTGGGCCTGACAGGCGAACAAAGGAGAGTGAGTGAGGGTGAGTGTGTGGCCGTGCCTGCAGCGAACGCAAGGAGGAAAGAGGGGCGAGTGGTGTGGGTGTTAGCTCGCCAGAAAACACGAATGGAGGGTGAGAGGGGTGGCCGGACGGTAGCACGCAAAACAAGGAGAGGAGAGGAAGTGTGGGGCGTCGGTTTGTGAGAGAGAGAGGAGAAAATAAAAGTGTACAACTTTGGGGTTTGGTGAGTATTTAGAGGTTTTACCTATAACCTATAGCAATTAGGTTAGGCTTAGGTTTGGGCTCAAGTTGATCATCGAACTTAAACAAATAGTTTGGGCTCCTCAACCCAACATTAAAAATCATTTTAAACACGACCCAAAACCTTTAATAAAATATTCAATACTTACAATCCAACCCAATAAATATTAATGACTATTTAAAACGTTTAAACAACCATTTGACTTTCAAAATAGTCAATACTTAAGTAATTAAATGGAAAAAATATTGAAATGATTATATATATATATATACTTTAAATATATTTATAAAATTCATAAAATGACGGGGTATTACACATAAACTACATGAAAGTCCATTGACAAATTCACTTAAAATAAAAACAAACTTAAGTAAGATATTGAATATGAACCGTTTGAATTGATGAATAAAAAAGCATTTGCAAACCGAAATGGAAATGGTTCAAAAAAGAAAATATTGTATTGAATTAATCTCGACGATTGAATAAAAATGGGCTATTATGATTTCAAACATGCCGCTATGGTGAAATTGGTGGACACGCTGCTCTTAGAAAGCAGTGCGAGAGCATCTCGGTTCGAGTCCAAGTGGCGGCATGGCATCTTAAAAATTCACAAGAAATTTCTATAGCAATATTCCTATAACCTATAATATATAATGAAAATGAGGGATTTATTTTTTTTATAATATAAAATATATGATATTTTCGAGTTTAGAGCATATTTTAACTCATATTTCCTTTTCAACGAAATCTATTGTAATTACACTCCATTTGATAACTTTATTAGTCAATGAACTCGTGGGACTATCTAATTCATTAGAAAAAGGCATGATAGTTACTTTTTCTGTATAACATGATTAAATGTTACTCGTTGGGTTTATTGGAAGCATTTTCCATTAAGTGATCTATATGAATTATTAATCTTCCTTTCTTAGAGTTTCTACCTTATTCATATGATTCTATATTTTTTCAAAAAAAGAGAAAAAATTCTTTAAGTGCAATACCTGCACCAAGTGCTATTTTTACCCAACAATTTGCTACATCGGGTCTTTTAACTGAAATGCATCACTCCGTCATATTAGTACCCGCTCCCCAATCTCAATGGTTAATGATGCATGTAAGTATGATGGTATTGGGTTATGCAACTCTTTTATACGGATCATTATTGTTAGTAACACTTCTAATCATTACATTTCAAAAAACTATACATAGGCAATGAGATTCGAATTTTTCACTGCAAATTTCGAAGCTATATTCTTTCACTCATCAAACTATCTGGTTTATTTTATCAACCAGATCAGTTAATAAAAAAATAAGATGATATTCAATAGATTTCATTTTTATTCTTAGAAACCTAAAAAGAAATGGGAGGGGGTGAAGACGTATGTCTCAACGAATCACACGTAGAGATATTGATAAGACCCATAGCGTTAATGGTATGTTAAAACTAATTGATTGGGCAGCAGCCTGTAGACCACCTAAAAATGAATACTTCCTCCGTTTTTTTTCCTTGCATCATTTCCCACTTTTGGAAGTTGTAAATTACTTGCATCATTTCCTTTTATGGCAATACTTTCTCTCTACCTCTCTCCATCACATGGGTCCCCTTTTTCCCCTCTCTCTATCTCTCTCCTTTCCTTAATTCATGTGCCCAAGCTCAATGATGCAAGAATAAAAAAAATGGAGGAAGTATTTATTATTTGATTCATATCCTGACATAAGAAGTCCAATAGGAGCAACACTTGAAATGGCAATCGATAAAAAAAACACCAATACTGAGATCCGCTAGAGCAAGACGGGAAGCAAAAGGAATTAATGAATAACTTATTATAATTTATACAACTGCTATAGAAGGTCCAATGCTAAATAAATGTTTATCCCCTCTAGATGGAAGAAGATTATTTTAAAAAAGTAATTTTGTTCCGTTTGCTAGAGCTTGAAGAATTCCCAAAGGTCCAGCATATTCAGGTCCAATACGTTGTTATATAGTTGCGGATATTTGTCTTTTTAACCATACAATTACTAATACACCTATTGTGATTCCCAATACGAGAATCAATAGGCAAAAGCATCCTAACGGTCCCATAAACCTCTTTTGAGGATTCCAATCTAGAAAAGGATTAATTGATAGCTTTTATATTTATTGTATTAATTATCATTTCGACGATCAACTTCTCCCATAATGATATCTATGCTACCTAGTATCGTCATATATATCAACCAATTTCATTTTTTTAACTAATTGAGAGAATTTGCATACTGATAAAACCCCAGGGCCGTATTTTCCATCTCCGAGGAAAAATGCTCTTATCTCTTATCAAAAATGTTCCTAATTCTCCCTTCGCGGATTCAACTCTTACATAAAGTTCTTGTTTGAACAATTCAAAAGAAGATCGCTTTTTACTAATCAACCAATATTCAAAGTCATTCCATTCAGGATATTTTCTTCTATTAAAACGTCGAATTTTTTTAATTCTCACAGGGACCCCCAGAAATTCCTTCTAGATCTTGTTGAATACATTTTACAAATTCGGCCATTCCACCAATTCGTATTAAATAACGAGCTAATGAATACACTCATAATGATCAACTTTATGAAGATCCCATTGTATTCCCGAAGTTCGTAGCATTGGTCTTGATGAACCCCAATTTATTTCTTCTACTCCACCAATAAGGCCTACGTTTTCAACTCATTCTAAAAAATGGGATTTCGGGTAATATGTTTTTGGTATTCAGCAAGTCCTATTAAAAAATAATCGTAAGAATCTAAACGTTTATCAATCCATCCATAAGGTAGATCGTCAGCTACTCCTCCAATATGAAAATAATTATGCATCATCCTCATACCAGCGGCAGCTTCGAATAAATCATATATCAATTCTCTTTCTCTGAAAATATAGAAGAAAGGGGTCTGCGCGCCAATATCTGTCATAAAAGGGTCGAGCCATAACAAATGAGAAGTTATACGACTTAACTCCAACATAATTAGTCGGATATAGTTAACTCTTTTAGGTACTTGAATATTTCCCAACTGTTCTGGTCCATTTACAGTGATTGCTTCTGTGAACATAGTAGCTAAATAATCTCAACGTGTCACATAAGGCAGATATTGTATATTTGTTCGATTTTCTGTAATACCTCTGTGCAAATAACCCATTAATCCACTATTGGTTCATAGTCAATAACATCTTCACTATCTAAAGTAATGATGAGTCGGAGAACCTCATGCATTGATAGATGGTGAGTGCCCATATTGACTATCATGAGGTCTTTTCTAGTAGTTGGTACAGTCATAGGTTTTCCCCTGTTTCATTCTTTACATGAATTCATTTTTCCATGAATTGCTGAAAATAAAAAAAAGTTCATCAAAATTCAAGATCTAATAAATCAAATAATTCAAAACGACTCTTCAAATTAATGTGTATTTAGTTCTCGAATGTTCAATTAACTGATTAATTCTTTATAACGTATTCCATTTTTCTTTTATAAATATGCCAGTAGTCATTGACGTTTTCTTAAACCTCTCTGAGATGAATAGTCTTTTTTTTTGCAATTCCAAATGTGATGTAAGTCTTGATATCTTATTGGTGAAACAGAAACTTGAAATTCAATAGATCCCATGTTTTCTTCTTTTTTTCATCCGAAATAACGGATATGAATGAATTTTTTTCATCAATTCTTAACCTTCCTTACCTTTTTTATTTTTACAAAATATGGAATTTTACCGATCAATAATAATAATGCCACCTATTTTAATCTATGCACAATACGTTATTGATTCATTTTATCAAAAAAAAATTTACTAAAGAAATTATGTATGTTGATTCATTCCTGGATATAATCGATACATGATCGAATTAATATCATGTATCGAAATTGAATGTACGACAAGGCATGGAGGCCTTTATTTATCTACCAAATAATAGGGAATCCATAACGAATTTTTAATTGTGGATTCATATGGATTCTTAATATACTAAAACGACTCTCGTTATTAGTATCAAACCAATACCGATTCATACAAGCTAAATCTTTGACACGGTCATTGCGCGTGCCAAAACCTAACTCAACCTAATATAGGGTAAGAAAGGGTCAAATCCACAAGGACGCAAGGTTTAATCAAAGTTTGGATGCGATTAAGCGAGCTAAGTCTTCGGGGGTTTTTGATATTAAAGATTAACCTAAAAAATTAGGAACTAAATAACTAACAAATAGACTAAGTGATTTGAATTAAACTATATAAAGAAGACATTAGGGATAGGGGATTCACAAGTTAACATTAATTAACCAAATTTCCAAGTCAAGGGGATTCAAAGGGGTCGATTAGGGGACTAAGTCATCCAAATGTTTCCTAATTACTCTCTCGAGCTAATTAGGAGGACTCAATCAACCAATTTTACCTATTCTCGTGGTAAAATCAATCAACCATTTCCACAACTCATAGTGATTCGATTAATATACTAAGAAGGCAATCACCTATTGTCATGGTGAAGTCAACCTAAAATCTAGCCAAAGGTCTATACAAGGTTTCATTTCTCAATCCTTCACCTTGGATTCCCATAACAAGTTCAAATGGTGATCAATCAAATAAACATGGCAATGAAATTAGCTAGACAACTCAATCTCACCTAAATCTAACCCCCTAAGCTTGAGTTTCAAGGTCAACTCATGATCAATTAGGTCATCCCCTTTCCCTAACTAATAATCTACTCACTAGCCATGAAAAACATGAAATAAAAAGTTTGAAGCAACAATGGTGATCCAACAATGGGGGAAATCATATTAAATAAGCTAATCATCAACTAATCACACTAATCGATACTTAATCAAAATGAAACAAGTATTAAAGCAAATAAAGAGAAGAAAAAGAAGTAATACTCAAAATAAGATGAAGATTCAACTAAAAACTTCCATTGATAGAGCTTCAAAACTTCAATATTCAAATGAGATCTACTTTCTCTCTCTAAACCTCCAGCTTCTCTCTCTAAACTCTCTCTAATTAAGCTAATAATATTCTAGAAATAAAACTTAGTGTCTTGATTATTACAAAAGTGTGTTTCTATACCCCGTAAATATAAGGGCAAAGATGTAAAAGACGAGCCAAAAAAAGTTGTTCTGAGTAAAGGAGCGCCCGCTCCTTAGACTGTGGAGGACCGCTCCAAGTCTCTGCCCTCTTTTCTTCAGTTCTTCAACGATAGAGCGCCAGCTCCGCTTCTTTAGGAGCGCCTGTAACACCTTGTAATTTCACTAGAAATTTCGCGCGTTAATTATTTATTTATTACGTTATATTTATTTATTTCCTTGATTTATTTATATATACTTTATTTATATATATAATTATATTAGGTGTTATTGTGTATAATTATATATGTTTATATTTGAAAACTAAATTTTATATATAACTTATTATTATTTTCTTAAGTATTGAATGTTTGTATCTAATTGTTGTGTTTAACTGATTGTGATTATTGTGGTGTGATTATTTGAGTTTTATATTTTTATAGAGGAAGTATATTTTAGTAGTGTTAGTACTTAGTATTTATTTTAGTTTGAGCCTTGTTATTTTATTTTTGGGCTAAACTAATTGAAGGCTTCATTTACCGCTTAAGTGGGCCGACCCACTTGTTGTGTGGGAATAGGGTGGCCGGCCAAGGGAGTCTTGGAGGGGGGATTTTGTTTTGAATTTTGTAGCTTGCATCTTTTATTTTTGGGAAGTAATCTCTTCCACCAATGAGAGCCTTTTTCACCTTATTCTTCCTCTTTATTTTGGCTATTATTTATTCTTACTCCTATTCTCTTTATTGCTGTCCTAAACCTAAATTTACAGCAATTAAACACCCCTCCCAATCCCCCATTCACACGCCTATTGCTAAAAAAAAGGAAAAAGATTTTCCCACTTGTTCTTCACAATTTCCTACTTCCTAGTGACTTAAAAATTCTTATTCAAGGGTTAATTTAAGACTCAAGTTAGGATTTATTTTTTTTCTTGGTATTTCTCTCAAGGGGGCGTTTTTCTAAGCTATTTTATTACTCTTATTTTCGGTTTTTATTACTCTTCGAGTAGATCGAGGTAATTAACATCCCTTCTAGTACTTTAGTATTTAATTAATTGTTTCAGTATGTTAGAATCATGTTAGGATGTGTTTTAGTTATTAGATCTATGATGTTAGCGTTATTATTATTAGGATTCATGTTAGGTTTTGTTTTATTATTTTAATACATGTTTTAGAGTACTTAAAACCGTTATTTATGAAGTTAGAATTGTTAGTATTGAGTAGAATCATGTTAGGGTTGTTACTCTTTATTTATTTCATTACTTAGTATGCTTATTTCATGTTTTTATTATTTTTATTAATGCTGTAATTTTTTTAAACTATTGAATTATTGATTTTAATGTTTTTGTTGAGGTGTGAATGACGATAGATTTATTATGTTAATTTGGAATATGATTTAGCATGATTTTAGATTTTCTATTGGCCTTTTATTATTTTTAATATTGCTGGAATTTATTTTCATGAAGTGAATGAATTTATTTGAGTGGTTTTTGACTTCTAAGCATGCCCTAATTTTTATAGTATGATGTATATGCTTTTGGGATCGTTCTTTAATGTTTTTAAATGGCTTGTCTTGATTATTAAACTGCTGGAATTTTAGTTGAGTTAAATAGATTTATTATTTATGTTTTTAGCATGTTCATTAGTGGAGTTACATGATTTAAATGACTTGTGAATATTTTTGTTCTTTAATCCTTTGGAGTATTAATTTCAAGCATGCCTAATGTGATGATATTATAGTTATATTTAATTTTCCATGAATATTTGAGAGCATGTTTGATGTGAATTTAATTGAGTACGTAAATACCAAAAACGGACGAAGAAGAGGACAGTAGCCGCTCGCAACCCGCGAGCAGCGTCGCGCCTCGCGAAGCCCGATCCCGGCCCGCGAGCTAGGTCGCGACCCAGTGCTGCTCCTCCCTTTTTCCTTTTTGGCTTACTACTTTGTCTTGTTGGGTTTTTGGCAGCACTGTTGAAGTATTTTATTTATTTTAATACTGCAGTTTTGTTGTATTTAATGTTGGAAGTGTGGTTGATTGATTTAATTCTTGAAATATGGTGATGATGCATGTTATTGTGAAACCATCTTTAGTACTTTGATAAATTTGAGTTATCGACGTCGTAATGCTCGAGGGAGAATAATACTGCCCTTAACATTATTTCGCCAAGAGTTATGTACGGAGAAGATTTATAATTACATTTATAATCAACTTTGATGGATTTTTATTTAAATTGGGATTTGAAGAAGTTTTAATTTATATTTCGAAATCTTGTTTTGAAGAGCATTTAATCTAATTACTTTATTTATTTTGATGAACTGGTTTTGGAGTAGTTATTTGAAGAATTATAATTTTTTATTATTATTTGAAGATTTGAAGTATATTTGAAGTATTTGATGATTTGAAGAATATTTGAAGAATGTTTGATGTTTTGATGAATATTTAAATTTGAAGAACTTTATTGGTTTAATTGTTTTACTTTGAGTTGAGTAGTCTAAGGGATTATTTTATCCCAAGGATACTAAACATGCACTCCGAGAGGTGAGGGGGCACTGAGCAGGGTGCTACCCTACATTGGAGAAATTTAGGATATGTTGTCGTCTGAGAGGTCGGGAGGTACTGCGCGTGTTATCCTGCATCGGGAGTTTGGCCATTCTTAGACATAGACGGTAGGGAAAGTAACCCATAGGCCGTTCTGGAGGTTGTGATCTGACATGCTCTTAGGAAGTGGGCTGCGGGTCACTAGCGTTCATCTCACTCATCTAAATTATTTAATGGTTACTTTATTTATTTCACTTACTATTTTGAAGTCTCTTTCCTTTAAAGATCTATTTATGGAATTATTTATACTTCCTTTTCTTTGATGATTATTAATGTTGCTCTTGTCTTACTATTTCCTACTTCGTATGTTGTATGCTTCCTTTTATGCTTTGTATGATTATTGTGTATGCCTGACTTTATTCTTCGTACTTTAAATTGTTAATTGAATCCTGATTGGACTGGGAGAGCTGTTAGTTACTCCCCGCTGATTGTGGATTTTTGTTGTATATCTTTGAAGATGTGGAAGTTTAGGATCGTTACTGTCTGAACTGGGGCTGTGAGACATGGTTCTGTGAGGAAGGACATGGTCCTAGTAGTCGTAGATGAGCACTATGATAGGAAGATTAAGACCACCTTTCTAGTGGGTCTTCAGTAGTTTTGTCATGGATGTTCCTATCTTTTGGATTATGTTTTAGTCTGGATTATGGCTTGATGTTTTATTTGGGATTTTAGTATGTTTTGTGGAATGAGGGTATGGGACCTCATTTCCTTATTTATTTGAGGTTATATTTTGACTTGGGATTTTTATTCTATTTCGGTGTTTTAGAATAACATTTCCGTCCCAATGGTATTTCCGCTGCCACTGACCTTTTATTAAATAGTCTATTTTATTTTATTTTATTTTATCTTTATTTTATTTACTGTTAAAGGACGGGATGTTACAGCGCCCACTCCCCTGTTTATGATCCTCTTCCTTGCAAATCTAGTTTGAACAACTCAAGAGGAGGCTAGAAAGGGGAGGGGGGGATGCACATGCACATGCAATGATCTATATGTGACCTAACTAAATGCAAATGCACTAAAACTAATGCAAAGCATGCAAAGAATGAAAAAGGATGAAAAAGGGCAATAAAGAGGGAACTGAATGACCTAAAATGCATCTATATAACTTGGAATTATCCCTAATTAGTGAATATAGAGCTCGCTTATCAATCTTCAAATCGATAATTTGGCCAAAGAAGTAATTTAAATTTTCTAAGTGTATTTTTATCTCGATCAAAATCTTTGTTTCCATCAAAAAATTGAATATAGTTTTTCCCCGATTCCCTATTGTGTTTCTATTCACACCATTATTATTCCTTGAATTCAAACAAATTAGAATTTTCAATTCTCTACGACGCCTAGGCGATAAAATCAAAATTGTTTTCGTCTCTTTCATCCCATTATTTTTTATCAATATTTTTGTTGTGTATTTTAATTATTTTGGTCTTTACTCTTGTGAACCAATGAAATACCTTTGGTTTGATACAAAATAAATTTTCCATCGCCTTTTATAGACGATGAATCGATTCAATAATTAATATCCCCTTTTTTGTCAAGTTTTCAGGAGTCACATCTTTCCAACTCAGTAGTAGATTCAGACATATTTCTCGGTTTTCTATACAGGATAGAGCAATTTCTAGTGGATTTATCAATCTAAGCATGAAACAATATACTTTGATATTATTGAGAATTTTTTGAGACAAAGACTCAGGCCATTTCAATTGAAAAACCAAATATCTTTTCAGTATTAAATCAATTTATGTTTCTGCACCAATCTTGGATTGTTTTTCTTTCTAGGCTTTTTTCAGATCTGAGCCTATATAATCTTCTTTAATATCTTTTTTTCAATTTGAGAAAACCGATTCAGAGTTTTCTTGCACATATTATTCAAGTTCCTCTCTACTTATGAGGTCGTTTTCGTCTTATTTTGATTTTCTAATTTAAATCCAAGCTCTTCTTTACTTATGAGGTCGTTTTCTTCTTGATTCCTATTAATTCTCTAATTCAAATTCAAGCTCTTCTTTACTTACTAGGTCGTTTTCGTCTTGATTCTTGTTCTCTACTTCAAAAGTTTTTTTTTTCATTTGATAGTATAAAATAATTCGTGTTTTTCTTTCTATTGATGGTTTTCTTTTCACTAAAACTTTCGCTTATATTATAATTTGAAAAAGAAAATTAATTTGAAAACTAATAATCTACTAATTTTATAGACATTATAAAATAAGAGATATTCAGAGAAAAACCACAATTCCATAGAAAACAAGGTGTTAAGAAACATAGCAGGAAGATATTTGTTAAGAAATTTATTTATCAATGCTCTTTTGTTGCCAAACACCAATTCTCGGTTCACTTATGTCCCATAGTAGACTTTTTCCGTTGATGTTCAAATGGTCCATTTATGTCATCTGTACCATAATATTTGATAAAATAACGGTAATACAATATTTTAGTACACTTTCATGAACAACACAATAAATAGTTTTGGAATCACAAAATAAGAATATATCATAATAACAATAGCTCAATATGGAGTTTAAAAAATACTTTGTAATAAATAAGATAAAATACTTACCATCACAGCCACATGCTATCCCTTAAACCCCTTGGTAGATCCCCTTCTCCATACTTAACCATCAAGTCAAGTATGTATTTGGACCAATTATATTTATTGGTTTCATTGATAAACTTGTTTTTCAACAACCAACAATGGTTTGTCCACAATTCCATAGAAAACAAGTCTATTTCATTTGAGTGTATGGATTTATATGCATTAAATAAATCGTTTATACTATTTTCAAAACATACGAAAAACCATAGAAAACAAGCAATAGCGAGCAACTTCAATTTGAAACCTAAGACCAGTTTAGGAAGATATTTGGGACGCCATTTTTTCAACATTCAAAAGCTCTAAAGAGCACTTCCAGTCCCTACTAATCAGTACTGACAAGAAACAAAACAATTGGAGCTCAAACTATCTCCCCAAAGCCGGCAGCGCAATCCTTATTCAAAACAACTTGGAATCTATTCCTACCTTTACAATGGCCACGGCAAAAGTACCGATACACATAACAAAAAACTAGATGCAATAAACAGAACTTTTTTCTGGAAAAACAACCCATACACTCAGGGGATCCCTCTAATTGGGTGGGACAAAGTCTGCAGGCCAAAAGCTTTAGGAGGCCTAGGTTTAAGGAAATCTTATCATATGAACCAAGGCATTCTAGCAAAATTGGGTTGGAAAAATCCTAACTGATCCCGTGAATTTCTAGGCGGCTCAAGTTCGAGAAAAATATCTAAAGAAAACATCTTTCTTTGAATATAAACCGAAAGCAAATGACTCGGTCATATGGAAAGCCATATTGCAAACAAGAGAATTACTTCGTAAAGGTATCCGATGGAAAATCGGATCCGAAAAAGACTTATTTTTCTGGTTGGATAACTGGTGTTGTCATACCAGCATCCTAGAATACTTAAGTCAAAATCCTAACTCTGTGGATAACATATATCTCAAAGTTAGTGACGTGATTAAACCTGATATGTCATGGGACATGGACAAAATCTATTCCCTAGTACCACCCAACATTACCAACCTTATTAACAGCATCCCCCTTCCTTCCACTCCACAAGACGATACCCCATATTGGGGGTTAATAGCCTCAGAAGACTTCTCTGTAAAGTCAGCGACATGGTTATCTCATAACCCTAATTCATTCCAACTCCAAAAGTGGGACTACCACTGGATGTGGAACATGGAAACGAAACCAAAAATATAAGTTTTCATGTGGCAACTGCTCCATAATGGGCTGCCAACTAGAGACAATTTGGCAATCAGACAAACTTCGTCCCCTGCCAATTGCCCACTTTTCCAAAACGATACAGAATCCATCGATCACTTCTTCTTCAATTGCCTAGTCTCAAAAAAAATTGTGGAACTCCAGTCAAATTAAGCAACTTATTAGCCAAATAAAATTTTCAAATACCCTAAAGACCTTTCTCAATGAGAATAGAAAATCAGATACCCAAACTGCCCCAAAATTTTGCCAAATTATCTGGGATATCTGGAAAGAAAGAAACCAAATAGTTTTTCGAAATGAATCTTATAATGAATAGAGAGTATGGCTACGCGCAAAAAATGCGTTGATAGAATGGAACTTACGTTCCACCTACGATTCCACAAACACTTTTTATTTCCCCATCCCTTGCAGGGTTAATAATTATGCGCAAGCCGAATGGACGCCTCCTCCCCCTAATTTCGCAAAAATAATTTTTGATGGCTCTGCCACTCAAAACTCGGCAGCGGCAAGAATTGAGATTATAAACTCTGCAAGCAATATCCTCACAACTACAAACTACAAACTAGGACCAACAACCCCACTCATCGTCGAAGCTATTGCTTTACGAAATGGCCTACTCCAAGCCAAGAATATGCAAATTAGGAATATCATAGTTGAAGGAGAGAATCTAGTCCACATCAATGCAGTTAAAGGCATCGATTGTACGCCCTCGAACATCCAGGTCACTGACATCAACCAGATCCTCAACAACTTTGATTCAGCCACAATAACGCACATCTTTAGAGAAGCGAATCAAGTTGCAGACTACATCTCCAAATTAGGGAATCAAATCAACTAAAAAAGTGTTTTCATTGATGTCCATACGGAGCCCAACCTGTTGAAACTTATTTCTTTAGATAGCCGTGGGTACAACCATGAGAGAAGGATCCCATAAGGCTTTTCTTTGTATCTTTTCAAAAAAAAAATTAATTTGTTCATTTTATTTGAATGATTTTTCATTTGAATTGAAGTTCATTATAATAATATTTGCTTGTGTCTGTTTTATTACTATTGTTCATTATATTTGAATAGCTTGTTCATTTTATTTGAATAATTTTTAATTTTCATTGATGTTTATTATAATAATATTTGCTAATGTTCTTTTGATTACTATTATTTATTTTGTTTGAATAATTTATTCATTTTATTTGTATGATTATTCATTTGCATTGATTTTAATTATAATAATATTTAATGTTCGTTTTATTACAGTTGTTCATTTTATTTGAATAATTTGTTCATTTTATATGTATGATTGTTCATTTTCATTGATGTTCAGTATAATACAATTTGCTAATGTTCAATGAAATGAAATATAAAATTTTTTAAAGTTGATTTTACGATGAAAATTGATTATCAACAAATGAACATCTTGAATACCCATAATGAGCATTAGGATTATGTATAAAAAAACATGTTCAAATTACTTAACACTTATTCGAAATTAAGTTGATTTTACAATGAATATTCCATATCACTAAATCAACATCTAGAATAAACAAAATGAACATATTCATTATGTTAAAAAACATATGTCAAACTTAATTGGCAGTAACTTTTTTTTGAAATTAAGTTGATTTTACAATGAACATTTGATATGAATAAATGAACATCTTTAACATTTTGAATAAACAACTTTTTTTAAGGAGAAAATAGAGGACTTAGAAGAGAAGAAGGACTATTTTTGGGCAAATGAATTCAAAATGTTCAATAATGTAGGAGAGAGAAAAAATCTAGCCATTTGTCAGTTCATCATATATATATTAAAAAGAGTAAGCAAGCAATGCAGATCGCCACGTGGCACTATCCCCTTCTTTAATTACATTTTAGCCATGTTATTGTCATAAGAAAAAATTATGAATGTTGTCAATATAAAGTTTCGAACCCACGACCTTCACATGTGAAACAAAGAGTTTTAACCATTGTACTACCACACTCTTCATGCTTCTCTTATCACAAATAAGAATATTATTACGGGTTTAAATGACAATCAAGAAAGAAAAAATAAATTATAAATGTTGTCTATATGGAGTTTCGAACCCATGAGCTCCGCATATGAAACAAAGAGATTTACCATTGCGCTACGACACTCTTAATAATCTCTTATCACAAATAAAAATATTAATATTGGGTTTAAATGACAAGTAAGAAAGAAAAAATTCATAAATGTTATCATTATGGAGTTTCGAACCCATGACCTCCGCACGTGAAATAAAGAGTTTTAATCACTACTCTACCAAACTCTTAATGCTTTTTCTTATTACAAATAAAAAAAATATTATGGGGTTTGACAATCAAGAATTCAACAACAATGAAGCATACTATAGATGAGAATTAAACCATAGAATTAATTTTACCTTCAAAAAAGAATGCATAATATAGATGAGATGAATTATTTTATTTTCTTAGTCTTCATTTCCTTTTACCTTAATCTAACTTTGGGAAAAAGTAAAGATATTTCTTTCATTACAATTTTTTATGATCCTTTTGAATTGGTTAATTGTTTATAAAATTATGCCCTTAAATTTTTATTTTTAAAAAGCATTTTTTGCCAATTACAGCCATGTAAAATACCCTAATTGTTAATTATAGCCATCATCTTTTTTTCTTGTGAATTACGGCCATGAAATACTAATATCTAAGTAAGTTGTTGCCATTTTCACTAATTACACCACTAATCCATAGTTTGACCGGTCAAATCATGTTTAATATTTTATAAATATTTTTTTTTATTATTTTATTTTATAATATTTTAAAAATATATGTTTTTCGTATATGACATGCTAATGGGCACGTATTTCGACACAATATTTAATCGCGTTTTTCGAACTCAAGATGATGTTTTTTCGAAAACGGACACCACCGGACACCCTCTATGGGCACGAATCTCGAGAATCCCTACGAAACGAGTACCTACAGGCCGATTTTCGAGCACGTAGTTCGAGACGGGTTTTTCTGACTGAAAACAGCGTTTTTTTTTTCGAAAAAGGGACATCGTCGTGCACCCTTGTGGACACGAATTTCGAGAATACTTACGAAACGAGTACCAATAAGCCGGATTTTCGGACACGTACTTCTAGACGAGTTTTTCGGACTGAAGACGACGTTTTTTCGAAAAACGGACACCGCCGGGCACCCTTTCTGGGCATGAATTTCGCGAATCCCTATGAAACAAGTACTAATAAGACTGATTTTCGAGCACGTACTTCGAGACGAGTTTTTCAGGCTGAACACGATGTTTTTTTTCGAAAAAGAGACACCGCCTTGCACTCTTTTGTGGGCACGAATTTTGACAATTCCTACGAAACGAGTACCTACAGGGCGGGTTTTCGAGCACGTATTTCGAGACGGGTTTTCGTGCCCATCTAGGACGTACGATGGTATCCGTTTTGAAAAAAACGTCGTGTTTAGTCCGAAAAATCCTTCTCGAATTACGTGCCTAAAAATTCAACTTGTTGTTACTCGTTTTATAGGAATTCTCAAAATTCGTGCCCACAAAAGGGTGCACGGCGGTGCCCCTTTTTCGAAAAAAAAACGTGTTCAGTCCAAAAACCTGTCTCGAAGTACGTGCTCGAAAACCCAGCCTTTAGGTACTCGTTTCGTAGGTATTCTCGAAATTCGTGCCCATAAAGGGTGCCTGACGGTATCCGTTTTTCGAAAAAACATCGTCTTCAGTCAGAAAAACGCGATTAAATATTGTCTCGAAATACGTGCCCATTAGCATGTCATATATAAAAAACATATATTTTTATAATATTATAAAATTAAATAAAAAAATTTATAAAATATTAAACATGATTTGACCGGTCAAACTATGGATTAGTGGTGTAATTAGTGAAAATGGCAACAACTTGTTTAGATATTAGTCTTTCATGGCCGTAATTCACAAGAAAAAAGATGATGGCTATAATTAACAAATAGGGTATTTTGCATGGTTGTAATTGGCAAAAAATTATTTTAAAAATAAAAAAAAATTACTCCCTCCGTTTTTTTAATATGCACATTTTACCATTTTGGGATTTTTTTTAATATGTACTTTTCTACCTATTCCCAATGTAATGTTGGCCCACCTAATTATTACATTTCTCTCATACTTTTCCTTTCCTTCTCTCTACCTTTTTTACTTTTTCCTTACTTTTACTAACTTTCTCTCTTACTTTTGCACTTTTTCCTTTGTACATATTAAAAAAACGGAGGTAGTATCATCAATGAAGATATAATTTTAATTCAGTTAATACAAAAAATGGACTCGGGGCATCGCCGGGGCCACAAACTACTTATATATGAAATGATGTTCATTGATGAGGATTAGATAGGGAAAAAAGTCTTCAGTTCTCCGATGTTCATTATGAATGAACTAAAGGTTCATTACGTTGAGCGCACTATCCGCATCATATTAGCGTGTGTATGATGGAAACTGCGATTAAACTTGTTATTGTTACAATATAGAACCTGAGATGGGGTTAAAATAGCTGAATAGTGAATTGAAGCCTAAAAGGAGAAAATCAACCTTCACTAACCTCAAATGGGTTTCAAAACATGCGAGGGGACTTAATGTTACCATAAGTTACTAAACTACATATTAGGGACAAATTCAATTTCTCATTCCTTTCCTCGTTGTTGGATCACAAGGAGACACTCAAGAAGGGGGGGTTGAATTGAGTGTGGTATTTTCTAAATTTTATCGAACTTTCTTTCGAGATCTCAGAGACCTTCTCTGAGCTTTTGAGTTGCGTATATGAATATTGTTTATTCGATAAGAATTTCTAGAATAGTAAATAGAAAGGCAGTAATAAAGAGACGAGACAAGCAATTTTACCGTGGTTCAATCTCACCTCTGAGATCTACGTCCACCCTACCTTTTCTTTTATTAATTGAATCACAAAATACCAAACCCTTGATACAACTTGATTCCCTCACTACTAACCCTAGTAGTGCCCCCCAACACTTAACCCTAAGTGTTGCTAATTGAATTAGATTTATGCTCAAACCAACCCAACACTCTCTATCATAAGAAAATTACAGAAAGATTTTAGTCCTCTAAAATCGTGCTTCTTGATAAGCTAATGAGGAAAGTTACGATCTAAAACTGTTTCCAACTATATAACAGCTCAGTGCCATGCTCAGTGCCGTGCTCAGTGCCTTGCTCAGAGCCACTGAAGACAAATATTTCTTCCGAAAAATCCGGGCCATAATCTTTGATTTTCTATCTTTTCCAAACTCGTCTTATATCTTTTCCAAAGCTGATCTTCATGTATCATTGGAGATTTTGCTAGAGGATAAAATCTTTTTAGAATTAATCATTTTATCTTTGACATAAAAAAGATAATATTTTCCAAAACTAATCACATAATCAGTTTTAGAAAACTATCTTTATTTATATACAAAATCTTTATTTCAAGAAACAGATTTTTATGAAAAATAATATTAACATGATTACTTTATTTCTTAACTCTAAGAGAATAAGTAATTATGCTAAAATTATTTTCATACTTTGCTTAAATATCCAACTATCAAAATCTCCAATGACTTTGTTGCTCGATCATGATTATTTCACTGACACACATACCCAAAACATGTTAATAACATACATGTGTTTGTCATTATCAAAATACACATGGACAAAGTGTCCCAACAAATTCCCCCTTTTTGATGATGACAAACACATAATAGTTCTCCCTCAACATAAGCAAATATTACATTGGCAAACAAGATATGATTTCATGAGAATGAACATCTAGCATTAACATAGTGCTATATACCAAATCTTCCCCCTTTTGGCATTATCAAAAAGGAGGCATAAAAATCCATAGTACTTAAATAGTTCGAAGTCAATTGTCCATGCAAAATAGTAGCTCAAGCAAAAATCAATCTAGTGATGCTGGTGCTACGTCAAGATTCAATTCACAATCCAAAATTTTGAAGCAAGAACTAATCCAACTCACAATCCGAAACTATAAAGCAAGAGTTAATCCAATTCACAATTCAAAGTTATGGATCATAAGGTAAAAGTGAAGAATTATGGTAGGATAAAGAAATAAGGTAAGCAAGCTTGAATTATTTGGAATGGAGATATGCTCAACAAGTGCTCAAACCTTATTCACCTTTTTGACATCATCACGCATAGATTTTGGAACTTTCTTCACTTCGGCACTGTATATGTTACTGTGCCACTGGACAATCTCTTTCCTTCAAAGACAGCTTTGCTTCGTATATTCAATAATCCAAAGACATGGTAATCACAACTCTTTTCATCATCTCATAAATAAACTCTAATATGAATTGTCTCATCTCATTTTTTTGATGTCATGGAAGGATTTTTTCTTTTTCATTTTTTTTTCTTCTTATTTTCCTTTTTTTTTCATAAAGAGATGTAGACTATATAGAAATCATAGAGTCAATTAATGAGAACCAGCAAAGAATATTAACTTGTGAAACGTGATCTTATCTTCTTTCAAAAAATGTCCATGGCACTGTGCCTTGTACTGTGCCCCACTGATTTCTTTCTTTCACTTATAGAATTTCATTGCCGACCTCTTCAAGTTCCCCCTCAACTCATGACATCTTCTTTCACCATTTTTACAGAATGTCTTTGCCCCGAACATAATCATGAATCAAGGTTAAAAGCACTTGTTGTTTGGAGCAATAGGGGATGAAAAACGAGGATGTAATGGGGAAGTAAATGAAGAATAAGTAAAGAAGAAATAATAAGGCCAAATGTCAAACTCAAAATAAGCAAATCAAAATATCGGGCTAAAGATCAAGCTTGCCATAGAAAAGTGAATTAACATTTCATAGCTCAATAGTTCAGCAACTTAGGATCATTTAGCTTAATACTTTGGCAACTTAGAATCAAGACATCAGGACAGCATCATTAGACCTTGCGAGTCCTAAATCACAATTAAAAGACTCTTTCACAAATTTTCACATAGATAAATATTATAGACTCCGATTCAACACATCTATGAGAGAAGATAAGGCATATAACACAAACCAATTGCTAGAAGTATATCTCAAAGCCAATAAATTCACCCTTTTTTTTTTGTTGCCAAATGTAACACACCCTCCATGGTAAGGCTACAAGTGAGAGGAATTGAATTTTCACTAATCATAGGTCTTAAGCAGCTAATGCGGAGGATAATAGGCTGCTTTCTCTCACTTTCACCTGCAAAAAGATCACTTGTTAGTTTTAGGAACCCAAACTTGCTTGGGTCCCTTCTTCTTTCGTTGAGCATCTAAGAGATCCTTTCTAACCCATATTTGATTTACATACTTTGCATTCTTCTCAACATGTTTTTTCTTTGCATTACAGTCATTCATGAGATGTCCATTCTTTCCACAGAAGTAGCAAATCAAATATTCAGGAAGATCAACATATTTTCGCTTTCGAAAGTCTCTTTCACAATTTTTAGCTCTGAGACCTGTACTGAGCTTCTGGTCAGTATATCCTAAACCATGTCTGTTTCGATTCTTTGTTTGAGAGATCATATGGTCTAGGATATTACTACCAGGTGTGGCAATTTTTGACTTCTGCAGTTGCACCTTCAAAGACTCAATTGTTGCTTTCAAGTTTTCATTTTTGTCATTTAGGGTGTTTAAGTCATGTTTGGCTTTTTCAAAATCTTCACAAAGTTTTGTACCTTGTCCTACATTTATAGGGTCGACCCTAGGGTTTTCCTTTTCATTTTTCAGTTCTAGTAGTTCAAGGTTCAAAACGTTTATTTGTTTTTCAAAGTCAAGATTCTTTGCCTCAATCTCAGTATAGGGCACAGTGCTGTTTACAATTTCTTTAGCAAGAGCTTTTTCATATTTTAGCGCACTTATCTCAACGACTTGGTCATTTATCGTTTTGTCCATTTCTTTATTTCTTTTGACCAAGTCCTTGTTATCATCCAGCAATTCCTTATATTCCAATTCCAACCCAATTTTTTGCTTAGTGATGTTTTTCAAATCTTTTTTCATGTTTATAAATTCATCACGCATTTCTTGACAATCGTCAATTACATTACTAAGCAAAGCAATTAGTTTGTTTTTGGATAATAGAGGTATCTTAGATTTCAAAGAAGTGAGATTTACCTCTGCATTGTCCTCCTCATCTTGAGAGGTGGGTGTTTTCGCCATAAGACATAGATGCGAGTCATCTAGGTACTGAGACCTTCTCTGAGATCCTTCAGTTGCATTTAGGCAAAGTTTTGCCTCTTGGCTCAGTGCCTCTGACTGTTCCTCATCAGACTCGGATTCTCCCCATACGGCTGCTACCATGGCCTTCTTGAACTCCCTTTTTGATTGTTCTCTTTTATCTTTGGGTTTCTCATTTTCCCACAAGGGACATTCCTTGATCCTGTGGCTATATTCTCCACACTTAAAACATCCAGAGTTAGTAGCACTTTTCTTATAGTTAGATGTAGTACTCTTACCTTTGAAATTCGCATTCTTGCTAGGATTACTATTTTTGTTCTTTTTAAGAAATTTTTTGAATCTCCTAGTAAGAAAAGTAACATCTTCATCACTATCACTATCATCACTTTCTAATTCAGTTTTTAATGCTAGACCTTTGCTCTTTGGTGTAGGATTTTTAGCATCTAGAACAAGTTCATGAGTCATTAAAGAACCAATTAATTGTTCTAGGGGAAGTTTCGACAAGTCCTTGGCTTCTTGTATAGCAGTTATTTTTGGTAGCCAACGACTTGTCAAACTTCTTAACACTTTCCTAACCAATTCTTCTGAAGAATAAATTTTTCCAAGAGAACGCAATTCATTTGTGATGATAGTAAAGCGAGTAAACATTTCATTTATTGATTCATCTTTATCCATGGTAAACAATTCATATTGTTGAACTAACAAATCAATGCGAGATTGTTTTACCTCATTCGTGCCTTCGTGGGCTAACTCGAGTGTATCCCATATTTCCTTTGCCGTTGAGCAAGCAGAGATCCTTGAGTATTCATCAAGTCCAATTCCATATTGGAGAATATTCATAGCTTTAAAGTTCTTCTCGGCCTTTGCATAGTCGGTTGAATCATAGTTGTCTTCGTCTTTGTCAACCAACTTTCCCTCATTATTTTTGACTTGGATGAGGATGGGTCCTTTTCTTATGATTTTCCAGCATTCATAATCCGACCCTTGGATGTAAATCCTCATCCTAGCCTTCCACCATCCATAATCTTCTCCATTGAAAACCGGGCACTTTGAGTGTCTTCTTTGAGAGTCATTTTGTGAATTCATGCTAGCTATTCTCTAGGGATTAACCTTACAAGAATATTAGGCTCTGATACCAATTGTTGGATCACAAGGAGACACTCAAGAAGGGGGGTTGAATTGAGTGTGGTATTTTCTAAATTTTATCGAACTTTCTTTCGAGATCTCAGAGACCTTCTCTGAGCTTTTGAGTTGCGTATATGAATATTGTTTATTCGATAAGAATTTCTAGAATAGTAAATAGAAAGGCAGTAATAAAGAGACGAGACAAGCAATTTTACCGTGGTTCAATCTCACCTCTGAGATCTACGTCCACCCTACCTTTTCTTTTATTAATTGAATCACAAAATACCAAACCCTTGATACAACTTGATTCCCTCACTACTAACCCTAGTAGTGCCCCCAACACTTAACCCTAAGTGTTGCTAATTGAATTAGATTTATGCTCAAACCAACCCAACACTCTCTATAATAAGAAAATTACAGAAAGATTTTAGTCCTCTAAAATCGTGCTTCTTGATAAGCTAATGAGGAAAGTTACGATCTAAAACTGTTTCCAACTATATAACAGCTCAGTGCCATGCTCAGTGCCTTGCTCAGAGCCACTGAAGACAAATATCTCTTCCGAAAAATCCGGGCCATAATCTTTGATCTTCTATCTTTTCCAAACTCGTCTTATATCTTTTCCAAAGCTGATCTTCATGTATCATTGGAGATTTTGCTAGAGGATAAAATCTTTTTAGAATTAATCATTTTATCTTTGACATAAAAAAGATAATATTTTCCAAAACTAATCACATAATCAGTTTTAGAAAACTATCTTTATTTATATACAAAATCTTTATTTCAAGAAACAGATTTTTATGAAAAATAATATTAACATGATTACTTTATTTCTTAACTCTAAGAGAATAAGTAATTATGCTAAAATTATTTTCATACTTTGTTTAAATATCCAACTATCAAAATCTCCAATGACTTTGTTGCTCGATCATGATTATTTCACTGACACACATACCCAAAACATGTTAATAACATACATGTGTTTGTCATCATCAAAATACACATGGACAAAGTGTCCCAACACTCGTATTCACCATTTTAAGCTTCCATTTGGGCAAGTCAACAATCTTGCAAAGTACAACAATATCATCACCTCCCGGTGTGATTGGACTTTCGGAAGATAGATCAGACGTTAATGTAGAAAAATCAGAAGATGAAACAAACTCAAAAGTGCATGAGGCTTCCGTGGATTTTTGAAGACGTCAAGAAGGATTTCGACGCCTAGTAGAAGACCCAACCCTAAATGTGGATTGAAGAGATTTAGTAGAGCGGAACATACATTTTCGAAAATCATTTTATTAAGATGGGCCACAATGAGGTAAGGAACACATTAATCCTATTCTTGAGAGAGAATGAAGTTAATAGATTTTGTATAAAGTTCAGATTAATTATACTAAACCACCAGTACTTTGGTCCATGAGAGTGCACTTAGGAATTGATTAAAATTCTTTATCATATTTTTGATGAATTAAAGGTTGATAGTTTAGGGTTGTCAATACTAGTTCCACCATATAATGGTCCATCTAAAACAAGGTTCAAGAGATAATACAAAAATATTTACAAGGGATCACTATGAATTAGAATTATGAGGGAGACATAATCCATGTGAAATTAAAATGACTACAATAAATCATCAAAGATTTGATTAAATAAAATGCACCTTTGGGAATTAGAATAAAGAACTCCTAGATTAATAGGAGGAAATTAATTAAAATACTTGGGGATGTGTTTGAATTAAGTAATCTTTGGCGATTAGAAATACTCAATCTAAGTCCATACTCCCAGTATTTTGACTCAACTAGACTTATAGAAACATTAATTAGATCTACAATTAGCCTATTTTAGGGTAGGATCGGACTAGGCTAAACATGCTAGATTAAAAACATGAGCCTAGCAAGCCCGTTTAGATTTCAAATTAAAAATTTCAATTACTTATGATAATCAAATAAAGTCTATTCAAACATTAAGATTGATTAAATTCAAAGTGGAAGAAATAAAATTAATCAAAACCTCAAGAGTGTTCTGCATGTAATCAATCATGCATGAATTGAAGTCATTAATTACCTAGTAGTCAATATAAAATCAGTATTGACTTGAACAGACTCGGTGAAGTCAATCAAGACGCGAAGGAATACAATCAAGTAACAAAGCCCAAATACAATAAGACCATTAATTACAAGCACAAATTCGGGAGGTACATGTAATATTAAGATGGTCCTAAATTGAAAAGGGATAGGCTAATAGAATCCTATTCAAAGTATTATAAGAAACCATAAACCATCTAGATTACTTAGTCAATAGATATCTTATAAGATTCAGTTAAACAAATTCTAAATTAAGAGGATAGGGTTAACGCAGTCCTCACAAATAAAGATCAATTAGACAATCCTAACAACGTCAAACACACTAAATGGGACTCTGAACATCCCTAAGCCAAACAGGATATTAATTATTAATATGTAAACATATTGACTCAAACTTAGAATGACAAAAAGAAAAATATTCGAAAAAATATTTTAACACGCATTACAGGGCAGCGCATGAGGGCATGTGTTGACTCCTATAATGGCGCACAGTTGATGCGGCGCACGCACCCGTCCAAGTAGTGGCATAGAGTGTGCATTGTCTGGAAGTCGGTTGACACGATCGTTGCACGTGCCAAATAAGCAACCTAACTCAACCTAATATAGAGTAAGATAGGGTCGAATCCACGAAGAAGCAGGGATTAATCAAGGTTGGAATACGATTAAGCGAGCTAAGTCTATTTTTGGTGTGTTTTGAATATTAATGATTAACTAAGAAATAATGAACTATTAGGTAAAAATTAAACTTAAATGATTTGATTTAGACTATATAAAGAAGACACTAGGGATAGGGGATTCACAAGCTAATCATAAATTAACCAATTTGTCAAAGCTAAGGGGATTCAAAGGGGTCGATTAGGGGACTAAGTCACAATGTTTCCTAATTACTTTCTCAAGCTAATTAGGAGGACCTAATCAAACAATTTCACCTATTCTCATGGTAAAACCAATCAACAACTATGTACTTTCACAACTCATAGTGATTCAATTAAAGTCCTAGGAAGTCAATAACCTATTCTCATGGTAAAGTCAACCTAATGTCTAGCTAAAGGTCGATCCAAGGCTTCATTTCTCAATCCTTCACCTTGGATTCCCATAACAAGTTCAAATGGTGATCACTCAAATGCACATGGCAATGAAATAAGCTAGGCAACACAATCTTAACTAAACCTAACCCCCAAGCTTGACTTTCATGGTCAACTCATGATCAACTACGTCATCCCCTTCCCCTACCTAATAATCTACTCACTAGCTATAAAAAGGACGAAATAAAAAGCTTGAAGTAACAATGGTGAACCAACAATGGTGGAAATCACATTAACCAAACTAATCAACAACTAATCACAATTAATTAATCCTTAATCAAAAAAAGTAAAGTATTAAAGCAAATAAAGAGAAGAGTAAGAAGTAATACTCAAATATTGATGAAAATCATTCAAAAACCTCCATTGATGGAGCTTTAATCACTAACATTCACAATCTAGATCCACTTTCTCTCACTAGAAATGTATTTTCTCACTCTAGAATCTCACTAATTAAGCAAATAAAAATCTGAAAATTAAACTCAATGTTTTCATTATTACAAAAGTGGGTTTCCATACCCCGTAATCATAAAGGAAAAGACGTAAAAAGATGAGCCAAAAGAGCTGCTCTGCACAATGAAGCGACCGCTCCATGTACTGTGGAGCGCTCGCTCCAGCCTTGGAGCGGCCCAGACCGCTCCAGGAACGATCTTGGGCCGCTCCAAGTCCCTTTCCTCTTTTCTTCACTTCTTCATTGACGGAGCGCCCGCTTCGCTCCTTTTGCAGCGCCAGCTCCCCTGTTTTCCATCCTTTCCTTGCAAATCTAACTTGAACACCTCAAGAGCAGATTAGATAGGGCAGGGGGGATGCACTTGCACATGCAATGATCTATATGCAACCTAACTAAATGCAAATGAACTAAAACTAATGTAAAGCATGCAAAGAGTGAAAAGGGATGCAAAAGGGAACTAAAGAGGAAACTACATGACCTAAAATGCATCTAATACCCCTAATTAGTGAGCCTAGAGCTCACTTATCATTGGTACTTTTTTTTAAATGACAAAGTCCTAATAAATGGGCCGAAAAGCTGTTTTAGCAACTCTTCTTGGGAGATAAGCCTATATTAACAAAGTCCTAATAAAGTAAGGACTAAAGTAGTAAAACCTTTTTCAAAGCTCAATTATCTACCCCAAAGCACGAATGATTGAAAAATTAATAGTCATCTAATAGGATCAAATTGATCAAACCCTAATAGGAAAGAGGTTAAGATTAATAGTCTCTTAGAAACAAAATAATTAAGCAAAATTTTCCCTAGGTCCCTTATTAAAAATTGACCACATACATAAATTCTAAATTTTATGCGCATCAAATAAACATTTACAAGATTCTAGTTTCAGTTAGGTAAACAAACATGACCATATCCAATTAGTTTCTAAACATGTCTCTACTTTATGTAATAAGGTTGTGAATTATGGTAAAAGTCCAAAGGTACCAAAACTGAGAGAAGATTATCGCGCCTTATGGAACTAATGTTGTGCAATAGGAATAACTCCATGTAGGTTAGCTAGGTGGCCGACCACAAGCGACATGCATGGCTACTTAGATATCAGATGGACCCCTACCATGTCATTAGTAGTTCCACGAGATATTCGAAGAAATTTTTAATCCTATTGAGGTTCTTATTAGCCTTTAATTCCAACCTTTGCGGACAAGAAAAGATCCGAGCATGCTATATGAAAGACATGATGTCCATTTGCACACCAATGTACTAATATAATTTTTATACTACCTCCGTTTTTATTTAGTTGCAATTTTTCTCAAAAAAACGGAAACCGATGCAAAATTTTTAAGTGGGTATTAAGTGAATGTTTGGTATATAATTAATGGGAGTGGGGACCATTACTATGTAATTAATTGTGAAGAATATCATTGATATCACGTATTTATATAGACTTCTCTCCCTTATTTACAAGCTAATTTGTGCGTCATTGGAGCTCTTGGGAGCTATTTTGTGCTAACTATCGTATATAGTTGTGGTTTTGTGTTTTAGTGTTAAATTGCAGGTTTTAGGGAGTTTTCTCCCTATTCCCGAGTCATTTGGAAGCAACCACGGCTTTACGAGATGTTACGAGGCACATAGGACGGCTCACGAGCTTTATGGGTAGTCTAGGAGGTCCCAAGACCTCTAAACGTGAAGAATCAAGAGCCAAAGAGTCAAAAAGGAGATTTCCGTACTCTGATCGGGCAGAAATGGCCCGATCGCGCGAAAATATATTGATCGAGTATAGAAGTTGCGGACCCGATCGGGCAAGGCATGCCCGATCCGATCGGGCGAGCACACATGTGCCCAGACCCGATCGGGCATTCACCACCCGACCCGATCGGGTCGAATGCTGCTACATCTCATTTCGCTGCTGCTTTCTAGGGGAACGTGCTTGCCCAAGTTGTCGCCAGGCCCGATCGGGTGGGATCCCCTGGCCCGATCGGGTGGGCCGACTTAGCTGTTGATTGCTGCACTACTGCTGGGCTAAGCCCAAGAAACAAGCTGAAAATATTTCACTATAGGCCCGATCGGGTGGCCTTTGGCCCGATCGGGTCCTGCGCATTTTCTCGCAATTTTTGACTTTTGTTTCCGCAATTAGTTTGACTTTGAGGGGTATTATAAATACATTTTCCTCATTATTTTAGAGACATCTTTTATTCTATCTTAGACTCTAGTTTATTTCTTATTGTTCTTAGCCTAGTTTAAACACTTTAGATTAGATTAAAGGTGATTGAACCTATTCGATTTCAATAAAGTTCCTGCTTTCTGTCAATTGGTATTCTTCTTTGCCCTAATCTCTTTTATTATTCTTAATTGCTTAGCTTAGTTATTTAATTATTCATGATGCAATTGTTAGGGTTTCATATTAGTTTTGTTGTTGTTAATTCGATTATAAGTGAGTAGTTCCCTTTCTAGGGTGTTAGATAGGGAAGCCATGTTTATACCATGATTATGATTTTGATTTCTATTAATTTCTAGGGCTTGATTAGGGTGATTGTGATGTGGTTTGTTCTTATTGAGTAATTAAGGTCAGTGTACAATTTCATTGATTGCTTGTGGTTAATAGTTGTTTGCACAGATCCGTCTTATGACTAGAGGCCTAGGACACGTCAGTAGTTCTGATTACGTTAGTGAACATGTGGCGTATGTTGAACTATGAGCGTTGAGTCTTAACCATAGCTCAACACATGCTCTAATCCCCCGACTCTTGACTTAGGTTTTGATAATAGTTGACCCTATTTGATTGGTATAAGCATGGTGGACCGACCTAATACCCTAGGTTTTTAGTCCATAGTTAAATCCTCGATTTGATTTGTTTTCTTTAGCTTAATCTTTAGTTTAGTTAATTCTTCCCTGTTTTCATCTGGAGTAGCTGATTGATTGAATATTAATTTAGAACTTTGTCTCCCTGTGGATTCGACCCTGCTTCCATTGACTACCATAGTTAGAGGACTGTAGGTTTATTTTTGATTAGGTGATACGACTAAAACCCTATCAATCATCACCCACCAACCATCACTGTCACCAGAACACCACCAACCATCACCCACCACCTTCACTGCCGCCACCAAACCGACCACCAAAAACTCACCCTACGCTACATCGACCACCACTACACCACTGAAAACACCAAAAATCGCACAAACCACCACCACAAACCACAAACCACAAACCATCACCACACCACCACAAACCACAAACCATCACCACACCACCACATCACCATATCACCACTGAAAACACCAAAAATCGCACAAACAGATCTGGGTTCGCACCGCCACCAATTTCGCAACACCAATTTCGCACCACCACCAATTTCGCAACACCAACAAAAATCACACCACCAAAATCGCACAAACAGATCTGGGCAATTTCGCACCACCACCAATTTCGCAACACCAATTACGCACCACCACCAATTTCGCAACACCAATTACGCACCACCACCAATTTCGCACCACCACCTAAAATCACACCACCAATTTCGCACAAACAGATCTGGGCTTGGTGGAGGTAATTTCGCCCATTTCCGGCTTAGGCGATGGTGTTTCTGGCCGTTTTCGTTCTTTGTGTGGTGTTTTATGGTGTTTATGGTGGTGTGCGATTCTGGGCCATTCGTTTTCGGCCTTGGTGGTGGTTTTTCGGCCTTGGTGGTGGTGTTTTCGGACTTGGTGGTGGTGTTTTCGGCCTTGGTGGGTGGTGTTGAGTCCGGCCTTGGCGGTGGTACAGAGGAAGGTTGAGTGAAGGGGAGGAGAGGTAGAGAACTGGTTAAAAAATGGTTGGGGTGGGGGGTTGGGTGGGGGTGGGGGTGGGGTGTGGGTTAGGTTAATTGGGTGGGGTAATTAGGTTTAATGACTTAACATTAATTGTTAATAATATATCATTATATTTATTAAGGGTAATATAGTAATTTCATAGGGTTTTTTTTTACTAAAAATGGAAAGAAATAGAAACATTGCAACCTTTGGAAAAATTCCGTTTTAGGAAACCATTGCAACTAAAAAAAACGGAGGTAGTACATTTTTTATTAGTTAGTACAGCCTCGCGAGATTGCCTATCTAATCGAACTACACTTTTGTGCAATTTTAAGAGAAATTCAATTTTTTGAGCCTTGCCTCCTTGTTTAAACTTGTTTCAAAAGTAACCAAGGGCCATTTTTTATCGTCTGCGGTGAAATCACCACTATAGGCGGTCCGCCCTCTCTTGGCAATGGGAAATGGGAGCTAAATCCTATGGGGTCCTTCCATCAATCCCGGTGCTAGGGTAGGAGAGCAATAAAGTCCCTTCAAGAAGGTGACAAACTAGGGTTTCTCGATAGGGAGAGAGTAAAGAAGTCGCCAATGAATCTTATAGGGGTCGGATTCATAAACCACCTCTATTAGATCAATAGATATTTTAGGTCAACGATAGGGAAAAATATAAACTTGCATGATTTCACCTTACATCCCAAGTAGATGACTAGTCCAACTGGTTTCGTACCAAAGATGGATATGGGGGCGAAGGTACTACTATTTAAAATCTCTAGACGACCTATACTTCATATTTTCCGCAATTACAATGCATATGTTAAGTTAAAATAATTCAGGTAACGATATTACCATAGATAATAAAAAAGGTTGGTTCTTTAAGCATACAATACTATCTTTAAGTTAGTTGAGCAAGTATTCTCGTTTCATATGCCTAATATCCAAATAAACCAATTGTCCAAAGATTATCTTTATTGGTTATAAAGTTATTCCCTTTTATGCCTTCAACATGTGAGACGATGAATTGAAAGCCTAAACAATAATGAAAAAGAATAAATATGCAAAACAAGTATAATAAATCAATCGTTCAATCATACAATCAATAAAGGATTTTCTTTATACATCCTTGGACTTGTCGGAGAGTACATGCTACTTTGAAATAACAAAAGCCTGGTTAAAAGCAGAGAGAATTAAAGAGTAAAGGGAAGAGCATTTCAAATCTGATTTTTGAAAGGGAGGGAACCCCTTTTTATGGAAAAATATTGCAAAGCTATGTACCAAAAACCGGTCAAAGAGAGAGATTTTTATTTGCAAAGACAAAAATTCGAATTTGTTTAAGAAGGTCCAGAATCTTCCACGCGCACTAACAAGATTAAACACAGGGCTATCACGTGTTGGACAAGTGTCACCCACTGGGTATGTGTGTTCAACACGCGCTTGACGCGAGGATGTCGCGTGCCATCCCATGTTGGGCTAACATGTCTTTTTTGCTTTACAGATAAGGCCAATTCAAATAGGATTATGATTGCCTTAATCCGAATTTGAGCAGAAATAGAAAATATAAAATTATATTAATTATTGATAATTTAATTAAAATTATTATAAATAACTAAGTATATTTATTAAAACATTATGTGGTTTAAAAGTGGATATTTGATATAAAAAGGGGTTTCTTTTAGGTTTTCGAAAAATAGAAGAGAAGTAACTCAATTTTTTTGTAATCTGAGTCCTTGTGTAACTAAATCTCTTAGGCATAAGTAGTCTATTTTGAATTAAATCATCATCGATCACTCGTTCAGACAAGGGACAAGTGTAGGCATCTACACATATGCATGGTAACTTGGCTTATTAGGTGGTTATATAATATCTCTTAAATCCTAGGGTGTATGCATAGTAATTTATGATCCGAGGTAATCGATATTTATGCATCGTCATATCTTGTGTTTTAGTCTAGTTTAGTAATCAACTCAAATCTTATTGCTCGTTAGTGTAATAGTTGAATCTTGTCAATTTAGTTTAGCTTTCACCTTGTGGATTAGCCCTACTAACCCAAAGGTCCAATCGAAATTATTTCTGATAGTTACCTACACACTCATCATCATTACTTTAAGTTGTATGTACATCATAAAACTTGTAGTTGCAAGTCCAATTTTTAATAAAAAACAGGTTTACAGTTAAACACGCGAGGTCCAACATGCAATATTTTATTTCTATCTTCATCAAACAAAAAATTTGACAAATAAAACAGCCAGCATCATGTAAAAACTCTATAGGTTTCTTCGCATAGTTCCATTCTTTAGTAACATATTTCATTTTTTAATGGAAGCTTAGATTCATTAATTGATTTATATGATAATTGCAACAGAAACCAACATACTCAGATACAAAATCAGACTAAAAATTAACCTAATCCTAATTTGACAAAACCACGATTGTTGAATAGATTGGACACTTGTACGAGCCCTCGTCTCGTGCATTGATATCTGTGTTGCAGCTTACTATTTCAAGGGGGTCTAACGGTCTCTTGTTGTTTTGTAGTAGAACCGGGTTGAAATCAGCTGTTTGTATGAGAGCAGTTGGTGCCGGTTGTGTTCTCGCATCAGATCTGATCATCAAAAAAAACATACCAACCAAAAGGGGAAGAGGACAATCTGAGCAGATCCATCCAGGGTTGAAACAAAGGGAGAAAGAAAAGATACACCCTCAACTTTCAATAAACCTTAACTCTAACTTCACTTTTACCGGCAAGGGTCCTTTAAACGGATTCCACAAGACGGCAGTGTTAGAGTTAACCACTGAAATTAAGGTTGAAGCAGCGGCGACAGAACAAGTTAAAACACGAGAATCTACGAAACCCTAACTCTATCTTTACCTCAACACCACCCTTTGAGTGGTAAACACGACAAAGGTGGTAGAGCTAACCCAATATCCTAAAAAACGCCACACCTTTGTGTTGAAACAACCTCTGGGCAGGGTAGATTCCTCTTAGATGCACCCCACTTAGGTAAAACACCACATTATAGAACTACAGATCTAAAAGAGAAAAAAAAAACAAATCTACAGATCTACAGATCTACAAGAGAAAAAAACTGACACAACAACAAACCAAGGCCTCGCTCGAGCACCAGGGGGGTTTAGCTCCGGCGGATTTAGGAGGGAGTTTATACATACCTTCAGGTGTCTCTCGCTCGTTATAGATTGGATCGGCCAGGGGGTTGGGGGCGAGGGATGGCCGACGATCTTTCCCGGGATGGTCGAAGGAGGTAGGCAAAGGGGGAGTTGTGACAGGGAGGTTGGATCGCCAACGACCTTCAAGGAGCTTTAACGCTTAGGCCGTCGGCAAGCCCTTGAATTCGTTGGTTGTTGAAGAAAGCAAGGAAGGAGACCAGAAACTTAGTCAAAGAGACGTAACAATAGTAACTTGTGCAAAACAATAACTTATGCAACGACATATTTCATAATTACACTTATCAATAAAGTTTCACCCATAGCATACATAATCAGAGCAGTTGCCCAACATTTAGATAATTTATCAACCTTAACTTTGTCTAATAAATATCCAAGTAGAGCTATCCGATATTCGGTCCAAACCTGATTTTAGACCGTTCCGCACAATATTGAGACTTCGGGTTTCAGGTCTGGTCCAGTCTAAGACCTGAAATAATCTCTTTTTTCATTTTTAAAATTTTAAGATGAAATTAATGGTTGCAATATTACATTAATTAAATTTAAGAAAGGTATTCGTTTAGAGGCATTACAGATATATATATATATATATATATATATATATATATATATATATATATATATATCTTAAAAATCATACAAGAATTTGTAAAATATAAAAACTTTAGTACAAATTTGCAAGATGTAATATGATTAGTCTTTTTGTGTCTACATTGGAGCCTATGATATTAGATAGATATGTAATATGCTCATATTCAAGAAACATGTCGAAAAAGAAAATAAAAGATTTTATAGAAAAAAAATATGGATATCACAAAATAGATCCAAATAGGTCTAGACCTGAACCAGACCTGAATTTTCCGGTTCGGTCCAGCCCTTGGTCCACCAAAATCGAATATTTCAGTCCATAGGTCCAACCGGATCGGTTCTGGACATGTGCACTCCCGAGCTACAAGCTTACCATCTATCAAGGTAGCAACGTTTAGTATACCATGTTTCATGTGAAAAAGGAATTTTGAGGATTGGAAGGTTATTCCATTTCAATTCCTAGTCCAAATTTTTCTATAGGTTCTGCTATGGGAGTAGGTGAAATGTAATTATGCAAGGCTTTGTGTATGAGACTGGAACTATCAATTTTTGCACTTATTTTTGTTCCCGAGACATATATTGTGTATAAAAAAATCTCTTTGTTAATTGATAACTGATAACATTAGGAAAAATTGCTTATAATAATGCAACCTTTTGACGATTCGCAAATAATAATGCAACCTTTCGATTATTCTGGAATAATGCAACCTTTATACCCCATTTATTTTCAATAGGACAAAACCGGATAAAATCAATTATAACCTGAATAATAGGTTTAGAGGGACACGTGTCGGCTAACAATTGGTTCTAATAAACAATTTTTTTTTTTAAAAAAAGGAAAAGGTAAAACAAAAAATATAACTAAACCCCCCTAACCCGTGCCCCAATAATACTGAAATCCCCACCCCACCACCCCTAACCTCTCTCTCTCCTCTACCCACCCTCCCCCAGCCACTACCAACCCCTCCAACTCCCCGACTGCCGGCAGCCATCAATACCACCTCTTCCTCCTCTCTCTCCTTCTTCTTTCCCCACCTTCAATTCATCCTCCCACCTCCACTTCGGCTTCCCCCAGTTGCAACATTTTGGGGGATTACTACACCAACTCACTCCTAGTCTCCTACCACTGAACTACTCCAGTTCTACTCCAAAGTAGTCCACCTAACTTCACCAACACGAAATATGTTGACTTGCATTCCCACCGCCGTCGCTGTCGTCGCCGACACCACCACCACCACCACTTCTTCACTTTGTCTCCACCGCCGCCGCCGCCACCATTTCCACTCTCATCTTCCGGCCGCCCGACCACCCTGGCTTCCTCCTTCTTCATCTTCTTCCTCTTACTCCCTTCCTCTTCTCTCACTTTCTCTACCACCTCAATTGGATCAAATATCTTAATTCCTTCAAACAAGTTAATATGTTTCTTCTATTGCGATTCTAATTCCAATTCTAATTTCGATTTCGATTTCAATTTCGACTCCTCAACAGAATTCAATGATTCTTATTTCGATTCAACGACGGTGGATGAAGGATCAACACCGCAAGTGGAGCGGAGCTGCTGAATGCTGAAGGTTGGGGGAGGGGTGGTTTAGGGGAAAGGAAACAGGAGGGGGAGTGGTTGTTGCGTCGACGACAGTAGGTGGCCTGAGGTGTGTAGGTTGGTGGCC
The DNA here is from genome assembly GCA_947645195.1 of Patellifolia procumbens. Classification (NCBI taxonomy): domain Eukaryota; kingdom Viridiplantae; phylum Streptophyta; class Magnoliopsida; order Caryophyllales; family Amaranthaceae; genus Patellifolia; species Patellifolia procumbens. The sequence goes on along the minus strand of CANSGD010000759.1, from coordinate 291,844 downwards.
GTGGCCCGTGGGTTGGGGGTGGGTTGGGTTTAGTAAAGATTTTTTTAAAGTTTATTTAATAATTAATTAAAATTAAAATTTTTTCTTGAAAAATTACCCATGGATCCGGTAATCGGTCATTTGTCTTACTTAAAATAAATGGGGTATAAATGTTGCATTATTCCAGAATAATCGAAAGGTTGCATTATTATTTGTGAATCACCAAAAGGTTGCATTATTATAAGCAATTTTTCCATAACATTATCCTTCAACCATGGTCATCTATTCACTTATTGCTCTTTTGTTTGATATTGTCTTCTAATTAACATGTGTAAATGATCATTTTTGTATTCAACAAGTGTACCTCCATGTTGACTAATGTACGTCAATATTCATAAAGAGGTATTTACTTAACATAAGTAAATGTCTTTTTGCACAACTATGTTCGTAATTGGCTCTTTAGTACATCCAAGTTTAAAACTGTTCATCTTATATGTAACATATACCAATTTTCCTTTGTATTTCTTCTCGATAATGTTTTCATTTTGAATATTACAGTTACATATTCATTTCGATGGATATCGACCTCGTTCTTTTATATCGTGACCCTAATTTAGCCACTTTGAATTTAATAAAGAAGGGTATTAATGTTATTTAAAGTAGCGTTAGATAAAAGAATTTTTTCATATTTCATTTATATTTTTCAATGAGGTTGTGTTTGGTTGGGAGAAATATTTTCATAAAAAACAATTTTTTCCACTCTATTTTGATTGGTTTGTGCCGAACTAAAAAAATGTGGGTTGGAATTTTATTCCTCAGTTAGAAGATTCTTTTTCTCATGAGTCAAAGAAAATCACATTTTCCATCTATCAATAAAGAAAAATGGGCTCATTCTAATCTCTGCAATGTAGGGATGGCAATGGGTCTTGGACCCGACCCAGACCCAGAGCCATAGACCCATTTATAAGGGTTTGGGTCCAACTTTTTTAGACCCAATGGGTCTGGGTCTAGAGGTCATCAGGTGGGTCTGGTCTGGGTCCAACTATATCAGACCCAGACCCGACCCACAGACCCATTTACACTAAAAAATTCAAAAAATAATTAAATTTGTAATTTGTGGCCCTATTTTAAGACATGTAATAATGTAAGTTTAAACATTTTTAAGATTTCATGAGCTATATTATGTTAATTGTTTCAATACAAGTCTTAACCATGGTCATACAAACTTATAAAATATGCAAAATAAATTTATTAGATTAAAAAATACTATTAAAATTGAAATTCCGAAGGACCCACGAAGGACCCTAGACCCATCAGACCCAAAGGATCTGGGTCTGGGTCTGAAAAATCCAGATCCAATGGGTCTGGATCTGGAAGAAATTAATGGGTCTGGGTCTAGTCAGACTCGACCCAAACCCTACCCATTGCCATTCCTACTACAACGAAACAAAGTAAGATAAAATATAGATTGGATTTTCGTTTGAGAAATAATATTCCAATTAAATATTCTAATTCAACCAAACAGAGAGGTTAAGACATTACTATTTCACCAATAGAGGGAACTCAGGGAAGTAAAAGATAATTAGAGGAAGAGGAAAAGGAAATAGGAAAAGAAGAGCGGTAATTAAGTTGAGTCCGATGAACCTCCATTTCCAACAAATCATTTCCCCGCAAAACTGACCCCTCCCTTTCCTTTCCTTTCCAGTTCTTCCCTCCTCTGTCTATCATCATCACGTCAACCAAGACAACCAACAAAAATAAAACAAACAAACAAACACCAAAATACAGTAGCATGAATTTATAAACAGGTCAAAACTTGTGTTTTTAAAACTACCAATTAAATTTCGAAATCATTAGGGTTTTCAAATATTAAATTAAATACAAATCCTAAAATCCCTTACCCTTCGCTATTTTTCTCTCTCTCTCCTCCTTCGACAGATTTTTCTCCTTCATTTCATTTTCCCTCGCTTTCTCTCTCTCTCCTCTTCCGGGAGAAAGAGAAACTTCAATTCTTTCTCTCTCTCTCTAAATCTTTCCTCCATTGTTGTATACATTGAAGGTCTTCCTCAGATCACTCACCTACCTTTAATTCTTTTCCGGAATCTTATTTTTTTTCCAGGTATTTGATTTCGTTCTCACTAATTTGCTGTCCACGTTGTTGTTGTTTGAATTTGTCAAATTATTCCTTCTTTTTCTTTCTTAATGCGTGTGCTGAATTCGTCATTTTCATATTTCATGTGCATAATCACGATATTCCTCTTATTTAGAAGCTCAAGATTGTTTGTTTGCGGAAGCTGTTATAATTAGATTAGGTTTAATTGTTCAGCTATTTAAGTTTATAATCTCGATTGTCTGGATTCTGATTATTGTTGCTGTTTTGTTCATAGTTTTTCTTATATTTACTTGGAGATATGTTTTGATGTTGTAGGAGTTCGGCTCACGTCGACGATCTGAGAGAATTTCTGATTTGGTCTATTAGAGGGGGAAGGGCCTACATTCTCAATTTCCTGGTATCGAGCACGGGGGAGAGAGATAGATACATATGTGTATTATTAGGGAGAGATTGTTACTTTCTTCATGATTTTATCCAGCTCGATATCAGGTTCATCAATTTAATTGGGAGAAACTTGGCAGAATCACCTAATTTGGTTTGAATGCATCCCGAATTTTGTGTAGATTCCAATATATGGATACAGATATTGTGTCGTTCCCTTCAAAGAGCCTGGAGAGATGCTGTGATTGTGGATGTAGTTGCTCTCTAACAGTCAGCTCTTCATCAAATGGTGCTTGGATACGAACGGTGAAGAGAAAATATGATGAGTTTGAGAAGAGTGGGCGTTTCTATATCCCAGGCCTTGACATTTTGCCTGTTGCACGTGTTGGGATTGAAAATGAGTGTGCCATGTTGCGAGAAACGCTTGGCAGCCAGCAGGCTACCATTCAGGAGTTATGTTTGGAATTGGAGGAAGAGAGGAATGCCGCTTCCTCTGCTGCTAACGAGACCATGTCTATGATTTTGAGGCTGCAGAGTGAGAAGGCAGAGATCCAAATGGAAGCTCGTCAGTTTAAGCGTTTTTCTGAGGAGAAGATGTCACACGATGCCCAAGAGATTTCTGCCTTGGAGGAGGTCTTATATAAAAGAGAACAAACCATTCAGTCTCTTACTTGTGAAATTCAAGCCTATAAACACAGAATGATGAGTTATGGCCTGACAGAGTATGAGGCGGAGGGTTTGAAAGGCAATTATAGTCGCAACGCAAGTTTCTCTAGTGATATGGGAGGTCCTCTTGACCCTCATATGTGTGCCTATCCTCCACTAAGGTGCAATCTAAATGAATCACAGGAGCAATTAGAGCTTGAAGATGATATTGTAGATATTGAAAAGTACCCATTTGGTGAGACTCCGAGAAGTCAAGATCTCAAGAGCTTGGAATACAGGATCAATCAATTGGAAGGAACTCCTAATGGTGATCAGATGAATGTAGAGTTTGGTTCTAGAAATGTTCTAGAGAAGGTTGTCGTTGGTCACTCTCCAAGGCGATCTAGACATTCAAAAAGGGTTTCCACTGATAGCTCAAGTTCGATATTAGGGTTTGGTAGAGATATGGGACTAGATCACTCGATGGATTCTCCAAGATATGGTACTAGTTTTAAGAAACTGGATTGTGTGGCTGAGGAATTAAGAAAGTCAGATAGTGCATCTGACTTCGAAGATGATATGAGTGATAGAGTTTATACCATTGATTCTATCCATCCTGGGGCACCTTATAACAACTATGTGGAATCTAACCTTGCTACAAAGTTGGGTGATGAGTATGTATCTACGCCAAAATCGTTTGGTCGGGCAGACTTGGGAGATCCTGAAGTTAAAAAGCTGTACTTAAGACTTCAGGCTCTCGAGGCTGATAGAGAATCAATGAGGCATACAATCATGTCAATGCAGACTGATAAAGCACAGTTTATGTTACTTAGGGAAATTGCTCAACAATTATGCAGAGACATGACGCCTGCAAGGCACATGCCAGCTCAGAAGTCATCTATCATTAGGAGCTTTTCCTTCATGGCAGTTTTTAAGGTAACTATTAGTGCATACAACTATTTTGGCCCCTGTTTTGTACATGAATGGATGATTATCTGGTGTTTTGTCTCTTCATTTTATGCACCTTGAGAAAAACTCCATTTTTAGGTGTTGATAAGCTCTGCATATAACAAGTAATCTCTAATATGGGCATGGGTGTAGCTGATCTCTTTTATTGCTAGAAATTATAATTTCTCCCCTCTGCGGCTTCAAATTATTTGCTTAGAGTACTATCATGATCTAACTGAGTGCTATAAGCAGAGAACTTACACTTAGAGTTTGTTCCATTCATCCTAAAAGAAAGCTGCAGGTCGAAAAACTTCACCTAAGGGCCTGTCTAATAAGTTGAGATGGTGTTTTCGGCTGAAACACAAAGTCAGCATCCCACTTCAGTTTTCTTTTTATGGTTGCACGCCTGCACTAGTTTTCCTTCAATCATTGTTGATTTGGAAACTGACCTCGATGGAAGGATTTTGATTGACAGTTAAGACTGGTTGAGTGAACAGCCTAACTCTTTTTAGCATTTAGTGATACATGCTTGCAAGTTGCCTAATCCTTGCATGTTGATTTTAACCTGCGTCATGTCCAGCTAGTGTACCCCCTTTATCATATATTCTCCAAAGTAGGTCAATAAAGAAACAGTTTCCCTTTCCTTTGGTCAGACTGCCTTTTGTTCCAGTGGCAGTGACTTCATTCTTAAATTAATATATGCATGGAACTTTTGACTTAGAGACGTGATATGTATAGAAAACTTATGTCATATGCTCATGTCAAGAACTTCATCTGAGTTTGTTTTGTCCTTGTGATGTTTTTGACAAGGTTTTCTTTGCTCTGCTATTATTTCTTTTGCTCTCCTGTGCTTTGGCTTTCCTTGATACTCCTGTTATAAATTTTTGTCGTATCCTTAGATAGATTAAGTTTGCAGAGTATCCTTAAGATTTGTATCTTCAGTTTTAAATACCAATGGGTTGATCTTTTATGGGCCAGAAGGTTGAGATTTGAGAATAAATTGCACTCCTAAATTCTCTCTTGATGAAATTCTTTTGCCTATTTCTTATCTTTCCTCTTCCCTTTGGCTAGCTTTCATTGTTTTGTCTGTGACTTTGCACATGTATGCATAGTTTAAAACTTTTTTTACATTAGAAAGGTCATGTACAATTCTTCTGGCTCTATTCTGCCTCTTTAACATAATCTGAAATGAATTTTTATTCTCCTTGATATGATTGGAAAGTATTTTAGTTGTTATGTGATCATATTGACCTGATTCCTTCTTTCATGGTAGGATCCTTATTGCTTTTCATGTTTCATTTTCAGTGGGTCTTGTCCTTCATTCTCTGGAGAAAGAAAGCACGCCAAAGCAAGTAAGTCTCTACTCTTTCAATACGGATGTTTGGCTTTACTTCTTAAGTCACCACACTCTAGATATGGATGATTAATGAATGGATCTATTTCTCTCCACAATCCTGTTGTTCTCTTTCCCTCAGTACAATTATTGACTACATATTGTGGAAGAGATGTAGCTAGCAACTTTATGTTTCACTTATATCCTGGGCAATTAAAAGGTTCATTCAAGGCTAAGTGCTGAATTAGAGAGGAAATAATGGGATTTGTGTGTCATTAGATTCTATATGAAAGCCTATTGAACTTGATATTCATCTAAGCTTGTAGGTATCTTTCAGCCAATAAAGTGTCGTGTTATTTCGATTTAAATTAATCGCGTAGTTGCCTATGAAATACAAATAAGTTACTGGTGAACTACACACAGAACATTTTAGCAAACTTCTCAAAACCAAATTAGATAATATTTATTACTCTAGGACCATGATTGTACCTCTGACTAAATCTTGTAAAAAGTTAATTTATAACCTTCATGCTTTATAACTACACATAGTCTGCATACAAGGATGCATTATGTGAGAATTGCAGTACTATGAAGTATGAAGTTGTTAGTTTTTTTTCTCAATATCTAATATGATTGGACCCCTTATGTAAGGAGTCGCTTTGAAGAGTGAAGACTATTCTAATTCTGTGATATCACTGAAAGATTTTTCACAAAAAGTTTCACTTTGTGTCGGCATATCTGTTATTTGAGCTTCTAAAATAATTTTGTATAGGAAAAATTGATATTAATAATCCCAACTTCCACCCACCTTCTTAAAATAGTTTTTAACTCATTATTGTGGAATGATGGCATGTTTGGGGGTACCTTGGCAAATTACACAGAATTGTTAATTTTATTATGTGCCCAAAGCTGGATTAGAGAAGGCAACAAATATAACAATTTGTTTTATTTTAAGATGGTCTCTGCAGAAGTTGGGATTATCTTTCAAATAATAAAAGTTGAGATTGTTTTGAGAAGATAGATGAAAGTTGGATTTATTAATGCCAAGTTTTCATTTGTTATATGGTAAAGTTTAACCAACATAAGACATAAGACCTTCAATTGTCTCAAGACAAGGAATTCTGATAGGTGATATTTTCCTTGTTTCCTCTATATGTGTTTCTGTGTCCTTTGCATTAGTGATTATAATTTTGTCACACTAACTCTTATGAATGTGTCAGGTATATGTTTGAATTGACGGCAAACAATGTGGGTCTGCTAATGCTCTTGGACAAAAACCCACGCTCCAAACTCTGGAGATGTGTTTCATCCACACAAGTTAGATAAGCTGAACTACCAAACTCATTGCTAGTTTGTCATATAGAGCTGCTTTTTCGAGCTTGCGTTTAGATGAACATTTGTTTCTGGATATCTGGAAATTTGGTTGTTTGTGCAGTGTTCTTTTATTATTCATTTTCTCCCCCTCTGCCCTCTATTGAAAAGTTCGGGGGTCTAAATATGCCTAGCTGGTTGTTCAGCAAAATCATGTGATATATAGGCCAGTGTGCAGTTTGGTTCTTTTATTTTTCCTTGAAGTTTAGCTTTTGAGGTGGGTGCTTTGACAATTCTCCTGTATAGTTCAGATTCATGTATGACTGCGTTGAGTCGCTGCTCATTTTTTTACTTTCAGAGAGAAAAAATGAAATAATGTCCGTTCTTCTCACATGGTTCCCACCAGTACTCCAGTAGTCCAGTAGTATAAGGTGTAAATAACTTTATTATTATCAACTAAAGTGATAAAAATATTGTATATGATGAATGGTATTGATCAGGGAATATCAGAACAGCAAAACCTATAGAGGGAAAGAGCATTGCAGGGTTAGCAAGGTGGCTATGGTGCATTGCTATCGTAAGGTGAATGTGGCAGCAGATTATATGGCGGAAAGAGGGCACTCTACCTCCTCCCTTCTCTTTCGCTACCCCCTATCATGTTGATTTCTCTCTAATCATCCATAAGGATGTATTAGGTTTGACCCCTAAGTTTAGGGTCAAACCTAGGTTTGTTCTCCTTTTCAAAAGGAAAAGGAGAGGGAAAGACATGAGAAAAATGATTATGTAATTATTTCGTTAACTTGCCTTTACATTATCCTATAGTATATCGGAAAAAGACAAATAGCATTCAAACCTCCCTTACTACTATTAAGGGGTGTTTCGTGTTTGGATGAGGGGTTTTGTAAATTCTCTTATTTGATATTTGGTTGATTTTTTTTTCCTCTTTCCATTAAGGCTTATCTCTTAATTCTTCACCTTGAGTTCCTAAATTATGCTCAAATGGTGATCAATCAAATAAACATGTCAATTTATTAAGTTAGTCAACCTAATTTCCCTTTAATTCCAATACCTAAGCTTGACTTTAAGGTTAATACATGATCAATGTGGTCATCCCCCTCCCCTAGCTAGAAAGCTACTCACTAGCCATAGAGCTGATGGATGAATCAACATATGAACATCAATTATGGTGAAAACTAGCTAATAATCAACTAATCAAGCAATAATCAAGCAATAACCAAATGAAAACTTGAGAATTAAGATAACAACAAGAGGGAAAGGAATAATACTAAATTGGAGAAGATGTTCAACTAAAAATCTCCATTAAAGCAAGCTCGGATCAACCACAATCAAAACCTAGATCTAGTTTCTCTCACTAAATGTTTAACTTCTCTCTCTAGATTCTTTCTAATTTGATCTAAAAATCTTTAAAACTGATATTAAGTCAGTGTTACTTATATGTAGGGGCTTAAATATCGTTGTGGTAGTACGAATAAAGCCGTAAAATCAAATCAGAGAATAATGCCCCAGCAGCATTGGAGTGATCGCTCCATCCCTAAATACAAACATATGAAAATGAAAAATACCTCCCTTGAGAAACTTTTCGAGTGGATTTGAATTCCATTGAATCATCAAAAATTCATTTTCTCGACCGCACTACAATCGTTGAAAGCAATTTTTTATTCAACTAAAGGGAAGGAAAATGTTGGAAAACAGACCAACTATTTGCAAAGCTCTGGAATATCGCACGACACTTGATCACCCTCTTAGCTAGTGTCCTATAAAGAAAAATTGAAGGACATTTAGGATGGTAGTTCACAATTTATGCAAAACTATTGCCATAGTAAGTTTTGAGGTTTCCGAATATAACAACATTTTGGAGTCCACTTCGAGCATCATCACTTTCTGTTCTTCATCACCTTCTTCTCCTTTAAAAAATGTTTCTTTTAGTTATCAATAACACCAGAAGGCATGACAACATATTTCACACAAGCAATATCGGTGTGTGCCCACCACAAAAGGTAGGATTGTTGAGTTGTCCCTGTTCCACAAGTTACGATTAGTATCAAATTATTCGTCAAAAAGTTATTCTAATTCGAATGGACCTATCAAGATCCTTTCTTGATATGAAATATGGGAAAGTGAGCGCATCACACATATTATAGTTGGCAGTTTCAGCAACATAAAGTCATATATAAGAATTAAGATATCATACTTTATGTGTAAAAATGGCAAAAAAAATAATGAATTATATAACAAAATAAGCGCTACAAATGAAGAATAGGTTCACTACTTTGCGAGTGGATACAAGGTCTCGACGAGAGGCCTTAGGCACTCACAAATTGATGTTGCAAACTCGACTAGCTCAATTGGTCAACGCATCCGCTACTAATACAACTAAGGAACATCATAAATGCTACTACTCTAAGAAGTGGGGCACGTTACAAGGGTCTTAAGACACCTAAATTTAATCTGCAATAGAAACATGAGGGAGGCTGTACATGAAAGCCCCACGACTTAGGTTATGAAAGATGTTCTAGAGAAGAAGAAAGGACGCAGGGAAGGCTATTCAAGCACTTTCGTGATCAAGCTACCCTAACCTAGTCGCATGTTGAGGAATAAGCTTGATTACTAGTTTGGTAAGTTTCTTGAGGTAACAAACAATCTGCAGCTATGAATTAATTAAACAAGTTCCTTGCTAAGTTTTTGAAATAAATCGATTTGGGAAGAGAACTTTCAAAGAGGTAAAGGATATTGATTTCACTGAAAAATGCGGTGCCCGCCTTTCTTAAAACCAATATTAACCTAAGTTTTCCATCCCTTGTAACATTGACACTGTTAGTGTTAGCGTCCTTCCCCTTTATATATGCAAAAACTTCAGCACAGGGAATTACATGCACCATTATGATCCTTCAAATGGATGTAGTTCTATTAAGCACCATTTTGGCGTCTTATAGGGTAGGTAAATTTTATGTCCATGTTGACTTTGCTTTATTTAATATGGAAGAAGGATACCAGATCTATATCATCTTCCATTGACCCTTGTTGTGCACTATAGGCATCAATCTAAGGGTGGAGAGTATCACCTTGATGTAGAGGATGAGAATATCACTTTTAAGCTCAATATGTATCTTAAGGGTCCTATGCTTGTAGATACATGTTCTAGTATAAATGTCATCGACTAGATGTTTCATGAGCATATGCCTCACTTTTCCCATGTGTGATGGATAGTAATCTATACTTTTGATAGAGGTTATTGAGGGCAACGGTGACTCTGAGATGGATGCGTTAGATTATAAGTTGACTAAAGAGGAAGAACTCCCTCTTAATAACGATTGAATTTGACATTGGTTTACACCATAGATGCAGTAGGGGTAACTAAAGCTAATTTAGGACGATGTCCTATAGTTAACAATGTTGCAGATTTTGACGACTCACTCTTCGAGATGGTATTGAAGTAATTTATGATGAGGAGAATGGTGTAGGGAATAATAGTCGCAGTATGTCGGTTTGTCTTTCCTTTTGTGTAAATTTTCAATCCCATGTTTTGATGGACGTAGTTAAAGTATGGCTAGTGGTTCAACCATATTGGCATCATAAGGAGAGAGAGTAATATCAACTGTCATAAAGGAAAGGAGAAAGGAAGAAGAAAAGGGGGGGGGGGGGGAGAAAGTGAAACTATTGGGTCAGACCGTCTGACCTAATAGTTTTTGTCGGACGAAGCCGCGAGAACGGCGCCGCTTCTACTTCATCTTCTTCCTCCGCCGCCGCGGCGCCGCTGCTCCTTCTTCTTCATCTTCTTCCTCCGCCGCCGCCGCGCGCTGCTCCTGCTCTATCATTGAGATGCTGATGTTTGGAAAGCCATTAATTATGTTCAACTTCTACTTCTACCATTGATGGTTCAACTTCTACCATTGATGCCATTGATGAAGAAGAAGGAGAAAGAAGAGGTTAGTGTTTTTTATTTTTTTATTTTTAGTTAGTTGTTAAATGAAAGAAAAATAAAATCAACTGAAAGAAAAATATAAGTAACTGAAATAACTACATACCTTCAGTTAAAAGGATGAAGGTATGTAGTTACTCCCTTTTTTTTCATTTGCTTCTAACTTGCTTTCATTTACTCCCCTTTTTTTCATTTGCTTCTTAGTTACTTTCATTTACTCTCCTTTCTTTTTCATTTACTCCCTTTTTTTCATTTGCTTCTTAGTTACTTTCATTTACTCCCCTTTCTTTTTCATTTGCTTCTAACTTGCTTTCATTTACTCCCCTTTTTTTCATTTGCTTCTAACTTGCTTTCATTTACTCCCCTTTTTTTCATTTGCTTCTAACTTACTTTCATTTACTCCCCTTTTTTTCATTTGCTTCTAACTTGCTTTCATTTACTCCCCTTTTTTTTCATTTGCTTCTAACTTGTTTTCATTTAGACTAAAACACGTAAATGAAACAATAAGATAACTAACTGAACTTAAAAGACATCCAACTGAAATAAAAAAGATGAACTGAAAAAAATTTGAAACTAACTGAACAAAAATTGAAACCAACTGAACAAAAAATGAAACCAACTGAAACAAAAATGAAACCAACTGAAACAAAAATGAAACCAACTGAAACAAAAATGAAACCAACTGAAAGTGGTCCGACCAAATGTTATGGTCGGACGCGTCTGACCCAATACCTTCTCGGGGAGAAAATGAATATCAAAAGCTCATGAAGATCCCTAATGCGCTTGGTTTAACATAAAGAGGAGAGGAGAAAGGGAATGGTGATGGATAATAAAAAAAAGGTTGAAGACGTGGCAACAAGGGAATAGAGAAGACAATGATCACATTTGTTACAATGACATATTAGGGAAGGGGAGATCCCATATTGGAGATAATCCATTAGGGTAAAAGATTTACAATTAAAAGTAGATCAATAAGTCACGTAAAAGAGAGAGAAAAATTCCAAATAATTGATGATAGAACATTTGGTACATCCATTCTTTATAGTCTTATTTCTCACTTGGGGAGATGTATGAACATCATAGATATGAAACTTCATTGATCATAGTGTGGTAACCGAATTTGCAATTGTTATTTGGTATTCATCAACACTCCACCCCAACCAATTTATGATATTTTTCTCAAAATTTCCCAGAAGGGTTTAAAGGTTGTATATAGTGAAACAACGATACGTCACCTTTTTAATTTATTTCATGAACTTCTATATAGTTTTCTAGGTTAAAAATCTTATGTAATTCATTTTGTTTTTCATTGATATCTATTGTAGATGTCATATTACTTTCAATTAATGCAAATACTTTTTACTATAAAAAAGTGTTAGGTAAATTATACTAATAATTTTTTTCCCTATTCCCTTTGTTTTCTAAAGGTCTTACCCTCTTTCCATAAAAATCAATTTTCTAAAGTTCTACATATATCTACTTCATACCTAAAATGACAAATATTTTTTCCTTTGCACACTACTTGCTTCACTTATTAGGCCCACAAAATTTCTTACTCCACATCTCTATTATATAAGCCAAGGGGGAGGACTTATCTTTCTTCAATTTACCCCTCTTGGCAAATTACAAAAAAACTCTTATCTTTCTTTATTCTCCCTCAAAACATACAACATTAAAAAAAACTCCACCGTATTCTTCCTCAATACAAACGACAATGCAAAAAGAACTTCCCAGTAAAAAAATCCCTTCACAAATACAACTATTAATCATTACACTAATCTGTTTATTACTTCCTCCGTTCTGCAATACTTGCAATATTTCTTGCTTGCACAATGCACACTATCCAATGCAATACTTTGAACCTTAATACTTCTAACTATTGATGAGTAAAAATTATAAAAAGTTGATATTATAATAATATGCATTAAGACGAATCAAATAAGACCTCACTTGACTATATTTTTTCTTATACACGTGAGAGAAAATATAACATAAGATTGGTAGATAAATAGTGGTTACCATGCTAATGTTGCAAGTATTAAAAAACGAAGGAAGTATTAAAATTCTTAAACTCTAAAAACACATTACACATAAAACACAGGGAAAACTAAAAATTCCAACTATTAACCTATTTTACATTAAAAAAAACCTTCCAGCATTACATTACCAGTTTACCACGCCCTCTTGCAAATCAAGAAGTAAACACAACAATCTCGGCTTCCAGGTTGATTTATTTTTGCTTCCAACCTATGTGATTATGCATGTGTGTATATAGTAATGTATGCTTTTAAGATTGCAAGGATTGATAGTGATAGAAACCGGGAAAACAAAATGATCACAACAATGACAACAACGAACAAACGATTCTCTAGGCGTGTTTGGGAACACTTTCCCAAAAGCGATATTCTGACCCTATACGGGGCATGGGTTGCACGGAATTCACCTCCGAGATACAAAGAAGAACAGTGAGTGTTACGCTCGTATGGAACTCACAAAATGAGAACAAGTTTTGTGTGAATTTTGTGATTGATGATCAATGAAAATAGAGAGAAACTTGAGAGTGCTTTTGAGAGAATATGAATGAACATATCACCATTCATCTAAGGTATTTTGTCATATAATGCACGTCAAGAGAAGGAAAACGGCCAATAACCGCTCATAGAGCAAAACCGCAAAAATGGAGCGTCACCGGGCAGTAGCCCGTCGCGAGCCGCGAGGAGTTCCTGCTGCTGGTTTCTTTGGCTTACGTTCTTAATTCCAATTCTACGACGTTACATGTTTACTATACCGTAAATAACCAATGTGCACCCCAACGTAACTTGAACAACGACACCATAACCAAGTAGTTCAAGTTAACGTTACATGAATATAATCAACCAAATACTCTAAATTATCCAACAATCCTCCCCCAATTAGTGTATTCTAAGTAGTAAGCACCAAACATCATCAAAACAAACAATCTCATGTATCAATGAAAGTGTACTAAGACTTGAACTGCCACCTAGTATAATATACATTCCAAGTATCTGTATCCGAAAGGTGTCGCAAGTGATTAAACCAATCTCAATACAAAGTGGAAACTTGAAGATATCATACACACAAGCTTAACTACTTGAACTCATTAAACTTGACACTTAAAGTCATGTGTCTGTATCATTCATAAGTGTATCATAGTTATGCCCCTATAGCTAGTTGAAGCGGCTAACTTCACACTTACATAGGTAGAACTCTTAAACAAACATGCTACTATGATTGAGCATAACAAGAGAACTATTAAGATTCACAAACTCTTTACAACATCATAGTCAACCAAGAACAATACTTGAGGATACTTACAAATGTTCTTCAATCATCAAAATGAAGGAATTAATCTTATTGAACTTAAGACCCAACGTCTTATTGGGCGTTAAGTTAAGATTCCCTCACTCGTGATTAACAAGGGCTCCAATCCAAGACCGATTGCGATCCTCTTCACCGTATATCTAGCCAAGGCCTTAGTGAAACAATCCGCTAGATTATACGTAGTCCGCACATAGTCAACAGTGATAACACTATCCTTGATAAGTCCTTGAATGTAAGAATGCCGCACACCAATGTGCATTGACTTACCATTATAAACTTGACTATATGCCCTTGCCAAAGCTGCATCATTATCACAATGTATTGCTATGGGCGATATTGGTTTTGGCAACAAAGGAATCTCAATCATGAGATTCTTTAACCACTCCGCCTCTTTACTAGCCGAGGACAAAGCAATGAACTCCGAAGTCATGGAGGAGTCCGCAATGCAAGTTTGCTTCTTAGAAGCCCAAGAGATAGCACCTCCCCCAAGTAGAAAAATGAATCCACTTGTGGAAGAGTGATCATCTCTATTAGAGATCCAACTTGCATCCGAATAACCTTCTAAAACCGAAGGATATCCACTGTAGGATAAACCATAATCTTTGGTTTTTCCCAAATACCTTAAGACATGACGAATAGCATGCCAATGCTTCATACTGGGATTACTAGTATACCTACTAAGCTTGCCTACCGCAAATGCGATATCCGGCCTAGTACTCGTCATAGCATACATCAAACAACCTATGACCGTGCATACTCAAGTTGAGATACCGCACTACCATCATTTGACATTAATTTCTCACTTGGATCCATAAGAGTTGACTCAAAAGAGCAATCACTAACATTGAACTTCTTAAGTACTTCTTCAATGTAGTGTGTTTGAGACAAAATCAATTTTCCATTGCTTCTTTTAATTCTTATGCCTAGAATGACATCCGCTTCTCCTAAATCTTTCATGGAGAACATTGGTGATAGGAAAGCCTTTGCCCACTCAACTTGTGACAAATCAGTCCCAAAAATCAACATGTTATCTACATATAGACAAATCATAACACCATGACCTAAGTCATCAAATTTTCTATATACGCACTTGTCCGAATTATTCAACTTAAATTCGTTAGACAACACAACCTCATCAAACTTTTGATGCCATTGCTGGGGTGCTTGTTTTAGCCCATACAAAGATCTAACGAGTTTGCAAACTTTACCTTCTTGACCTTTCACAACAAACCCTTTGGGTTGTCTCATGTAAACCTCTTCATCTAGCTCTCTATTTAAGAACGCAGTCTTAACATCCATTTGATGGATCACAAGGTTGTGTATAGCCGCAAGAGCAATCAACAACCTTATAGTAGAGATTCTAGCAACGGGTGCATATGTATCGAAGTAATCGATACCCGGCTTTTGGGAAAAGCCTTGAGCCACTAACCGGGCTGTGAACTTATCAACCGTTCCATCAATTTTCATTTTCTTCTTGAAAATCCATTTACACCCAATTGGTTTACACTTGGGAGGCAAATCCGCCAAAACCCATGTGTTATTCCCCATGATGGAATCCATCTCATCATCAATAGATTCCTTCCAAAAAGGAGCATCTTGAGATCTCATGGCCTCATCATAAGTCAAAGGATCACCTTCCACACTAAACACATATGGAAATTTAGTCAATATAGAACTTCTAGATCCTTCAACGAAATATACATGAAAATTCGGGCCAAAAGATTTATCCTTTCTTGCCCTTTTACTTCTCCTAGGTTATGATGAAGTCGATGCTACATTCTCATCTAGAGTTTGTTCATCTAATTCTTGATCATCTAAAGACCGATCAACATCTTGAATAATAGTACTTGGAGTTAGACCCTTTGGTCTAGGAACTGATTAATATCGATTTTCATCAAAGATTGCATCTCTTGACTCCACAATAATGTTAATTGACCAAATGCCATTTTCTTCTATAACATAGAACCTATAGGCCTTGCTATGAATAGCATACCCTATGAAGATGCATTCAACTCCCCTTTCACCTAACTTTTTACGTTTAGGTTCCGGCACTTTGAGAGAATATGAATGAACATATCACCATTCATCTGAGGTATTTTATCATATAATGCACGTCAAGAGAAGGAAAACGGCCAATAACCGCTCATAGAGCAAAACCGCAAAAAGGGAGCTTCACCGGGCAGTAGCCCGTCGCGAGCCGCGAGGAGTTCCTGCTGCTGGTTTCTTTGGCTTACGTTCTTAATTCCAATTCTACGATGTTACATGTTTACTATACCGTAAACAACCAATGTGCACCCCAACGTAACTTGAATAACGACACCATAACCAAGTAGTTCAAGTTAACGTTACATGAATATAATCAACCAAATACTATAAATTATCCAACAAGGATGATGATGATGATGCAATAGTGCCTTATCATGCGAGAGGGAAGAACTTTTGCATGTTCGGTATTCCATTCTTAAATTGATGATATTTCTGAAATCTTAGCGCTATTTTTTATTTGCTTTGAAGAACTATTAATTAGGAATATGAATTACCTCTCAATTGGGTTTGAATTTCCAAAAATTGGATTGTCTAGTGTTATGGTTGTTTAGAATTATATTTCATAAGATAATTAAAAAAAAACCCTGGGTTTTCCATGTGTGTTTTTATTAGTGCATTGCCGCTTTTAATGGTTGAATAAAGTTAACAAATTAATTGATAAGGAATGTAATAATTTTATTACTTGAATTATATAATCAAGGTGTTGTAAACACTATTTGGTAGGAAAAAGACTTTTCATTTATTTTAATATCACTAATTAATCGTCTAATGTAAAAAGTCGTAACACGCATAACATACATAAAAAGGCTAGTTTCATATAGTAAATCAATTATTGAGTATTAGTATTAGCATGGGCGTGTAACAACTCCTAGTTAATGAGCATGGCCCAAACTCAAAAAAGCGAACTTCCAAATCCAGAACTGAAAGTGAAAGCCGGGATGAGGAGTATTGAGGACTAAAAGCAGGCGGGTGGGAAATGAAATGGGAAAGCAATAGGAATTCAAATGGGTAAAAATAGGAATCTCCTACACACCCAAATACACAATACTCCTACTTGTTACTTCCCACCTTTTCCCCCATTTCAATTTTTCATCTTACTTCATCCTCCCTCCTCTTCCTCTCTCTCTCTCTCTCTCCTCTCACCACTCTTTCTATGCCCATATTCGCCTTAAATCTCTCATTTGGGGTGAATTCTATCTCAATTTTTAAAACCCTAACCTAACTTATTCAGGTAACTTAGATTGTTTGTTTGTTTGTGATTTAAGTCAATTGAAAAAGAAGAAGAAGAAGGTCAAGTAAACTATGTTTCTTTGTTTGTTTGTTTGTGTATAATGGTCAATTGCAGATTGCAGATTGTAGATTGCAGTGAGTGAGCAGTGAGCAGGCAGGGGGTGGCTGTAATATTGGGGGGGAATATAAAGAGGATGGCGAAAGTAGCGAAAGCAAGTATGAGTATGGATCCACTTCATTTTCAGAATGCTAATGCTCCCCTTCTTCTTAAGAGAAAGACGCCCTCTCAACTCAGAGTAACCTTCCTTCCTTTTTTCTTTCCATTCTCACTTTTCTTATTCTCTTCCCAACTCTCCTACTCTTACTTCTATTATTTCTTCTCTTTCTTTGGGGATTGGTATGGGGGAGGGACCATTTTCCTTCATGCAAATTCACTTTTCATTTGTTTGTTTACTTGGAAGAAAATCTAGTGAGAGAAGGTAAAATGAAATGTTTAGGGTTGTTTTTGGGCTCAGCAGTTGAGTTGTTTGAAATTTGAATCCATTGGGTTAGGGTGGTTCCCCGGCCGCAGAGGTTGTTGGCAGGAAGGGAGCTTCTTCACAGTGCTTGTCCATAAGTTGAAAGAGAGAGGTTTGGAGGGAATGGTATTTCTTATCTTAGGGACGAGGAGGGTTTCATTTAAGGGTAATTATATAGATGAGATAAATGAAATGAAAATATAATTTGTTGAAACAAACAATAACAGTAACAATAACAATAACAATAACAAAGGGAGTGGGAGAATGACTCCCTTTCCAAGAGTTAAAAACATGCCATTCAAACATGCTCTTAATGTCTTTAAATGTATCTCTTTTATCCAAACCCGGTAGTCGCCGTAAACTTGGCTACGGCATTGTTCGATCGACCATATTTTCGCCGTCCTCTGTAGTCTACAATATGGTTACTCATAAAACCACCGTTGGTTTGGCATTAGCACCCATTAAGGAAATGGGGGGGGAAATAAGCTGAATGCCTTTTCAAAACACATTTTGTAACCAATGTTTCTATCACTCCCAAAACATTGTTTCGAAGAATGTGTCTGACATACACCCAAGAAAACATTGAACTTTGAAGCTCCTAGGGCAAACATCGAGTCTCTTGGGTTTCACGTCATAGCATCTATCTATATTCGGACTGAGCGTATCCAAATGTCTACATCATTGGTTGCTCCACTGGTTTGTGAAAAAAGAATTAGGAACTTCTGTATTTTGCTTGTATTTTAAAGCATTTTCCTTCCTGTCAAATAGTTTACTTTCAAGAAATTCAAGCGAAGTCTTGTTAGTATGCAAAATTGTATACAAATTATGGATGTATGGTTTGATGGTTTTTTTTAATCCGTACGACAGGGAGAGCAATTAAAGAGAAGAACAGTAGTGGATCTTGCACATGAATCTTCTGCTGCTTCAGAGTATATTCATCCTTACTCGTTTTAGTTTCTGTTTGTTATCTACTCTCTTCTGTTTTTCTTTTCTGGTCTATCTTGAGGATTTCTATTGCTAAGGTTTAATACTAAAGATTGATACCTTCTCTCAGAAATACAGATGTTGTGGATCCTAGAAAGAGTAAGACTCAAGGCCCGAAGAATACAAGATACATAGACAAGCGGCTAGATGAAGTATATCCTGCTAGAAAACCAACCAGCAGGTTTAACGTGCTCTCTGGAAAATCAAGTTTGAAGGTGATTGCCATGTGTGCACTAATTTCTGTTGTTATGGTTTGGTGGAAATTAGGAGCTGTTGTTGTTCTGGATGCCTGATTGTAATGTATGTGCTGCTGCTCACTGCTATCTCACTATTTTCTGTACCTTGCTCTCTTGTATATAGGAAAATCAAGTTATTCAGGAGAAGACTGGATTAAAGGGTCCTTTTTCTTCACAACTGACCCCCAGGAATCATCAAGAGCTTAATGGGTATGACTTTCTTATATCACAGAGCACCTTTTTTTCTTTGGGTAATTTAGCTCTTTCAATAGGATATGTGTATGCACAACTTTTTTATTGACTATTTTTTTTGTTGTCCTTGATGTTCTGGCAGTGCAAGTGTATCTGTTGCAAATCCCACTGACCATGTTTTACGATAGTGTGAAAATGGTAAGAAAGGCACCCCGAACAGGTTTCGTAGTGTAGCCGAGCTTTCACTAGGTAGTGACAGATTTGCAGAGCTTGGAACAGTTGATGTGGTATTGTTATGGTTGCTTATGCTATTACGGTTTTCAAACACCATTTTACATATAGTTAAATAACCTTTAATATTTTAGGACAAAGCATTGAAAGGACTAGCTGCTCATGAGACTTCTGGTTCCTGCTCCCCATCAAGCTCAGCTGGAAAGTCTGGGGATGTAAAATCTACATCTTTCGGGCATTATTGCTCAGAAATACATATTCCTCTTGATTTTACTCTGAAAACAGCAATGCGCATAGTGTCTTCTTCACCTGTAGAGAGGTAAGAAATACTCACTTTGTTTGTTTTTAATTGTTACACTTTCCTTTTTAGAACGTTTTTTTAATTGTTACACTTTCACTTTTACTATCTTTGGTAAACTTTCACATCTCTTATTCCACTTTTCCATATTTTTGGACCCACTTGTCCTTTTGTTTTTATATTAAACACCCAACCAACCCATACTTTTTACTTTTTTAACATTATCTCTCATACTTTATCTATTCCCCAATAACTTTATCTATTCCCCAAACAATCATTGCATAGATTTCACAAATTTTCTTGGTTATCCCCCAAGTGAACTGTAACAATTAAAAACAAACGGTTGTACATCTTTGAGATATTTCTTTGGCCAGTAGCCTAGTAATGAATTGTAATTCTGTCACTGGAGATGATTTTCTTGCTAGAATTGTGAGATTTCCTTCTTTCAAATGATTCATTTTTTAAATTTAATTTCCCATGGACCTTTCATGTTGATTAGTAGATCGTTCCCTTATAAGAGGTCTCTAGGTGGTGGTACCCATGGAAACAAAACTCGGCGATTACATTACGTAACGAGAACTTGCCGTCAGGCGAAATGCCATTACATAACGCCGCGATGAAAGTTGGTGGTACCTCTTTTTTTTTGTGGATGGGGGTCCTTTTCCATGCCGCATTGGTCTAGGGACTATTGAGTTTATTATATTGAGTTGATTATATTGTACTGTGGATTGGATAAACATTGTTATTGGTCAATAACATACACCTATGTTTGCGTTTGACTTAGATACTTATAGTTTTAGGGTGGTATCATCAGTTGTTGCCATACTAGAGGAACTCATCTGTTCACAAGTGATTTCTGATCAGTTGTTGGATTTTTCGTTGAGAATGAAGCGTTTTTAATCTGCAGGTTAGCACTGTTGCTTATGAATAATTCTCTAATAAGATGAGGATCTATATGGCATGGGTTGTGGAATTGATGTAATAAAAATAAGGAAGTTTAACAAAATTTGATACCTTGGTGGACTTAAGTAATGTGAAAGAGTGCACTGATTGAATGGCCAGGCCAGGCTAGACTTGGATGTCTCTCTTTGGTGAAGCACTGATCAAAAATGTATTGAGGAATAGGTGAAATGATTTCATGATTTTCTGAGATGAGTATAATTGTTAGAGGATGTTTGTCAACGTTGCCTGCTTTCTTGACATTGCTGGCAAAAGAATGTATATTATGCAGGAGCAGCTTTGTCCTTTTAGAATATCTCTCTTGGTATCTGACTTGATTGTGTCACAAATTGCATTCAGATTTCACAGGTTATTTATGGGTGGCACTTACACTGGAATTACCTCTATTGCATCGAAATTTAGCTGCTCTGGTAATGAAAGTGTTAGCTGTGCTTCAAATACTCCAGCTTCTTATAATTTTCAATCATGGATATACCCCCAGTCTTCATTGCCAGCTTCTGTAATATCAGTATCAAGCTCCTCTACAGGAGGAGGTGAGTGTGCCCATATTAAGTTGAGTAGTCAAGTCTTGATGATTTGAAATTATTTGCACTATCCCCTCTTTACACAAGGTATCAATAATGTCATTACATTTGCAGCTGAGAGAGACTTTTTAGATAATCGCCAACTAGCTTGGGAGGACTCCTTTAGCAGCCTCTATTACTTGCTACGGAAGAGTGGGTGCAATGTTTTCTACGGTAAGGATCAGACTCTTGCTTTTCCTCATCGCTTTCCAGTTCTTCAGATGCTATAGTATTGAGGTGTACAAATTGATTCTGGAATGTAAGAATATTGTAGCACTTAAATATCTGTTTGATGTCATTTAGATCAATCCATCCTCATGTTTCAAGCTGCTACGCATGTAGGAGGATAATATGCTGTTAGTTTTTATGAGCCAAGCTTTCACTTCCACCATGTACTAGGAGTTCCTTTTGCCTCTAGAAAGGAGGTATTTATTTAATCTCAGGAACATCTTGATGTTTTGGGATGTGGTATGATTCTTGCCACCAGGTATGCTGCTATACTTGTCAATATATCGTTGAGAGGAGTTGCTAGTGGTGCGGTTTAATAAAGGCTTGGGAAGGACGGAAGTAGAGGTAGGAAAAAATGATATGACGGAGGTGGATCAGGGGAAGGAAAAGAGAGTTTTGGGGTTCGTTAGTTCGGAAGAACAAGCGAGAAATTTAGAGTGGACTTGTTCCTAGAAAACGAAAAAATTAAGTTCAAAATAGAGTGAGCGTGCAACCGCGCAGCATGAGTGCCCTCAAATAAGTGTAATTTAGTAAGACGATGTTGGTTTCAACAAATACAAGTTGTTCAGTGAAAATAAATTAATTTCAGCAAGACTAAGTTGAAAAGAGCATAAAATGTAGAGCCGGTGCCAGCTTATTCCTTATGTGCTGTCTTTTGAGATACACTTGTTTTTTACTTCAAAATTTCCTCTTAAGAAACATAATTTCTGAGATAAGGACACCTAAGTGTATGGTTTCTGGGTGGTTTATACTCAACGAGTCAACAGTCTACTTATTAGTTCGAAAAAGTGAGTAGAGAATGCGTTTTCTGTTTTAAAGCTATGTACATAAGCTACTTCATACTTAAGCTTGATGGCTGCCCATTCATAGCAAAATTGTTGACTCTATTACAAATTTGTTGGATTATAAGGGCTGAATCGCTGACGTGGCTACTTCGATTGAAATAAACAGTGGTAGGTAAAATTGTTTGCTTTGAGTATGGATACAAGCCTCACGGTTTCAACATGCATAAAGCAAGTGTCCGTAATATTGTTAGATGTTTTTCCATAATGGCAATTTTCTAAAAAATGGGCTCTATCAGCTTAGGGTTGTGTTTTCACCTCTTAGAATGTGTTTTCACATTCTGTCTTTATCTTGTTTTTGGTTCTATGTTCTAATCATTATTTTGAAATAATTTTACCAGTTTGCACCTCACAGTTTGTGGTGATTTTCACTGCTGTTGAAGGCACGGGAAAAGTCAAACGCTCATGCAATGCATTTATCTCTCAATCAACAAGAGGATTAAGGTCCTTGTTGAAGGAGCATGTAAGTTTCGGCCCACCTTTTTGATGGATTGTTCCAACTTTGTGCAATTATTTCTTGCATTAGGTCAATAAAGATGTTTGCCATTTGTCTTTGTCTTGCATGCCCTCCACGTCCCTTTATATATTATAATTTTATTTTCTGTAGTTTGCTATTAGGTTTTTTTTTTTTTTTTGAAGAAGTACGTGAAAAGTTTAAGAGACCTTTCTCTCATGGAAATGTGTCCTAAACTATATGTAGTTTGCTATTAGTTTGGTGGCATTGACATGCTATTTCCTGGTCATCGTATACATATCTTGTTGTATTAGTCAAAACCGTCTCTAATTGATAAATAAAGAAAAAGTTAAGAGACTATGTTGCAAATGAAGAATTTGATATGATTGTAAGAAGACACAATGATTTTCCTGCTTCTCCGCGGAATAGCTTAGTATCGGAGGAATTGATAATCTAAGGTTTGCCGAGATAGTGTACCAATATGCTAAGACTAGTAATTCTCAGATTAGATAATACTTACTTTTTTTTTTATATTCGTGCACAGGAGTTTCACACCCAATCACACCGGTCTCGTATAAGAGATCTAGGACATACTTGCGTCGAGAGATTGAGATTCCTTGATTGCTTCGTGCCACTTCCGTTCCCAAGAAACTTTTAGAAATTAGTGTGTAATCTCTAACTCCTTGGCCACTAGTATCTTAAGCTTCTTTATTTTTCCTTCATGATTTGTATACTATCAAAACACTAAATAATACAATATGATCGGGTATGGTCGACCTTGTCTAGGATTATCCATCTTAAGGACCTTTGTGAGTTTGTCGAACCATGCTATAGGTGACAATTTAATTTCAGATTATCCTAGTCTGAGCTTGCAAACCTTCCCATGTGTATCCTTAGTTTCATAAAGACTTCCTTAATTAGAACTCATATAAAAAAGGCATTCTTGGGTTAAGTTAGAAGAGTGGACAATAAGACATGAATTGGTTTAAGCTTCGCCACATAAATAAAGGTCTACTTTTAGTTAAGCTTTATGTCCATCAACACGTCCGTGCCCCTTTGTTTGACTATGAATATCCATTTGCGTTCCGCAATCTCCTTTTCGTAAGAAAAGTGTTTTATTCTCTTCTTAGGTTGCTTTGTGCCACGTTATCCTTAGAGCCTTACAAACTAAGTTGGTAATCGCGATCTTACGTAAGGATGTTATAGAGACAGAATTGTGTAAGAAATGTAGTTGTGAATAGGGTATCGAGTGCATGATCGAACACCTTTTCTTTGTGCAATAGTAAGATCCAACTTGTGTCAGTATTAAATACGTTTACGTTTCATCGTGTATATTGGTAAGGCCGGCTAGCAAAACAGAGTTACTTGACCTTGTTGATTTAGTACGGGCATATGAGGAATTTTTATTTTTTTATGAACTTTGAGAGCATCACCATCGAAACAAAGATGTTTACGATACACAATAGGAGATTTATTCAACAAAGGAGTTGATGGAGACATACTTTGGATTACGTCTCAACCTCAAAGGTATTAGAAGGAGAAGATAAACAAGGAGAGATATATTGGAGGATGGTAAATTCGGTTTAATGAGTGAAGAGTGATGAGTGATGAGTGATGACCAATCCTAATTCTGTAATTCATTTGTGTTATTCAAAAAGGAACGTTTTCAAATAAAGTAACATCTATGATATTATAAAGTTGGAGGTAGTGGGAGATAAGTAATTGTAGACTTCTTGATTGGTTGAATATCTAAACAGGGTAACTTAAATGCAAGAGCATCAATTTTACCATGGAATTGAGAACGGACATGAACAAAAGCTACACAATTGAAAACTTTGAGACGAATTTGTGACCCCAGATGTGAGGTGGGATATAGACCTCGAAATGTTTGCAATGGTAATTGAAAATTGAGAATCTGAGAAGGTATACAATTAATTAGATGTGTTGCACTAAGAATCACTTCACTCTAAAATTTCTTTGGAACATTGGTCTGGAAAAGCAAAGATGATTAACCTTAGGAATAAGTGGTCAAAAGTGATGTGTCACCCTCATATGATCGATACACCCATATTATAATCCCGGACGAGGAGTATGATTTTGCTACATGTGCACAATTGCTCGAGCTTTACATGGGATAATTTGCCTTTTTTAAAGAGTTGTTGTAGACTAGGATGCTCGGAATCGGATACAAGGGTCCGACATGGGTATGGATCCAAGAGTCGGATCCTGCACTCGAGGACACATTTTGAAAGGGTCCAAAATTCATGTTTAGACTCGGGTACACAACAATTAATACAACAACAACAACATTACCCCAATGCCTCAAAGGCTCCCACCGCAAGGCGAGGTAAGGGGAGTCGAATGTACGCAACCTTACCCTTGTGTTGAATACACAAAGAGGTTGTTTCTGGATGACCAAATTGAAAATTGTGTCGAAAATGCATTAGGTGGTTTAAGAAGCCATTTTGCTTTGCTCCATCATATTCCAAAACCAAAGAATAGAGTCTTTGGCTTCATTGGAAAATAGAATAAGTAAATAAATAAATTTATACAAATCTAAAATAAAAATTAATTTATATTGATTTAAATATTTTAATATGGAAAAAGCATTTATTTTTAAGGAATTCATATTTTTGGTTGAGTCACTAAAAAGAAATTATAATAAATAATTAAGTGTACACTAAGAAGTGAAGAGTTAACAAATAACTGGAGAGGGAAAAGGAGAATGATATATTAAAAGACAGTGCTGCCATTGACCACCTATTTTAACCCTATTCCCTACGTGAACTTTGCTTTTCCTTTTATTATTTTTTCTTTTTTTTTACAATAAGTCTATTTATCTTCCCCGTAATGAAAAGGGAGAAGTAGAAAAGTTTCTCGGCAGCCCGCACTAAAAAAGCAGCCCTCGTCGGAGAAGATGGCCATAGGAGCGCAATTTCGGTGACAAACTAAAGAGAAGCCCTAATGTCTTTTTGAAATTATGGTGTATCCAAACTCCAATTTTAGATCTATGGTTCGAAAGAGCCGAGTCCGTTTTCTTCCTCTCATGTTCGACCCGTATTCCATTTTGGCACTTGTGTTGTGTCGTGTCGACATGGGTACAACGGGTCAAATGCCGAGTTCGAGCATTACATGCTGTAGAAGCTCCAACTATTCTTTGCTAAACGGAGGGGCAAAAACTGCGGCATTGCCCCTTGCCTCGCAATCTCAGGCTTTCCATGCAATTTCCAATAAGTTTCCTTTGAATGCTAAGGTCTCGACAAAGTTCACACGAGGACCTGTTCTACTTTGATTTGCCATTGGTATTTTGAGAATTTATTCGGGCAGCGAAAACGTTTAAGCCTCACACATTACCTTCACTGCTTTCAGGGATTGAGGCGGGATGAGACTATCCCAAACATAACCGTTTTTCAACTCTCCTCTTTACGCTCCAAAAGGCTTTTGGTTCCAAGAATTCAGCCCCTTACTCTATTGAGAGATGGGATTGAGCCGGGATGCGATTTGTTAACAATGAAATTTAAGATGAGATTGTTACCATGAAGCTGTAATGAATTGATATTGACTAAAAAAGACTATGAATCATAAACTGACTATAGAGCTAATAAAGTCACTATGACAAGGGTACTTTAGGTAGTTTACAATAATTTAGGAACTAGGAACTTAGTTGAAGTTTTACGGTAAAATTCATTGAGCCGAGTACAAGAGAGTAGTCGTGATGAATATTGACGAAAGAATGAATGTCTTGCTATGTGGATTTATGTAATATTGCTATCCAATCAACCAGTTTGATTTCTAGTTTTTATATCACTATTAAAGTCACTATTTCCTTGCTTACATTATCAACTACTCCCTCCGTCCCATATTAGTTGCAACACTTTTCTTATATGGTTGTTCCATTTTAATTGCATTTCTATTCTAAGCATGGACCCACCATTAAAATATTACTCTCCTACTCTATTAACTTTCTAAAATTACCACATCATTTTCAATCACTTTTACGATAAATTAATATAACTACACTCTACTCTATTACCTTACTAAAACTCTGTGCACAAGCTATTGTTGCGATTAATATGGGACGGAGGGAGTACTTAAATTACCCTTATCCTAGTATATCCATTCATTACATTAGAAATCGGTCTTGGATTGATTGGATAGCAATATTACATAAACCCTAAGAAATAATACAAGCTAAGTAGTAGATAACAATATTCATTCTCTCATCAATATTCATCATGATTGCTTCGTCCTACTCAGCTTGACAAATTTACCTTAAAACTTCTACTAAGTTCCTAGCTACTAAATTATTATAAACTACCTAAAGCACCCTTATCCTAGCAAATTACTCTAACTGCCCCATAAAATTCCACCCTTATCCTAGGTCCACTAGTTGCAACATCACTTCACACAAATTCCCCTCCTCTTCACGTTGATGTTGTTACCGCTAAGCCTACTTCCGCAGTCGCTGCCAACAACCCGATCATCTTTCTCTTCCACCACTTCTCACTCGTCTCGCATCTCTCTCGTCTTCAAGACAACCATGAGCACCATACTCATCACTTCCTGTTGGGTCACCATGGTGATGCAAGTACAAGTTCCGGTGTTCCACCTTGTTGCGTTGGTGAAAACAACTGCCCTCGGGTTTCCTTGAAGGAAGGGTTGCCACAAGTATTCCCGTTTAAACAACTGCCATTCCTCGCCGTCAAACACGACTCAAGCAGGTTTCAACTCCTCCTCTTTGCTGAACTAGAAGAGCTAAAAGTAGTCTTCAATGTCCAGAATACATTCATTTGGATTTTATCCATCAAATAAGGGGAGCTGAAGCTCATACCGTATCTTTTGCAACTTCCTCCGGTCTGGAAACCACCGTGTAACCTTTGCAAATCCCTCTTGAATCAGTCTTCGAAGCTCCTCCATTCAATTTTTGGTAGCAATATTAGATAAACCCTAAGAAATAATACAAGTGAAGTAGCTCTATTTATAGATAATAATACCCTAAAACTTCTACTAAGTTCCTAGTTCCTAAATTATTATAAACTACCTAAAGTACCCTTATCCCAGTAACATCCATTCATTGCAAAAACTTCTACTAAGTTCTTAGTTCCTGTAAACTACCTAAAGTACCCTTATCCTAGTAATATTCATTCATTAAGAGATATGTGAAAACTGCTTCTCATTATATATGTGAAACTAAGTACAACATATGCTATACATATGATATGGCCCTGATAGGTGCCTAAAATTCAGGGGCTAATTGATACAGATCTTCACTGCTTAATAATCAGCTATAATTTTACCCTACAGGTGGCTAGATTGATTTCTTACATACTGTTAACTAGCGAGGCTTTTCAGTTTTCAGTTTTCAGTTTATTGGGTTACCTAGAAATAATCTGATCATATGATAGACTTACATGTCGCTGACCAGTGGGCAGTTGAATTTCTTTTCCAACATTCCAACATTTAATTCTATTTGAAAAAAACCATTAGAAGTTTTGATTTTTTTGATCTATTTGGATGAAAATGAATGGTTGACTTCAACTCCAAAATATTTCCTCCGCTTGTTATTAGTCGTTTTACTTTGACTTTCATATTTGCCTACTCCAACTCCAAAACAGTAATTTGTATTCGCTACTCGTCCTAGTCCTTGTGAAAGGTCCAATCGATGCAAAATAATCCATTTTAAAATCTTATTATCATGGCAAGGAAATAGAGATCAGAAAGTAACAGACCGTTCCCCTTATATGCGTGGAAAAGCAGTTCTCCTTACTGAAAAGTAAGTAATACCTCTACCTGTGGGTCTTACCAAATAATCGGTTCTTGTTTATGCTCGCATATCGTATAAAGGATTTAATTGGAGGGCCATGAGGAATCCACTTTCCTTTCTTCCTGCATGAATGATGCGAAAGGCTGGAGGGCAAGCCTCTTTCACGAAATTGCTTGAGACAAGAATTAGCGTAGTGTATTGAATGGCTAAGAGAAAGATGTCATGAAAATGATGATGGCCAGAGTTGTCGAAGTTTAATTATCGCGGTGATGCTTTTTTATGTCTTACTCGCGAGGCATTTATAAGGTTCACCTGGCCTTGACATGGATGGGATTAAATAGGCTTTACGGAATTTAAATCTTTTTATTTTGCAACTATTCTGTACCTAGGTGTGATACTGGAGGAAGGCACTGCTGTCTACTTTTGATATGAAAGATGTCTAAATACTTTCCTAAATAGTTTTGTTATCAGTGACTCCGTAATGTTACCTTGTGATTGTGCATCTTTGTTTTGTTTGTTTTTTTGATCTATTGAATTTTAGATAGCTTTGACTTGTAAATAGTTACTTTGCTTTTATACCTCCTAACCGATAATGTCTGTAAGGGCTGTTAATCTTCTTGAAATAGTCAGCGCTAATGCCTTTCTTATTTCACCAGGATATCAGTTTCTCTATGCCTTTGTGTTGTACTGAAGTGGAGCAGATAAGTAGGGAAGACTTGGTTGAGCTGTCTGAGATTGAGAAGCATAATTTAGGACAGGTTCCATTCTGATTTCCGAGCATTGATATATTTGACTTTAAAATGCAAAGTTAAGCAGAGTCTCTTTCATTCGTAATTTTTTTGTAACTAGCAGGATTAGTATTAATCAGGGTCGTTAAGAAAGAATAGGTGTTAAATTTACAAGACCAGAAAGTAAAAGTAGAGCAGTTTGTTTCTGTATGTAGTTTAATGTAATGCAGTTCTTCTTGTCGATTACTAACTTTTTCTTTTCTTTTTCTATTGAAATCAATCACTGCAGGCCAAACGTTTTAGCTCAATGTCTGATGTGGACAACAGTCCAAAATCTTTGCTAGCTTTCACTGGAAATCACAGTGTTCATGGTTTATATGATTTTCTATTAAATTATAGGTATATCATGTCCGTGGAATTTTGTTCTTAGAATTCGATATCTTTATCATCATGTCATTTGGGCTGTTTGTTTTTTCAGATCTTTGCTGACTACGTTGAGCAGTATGGATGTACCGGTGCTGTGTGCTCCCTCTCCTTTTCTTAATGCTGCTCTTTCTACCCCACAGGTGAGTTATTAAAGCATTCACAGTCACAAGGCCATGTGTTTTGCTCGTCTTCTATATATGTTCCTAGGTAGTTAGTTTGTGTGATGTACAGACTACCAGGCAAATGTCAATAGTTTTTCAGCAATTAGGGTGTCACAGCTATAGTACTTTCAATTTTTATGCGCAGTCAAATGTCTGCTCAAGTGCCACGACCCGTACTAGTTAAGGAGAGTTGATGCGGGTTTAATTTTATGCGCTGTCAAATGTCTACTCAGTTTTATTTTATCCTAGTTCACATCCTTCATATGTAAAGTGATCCGGTTAATTTATCTATTGGCTGCGCATCCAAATCATTTCACGTGGATTGCTTTCGCAGTTGAGGTGCAAAGAGATAAAGAGAGTTGATGCTTTGCAGTCAAAAGGGTTATTGACAAAAGATGGGGAGTCAATTGATGGTCCAAAGAGTGGTGTCTGCTACAGTATTGAAGTAAAGGATCCATATCTTCCGCCATGGATAATATGCTCCATATGCTCGGCGATGAGCTCTGATGGGAAGAGTTTTGAGGCAGTGTGAGCTCCTCTCTTTTCTCTTTTCATTTAATTTTTTTTTTGGGTTAGGAGCTAGAAAATGTTGCATTCTAGTATATTTGAAGTGTTGATAATTTTTTTATATCCGGCTTCATGTAGCTTTGTGACGGATCCTAACTCTGCGGGATTGAATGCTGCTCTTGAAGCAATCAGCCAAGATTCCAACACTGATGAGACGATTGGAGATTCACAAGATACCTATACGTTTGGTATCTCGGCAGCTGTGGCTAATTCTGGCTTATGTTCTGCTTCTTTGAAGGCCTTGAAGTACTCCAATGGGTCTTATGTAGCTTCTCTTTCTCCTATTTGAAACCGAAGTTGAATATATGCTGTGTAATTAAAGGTAATGAGGCCAGTGTTTGATTGTCTCCCTTTTGGTGTGGCTACACTTGAAAGATGTACTCATTCTCCGTGTATAATGTATTACAGTATTATATTATCAAGTGTTCAATGATGCCTACGTCCTTAAATGGCAATGGGTCAAAAACAATGGTCATTTCGAAACTTAAAATTGCAAGATCCACTAAACCATTGCAAGATCCTCATGGACATTGTAGTGAATCGTTTTGGAAGTAACAATTGAAACAAAGAAGCCCTTCCATTTTTGTTCATTTTTCTGAAGTATATATTTTTAAGTGCCAGCTTCTTTTGGCTGAAGTTAATTACTTGTAGATTCATGTAACATTACACTACCTACGGTCAAATTATACGCGTATAACTTTGGCACATTATATGCAAACATACAAGATGAGATTATTTTCAATTGTAATGTGGGACTTATTTTAAGAATATCGAACAAAGGTAGGAAAATCTGTCAATTTGTATTTGAAACATTACATAAATATGTTTTGAAAAAAAATGTCAAAAAATACCAAGGTTTAGTATGACAAGTTGTCAATTAAATTATACGAGTAGTAAATATCAAATATTCTTTTTTTGGGAAGAGGCTTGAGTCTTTGTCTCAAAAACTGCTCAATAATAGCAAAGTATATTGTTTCATGCTTAGATTGATAAATCCACTAGATTGCTCTATCCTCTATAGAACAACGAAACTAGTTGCAAAATTAAAGATAAATACCAAACTAATTCTAATTTCTTTTGATTTCCAAACCAACTAACAGAATCCGTCAAATTTCCGTACCAGTTAAAAGGGACCACAAACGGAAAATTTAACTGTCAGTAAGTATGGAAAAAAAAAGAAGTTAAAACTAGTTAGTGTTTATTTTTAAATTTGCAACTAGTGGGTGTTTAATTTGAAAATGACCTAAAACCTTGATATTTTTTGACAATTTTTCCTATGTTTTATGTTTAATAATATTTTATATGTCTATGGTGTTTATCATCTATAAATACATACTTCTATGAACAGTTTTGTGAAATTCTTTTTGCAAAATAACTTGCCTAATTCCTGAGGTCTTAAGGAACTATGGTGAAATGAAAAGTTTGATTTAAAGAATCGTGCAATTTAAATGAGGCAAACTTTGGAACAATCTTCAAAAAAACTGTCAACAAGGGAGGGAAGAATATAATAGGACATGAGATGAGGAAAAATGTCAATTTAAGTATTAAATTAATTGTATTGTTCAAACCACAACATTTCAATTAGAATTGATTCCATTAACAAAAAACCATGAATTAATCTGCTTCTGATGAAATAGTTGCTTCACCGCTGTCAAAAACTTTTCCTTCAACTCAAAACCTACCTGGTTGGCTGGTTCACAAGCTGCATTTTAGAGGAATCTCAGAAAGAAAACTTGAAAGCTCCGGCATTGGAATCTGCCACAATTTCCCAAAACGAACATTTTTTCTTCTGTTCTTCAGCTTTTGTTACTAGTTGGTCTATAGTCCCAGGAAAAGCAGTCTCAATTGCCTCTTTGAACTTGTTGTGCAAATTGACACGATCGTTTGTTCCTGACACAAGTTCACTGGCATTTGGCTTCTGGAGGAACTCCAATACATTCAGTAAATTTCTCCTGCAACAAAGGGGAATATATCATATGATACAGTGACTAGAAGCTGCTTCAAATAATGGTTGAATAATCATTGCATTAATTAATTAATCTCTACAGTGCCTACATGTCTTACTACCAATTTTCTCATCAGAATAGTTGTTGCCATTTAATCGGATAGATCGCTAGATCAACATGAATAACAGAAGCAGACAATAGCACACACTAAAATCAGGGGTTAAGTAATGATTCATAAATCATTTCATTACTCCTTTTTTTGGTTAATGAGAAAGTTGTATTAAGTATACCCAAACCATTTACAACCTAGTCAAGAAACAGCTAAGGGAGAGCAGAAAAACCTTCTAGGAAGTAGGAAGGACTCTCTCCCAAACCCAAAGCTCAAACAAAATACCACATTACAAACTATCTATCCACATTACAAACCCAAAGCAGTAATCTAGTACTGAAAGCATACTCCAAGAGAAGATGGAGGTGTGTTTCATCATATCTGCCATAAACAAAACATTGAAGATCCGGAACAACCCCAAATCCGTGTGACTTTTCTTGGTTTGTAAACTGCTCTAGATAGCCAATCAAGAAATGAATTCATGTTTTGGAGCTGATAGCCCGTTCCAAACACCATGACACCCTCAGGTCGTTCTCAGAGATTCCAAGTGTTGCGCTGTCAACTCATTTTTTACCTTTTTACACAAGTATTTTACAACCCAGCTAACAAGCAGTAGGAGGAGTTTTGAAACTCCACCATTGTTGATCTTAAATATAATGTATGCACCCATTTGACCAAGAGATAAGCTTTCAGAAATCCAATGTTCCATAAAATCTTACAACAAACTTATTCGAAAGCAGGACATATCTTATGCCTAAACCTCCAAACTTATTGGCAAGCCCACTTTCTTACAAGCAATGTGACCATTGACCAGGCCTATCATCTTTTGCAGTACATCTCCAAAGAAAACTCCTACATATAGAGTAAGCACAGACTTTGGTAACATAAATACTTGCCCCCGTATGGACACTCATGAGAGTAGAGCTTATCAGTTGAACTCTTCCTGCAAAGGGAAGGTGTCTTGTACTCCATATTCTCACTTTAGCAGTCATTTTTTCAAACCAAGGTACCTTAAAGGCAGCTCACCAATTTCCAACTCAGGCATTTTATGCAGCCTGAAGTTCTGAACTTTCCACCCTGTAGCAACAGATTTACTCTTATTTGCATCAAGGCCAGCAAACAGCTGAAACACCTTGGAGCATCAATAGGCTGATTAAACTTCACCTTTACAAAAAAAAAGTAGTACATCATGAGCTGCAAAGATACACACCTAGGTGATCCATGCAGAGAACAAATAGAAGAGGTGACATTGGATCTTCCTGTCCTTTTTCAGGCTGCCATTGATGAGCAAAGTGAAATTTGGTGTAGTTATAACTTATACAGGCCATAATAATCTTTATGAAGTGTGCTGCAAATCTGAGGGTTACAAGTAAATCTATGATGAAGCTCCATCAATGGACTCATATGCTTTCCCCAAATCAACTTTCCTCATAATACCAGCCTTTTATTGCTTCTTAGAGTGGTGTTTGACCAGGTTAGACAAAGCAGAACGTTACCCATACTCCTGCCACTAATGAAAGCACCTTGGACTTGATCAACAAGTTGCTTGAAGAGTCTCTAAAACAAATGAGCTTGGTGATAGTCTCACAGATGACTGAACAACAAGCTACTGGTCTATAATCACCAGCTGATGAAGGGCCTTTTCCCTTGGGAATAAGAGTAATGGCTGCTGTACAACCTACCCAACAATTTCCCTGTGCTCAAGTCTTGAACTGCAGCTACCACATCTACCCCACCACACTCCATTTCTTATAGAAGTGACTACTATAGCCATCAATGCCAAGAGAGCCTGTTTGATATCCTGATATCCTCAGCTAGTACAGCTACAATTTATTTCTGTGTTCAGTGAACATATTGCCTCTTTGAAAATTCACCTAACTAACATCCATTTTGCAGCCAACACTGTTGCCTAGGAGCTTTTCATAGAAGTCAATGAAGGTAGCTGACACCTCTGAAGAATCAAACCATACTCCCCTATCATTCTTGATTGTGTTGATCCTATTTTGCAGCCTTAGCTCTAATGCTTTGATAAAACACTTGAGAATTTTCATCACCCTCCTTTATAAACGGATATTTCTTTTTTGCCCAAGGAATGAGTTATAATCCCTGTGGACATTATGATACTTAGCCCTAACCTCTTGATCGAGGATTCTTGCTCTTGTATTGCTATCAAGTCACGATAGCATATTGCAAAGTATTGCACTCCGTATCACCATACTATTAAGCTGTTTTTTTTTAAAACTTTTTACAGTTTGAGCTTTTGAACCAGACTAAATATTAGGACAGCTCCACATATTAAAGAACTTAAATGGTTTTTACTTGTGTCAGACACGAAAAGCTCTTAGCAAACCTCATATTCTCCTTCAGGGAGACCAAAAGCCAATCTTGCAGCCAAGCATCATTTGTAAGTGTTTTATCTAGCCAAGTATCACTATTACTGTTTTTCCAAGTGAAGAACTGACCAGAGGTCTTGACTTCCAAGAGACGACAATCCTCCATGCAGCATATCATGTCACCAATGCTCATCAACTCTACCTTCCAATTCCATAACAGAATTGAAGTCTCCCATAAGACCCAAGATTCAATTGTTTGTAAGCTTCCGAGATCATTCCACAATTCATTTTTTCCCCATTAAAACCATAAATGAAGGTGCAAAAGAAGCTTCTACCTTCATTAACAGTTGTCACTTTGTAATGGATAAGTTGACCAGCACATCAGAGGATATCCAATGTAAAAGCAGTTGGCATCCACCCAACCAAAATTCTATCATTTCCATGACAATTATTGTTAGTGGTAATGCACTAGACATAAACTAAGGTATAAATGGTCTAACCTTAGCTTTGGATAGGCCAAGCAGTGTAATGTTATGAGAATGTAGAACATTCCTGACTTCTAGCTACTTATTTTTCCTGTTTAGCCCTCTTGAACACCTCTCTCATTCTCACACTCAAACATCTCCATATCAGAACAGTTGTTGCGCCATGAAGGGATACATTGCCAGATCAACATAAATAACAAAAGCAAACAATAGTACAACAACAACAACAACAACTAAGCCTTATTTCCAAAGTGATTTGGGGTCGGCTAACATGAATCGGCAACTGAAACCATTGCCAAAGGAGATTGCGTCGACAAGAATGAAAAAAAAGTTTTTAAAAGGGTTTAAGTTTTAAGAATTTTTAAATAGGTTTTTGAAAACAAGGTTTACACCAAAAAGTTTTTAAAAAGGTTTTCAACAAAAGGTCTTAATACCAACACAATTGAGAAAAACAAATAAATGCAGTAATCACACCTCTTCCTCCACATGGATACTGCCCATCCACCCACTTCTATCCAACGCCATGCTCTCCTCAATCCTAAGTACCCTCATATCACTTTCAATTACCTTCATCCAAGTCATCTTAGGTCTTCCCCTACCCCTTACAATTTGATTACTCCTCCACTCTTCAATTCTTCTCACTGGTGCATCACTTGATCTCCTTTTCACATGACCAAACCATCTTAACCGATACTCCCTCATCTTTTCTTCAATGGATGCAACTCCAACTTTTTTCCGAATCACTTCATTTCTTAATCGGTCCTTCCTTGTGTGACCACACATCCACCGCAACATACGCATCTACGCCACGTTCATCTTATAGCTTCCCAAGTTCAGCCGGAGAGGGGGAGGAGGCCGACAAAGTGGCAACATCTATTACAATATACTAAAACAAAAGCAAAGAATGACACACTTCGTTCTCACATTAAATAATTCCCGCCTAAATCAATTCTTATAGTTTTGCTTGCTTTATGAATTTCATTAAAGATGTGTTACCATACTTATAATTAGATGATTGACTCGCAAATATTTGTTAAAAGAAAACAATCTAAAAGATTGCAAAAATATATTAACCATTACCACAATCATAAACATATATGTTGCATTTTGGAAAAAAAGTTATGTACAACTCTTTGCGTTTTCAGCTGTATTTCTAGCATGGCTCGGGCAAAAGGCTAGTATAAACAAAACTAATAAATGTGCATAACTACATTTTTGTTCCAAAATTTTCATTTTGATTTTCTTTCAATAGTATTTGGCAAAAGGGAGCAAGACAGGCAGAGTTCTCAAGACGGGAAGAGGAACAACGAGCAACAAATAGAAGAGTTTGGCAATCGAGACCAAGAAATCAATGGAAAAGAATGAAGTATAGTCAACAGGGGAGCTAAACTAGAACAAACAATGGAGTATCTTCTATAGATAAAAATCAAACGCCATTACTTGATAAAGTTAGAGTGGGAAGCTTGGGAAGGGAAAAATCTAACGGGTACAAGAAGATGGACTTTCCAGCATTGTAAGAAATCTTATAGCTCCTACACCCGGATCCATCACCATTTTTTCAAAGCTGCAGTGTGGAAAAAATCTGAAATTTCTCAGTGTATTGTGATGCTTCCAATCACTTCGAGCTTCACAAGTTGAGAAAAGAAGTTGACAATGGTGCGATTAGTGGTGTCTCACCATCTTTTGTTAAATCTACAATTAGTAGCAGTCAAGGAAAACGACAGGTAGCCACTAGCAAGCCCATAATGACAACAGTGCAGACATCAGGTGGATGTTGCGATTGTTGGAGCTGTGCCAACGGTATACCATTCAATGGAAAATTAGAATTCATAAAGATGTTAAAGGTAGTGATCCAAACTCCCATTAATTATTTATTATTTCCTTTCCCAAGAATTCCATTTCTTATATCCTTTTCTTTCCCCTAAGGTGGGTGAACTAAACAGCCTCCAAGTGATCAAGAACTACTTATTTTGGCCCCAATTAAATTATAGAATACAATTAAGAGTAACTAATTTTGGCATTTGTTCTTGTAAGCTACTCTAGCATAAGATATCTACAACTAACAGTCTGTTTTACTCCTTCAAAGAGACAATATTTAACATTGTTACGGAACCAGAAAGGATAAGAGTTTTTACAACATACATATTAAAATCATCAATACCGAATAAAATTTATATTTTTCCTTTGTCGCAATTGTAGCCTTTCAATATGATCTTGAGAGGATCTCAAACACTTGAAATGGGAGGCTTTTGAAGCATATTCAACACAGCCACAGGCCCCACCCCGCCCAAAGACAGAGAAAAAGGCTCCTATAAGCTGTAATAGGTTTTGTAAGCCATTTATTCAAAAAACGATTGTCAAGTCTAGTCAGAACACATAATACATCACGAGTAATTAATTGGCCATAAAAATCTGAGGATTTCTCTTAATACATCACAAGTAATTAGTTTGCCATAAAAATCTGTGGGATTTCGGAGACATACCTGCTAACAAAATTCTGCGTGATTGCAATTGATTCTTCTAAATTGATTACCAAATGCCACCACCCATTAGGCACAAAAATGACCTCACCGGCTTTACAAACACACTCAATGGGTCTCTTCTTCCAAACTTTTGTGTCTCCGTAAAAGTTCATGAACCACTCAATTATTGAAACTGGACATGCCACTTCAGCACCATCAGGGCTAGGGTGGACACCGGGCGGTACAACATCAGGAGGAAACAAGACCCACTTCTTAGAACCCTTAATCACAGCATTCCAAGCTGATGTTGAATTAGGATCAATATGAAAAGAAGAACCGGACCCAGCTGGTCCGATAATTATCCACCTATAATCAGGTCTCTCATCACCCAAAACTGAAAACAAATCCTCCCTGAAGTACAGGGGAACTTCGTACTCCTCACCCAACGTCGGGATTTTCTCAGCAAACTTAGGATCAAACAGATACAAGGGTCTCTCTTCCCTAGTAAAGTCAGAATACCTAAAGTAATCCTCAAGCCTCATTTCGACCGGACCAACTGAAAACTTGACATCCCCACAAGTCTTTATCAAATAATCCTTATCCCATTTATCCTTTGCAACCCAATTATCCAAACAACCTTCCAACAACACAGGCTTATTAGGTTCCTCAAAATTCAATATAAAATCCTCAACTGAAATCGCTCTCCTACGTTGTATGTTATCCCTTCGTAGCCATTCAGGTTTCATCTCAAGATTAGCACATAACCAACTTTGAAACAAATAATCAGAATAAAAGTCCCTAATTGACAAACCACAAGAACCAATATTTGAAACATTAAAACATGGGAAATGAGCAGCAATATAAGTTTTTCGCCATGAACCATTAAACAAAAACCCGCCTTTAAGGGTTTCCAAGACCAAATTCCTCCAAAGGGGTTCATGGGTACAAAATATATATAAAGATTTGCTAACAGTAGCTAGAATACCTAAATGGGTACCATCCAAAAGACCTAAAATATCAAGAACAAGCCCATCTGTGAGTGTGTTGAAGTTACCTAGGCCCGTGTCTCTGGAATTATAAGAAGTTGAGCTGAAATATAGATTTCCCAGTGGTTGAACTCCATGGTTGTTTGAAGTTTTTAGACTAAAACCATCTTCTAATGGTTCATCTTCTTCTGGATGATCAGTCGGTTGTAAATTTGTTGGAAGAATGCTGCAGCCATTTTGCTTTGTAATTTTATTTTCTCTGTTCTTCTTTTTTTGGTTCTTGTTCTTCCTTTTAATGGGTTTTAACAGCAATCTCTTGCAGCTCAGCATCGTATAATCCTAGTCCTAGAATGAAACAAAAGCGGCTGGCTTAAATAAAAACCAAAATTTGTAGTGTGCATTGTGCAGGGTTCGGGTTTCTCTGTTCATTTTACCTAGCTGGCTGCTGCTGTTAGAGACCTACGCCTTTTCCCCTGGCAGTCGCACTAGTCTTGCCAGTAGGGGTGTTCGGAAAAATCCGATCCAAAATATCCGATATCCGATCAAGAATTTCGGATATCCGATCCGGTTTTTAAAATTCGGATAATTCGGATCGGATATCCGGTTTTGAAATCGGATTTTCGGATCGGATACGGATACGTGTTTTGAAAATTCGGATACCCGAATATCCGGATTTTAAAAAAAACCATTTTTTATGTTTTTAGTTCACTTTGACCTAACTCTCTCATGCTCTCTCTCACTATCTTTGACACTCACCGCCTTCCTCTTGCCGTCTTAGCCTCACTCTCACGCTCACTGACTCTTCCTCTCCCCTCAGGCTTCGCCGGCCATCACACAGTCACCGTCACTCATCGCCGGCCGTCACACAGTCGTCGTCCCTTCGCAATTCATACTCTTCGTTCCTCTCCGTCCCTTCACACTCTCCGTCTCTTCGCCGTCACTCATCCCTTCGTTCCTTGCCGGTTTCGTCAAAGAAGACAGAGTCGCATCCCTTCGTTCCTCGCCGCGTCACAGAAGACAGAGTTGCCGGCCGTCACACATCGCCGGTCGTCGCCGGATTTCAGATTAAAAAAACCCCTTTTTTCAATCTTGAAATTCAATTCTTTGATTTATTTAGCTTTGCTTTTGTTTTAGGTAAAAAGTTTCTAGTTTCTAATGATATTCATTGTGAAATTGTATGCTAAATGCTAATGAAATTCACTTTGGCAGGAACTTTTTTTTTTTATTTTAAAAAAGCAACTTTATAAATTCGGATTATCCGGTTATCCGATCCGGAAATCCGGATAACCGGATTATCCGGATCGGATCCGGAATTCATTTTTTGTTATCCGGAAATTCGGATATCCGGATTTTCGGATCGGATCCGATATCCGGTTTTGAACACCCCTACTTGCCAGCCCCCATCCACAAATCATTTTATACTTAGCCGAAGTTTACTCCGGAGTAGAAAATAGTACTCGAAAATGAGCGAAGTTAGGGTTGGGTTAAGCCGTCAAGGTAGGCTAGGACCCGGCCCATGCTCGCGGAAATAATCAATGTTCCTTCCACTAGGGGTGCTAATCAAGCGAGACAGCTCGTGAGCTACACGGGCTCGACTCGGTTAAAGCCTGGTCAATGCTCGATTCGAGTTAGCTCGGATCGAACTCGACTCGGTTAAAGCCTGGTCAATGCTCGATTTGAGTTAGCTCGGATCGAACTCGACTTCAATTTGTGACGCTAATGAGACTAAGTCAAGATACAGAAAGTTCGACTCGAATACTCACGAGAAACTCGAATTATGTAATGAAGGATTAAAATATGCAATTTTTATATACAATCTATCTTATGGGTGTAAAGCCGACTGAAAAACTCGCAAATAGCTCGAGATTGACTTGAGTCAAACTCGACTCGAGCTCGTTCAAGTTGGTCAAAACTCGATCGAAAACCGCTCGACTCGATTGTGTATGACTTGAATCGAGTTCGACTCGAGATCTTAACGGGTAGAGTCAAGTTATGTAAAACTCAACCCGACTCAGCTCTTTATCGCCCCTACCTCCCACCAACAAACAAAATTTCGATTTATCTACTTTTATAATTATATGCATGCATGAAATAAATTGAATACATCTGAGACTAATGACAACCTTGATGAAACTACTTTCTCTCACTAAGGGAGAGCATCTCTCTCTAGAGATGAAATAGAATAGCATTCTTGCCTATCTCCTTCTTTCTTTCTTTCTTTATTTCTTCCGTCTACTCTTTCTTAAAACAAATCTTACTCCCCTTTCTCTCCAAACAAACTCACTATCCATTTACTACAAACCAAAACCCTGTTTATTAAAATCTATTCTCTTCTTGTGATATTTTCCACCTCAAACAATCAGTTTTAAACAAATGGATGTAGTGCTTAATATCCCAGGTGAACTAAGGAAAATGGGTGAGAGAGTCTTCCTCAGAGAAGGCGATATGGATCCGTTAGATAACTTATATAACACTGCGGTTATTGGCAAATTCAAAGACCAAAGGAGTTTCAGATACAAAGTTGGGTTTTCCTAAGATGGACATCAAGAGATATCATTCAAGTCAAGAAGGTTGAAAAGCTATATTTTTTCTATTGTTCTCATGCACGAGATAGGGATAACCTCATTACACTTGGCACTGCATGTTACGAGGGAGCGTTAATAATCTTCACTTAATGGTTTCCTAGGGCCTCATATAGGTCGCTAGACTTTTCCAAGGAAACCCTATGAATCAGGGTGGAGGGGCTTCCTCTAATTTATAATAAGCCCAAGATAGCTAGGCGTGGGTTGGAGAAAATTTGGCAAATCCAGTACTTTGATGAGGAATCGAGTGCAGATGGACCAAAGGAGTATCTACGAGCAAAAGTCCAGATCAATATTCAAAACCCACTCATTCCAGGGTTCTATTTGGAACTGGGTGATGGAGAAGTAGAGTGGGTGGATTTCAGATACGAGGGAGTTTTCTGTTATTGCTCAAATTGTGGAAGAGTTGGCCACAAGAAAAACAGGTGCCTCCTTCCTCAAGAGGTGGCCAAGGTACATTTTGCTCAGGCGATGAAAGATCTTTACCATTATAATTTCAACATTAAAATCAGCCATAGATCAGAGCCCCTGTTCACAAACAAACTGATAGGCTTAAAAAGGGTGGATAGAAACATAAATACTCGAGTAGACCTAGTCCAACTCCACTCGGCAAGGGATGTCTCTGGACCAAGCTTGTCTGAAGAAACGGTTGAAGGAAGTGAGGAGGATTCAAACGAGAATTCGAACGAATCAAATTTCATGGATGAGGACCATGATAGCTCTGGGGATTCTCATGACTCAGATGGTCCGAGTAATGGTAATCTAGTTGGAAGGCAGAGCAGTAGTGAGAACACGTGGCGATAAAGAAAACAAACTGGAAGTGAGTCGGATAGTTCGGAAATAAACTCCAAAAGAAGGTACACTAGTGAAGGAACAAGCCAATTAAGGAAAGGTGTTGTTGTATTAGAGAAGGAATGCATCAGTTTGAAGCTAAGGGGGTCCATAAGGTGCAAAGATGATGTCAACAAGGAGTGCAACAAAATGGAGCCAAATATTTCCACTCAAAAACGTGGCTCATACTTGGAGAATGGAAAGTGGGAAAATTCAATGCAATTAATGATGCTCAGATGCTTGGCAAGTGAAATTGCAAATCAACTCCACCATTTGGAGCTACTTGAAACAAAAGTTTCACAACACACTAACTCACTACCCCAGCCGTATTTCTCTTCCTCCCAACTACCATCATTTATTGAATCCTTCAATACTTCACTTGCTCATTTTAATCAAACCCTCAACACAAAACTTATTGATACTCTAGTTGGGAAACATTGACATCATTTAATGAAGTGCTCCAAGAAACCACTCTTTCCCCCTTTATTTATACGGCTAAATCATCTCCCAACCCCACCACACTCCCTCTTCCACACTCACCCCCAAAAAAAGTCTCCTAATCATCTTCTATATTCTTCCTCTTTTAGCAAACATTCCCTCAACATCATATTTCATTTCCCCACTTTAATGGAGGACCACTACTATCTCAATGAGCTATTCAAGGAGCAACAAGCTGATATCATCAATTTCCCTAGTGAATGACGTCAATGTCATGTGCTCTCCCCATTTTTACTTCCCAACTGTCCCCTTGATAGATCCATTCATACCATTCGGCTCTATTGATTATGAGCAAGTCAACTGGCTCTTCAACAATGAGTGGGCCCAGCCACAAGACGAAGTGCATTTTGCGCCACCAAATGACGCCACCATGCCAGCGTGTGATGAGAATCTGAGGGGTTTTTACCATATGGATGAACTTAGCAAAATTCTTATTGACTGCACAAACAAAACTTTCCAAACTGAAAAAACCCCCTCTTTTAACAAGCCCACAACCCTCAACGAAACTACCTTCTCTCCTCCTGAAATTCTGAACTCAACAAATTTAGAGGGTCTAGTTCCTGCACTCTCAACAAATAACCCGTCCAACTCGCCAAACTCTGAAAAATCATTCTCTTCGGCTCACTCGGATTTTGCTACAACTGACGGCCTTCCGTCAATGGATGAAATGGCTGTTATGATAGCAAAGATGAACCATAAAGTCTCTAACCCAATCATTCTGGCTGAAATATAGCGGCAGAAACGATTTGAACCGGTGGTAGATTCGGTGGAAAAGAAAGGCAAAGGGAAAGCAAAAGGAAAAGAGGGAAAGGTGAAGGAGTTGAAAAAACCAAGCCAGAAGAGGAAGCATAGATGTCCTAGTTGTAGTTGCTGCTGTGTGCCTGGGAAAACTGAGAAAAAGATGGTGATCAAGGAGGAAGGTAAGGAATCTGATTTACCTAATCTAAACTTTGCCCCCAAGAAGGATGAGTTAGAACCTTGCTCTTTTGCACAATCACCACCTAAAAGGAAGAAAAGACAATTGAAATATAAGGGAAAGGGAAAAGTGAAATTTGGTCTAAGTGATGAAGATGACTGCTTTTTTGAGGAGGAAATTGAAAAATTGATGGAAAACATCCCTTTGACAGTAGATATTGGTTTCGGCACTCCAGCTATGGTTAATGAAGCTAGTTCCTCCAACACTCAGACTAATCTGAATAATGGTGCGACTGGCTCACAGCCTCCGAAAGCTGGATGACCACCCTTAGTTGGAATTGTAGGGGGCTCACTGACTTATCTTCCCCTACAATTCAGTTTATTAAATATGTATTATATAGTAGTAAGGTAGATCTACTTTGTTTAGCAGAAACTAAGTGTAAGGTCGACTACCTGAAACCAATTTTCAAAAGGATGGGGTTTCATGGAGTCGTTAGGTCGGATGGTGTTAGTAAAGCGGGTGGTCTTTTATTTTGTTGGACTAGTAGAGTCCAAGTCAGTGTTAAGCTTGTCACTCCTAACTACATTGTAAGCCAGGTTTTTTATAAACCTACCTATGAATATTATATGATCTTTGTTTATGGATCGCCTTATTATTCGGACAGAACCAAGTTTGGTCGGAAATCCAGTCTGTAATATCCAATCTACATGGAGGGATTGTCATGATTGGGGATTTTAATCAAGTGGAAACCCAAAGCCAGAAACTTGGAGGTGCAAAGTATCTCTGTAATAGCCTGAATTTTAAGCAGGTTGAGTTTAAAGCTAATTATATTAAGTTATTTAAATAGGATTCTAAAGTATTTCAGGTGAAGAGAGTTACTTGGATTGTTAGTTGTGTTAAGGTTTCAATTGGTTTTAGTGCTTAAAGTAGATTAGAATACTCTCCGACACCATATGAGGACAAAAGTGGGTAAGATCTACCATTCTTGTTAGTTAGGAAGGTTTTGGAAACCAATAAATAGGTTAGAAGGTCCTTAAGAACCTTATTCATTAAGATTGTGAAAATCGTATGGAGATCGTTTTATCGGGTAGCAACGAATTTCCAGTTAAAGAGCCTTTCGGGGTTGAATCCGAGCTTAGAACCCAACCAAACTTGATATATGACATGCTTGGGATGTCTTAAGGGTAGAATGGTCATTTATTCCCAAAAATTACGTGTAGGGTAAGTTCC
Organism: Patellifolia procumbens; assembly: GCA_947645195.1. Taxonomy (NCBI): domain Eukaryota; kingdom Viridiplantae; phylum Streptophyta; class Magnoliopsida; order Caryophyllales; family Amaranthaceae; genus Patellifolia; species Patellifolia procumbens. The sequence continues at coordinate 247,046 of CANSGD010000759.1, read as the reverse complement.
TTAGTTAGTAAAACCTGGCCAGCTGAAGTTTCAGTTCAGACCTATCCTCAAAGAAAGCTTCTTAGCAGCTACTTGGGTGTCGATCTCCCAAAACCCTTTGCATGCATGAAAGCCAACACATCAAGCTAACACCTCAAGCAAGAATCACCCAGAACATCCATGAAACCGACCTTACCCAGAAGAGGTTTCCCTCCCCTAAGGGTACCGCAATTAACCTGCTATAAATAGCAGTTTTGGGTTTTCGGTTCTTTTCACCCAATTCTTCTTCAAAAACACCTACATTTTCTTATATATATATCTCTTCTAGACATCCATATTTATTTGTTCAAGCCTTTGTTCAAGCCTTAAAGCCTTGGAAAGGTATAGAAAACTCCATAGAAACATCAAACAGGATGCTGTAAGTACAGGTTTGCATCCTCTTGTGTTTAGCTTACCTATTCATGTTCTAAAGCTTGTTTAAACTAATCCTTAGCACCTTACTTACTCAGGGGAAGCTGTAGGAAGGTTATATTGGTAAGACATGTTTATTTCGTTACTCAGAGGTAATAGGAATCATATTAAGTTTGATTTTACCGAGGTATGTAACTAGTGAAGAGTAGTTGATATCACGTATTTATATAGAGTTTTCTCCCTTATTTACAAGCTAATTTGTGCGTCATTGGAGCTCTTGGGAGCTATTTGACTCTGTTTTCTGGATAGCTGGGCATTTGTGATCTTGAGGCTATGATTTGATGTTTGATTGCTATGATTTCGAGCATTTTTGGATTATATTAGACCACTTTATGCTGCATACCTGAATTGGTTAGACTGTGAGGCCTCTTTGTAGCCTATTGGATTCATTTTATTATCCAATATATTCTTGTGTGTTAGTTCCTCTTTAGTGGATGATCTTGACTTTGACTTCGTACTTGTCTGATTTTAGATGACTTGTAGCATGTGCTGTGATAGAGGCGTTCTTTTGTCTTATTCTTGAGCTTCAGAGTGAATTTTTGATATACTTTTATCCTCCTTAGCCCCGCTGAGCCTAATGACTTGTTTCGTTTTACTTATACCCCTATTACGAGCCAAAAGCCTTCACTTGATATTATTCCAAGCCTAGCTTGGGGGAGTTTTTGTATGGGTTGAGTTTGAGATTGGTTTGTTGGTTTAGTTTGGTTTTTGAGGAGTTTAAAAGTGTATTTGCTGTGGTTTGAGAGTGAGAAAGAGAAAAGAAAAAAAAAAGCAAGTTTAGAGTTGCGTGAATGAAGTTCAGAAAAATGAAAGAAAAATGAAATGAAAATTCAAAAGAATTCTAGTTCTTTCATTCACGTACGTTCATAAAAGAATATTCGCTCCATTGCTAGAAAATTGGGTTTGTTATGCGCTTTTCATTGATTTATGAGAGTTGGGTTATTTTACATGGTTTTATGGTGATTGTTGGGAGTTGTGAAGGCCATCTTAGGCCTTGTTTGAATGATTTATGCTCCCCCTTTCTTGGTTTTTCAATCACATTACCCAAAAGTATCCCCTACCTCTCGCCTAAGCCCCATTACAACCCTATAAAGTCCTCTTGAGCTTATGTCTGCATTGTTCATTTTGATTGATTTGGAGTTAGTTTGTCAAAGTTAAAGAGTATTTCTGCTAATTGAGTCGACTTGACTAGGATGAGCGTCATTGAACCTTCTTAAACACATGAGAGTGTGAGTGGGAAGGGTACTTATGGTCGGGTTGGTGAGTGCTCGGGCACATTCTTTGCCTGCCACAAAATTGAGAGGAGTGACACCCTTGTGAGTGCCTTTTCAGGACTTGTATGCTTTGTGGATGCTTGAGTTTGATAAATTGCTTGAATGATTGGTGGTTGGATGGATTTGATGAGCCAAACTTGAATTATGCCTGCTTGAACGATTCTTAGTCTTGAAAATGTTTTGAGCTTTGATTTGTTTTTATCTTTGGGGTGAGGTAATCTATTCCATGTTCATGTGCTGTTTGCTTGAGGACAAGCAAAGGTTTAGCTTGGGGGAGTTTGATATCACGTATTTATATAGAGTTTTCTCCCTTATTTACAAGCTAATTTGTGCGTCATTGGAGCTCTTGGGAGCTATTTTGTGCTAACTATCGTATGTAGTTGTGGTTTCGTGTTTTAGTATTGAATTGCAGGTTTTATGGAGTTTTCTCCTTATTCCCGAGCCTTTTGGAAGCAACCACGGCTTTACGAGATGTTACGAGGCACGTAGGATGGCTCACGAGCTTTATGGATAGTTTAGGAGGTCCCAAGACCCCTAAACGTGAAGATTAGAGAGCCAAAGAGTCAAATGAGGTTTCCGTGCACTGATCGGGCAGAAATGGCCCGATCGGGCGAAATATTATGATCGGGTACGAAAGTTGCGGACCCGATCGGGCAAGGCGTGCCCGATCAGATCGGGCGAGAACACATGTGCCCAGACCCGATCGGGCATCTACCGCCCGACCCCATCGGGTCTAGTGCTGCTAGGTCTTATTGGGACGCTGCGGAGGAGGCGAGCTTGCTGGCACTTTTTGTCGCATGACCCGATCGGGTGGGTGCCTCGGGCCCGATCTGGTGGGCCGCTTTTCTCGCCTTATTGCTGCACTGCTGCTGCCAGAGCCCAGGAGTGAAGATTGGGGAATTTGTATGCGGACCCGATCGGGTACTGTGCTCGGGCCCGATCTGGTCTGGTGCTTTAATCGCGTTTTTTCACTTTTTGTTTCCGTTTTTAGTGAACTTGAGGGGGTATTATAAATACCTTTTCCTCATTATTTAGAGACATATTTCATTCATCTTTTATTCATCTTTCATTAGGTTTTAGACTAGTTTTATTCTTCATTGCTCTTAGTTTAATTCAAACACTTTAGATTAATTTAGAGGTGATCAAACCTATTTCGATTTCAATAAAAGTTCATGCTTTCCGTCAATTGGTACTCTTCTCTACTCTTTATCTCTTTAATTACTTTGATTGCTTAGTTTATTTATTTAATTGTTCATGATGCAATTCTTAGGATTTCCAATTAGTTTTGTTGTTGTCAATTCGATTATGAGTGAGTAGTCCTCTTTCTAGGGTGTTAGATAGGAAAGCCATGTTTATACCATGATTGCGATTTAGAATTCTATCAATTTCTAGGGCTTGATTAGGGTGATTGTGATGTGGTTTGTTCTTTATTGAGTAGTTAACGTTATTGCGCAGTTTCATTGGTTGCTTGTGGTTAATAGTTGTTTGCACAGATCCGTCTTACGACTAGAGGCCTAGGACACGTCAGTAGTTCTGATTACGTTAGTGAATATGCGGCGTATGTTGAACTATGAGCGTTGAGTCTTAACCATAGCTCAACATAGGCTCTAATCTCCCGACTCTTGACTTAGGTTTTGGTAGTAGTTGACCCTAATTGATTGGTATAAGCATGGTGGACCGACCTAATACCCTAGGTTTTTATTCCATAGTTAAATCCTCGATTTATCCCGTCTTCTCTAGTCTATTCATTAGTTTAATTAATTTCTTCTCTGATTTACTCTAGAGTAGCTGAATTGGTTGAATATTGATTTAGAAACTCTGTCTCCCTGTGGATTCGATCCTGCTTCCACTGACTACCTAGTTAGAGGTCCGTAGGTTTATTTTTGATTAGGTGACACGACTAAAACCTATCAGTAGTCAATGGTTATTGATATCTATTGTTGTTTCTGTTATGAGGTGAATGTTTTGGGACATTGATTATGGAGTTCAAGAGATCCAATAGAACTACGGAGTTCTCGAAGTATCATATATCGATCTAAGAAAGGATTAAGCGTTTGAGGTAACTTTTATGTTCCACAAAATCTATTTCATGCCCATGTGTTTTGTACTTCTATTTTGATGAAGTAGTTCGTACTATGGCCATAGATATGAATGTGTTGTTGTTATTGGAACTGTGTTTTGGTTGATTATGAATATTATTTGTTTTGCCTGGCTAGTTTGTGAACTGAAATGAAACGTGGGCAAGGTACAGGTGGAGGAGCTAAATAATAAATTGAAATGGTTATAGTGTGGACCGGTGTGGTCGTATTGTGTAAGTGATAAGTGAAGTGTAAACTAAAATAAATTGTGTCCAAAGCCTGTACTTGCCAGCGATTTATGTAAGGGGATTGAGCTATGCCAGTCGTATACATTTACAAGAATGATTATCGTTTGCGAAGATTGCTTTCCAAGTGATAAAACGATTTGAAATGAAAATGTTTTTAACGGGCTGAAGTAAGAGTTACGAGTTTTCCACTCATTTTGGATGTTTTCTTTGTTTTCTATTCCTTCTTATTTGCAGGAGTTAATGTTGGAAGCTCGGAGTCGAATCTAGAGCAAAGTTATGATTCAGATGTATATTATGGGTTAAAGTTATGAGATTTAAGTTTGTATATGAGGAGTCTGTTACAATGAGTTATGTTCTAATTTAATTCCTTTATTTTGGGATTGAGATCGAATGACTCTGTAATTGAAGTATTATATAAAGGAAATTGTTTTGTGGGCCCATAACCCACAGGTCCAGGATCGTGTATTGAAGGTTGTTTCCGCTGCATGTTTCATCTAAAGTATTATTTATTATCATGGATTCCATGATCATTGAAGTATGAGATTGCTAAGCGTGTTAAGCTAGCAGCTTGGGAGGCCGGGCTGTTACAATCTCCTTGGGGCCAGTGAATTCCAAAGCTGGAGATTGTCAAATAGATTGCATCATCTTCCATCTGAAGGTGTTCATTTTACGTGGACGAATAATAGAATGGGTGAAGATGCTATTTCTGAGGAAATTGATAAGGCTTTAGCTAATGATGAGTGGCTCACTCAATTCCCAGAGGGGAAAGTCCTTAAGCTCCCTATCATGCTTTCGGATCATAGCCCTATCATACTCCAACCTGATCAAATTCGTCCGAAGAAAAGGCGACCCTATAAACTTGAAGCGTGGTGTCTCAGGGAACCTGAAGTAAACCACATTATCCAGAGAGAATGGGGGATTCACTATGAGGGATCATGCTTGAGAAAGATCAAACGGAAGTTGGATTCCGTCCGACTTGCATTGAAGAGATGGTGCCTTGACTACAAAGCTCAGAGGGGGTTAAACTGGGATGACTTCAGAGGCAAGTGGGAAGAGGCTCAGAATGATGTTATGTCAACTGAACAGGCAAACCAGGAGAAAATGCTTAGGAACACGTGCGTCCAAGAAATTGAGCATCATTGGTGGTATTGGAGACAAAGAGCTAAGTCGAGATGGGATCTCCTTGGAGACCAAAGCACGAGCCTCTTCTTCCGAAGTGTCAAGACACGAAAAATGTATAATGAAATCAGGTTCATCAAGGAGGGTGATCGGTGGATCACGGAGAGTAAAGAAATTAAAATCAGATTTTATGATTTCTTCAAATCTTTGCTCAATCCCAGTCCCGAAACTTCTCCAAACGATGATCACGATTTCTTTAGTAATATTGTCCCTCTATCACCAGCTCAAATTACCTGGCTCTAAAGCCCCTTCATGGATGAAGAGATCAAGAGTGCTACTTTCAAGTCTAAACCCTTCAAATCCCCGGGCCCAGATGGTATTCCCCCTGGTTTCTTCCATATATACTTGGACAGATTAGGAAAGGATATAATTCAGGGTGTTAACTCCTTCTTTGCTAGTGGATATATGCCAAAAGATCTCAATAAAACATACATTACACTTATAACAGACTACCGACCTATTAGCCTTTGCAATTCTCTCTATAAAATCATCACAAAGGTCATGGTGGAAAGGCTGAAACCAGTTCTGAAGGTGTTGGTGGTTGAAAACCAAAATTCTTTTGTCCCTACTCGTGCAATGGCTGATAATTGTCTCATAGCACATGAAATCATGACAAAGATCAGAAGGAAAAAGAAAGGAGGCAAGTTTTAAGGAGTTCTGAAGGTGGACTTGAGTAAAGCATATGACAGGGTAAGTTGGAGTTTCTTGGAACAAGTTCTGCGAAGATATGGATTTCCCTAGGTTTGGATTAACTGGATCATGCAATGCGTCTCCACAATCACATATTCCATTCTGGTAAATGGAGAACCAACTCCTTTCTTCACTCCCAAGGCAGGTCTTAGGCAAGGAGATCCCATTTCCCCCTACTTGTTTATTTTGTGCATGGAGACCCTTTCAAGAAATCTGTTAAAGAAACAAGAGGAGGGAAAGATCAAGGGAATTAAATTAGCGAGGTCAGCTCCACCCATCAACCACCTCTTTTTTTGTTGATGATGCATTATTCTTCTTTGAAGCGTCCCCAAATTGCTGCTGGGAGCTTAAGGAAAGTATCCAATCTTTCTGCAAGGTCTCAAGGGAGATGATCAAGTTTGATAAATCACACTTCAATTTTAGCCCTAACAGTCTCTCGCGCTTTATCAGGATTCTCAGGAAACCATTAGGGGTCAAAAACAAAAAAAATTTGGGTACCTATCTGGGGTGCCCAAAGGAAGTGGATGGGAGATCTACAAGAGCATTCAAAGAGATCGAAGACAAAGTTTCAAACAAAATCCAAGCTTGGAATTTTTCCATTATCTCTCCTGCTGGTAAGCTGATTCTCATCATTGCCATTCTGGCAATGTTAGCCTCCCACATCTTGTCAATATATCTACTTCCCCAGAAAACTTGTAAGAGTGTTAGCTCCCTCTTTCTGAAATTTTGGTGGGGTTCCAAGATGGAAAAACGTCCAGTCTATTGGAGAAAAAAGGAAGTCCTTTAAGAGCATAAGTATAGAGGAGGATTGGGCCTAAAAAACATTAGAGCCTTCAATGTAGCTCTCCTGGCCAAGCAAGCTTGGAGGATCCACAATAACCCATAATCTCTGGTTTCCAAGCTCTTAAAAGCCAAATATGGGAAAGACCCACTTTCGAGTATATTAAATGAAGGGCAGCTGACACCGTCAAAGAGAGCATCCTATGCCTATAAGAGTATATTCAGAGCTGCGGTGGCGCTTAAAAATGGCTGGAGGAAACAAGTGGGGCGGTGGAGATAGTGTAAGAATCTGGGAGGACATTTGGGCGGGGAACTCTAAACTCCAGGGGAAAAGAAATAATGATTTTCAGACATAGATGAGACCAAAAAAGGTGGTGGAGCTAATCACGAACGAAGGAAATTGGAACACACCTAAGATCTGGAAGTATTTCCCATCTCATGAGGCTTTCGAAATTCTATCCACCCATATCCCAAAATATCAGGTGGAGGATCGGATTTTATGGAATAAAGCGCATAATGGCATATACTCAGTTAGATTGGGATATTGGATGGCAATGATGAAGTCAAAGGAGGATCAGATAAGCACTTCCCTCTGGAAGGATCTTTGGAAGTCTTCTATACCTTCAAGATGGAAAATGCTCATTTGGAAAATTATGAACAGAGCTGTCCCAACAAAAGAAAATCTGAGGAAAAGGAAAGTAGGGGAAGGAGGACCTTGTCACATCTGGGGTGAAAAAGCAGAGAGTACAACCCATTTGTTCAGAGATTGCAACATCATCAAACATGTTTGGAAAGGGGGAGACCTAGGGTTCTTAGTTCATGAACAAGAACAAGGGAATATCAGTTTTTGGGTTGAGAATTTCTGGAAATACTTAAGAAAACAAGGAGAAGAATATATGGTTAAATTTGCTTCCACCATTTAGGCTATCTAGGAGCATAGAAATGATATTATTTTCAGGAAACAGAAGCCAGACCCGTAGAGGATAATGGAAATTCAGAAAGGAATCATTCAGAAGGTGGAGTTTTAATAGCAGCTGATCCTAGCAGCATAGAGCACCTCCAGATTGTGGATGTTCAAACGGTAATAGACACCTCACTTTTAACGCAGGAACTGATGATCATAGGGATTGTCTGACTATCCAGATCGACGGTTCGTGAAAGTCACTGGGGAACTTATAACACCATAGGTGGGGAGCATCCATTGGTTGGATTAGCGAGGATAGAGGAAATATATGTAGAGGAGTAGAGAGAATCTACGCCTCTTCACCGGTCCAGGCAGAAGCTAAAGCCTTACTCCAGGGAGTTAGGAAAGCCCTCACTTTCACAAAGAATATCCATATGAAGACGGACTGCGCAATACTTGTTTCTGCGCTTATTTGTCCAGTCAACGCCCCGAAGGAAATTCTAGCTATTATTGAGGATTGCCGACTAGAAATTGCTAAGTGTAGCTGTTTTGTTTGTACCAAGGTGTCCAGGAATAATGTGGCTATGGCCCATGATCTGGCTACTAGGGCCAGAAAGGGCATTCTCATTCTAGTTTAACTTGTTTCATCCAGCTGCCAAAAAAAAAAGACAACCTTGATGGCCCACACTTGTCGATAGACTTACTAGTTGGCTTTCCGTACTAAGGAACCCAATATAATCATCTTCACGTAGAGGACTTGACGCTAACCTTAGAGTGCTTGTAAGTGACGCGTGGATGGATAGATAAAATTAGGTTAAACAAACCTCCTCTGCTCGTACAATATACTACCTCCATAACATATTATTTGCAACGATTAGACATATTCTACTTACACTTTATGTCAAATCACTGTAAATACTTCCTCCGTCCCATATTAATTTCAACACTTTCCATATATGGTTGTCCCATATTAATTGTAACACTTATATTTTAAGCATGGACCCACTAATATTTTATTTATATATCACCCAACTAATATACCCCACTCATTCATTGATTTATGTGAAAAATATTAAAATAATACTCCTTACTCTATTAACTTTCTAAAAGTATCACATTATTTTCTATCATATCAACCTTTACAGTAAATTAATATAACCTATACCTTACTCTATTAACTTCCTAAAACTATGTGTACAAGCTATGTTGAGATTAATATGAGTATTATTCATCAGATTTGTTTTAGCCCCATAATATGTGTCCTATTTTTTTACTTGTCTACATTTACATATGCCTTCTCATATGACTTATGCATCTCGGACCACCCAGAGTTTAGCTTACATTGTCTCTTGTATAGAAACATCTTCTTACTCTGGCAAACCTTGTCAATCTACACCACTGAAGACCATTGTTACTCAGTGTTGTCACCTTTGTCATACTTAATTTCCATACTGAAACAACTGTCATTAGAAGGATAATGATGGTGGCAGTGTACAATGCAAATTTGGCATATCAGATACCTATGATCAAAATCGTTTTCTTCACCCTGAAAAAGTTGAAAAAGTCGCCTTTAGATGCATGCCTGAAAACCCTTAAACTAATCATATGCATTTTGAAATGTTGTTTCAGGTTACCATGTCACAAGGACCTATAAAATCAAGCATGATCAATATTTGGTACCTTCCAACAATAATCAATCGGTTAACCCTTTAAAAGAAGATCGAGCATAGTTCCTAAAATAATTAAGTAGACTCCTTAATTGTTGTCCCCACCCACATGCCTATAACATCATCTTCCTTGAAATTTGGAGCTACAGTAAATGGGACAAACAAAAAGAAACGGGGGAGTAGTATTAATGTGAATTATATGTTATTATGAGTTCTTGTTAGTTTTTTTTAAATAAACATAATTACTATAGATAAGACTGAGGTCTTTTGCAATTTAATTTAAAGTAGTAGAAGTATTTTGTTAAAATCAATAATCAATAAATTCAAATTTATATAGCAAATATCAATTTCTGATATTAATTTTTTCTAAGTATAAGCCATTTAGCACGGATCCACGAACTTGCGTCTTCATTCCCTAGTTACACGCGCGTCTTGCAGTTTCAAAAGTTGACATTATAGGTTCAAAAGTTAAGATTTTTAACCAATTTATTTATATCATAACCTGTTTATATTTTCTAATTAAAGTGAATGTTTTAGGGTGAAAAGTTAATACTTTTTGCTTATAATAAGTTAAGGTTTTTTATCGAATAGTTAAGATTTATTATGTGTTATATATAGACTTGTCAAAGCTGACCCGACACGAATGACCCGACCCGAAACCCGAAATTGACCCAAAATCGATGACCCGAGACCCGACCCGAAACATACTGACCCAAGATTGACATGACCTGAAATTGACCCGACCCGAAAATTGACATGACCCGAGATTGACCCGACCCGAAAATTGACCCGACATACTGACCCGAATAATATTTATCCATATTTTTTAATTTCAAGTAAATCCTCGACATAATTTCAAGTAAAGCCAATATAAAGGTGGTGTTCTATTACCAATTCTCCCCTTAAGCCTAGACCTGGCAAAGTTAACCCAACCCGAAATAAAAGCGACATACCCTACCCGATATTGAAAATGACACACTCGAAACCCAACCCGAAACTATCATACCCGAAGCAGACCCGACCCGAAAGTCACAAGAAATCAAGCTGGCCCGAAATTGACCCAACCCGAATTAACTCGACCCAGACCCGACCCGAACAACCCGATTGCCACCTATACTTAAAACCTAATACGGCCAATTCCTCGATCAACGATTAAGAACTTTGTATCGTTGTTAGGGCCTCGGGCAACTACCCGAAAATTGACCCGACCGGAAAGCGACATACTCGAAACTCGATCCGCCCCGAAACTGACATACCCGAAGTAGACCCAACCCGAAATCGACCCGAAATCAAGCTGACCCGAAATTGACCCGACTCAAACCCAACCCGAACGACCCGATTGCCACCTATAGTTGAGATCGTTTTGAATATCGGTAGTCAAGGCCATCTTTGGAGGACTAAGGCATATATCGGTCGATCCATTTTTTTGAATTTTTCTTTCATTAGATGGTTAACTCGTGTTGATTATTTTGACATATTCGTGAGGTGCGAAGAAAAACATATTAGGCTAGTTTAGGGGTGCTAATTAGTAACAATAAAATAAAATTATAGTGCTAAATCACAGATTAAAGTAGTTTAACGCTTAGTTAGTTTAGGGTGTTGAATTTAAACTAGGAGCCAAAAAAATAGATTAAAGTAGTTTCATTAGTTAAATTTTGTGAAACAATTGGTCAAATATTCGACTAAAAAACGTTCACTTTTATAATTCGCATACGTACGTATACGCGTTTTAAACGATTTCAGTTTTAAAAAATCGGCCAAAAAACGGCCATTATTTTTTGCCTTTTTGTTGATATTATGTTCAATTTGAAAATTATAACTATAATCAAACCCAAGGTGGCATTCACAATTCACAAAACTTTATAGTTTATCTCTTTTCCCATTAAATTTTTTTAGGTGGACCAATTTTACTACTCCCTTCTTTTATTTCCTACCCACTTTCATTCCAGTATCTTCCTAACTTTGTTTACTTGTATCAGTCGTATCACTCTCTTAAAACCCTCATTTCTCTCTAATCTCTTTCTTCATTTCTTTCTCTAGAGAAGCAAAGGGGCACCACTAAAAAAAAGATAAAGTCCAATCCTTGTACCAAATACAATAACCAATCTCGTTGTACAAAATTGGTGTCTCCTTCAAACCCTAACCCACTCAATAGGTCTATCATACACACGCTGGTACCATGCTTTTCGTGCGCTCAAGTGAAACGCAACACTTAACAAAAAAAACGCAGCCCCAACAATACAGACAGAGCACAGAATGAACCTTCAGTTCATTTGCAATGAACCTTCATTTGTAATGAACCTTCATTTCATTTGTAATGAACACGAAAAAACGTCCATTTTTCTCCTTCCATTTCTAATGAACCTTCAGTTCATTCCTAATGAACACGGAAAACGTTCCACTCTCTCTCCTCTGTCAGATTTATTTTTTGAAAATTACCAAACCATTTACCTTCTCCATAACCCTCAATCAATTTTATTTCTCTCTTCACTCAAAATTCATTTTCTCTCTCCTCATTCTGTTGTAACATATTAGAAGAGGACACGTGGCCCAGTCAAGGATTGCCACGTGGCCCAATGGGTTGGTGACACGTGGCTCACCCCCTCATTAACACTTGGCAGCATGTTAAAGGGGAGCTAATGATGTCACCAAAACTGCAAACAAGAGGCCCAATTATTCCCTAAAGGAAGGAATAATCGGCCCAAATCCCCTAAAGAGGAAGAATGTGATTGGATAAAGGGCTCAGGACAATCAGACCATGACAAGTGTCGCTTTCCCATTGCCCGACCAATCACATCTCTCCATTCTAGGGTGCTCCTTTCTATACATAGATACTATAAATAGTTCCTCATAATCAGGTAAAAGTTACACACAACTACTCTCTCTTAAACTTACTCAGTCAAAATTCATACCCAGATTTTATCTATTGAATACTGACTTAAGCATCGGAGAGGGAATCAAACCCAAACATCCAGTTTGGTTTTCCCCTTTTGCAGGTTCGGGAACGAAGCAACATCTCTGCACAAGCCTCCCAATTTTATCAACCCTACACTTGTCCACCATCTGAACTAACACCGTTTCATACAAAGTTTACTTAAAACATTTGGCGCCGTCTGTGGGGAGGCGCGGAGATGACATATTGCAATTTGTTCCACCGAGGACAAAGGATGAGTCCCTATGTTCAAGTCAATGATACCGTGCACGATGAACGTCCGCCTAGGGGACGGGACGGACAGCGACAAAATGATCCCATCGGGGCAGTCTTGGAGCCTAACCCTGCTCTTCCGGTCACGGCGGCTCATTTAGAAAACGCCCTAAATGAGTTTCAAGCCAGGATGGCCCAAGTTGTCCAACATCAGATTAAGAGCAACATGTTGTTCTTCCGAGTAGGTTCCCAGCCTGATCCTAGGCCCACTCCTAGAAGAGGAGATTCTCAGGAGAATGTAGCTGGACCAAGCGCGGCTAGACGACCAGAAGAAGCTAGAAGAACGTCCAGGGGAAGGCATCCTGCTCGTAGTGAGCAACCACGTCGTCTAGACTGGAATCTGGTGGTCACCAACCCGGTGAACCGACCAGTGGATGGTCGACGAATGGAGACTGATGCTCGGGAATACTTGCAAGCAAAGAGGGTAGCGGCTCAACAGAGGTCGGCTACCGGATCAACGCCATACTTGCAGGACCCCAGTCTGAGATTCAGAGTAACACTCTGGAGCAAGGAAGGACTCCGTCTATCTATGAGCCTCGCCATGAGCGAACATTGGTGCAGCCTAATGTTTACCGGAGAACTTCTCAGCAGAATGTTTATAGGCGAGGGTCCCAGGAGGTCAGTTCGTCAAATCCAGTCCTAAGGGAATGCTGGAGAGATACAGTCCTAGTTGATGCACGTTTTAGGGAGCTGCGCATAGATTGGCCGACGCCTTTCTCTGCCAGGATAATGCAAGTCCCTCCATGTGCTAAGGTTAAGCTACCAACCATTGATCCATTCGATGGCACTGCTGATCCAGATGACCATCTTTCTGCATACAAAAATCAAATGTACGTCCAGGCTGTGGACGATGCTACATGGTGTAAGAACTTCCCAGCCACCCTGAAAGGGGTTGCTCAGAAGTGGTTTAACAATCTACCGGCGAATTCCATCAACAACGTCACCGAGTTGAGTTACTCATTTACCAGTCACTTTGTAGCCAACAGGCAAGAACAGTTGACTAGTATTCATTTGGAGAAGATCATCCAAGCCCCAAAAGAATCCCTGAGAAGTTTTGTGAAGAGGTTTAATCTCGAAGCCCTACAGATCCACGACTTGAATGCTGGTGTAGCATTCGATGCGTTCATTCGTGGACTGCGTCCAGGAAGCTTCAAGTTTGACTTGGTCAAGAAGAAGGTGAGCACTTTGGCTGAAGCATTAAGGGAAGCCGAAGCTTTGATAAATGCGATAGAGGTGTGCGCTAAGGCTAAGGACTCAGAGTCTAAGAAGCCTGAGGAACCTGTTCAAAAATCTAAGAACAATCCCAAGAAGGCTGAGACCTGGATAGTGTCTTCAAGCACCGCCGCGTCAAGAAGAGAGAAGATAAAAGAACGGGTTGTCTCAGCTGAACCCATTGAGTTCAATAAGGACCAGTACTCCATCCTTCCACAAGAACCGGGACAGAAGCAAGTACTGCCACTTCCACAAAGATTGTGGGCATGAGACTAATGAATGTAAGCACTTGAAGAGAGCTTTGGAGAACCTTGCCAAGCAGGGAAAGATGAATCAGTATGTGTCTCGAGAAAGTCATTTTCAGAAGAAGGATTTTCGGCAGAGTAAAAAGAAAGAAAGTGTTAGTACTGATGAAGATGTGGTTTTGGTGATATCCGATTTGCAGCTGGAGGACCAACGTTGCGAGGGCACAAAAATTATGTCAGGGAGCTCGGCCAAGTGTTGCTAACAGGAAAATCCAAGGTGGACCCGTTCCCCTTGGTGACGGTGAGTGAGGGAGACCGTGGTCAGATTAGTACCCCTCATGATGACCCCCTGGTCGTAGAAATGAAGATTGCCAATCTAAGAGTACGAAGGATCCTTATCGACACTGGCAGCTCAACTGACATTATTAGCGCCGATTGTTTGTCAAGATTGAAGTTTGATAAAAAAGATCTTCTTCCACTCCATCATCCTATAATAGGGTTTGGAGGTGGAATCATACATCCGGTCGGGACGGTGTCGTTACCCGTCCGAGTCGGAGAGAAGGAAAAGTGTAGAACTATGTTCATAAGTTTTTGGTTGTCAAGGATTTGACAGCATACAATGTCATTCTGGGACTTCCTACCCTTAATAACATAAAGGCGGTCATCGTCACCCATCTCATGTTGATGAAGTTCGAGTGTGACGATGGCCAGGTCAGTACAATCTACGGAGACCAGCCGTCCGCTAGGGAATGTTATCTTACAACCTTAAAGCCTTCCTCATGGAAGTTGAGCGAAGTTGAGCCCATGGATGTAGAAGAGCCCAAAGAGATTGGGGCAGATACGGTAGGACCGACCAGAATGAAGGAGGAAAAATTTCAAACGAATGCTGCTTCAGCAAGGAAGCCAGCTGGGGAAAGAAGTGAACTATATGTTACTTCCGAAAGGAAAACGGCAAGAGATTTTCCCAGTAAGAAGAGAAAGTTCACTCAAGTCAAAGAAGAACCAAGGCCTTCAGCTGAGGTGATGACGATCGCAAGCTTGACACTGGATCGTCCTAAGCCTGGTGAACCCCCTTTAAGCATTTGCTTAGATGATTCTCGTCCAGAAAGGACTTTGCAAATTGGGGCAGGTTTGAAGCCCGAGTTACAAGAAGCTATCATAGCACTGTTGAAGGAATATCAGGATATTTTTGCCTATGGGGCAGAAGAGATGCCTGGAATTGACCCCGAAGTAGCTGTACATCGGCTAAATGTTGATCCAGCCATAAAACCAATTAGGCAGAAGAAAAGACATTTTGGGCCTGTCAGGAATCAAGCTGTAGATGACGAGGTCAAAAAACTGCTGGAAGCCGGTTTCATCAAAGAAACCTACTATCCTGATTGGATGGAAAATGTGGTAATGGTCCCCAAGCTGAATGGAACTTGGAGGATGTGTGTCGACTATACGGATCTGAACCAAGCCTGCCCCAAAGATAGTTTTCCTTTGCCAAAGTTGGACCGTCTGGTGGATTTGACGGCTGGACATGCATTACTCAGCTTCGTGGATGCCTATTCTGGATTCCTTCAGATCCCCATGCTGCCAGAGGACCAGGATAAGACTTCATTCATAACAGAAAAAGGGTTGTATGGATGGATAATGATGCCTTTTGGTTTGAGAAACGCACCGGCGATTTTTCAGAGGCTTATCAATGATATCTTTTCGCCTCAGTTGGGACGAAATTTAGAAGCATACATTGACGACATGATCGTCAAAAGCCAAGAAGAAACAGATCATGTCGAAGACCTGCGTGAAACTTTTGACACATTGCGCAAGTATAAATTGAGACTCAACCCTAAAAAGTGCGTTTTTGGGGTTTCAGCTGGCAAGTTCCTGGGGTTTCTAGTAGATCAGTGTGGGATAGAAGCAAACCCAAAAAAAATCCAGGCTATACTCTACATGAAGCCTCCAACCAAGGTGAAGGAAGTACAGCGGCTGACTGGTTGCTTAGCGGCAGTAGGACGATTTTTGTCCAAATCAGGTGATAAATGCCATCACTTCTTTGCGACGATAAAAAAGACAACAAAGTTTCAGTGGACTCCTGAAGCAGATGAAGCCTTACTTAAAATCAAGAAGAATTTACAGCAGCTCCCCCGTCTGATAAGTCCGGTGGTAGGGGAGAAGTTGTATGTTTACCTGGCTGTTTCTCCTGAAGGAGTCAGTGCAGTACTGTTAGCTGAGAGAGACGCTATACAAACCCCCATTTACTTTGTGAGTCAAGTACTCAAGGATATTTAGTTTTTAATTGTCCCCTTTTCGATTTAAACTCGCCAAACATATCCTAGAATAATTAAGTTTTTATTCTCCACAACTAAAAACAATTAATCTTATTTGGCTCATCAAACTTCTTCATTTTACAGCACTTTGACTTTTATTTTGTCAACGTACAACTTAAATCGTTAATATTTTAAACGACATGTTGTAAATATATAGAAAGATTGATATTTCGAAAGTATATATTGGGACAAATAAAATAGCACATTACAAACTAACATTTGATTTTATACAATAGCCAAAAAACTATGGTTAAAGTGAATATGTAAATAATGCAAAAGTCAAGCTGTTGCAATTTAGAAAACACCGAAAGTACATCCTGACTCCTGAAAGGCTGAAACATGACAACTTTGTTCGGACATCCTAACATTATAATAGTTTGTACACCAAGCAATTTCAGATAGAAGAAGTATATATGAATATATGATGACATAAATTTGGACAAGATTGTTTTTGAAAAAGATCCAACTACAATGTAGCTATTCAAATGAGTGAAAGATAGAATTAAGAACCTAACCTTAAGTTTGATGTCATGAGTCATAGGCCTTAGAAACATAAGACGGCCAGCAAAGCCTATAAACCTTTGCTGAGAGCAGATACACTGTCATAGAGAAGTTCGGCCTGGCTTTAGTAGTTGCTAGCCGAAAGCTAAGGCCCTATTTCTTGGCTCATTGTATAGTTGTTTATACTGATCAGCCGCTAAAGTAGGTTTTACAGAAACTAGAGGCGGCTAGAAGAATGCTCAAATGGGCGAATGAACTAAAGATGTTTGACATTACTTTTGAGCCAAGAAAAGCGATTAAGGGACAAGCCTTGGCAGACTTCATTGCTGAACTAACTCGACCAGTGTTGGATCCGGTAAAAGACCTCTCTGAGGGCAGTCAGTGTTGGAAGCTAATGGTAGATGGTTCGCCTACTACTCAGGGAAGTGGGGCAAGCCTTGTATGTCAGTCCCCTGAAGGAGATAAGTATGGATATGCAGTACGTTTTAAGTTCCCGGCGTCCAATAACGAAGCTGAATATGAAGCATTACTGGCCGGAATCCGTGTTTGCCGAGCAGCAGGAGCTAGAGTGCTGAAGGCAAAGTCAGATTCTCTTCTGGTAGTCAGCCAGGTTAATGGAGAGTATGAATGCAAAGAAGCCTCCATAGCTAAGTATGTCCAGCTGGTAAAAGAAGAAATCAAGCAATTAGATGGATTCGCCTTGGTACAAGTACCTAGGTCTGAGAATCATCAGGCTGATGCTTTGTCTAAACTAGCAAGTTCTGCTTTAGGCGACACCCCAAGAACTGTTTTCTCGGAGGTGCAAGAAAAGAAGAGTATTGATCAGGAAGAGGTGATGTTTTTGAGCCGAGGGAACAACTGGATGGAGCCTATTCTTCACTACAAAAAGACTGGCCAATTACCAGAAGACCCGGCAGAAGCAAAATATGTTAAGGCTCGTGACAAATGGTTCGAAGTTTGGGACGAGACATTGTACAAGAAATCGTATGATCGACGGCTGTTGAAATGTATTACCAGGGAGAATGGTCTTGAAGTACTGAAGGATTTGCATGAGGGGGTTTGTGCTTCGCACATTGGCGGCCAAGCATTGGCTGAAAAGGCACGCAGAACTGGCTATTTATGGCCAACGTTGAATGCTGATGCCGTGGAGTATGCAAAAAAATGCGATAGCTGCCAGAAGCATGGTCATCTCTTTAAAAGGCCATCAAATTTTCTAACACCAATTCTGACTCCTTTGCCGTCCGCTAAGTGGGGCATGGACATCCTAGGCCCTTTTCCCATGGTGGCCGGGCAGAAAAACTTTGTTGTTTTGGTTGTGGACTATTTTTCAAAGTGGGTAGAGGCTGAAGCAGTTAGGAGTATAAAGACGAATGACGTAAAAAGGTTCATCTGGAAGAACGTCATAACGCGATTTGGGATGCCACAGTCGATTGTATTCGACAATGGACCACAGTTTGAGACTCCTAAACTGAAGGACTGGCTCTTAGAGAGAGAGATTAAATCCCACTTTGCTTCTGTTGCACATCCACAAGCAAACGGCCAGGTAGAAGCTTTCAATAAGATCATATCAGAAGGTATAAAGAAGAAGTTAGAAAACGCCAAGGGCTTTTGGGTGGAAGAGCTTCAGCTGGTCCTTTGGTCCATCAGAACTACAGCCAAGAATTCAACAGGGGAGACGCCCTTCATGCTGGTCTATGGAACAGAAGTTGTCCTACCCATTGAAATTGAAGAACCCACCCTTCGCGTCATGTTATATTCAGAAGAGACCAACTGGGCGGCAATGCGTCTGGCATTGGACAAATTGCCAGAAGTCCGAGGTAATGCTCTTTTGAGGATGGAATTGTACAAATTACGCATGGCTAGGGAGTTCAACAAACGGGTAACCAGACGACCTCTCAAAATAGGGGATCTGGTTCTTCGAAAGATGGAGGCTGTTGGACGAGAAAAAGAACTGGGAAAGTTAACCCCGAACTGGGAAGGTCCGTATTTGGTGGTCGAAGAGGTTCGCAGCGGCACATTTAAGCTCCAAGACTCAGATGGACGCCCCATACCACGAACCTGGAATTCCGATAATCTGAAAAAATACTATGTTTAAAGCAGTTTGTAGTTTTTTAGATTTTGCAAACGAAGTGCTACGGCACAGAAAAATCATTTAGAAATGTATTCTATGTACCTTAGCTTAGGCTAAGCAAACTTCACATTAATACATTCTAAATTCTGGTCTATAGCTTGAGTTGTTACATTATATATGGATTAACTATTGGTCAATAACTCGTCCTACAACATATTCAGCAAGGGGCATTTTATCCAGAGCCATCTTGGGGCATTTTACCATGAATGGACGAAAGATGGTTACTAGATAGTAAACCGATAAAGACTATTGTGAAAGACAGATATCACTTCCCAATGGAAGATGTCTGCAAAAATCATCACAATCTGTTAAAGACATAGCTGATAAATAAAGACTTCTTGATTAAAGGTTTTTACTCTGACAAGAAGCAATTAGTAAATCGTCTAAAACTAAGTTCACCAAAACTTTGAAATTAGACGAACACTGCTTCCTAAAGGAAGCCGGCTAGAGAGACGTCTTTCCTTAATAAAGGAAAGCTCCGTCATAATACCTATTAATACACAAAGGTATTATTTCCCAAAGGAAACCGGCCTAAACGAGACACCTTAGTAAAGAAGGTCTCATTAATTACTTCAAAGACGAACTACACTTTCCTTCCTACGATGACTTCGTCTAGGAATAGACTAAGAGGCATCCTAAGAAGGGGGCATACAGTACCATGTCTAGCAAGGAAAGAATAATCCTTGGACGTCTTCAATTTTCTATTGATACAAACCAAGGTTAGTTCAAAAAGGAAAACGTCCAACAATTGACCCTTGGACGTCTTCCCTTGAACATAACTTGGTATTTAACAAATAGTTGGGTCAAGAAAGAAAACGCCTAAAGAATAGTCCTTAGACGTCGTCCTTTGAAGCTCATTTGGAATTTGGACCAATAGCTAGTTCGAGAAGGAAAACGTCAGCGCATATTTACAAGGTTGTTTATCTACTCGTCCAAGAAGTTTATACACTGGACGTCTTCCTTTATGGGGCAACAATCGTCTAAAAAACTAGCCAGGAAAAGGCAGGACGAGTGTATCTCTTAAAAGTAGAGATGAGAGTCGTCTAGATGTTTACCTTGGCCGCTTTCCTTCATGGGGCAATGGTGGTCAAGACATTTTGTTAATCTAAGACGAGTATCCTTGTTTCTTGAAAGGACGAGTAACCTGATAACTTAGAAGAATTTGAAGGATGATGCCTCCTCGTCAGCACAACATGTTACCCGCTTAAGGTTTTATGTTAAAGTTCTGCGTCTTAACAAAGATCATCGTCTAAATGGATTTGACAAAAGACGAGTCAAGATTGGTTAACAGTTTCTTTGGATAAGTAAGTTAATTACATAGGCAAAAAATGGCCTGCTTGATGATCCGCGTCTATATAGTATGCTTCCCGTCAAAAGAATCTGATCAATGTCATCTTGGACTAATCTATGATTCTCCTTTAGACGAAGAAAGAGTATACTTAGAAAAATTCTGTTAATCTTGGCATACCTGTTTAGAACATCTTTGTCCCAAAGAGTGATTCAAGATGAGGATAGAAACAGGCAATCACATGGAATGATCTTTAAGACAAATTACTGGAATAAACATTGGCCAAGCCAGTTGAAAGAAGGATTCTCATTTGGGCTACTCATTCAAATGAACGATGCCAAGATTCATAGAATACATCACTACTGAGTTTCCATGCTACTACAACAAAACCAAACGGCAAAAGAAACCTCCTAATGTGATTACAAAGCATTAGAATTTCAGCAAAATATCCATGAAGTACAAACAAAATACTAAGTCAAAATTACAGCAAGAGGAGCGTCCTGATCTGGTTGTGGGCCAAGACTTGATGACAGTTGCGTACTTCTTCAACTTGTCAAGCTGAGCCTGAATATCTTTCCTGCCTTCTTTGCTGAGTACTTGGTGCAAGTTTTCTTAGACTTGCACCAGTTCTTATCTAACCGCCCCCTGACTTCCTCACTCAAATGAGTAGCCCAAATGAGAAAAGAAGGAAGCAGGAGGACGGTAGTTCTAGACGTTGGGAGGAGGAATAGATGCATCCTCCTCCATGGCAGTGTCATCTTCAACTTCCTCGTCCTCCAACTACTCGTCTTCGTCTGATTCTTCGAAGACAGGGGGATCTTCGCCACGCTTTTTGGCCTTGTGATATTCCTCCTGGAATTCAAGCTGGCGTTGAAAACGGCTCACTTGGTCAGGGTCGGCCATCATTTCCATGGCTTTGATTCCCCATCCTTTGGCCGTTTCCAAAGACTCAGAGAAGGCTCGGACGGCGTCCTGGTAGTCCAACTGAGCTTGATTCTTCAACTTACCCACTTCTGCCGTGAGTTCAGAAATCTTAGCCTCAAGCTCAGCTGAGGTAGCAGCAGCAGTCTCCTTCTCCTTCTTTAGATCGTCCATGAGAACATCTCGAGCCAGGAGCCACTCTTTCTTCTCCTTTAGCAGAGAAGCAATCTTTTCTAAATGCTGCTTGTTGGCTGACTCAAATTCAGCCGATCGCTTCTCCAAGGCCTCCAGACTCTGCCTGTGATAGATGTTACTCACCTCGACAGCGACTATAGCCTGGTCTCCGGCCTGGGTCACCTTTTGGACACAGGAGATGTTCTCTTTACGAAGGCCGCTTACATACCCTTCCAAGGCCATACTTCGGGCGAACGCCTGAAAAGAAGTGAAATTTACTAAGTTAACAAGATAAATTGTAAAAATTTTAATCCAAACAGTGAAAAGGTTAAAGGCAGTACCTCGGCCAAGAGTTGAGACAGGTAGCCCACATGCCCAGCCGTGGCCCCCCTCAGACTGTCAACGTACTCATGAGGGAAGACGTCATATACATCCTTCTTTATTTTCTTCCTCTCAACCGAGGAGTACTTGGCAAATGAGGGGACAGTCTTGTCGGGCTCAGAAGCCGACTCACCCACGGCTGGAGCTTTCCCCTTATCTGAAAAAGATGAAGCATCAGTTCGGCGTATAGGGATGACCACTGCAAGTTTGTTGGACTGACTCATCGATCGTCCACCAACCCGCAGCGTGCTAACAGTGTTGGAATAGTATTTGGAAAGGCTCATTACTTCAATTGACGATGCGTACTTTATCTTGAATTGGTGAGGCATTTGCCCCACAAGCCGAGCTACTGACCCTGAGTAGGCCGAAGCTTCAGGGTTAACCGCGTCCGGATTTGCTAATTCATAATTCAAACCAGCCGCGTCCAACTGGTTTTCCAAATCAATGGGACTGGATGACGCTCCAGCTCCTAGAGTGACGGCCGGTGGCGGAATGAACACCGGGTCAGTAGGCTTTCTCCCTTTCTCACCGGAAGGGATAAGTGCGCTACGGACAGACGAACTCGCCTGTCCAACCCTCTTTGCCGGAACAAAGGACTTGGCTTTTCATTTTTTGGGGGATGAAGCTGGTTCCTCTGAAGCTGCAAGCCGGTTCCTGGAAGAAGTCGGCTTGGCAATAGTTGCCCTGGCCGTTGGTGAACTTTTCTGCACAATTAAGCAAGTCACATTAATACACTCAGAAACGAAGATGGAACCAAGATGGAATACGTCCAGAACAACTATTCGTCCAGAAAGGGTACCAATAGTCACCAAAGTAGGTTCAATGAAGGAAATCGTCAGCAATAAGACGTTTACCTTCAAGAAAACAATTTCGGCCAAGAAAGTGTCGAGACGAAGACAAAACACCAACCAAAGGTGGTTCGGTGAAGGAAGTCGTCTAAACTCAGACGTTTTCCTTCACGAAACCACCTTCGGTCAGAAACTTTTTAGAAAAAGACGAAGGCCAAAAGTGGATCAAAGGTTGTCCGCCGAAGAAATCGTCTATCTTGACGTTTTCCTTCTCGGACTTACCTTCGGTCAGAAAGGGGAAAAAGACTCAGACGAACATCAATTCAAAGTGTTTACTAAGCAGTCCGTCTAACTCCAGATGTTTTCCTTCGAAAAGAAGCTTTGGTTTTACTATTGACGAAGATAATTTAGAAAGTGGCCCATTCAAAAAAAAAAGTAAATAATAATAATAATAATGCTTTACTTACCTGAGTTTCCTCTCTTTTCTTATGAGGAGCTTTTGAGTGCTCCGTCGACAGGTCCTCGCCGAACTTGCTCATGTTTATTTCTCCTTTCCAAGCGGATGGGATCCTTCTTCTTACCGGTTCTGCATACAGAAATATTTGGTTAAGTATAATATGGAAAACACTTCTACAGGCAGTTGGGGCAAGACCAGGACAATACCTGGATCTTCGCCCTCTTTTAATCCAGCGGCAACAAAGAATTGCTCATTGTAAAACATTTATTTGAAGGGAATCCAACCACTTGGTCCCTTCAAAGCTATCTTTTTTGGTTTAGGGCGCCCGACTTCTCCATGCCCGGGGTGAATGTACTCCATTGCCGTGAAGTGAGCTACCATGGCATCGTCGTATTTGTTCTCTAATTCAAGTATAGGAGCACCCCGTCCAACATTGGTTACCGCCCGATTGTGATACCTATAGGGCTCAGCTGTCTCGGCATCGGGAGCTTCGACGAACAAAAACTCCGATTTCCAGTTGTGCATCTTAGTTGGTTTCCCAAACACAGTCATATACCCGGCTCTATAACAGACACTATACCAGATTCCCTCCATGGTCTTCGGAACTTGGCAGACATAGTGTATGTGGGTGAAGGCATTAAGGGACAGGACCAGGCCATATAGCTCGCAGGTGGCAATGAAAGTTAGTATATTCAGCCAAGCATTGGGGGCCAGCTGATTATGACCTAAGCTATAATGTCGAAGAACTTCATGAATGAAGGGATGGAAAGGAAACCTAAGTCCGACATCTAAGGCCAGCCTATACACAAGAAACTGGTTGGGGGCTGCATGGAAAAGTGTGTCCTCCTTTTTAGGTAGGACGAATTGGAAGCCCACCATGGGCATATCTTTATTTAGACGACTTGCATTTGGCCCATATTTATTCAACCAATCTATATCCACACAAACAAAAGCCGGATCAGAAAGAGGGCCCAGACGTTCCCTAAGTTCAGCAGAGGTAGTAGAAGGTTCTGACCCTTCTTCTTCGTCCTCTTCTTCTTCGTCTGAGACCCTTCCAGATGGACCGACCTCGCATTGTTCCTCTGAAGCCTCTAAGTCATATTCGTCTAGAGGGTTAACCTCCAAAGGCTGGATCTCTTCCACTCTATCACTCTCCGGTCTTTCAGGACCTCTCCCTGTTGACTCCTCCATTTCAGAACTGGATGAGGGGAGAATTAGTGAACGTCTTAAACGCGCCGTTTGCTTGACGCCCGCCAGATTACCCTGCAAAGGCAGAGACTGGGTTGTCGGAAACGAGTCGAACGTTCTTATTAAATTAAAGAAGTATCCGGCCGAGATGCGCCCAACTCTAGAAACGGTGGAAGATGAAAAAGAATCCGCCCTAGGGTTAGCATGCTCCAGGGGTTGGCCGGGGTTATTGGAAGAGGTAAATGACACCATTTTATTTCAAAAAAGGAAAAGAATGAAAGAAGAAAAGTAAAAGGAGAAAGGGGAGATACCTGACTAAAGTTCTGGACGGACTCTTCACCTTCTCTACAAGTCTCGCCGGTCTCAGCAATGGCCAAGGTCAAAATTCCCCAAAGTCAACCTCCTCTGACAAATAAAATATGAAAAATACTCCCACACGCAGAGTTTCTCTCTCTAGGAAAACTTCTCTCTAGAAAAATTTGCAAAGAAGAAGTGAAAAAATGAAATGGGAAGGGGTATTTATAGAGAGGTAAAAATCTCTCCTCTCCCTCAACAGTTACTGTACACGTGTCAACACCACATGGTGCACACGTCACTTCCCATTTTTCTGATTGGAGGAAAAGTCAGTTAAACTCCTAAACAGTGCAATGAATATTTGCGGTTACTCTCAGTAAAAGGGCTTTTATCAGATAAGTCCCATATTAAACCTCTTTTAGGGGCAAATGTTATAACATATTAGAAGAGGACACGTGGCCCAGTCAAGGATTGCCACGTGGCCCAATGGGTTGGTGACACGTGGCTCACCCCCTCATTAACACTTGGCAGCATGTTAGAGGGGAACTAATGATGTCACCAAAACTGCAAACAAGAGGCCCAATTATTCCCTAAAGGAAGGAATAATCGGCCCAAATCCCCTAAAGAGGAAGAATGTGATTGGATAAAGGGCTCAGGACAATCAGACCATGACAAGTGTCGCTCTCCCATTGCCCGACCAATCACATCTCTCCATTCTAGGGTGCTCCTTTCTATACATAGATACTATAAATAGTTCCTCATAATCAGGTAAAAGTTACACACAACTACTCTCTCTTAAACTTACTCTGTCAAAATTCATACCCAGATTTTATCTATTGAATACTGACTTAAGCATAAAGAGGGAATCAAACCCAAACCTCCGGTTTGGTTTTCCCCTTTTGCAGGTTCGGGAACGAAGCAACGTCTCTGCACAAGCCTCCCAATTTTATCAACCCTACACTTGTCCACCATCTGGACTAACACCGTTTCATACAAAGTTTACTTAAAACACCTTCCATTCTCTCTCTCTCTGATCTCTAAAAGCTCCTCACCTTCATTCCATTTTCTCCTCACCTTCAAACACCATTTTTTCTCATCATCAAACGCCATTTTCTCCTCCTCCAATTCACCATTTTTTTGGAATTTCACCTCACATAAACGCCATCTTGGTTGCATTTTTGCTTCAATTTTTTTATTTTTAACATTTTTTGTTAAATTAAGTGTTGATTTATGTTTATTTTCTTGGAAAATAGGAAATGAAGGGATGAAGAAGATCCGCCATTGGTAAAGATGATGAAGCAGTCAAGACACATGCAATTGAAAGACATGAAGGCTCCAAGTAAGTTTTTTAGTAAAATTTATTGTTTTTTTTTTCATTTATAAACATTTTTAGGATGAAATTTTGGATGAACCGAGTTCATTTTTAGAATGAGCCTTTTAAATTTTATTTTGGATGAACCTTTTGTTTTTTTTTATGATGAACCTATCACTGTTTTACGATAAAAATCTGTCAGTTTTAGGATGAACCTATATTAGTATTTTGAAAATAAACTTCCAATTTTAGGTAATTTTGTGTATATTATTCATTGATTTTATATATATTGTTCATTGTTCATTATGTTAATTATTGGTTCATTATTCATTGTGTTAATTTTTGGTTCATTTTTCATTGTGTTAATGTTTGTTTCATTGTTCATTGTTTGTTTTTGGTTAATTGTTCATTGTGTTAATTTTTGGTTCATTTTTTGGTAATTTTTGTTTACTTTCTTGGCAAATAGAATTTTTTGTTAATTTTCTTTTGGATGAACCTCTTTTAATTTTTATTTTTTAAAAATTATCGCTTTTTTGGTATTTTTGTTGGTAATTTGGGTATTTGTATTTGAAGAATAAAGATTAGTTTTTATTGGATTTTTTTTTTGGAATTTTAGAACCTTTGATAGTTTGTTTTGGTAAAGACACTGATATCATCATCAGCAACATCCCAAAAACAGGCTCAACTTGGTTGAAATCTCTGCTCTTTGCAACCTTTAACCGTGCACATCATGGAATTGATCAAAACCCTTTAATCACCCATCATCACCAAGAACTTGTGTATGGCTTAGAAATTGATGTTTATAATCAAGCCATTGCCTATCCTCACCCACAACACCTTAACGAGCTTCAATCGCCTAGGCTTCTTAGTACTCATTCCCCTACCCATCCCTTCCAGAATCAATCAAGACTTCTGGGTGTCGGATTTTGTACATTTGTCGAAACCCTTTGGATACAGTTTTGTCATCCTATTACTTCTTTTTGGAGTTTATGAAGAAACTTACAAAAGGAAATGATTCTACTCTCCCTACGTTTAATTATGCTTTTAAGGATTATTGTCATATCCTATTTAGACCTTTCTTTGAGCATGTTCTTGGGTTTTGGAAGATGGGTTTAGAGAGACCAGATAAGGTGTTGTTTCTTTAGTACGAGGATTTAAAATATGATCCCATATTTCATTGAAGAGGTTGGTAGGATTTATAGGTATGCCCCTTTCTCCTCAAGAAGAAAGTAAAGGTGTCATAGAACAAATTATAGAGTTGTGTAGTATTAAGAATATGAAGGAGGTGAATAAGAGTGGGGTAATCAACAAGTTCTTTGAGAAGAAGAGTTACTTTAGGAAAGAAGAGGTGGGGGATTGGACCAATTATCTCACACCGAACATGGTGGAGAGGATGACTAAACTTATGGAAGAAAATCTTGAGGGATCTGGTTTATCTTTTAAATTATTGCTTCCTTAGTAATAAGTACTGTGCTTCCATATATATTGTTGGTCCTATGGAACTACAAGTTTACTACAAGGGGGGGTTGAATTGTAGTAAAGGTATTTATAGACTATTTTTGCGGAATTAAAAACTTAGAAAGAATTAAAGAGAAACTTAAAACTATGAAAACAAGAAATGCTTTTAAACAAGATCTTATTCCAATATTCTCTAGGAATAAATCTTGCCCTTTTATTTATAATAGTAATTACATCCTATTATAAACAACACCTCACTCTGTTCCTCTAGGAACTGGTTCCCAGTCACCTTGTTCCCCCTGAACACGTGACTTTCTCTCTTGACTTCACTCGAAGTCTTCTCTTTCTCTTTCTTCTCTTTGACTCTTAAAATTAGAAATTTTCTCACAAAATTTCACTCACCCCAAACTCTTATTTATGGATTACAATAATGAACAGTTGAAGAGAGAAAACCGAAGTTAAACTTTCTAATAAGATTACACAATTAATTTGGAAAGTCTTAAGAACTAAAACTGTTGTTCTTCAAAGATTATATAGCTGTGTTGTTCTTCAACGGTCTTCTTCAATGCATAAGTAGTGGACGCATGAATTTAGCCACGTTCTTCCACTTTCATAGCCGTTATGGATCATGCTTAGACCACGATCCATAAACTTCTCTTGCGTGGTTGAATAGGACTTTAGATTCTCCATGATCTTCTTTAATGTTATTGAATGGGTCTTTGGCAGTTAGAGTCGTTGGACTTGGATGTGAAGTTTATTAGACTTGGTTGTGCTCCCTAGAATCTAGGACCTCGTTGCTAATGCTCCAACAACCCACCATTTTAGCCACGTAAAATGCGCCACTCTTCAACTTATTCTTCTCCTGTAATTCAATAACAAACTCAACTAACATTATGGAATCTAATATTCCATAATATTAGGTAAAATTAAATTCACACAAAGTAGCATATTCAAATATCATATTTATCCTAAATAACTTAATTTCGGTTAATACTAAATCAATTCTCCATAAGTTATTTTAGGTCTAATAAAATAATTAAATAATAATACTTTGTAAATAATAAAATAAATAAAACTAATTAAAAACTACTTTATTTTTCATCATCAAAATGACGAATACAACAATATTCCCCCTTTTTGACGATGGCAAATAAGTTGGCTAAAAAAAAATTATAAGTCTAAGTCTAAGTATATCCTATTCTAAGTCTAAACGGACTAACTAAAATAGGACTAGGAAGTAGATCCTCAAGGAACAGAGACAAGCAGAAACGCTCTAGGAACTAAGTCAGACCAGAAAATGTTTTTATACAGCCAATTCTTTTCCCCCTTTTGTTATCATCAAAACTAAGATATGTACCTGCAGCACTAGAGAGTCAACAGTCTAGGCATCAATTAAAGTAGCTCAAACATGCATCTCATAATATTAGCCATCCAAACACAAGCAAGTACGAGAAAAAATAGCATATGCAAAGCAACAAGATCAGATTGAGCATATCACAAGAGCAAGGAAAGAAAGAAGGAAATGTTCAGGATGTTATGTGTCAAAAGAAGACACACAAAATAAAAGAGAAAAAAAATTGTTCAACCAAATATTACAACCCAAAAAAAAAATTATCCAGTGAATCAAATGCTTAAAGAGGGGGGGAAGTTTAGGATTTGGTGCGCTTGAAGATGTTGGAGACCACGAAATCAATCTTGGAGAGCACAACATCCACCTTGTTCCTGATCCCCGTGTCTGCTTGTTTGATGGCTGCTAAGGTTTCCTGCTGCTGTGTGTCAAGGGTTGCAAGTGACTTTTCCATCACACTGATCCTTGTATGCATTAGGATCAAGGACTCCTTGATTTCCCGCAACATTCCATGAAGCCTAGTGGTAGAAAGGATAGGAAAATCAACAGCAGTTGAAGGAACTGGATCCTCATCCAGATTTATCATCTCAGAGTACCTAGATCCTGTTCCTTGAGAGACTTACCACCAACCAATCTCTGACTCTTCCTGACAGACCCCCATCAGCTTCCTCAAATAACTTTCTCTTTGTCCCAGTCTCAGGCTTAGTCACTGTAGCCTCTCCCTCAAATTCCAATTTCCCACCAACCACCCTCAAACTTAGTCTAGTCAAAATTCCTTAGTCAGATAGTTCTCAGGTTTAAGGGCAAAGGAGGGGCTGTCAAACAATTTGACTTTGTTTTTCTTTAGGATTGTGGTGATCAGGTTTCCATATCCCACTTTGGTATTGTGAGATATGCAATAGGAGAGATGAGAGAGCATAAGAGCGAGAAAGTTTATCTTGATGTTTTTCGCTAGACTGTACATGATAGAGAGGTCCATTAGGTTTGCTTGAGTTCTTTTAGAAGAGCTGGGTAAAACAAAGCGCCAGACAAATTGAAACAGAAGCTTGTGAAAAGGAGAGAGGTCTTTTTGGTGAATGGACATAGAGTTAGGGTTTCCATGAAAGAATTGAAGGAATTTTTCATTTGAGACTCCATTGAAGTTTAATTTTCCTTTCCCCTTGACATATTCTTTGTACCCATCTGAAGGTACCTCAAACCACTCACTTAACTTTTTTTTCGTAAAGGTCACCACACACCCATTTACCAAACTAACACACACACCCTCTGTTATATTAAAGTTTTCACAAAAAGCACTCGTTTCCTCCTCATAAAATACTTCATTTATACTTACTAATTTCATCCATTTTTGAAACTTTAAAAGACTCGGAAACTCATTCCACCTGATTTTCTTGCACCATACAAGATCAACACGAAATCCAACGAGAAATTGAGAAGATTTCGATTTCTTACCCCTTTTTGTAGGAATCTGAATGTCTCTCCCTTGACTACTTTCTTGATCCTCGTCGTCTTCCTCAGGCTTAGGAGATATCGCTTCAGTTTCCGAAATGGGTTCTTGAGAATGTGCAGAATCGTCTTTTGGGTTTGAGGATTCTTGGTCACTGTGCTCTTCCATGGAAGGGGATTTTCGGCTGGGCAATTTTCTTGAATTCCAGAGGCTGGTCTTTTAGGTGCCATTGTAGAGAGTAGGAAGGATGTAGAGAGATGGAGGAAAGAGAAGATGAATAGTGAAAATTGGAGTGGGTCAGTGAAAGTGGTCAGTGAAGTGATGTGTTGGGTATAAGAAGTTATGATGAGGCGTGTAGAGATAATGTGGAGGGGTGTGAGTAAGTGGGTAATGCTCGGGTTAATGTTTTTCATTTAATGCTTTCCCTCTTTTAAATTAGATTAACTGAATTAAGTTTTTGAGTTAATAAAAAATGGTTGATACAATGAATCAGGATATTTACACTGATAGGAGGAGAGAGAATAAAAATTTGAGAGAAAGAAAAAGAAATAAAAATTGCTCTTGTGTACACGGGCCTTTTAAACAATAAAAACATGCAACTTACGTACTCTATATATGTGCATGGACAATAAGGATAATATTTAAAGACAAATGTGAGTTCTTAGACATGACCCTAGGTGTATGAAATTTAATTCATGAAGATTGCAGGACACTCTTAGAAATGACTAGTACATAGAGTTCAAATCATATAGGCCATGTTATACTATTATGATCATTCCTAGTTCCAAGTGAATATTTTCAAATCTGTCCCTAGATAATGGTTTGGTAAGAATATCAGCAATTTGATTTTCTGTAGGGCAAAATTCAACTTTGACTAAACCCTTTTCAACATAGCCTTTCAAGAAGTGATGCCTAATGTGAATGTGCTTGACCCTTGAATGGTGTACTAGATTCTTGGAGATGCATATGGCACTGGTATTATCACAAAAGATAGGAACACATTCAAATTTAATACCAAAATCGAGTACCTGTTGCTTGATCCACAAGACTTGGGAACAACATGCAGCAACAGCCACATATTCAGCTTCAGTAGTTGACAAGGCAATTGTAAGCTTGTTCCTATGAACTGGGAAATTCCACAGGTACTTTTGAGATTGACCAAATCTCCAGCATAGTCAGCATTAGAGTAGCTAACTTGATCAAATGTATCACTACGAGGATAGAACAAACAGAAGTCATCACTTCCTTTCAAATACCTAAGGATCTTCTTGACAGCTATCAAGTGGATCCCTTTGGATATGATTGGAACCTAGCACATAGACCAACACTAAAGGAAATATCAGGCCTACTTGATGTTAAATAAAGGAGAGATCCAATCATACCTCTGTATAGTTTCTGATCTATTGATTTACCATGTGGATCTTCATCCAACCTTGTTCCTGTTCCTATAGGAGTGTGGTTGATTTTAGCTTGTTCCAGTCCATATTTCTTTAGCAGTTCCTTAACATATTTTTGCTGATGGATCATTGTTCCTCTTTCAGTTTGCTTAATTTGCTAACCAAGAAAGAATTTAACTCTTCCATCATGCTCATTTCAAATTCACTGCTCATTAAGTCAGCAAAACCTTTGCATAGAGAATCATTAGTAGCACCAAAAATAATATCATCAACATGAATTTGTACTACTAAAATGTCTGTTCCTTTTGATTGAAGGAACAAGGTTCTGTCAACCTTGCCTCTAACAAAATTATGAGCAAGTAAGAATTTAGAAAGTCTTTCATACCAAGATCTAGGAGCCTGTTTCAGCCCATATAGACTTTATCTAGCTTATAAACCTAGTTTGGGAGATCAGGATTTTCAAATCCTGGAGGTTGTTCCACATAGACGTCTTCCAATAAATATCCATTTTAAAATATTCATTTAACGTCCAACTGGTACAACCTAAATCCCATAAAAGCTGTAAATGCTATTAAAATTCTTATTGCTTCTATTCTAGCTACTGGAGCAAAGGTTTCATCGAAGTCAATACCTTCTTGTTGATTGTAACCTTTTGCTAAGAGTCTGGCCTTGTTCCTGATTATAGTACCATGTTCATCTAGCTTGTTCCTGAAGACCCATTTTAACCAAATTACCTTCTGATTCTTGGGTTTGGTCTCCAAGTGTCATACCTTGTTCCTTTGAAATTCATTCAGTTCCTCTTGCATGGCATTTATCCAGTCAGACTCTATCATTGCTTCATTATGATCTCGAGGCTCTATCATAGATAAGAAGGCTTGGAAAGCACAGAAGTTTTTGAGTTGAGATCTAGTTTAAGTTCCCTTCTCAATGTCGCTTATGATCAAATCTAGGGGATGTGACAACTGGTGCTTCCAAGGTCTTGGTTCAAATCTCCTTGTTCCTGTTCCTTCACTTTGAGGTTCTTCAGTTTGTTCGTTCTCTGTATGCAATCTTCTGCCTGTATTTCTGCGATAGTTGTTCCTTCATTTAACTGTTCCTCTTGAGGAACAGGCTCAGGAGCTGTTAGTTCATTTTCAGGAATATGTTTCTTAGCTGTACCTACAGGAGTAAGTTCCTCATCAAGATTGTCAGTCTATTGAGGATGAGTTAATACAATTTCAAAATCATTTTCATAACATGGTTCCTGCAGTGAGTCAGTTTCATCAAAGATAATATGGACACTTTCCTCTACACACATTGTTATCTTATTATATACTCTATATGCCTTACTATTTAAAGCATATCCTATAAAAACAGCTTCATCACTTCTAGCATCAAATTTTCCTAAATTGTTCTTACCATTGTTATGTACAAAATATCTACATCCAAAGACTCTAAAATAAGAGATATTTGGCTTTCTTCCCTTATGCAGTTCATAAGGAGTTTTCTTGGAGATGGGTCTAAGCATGACCCTGTTGATGATGTAACATGCAGTGTTCACAGCTTCTGCCCATAAACTCTTTGGAAGATTTCTAAATATAAGCATTGTTCAAGCCATATCATCTAGAGTCCGATTCTTTCTTTCAACTACACCATTCTGTTGTGGTGTTCTTGGAGCAGAGAAGTTGTGATCTAATCCTTCATTTCTGCAAAACTCATCAAACTTGGAGTTTTCAAACTCCGTGCCATGGTAAGATCTTAAGTGTTTATAAAGCCACTGATCCTCTGAACTTTCTTAGCAAACGTTATAAATTCATCAAACGTTTCATCTTTTCTATGAAGGAAGATTACCCATGTAAATCTAGAAAAATCATCAACAATAACTAATACATATCTCTTACCTGACCTACTTTGGATTCTCAAAGGGCCACAAAGATCCATGTGGATCAACTCAAGTGGACTTTGAGTGCTTACCATTTTCTTGGATTTGACGAGGATCTGACTTGCTTCCCTCTTACACAGGCTCCACAAACTCCATGGCTTGATCCTTTTATAGTTGGTAAACCAACTACGAAGTCCTTACCACTTAGTTTATGAAGCAGTGTAAAGCTTGCGTGACCACACCTTTTGTGCCAAAGGTTTTGATCATCATCTAGTACGCTAAGACCAGTTAGATTGTTCCTAGGAACAAGGTTCATGTCAACAACATAAGTGTTTCCCTTTCTTGTTCCTTCTAGTATCTTGGTTCTTGTAATGGTGCACTTACCACACAACATTCATTAGTAAATTTCACATTGTTTCCTTTGTCACAGAATTGAGAAATGCTAAGTAAATTATGTTTCAAGCTCTCGACTAAAAATACATTATTAATGGAATGTGACAGAGATTTCCCAACCTTACCTATACCTACTATGTTACCTGTCAGGTTGTCTTCAAAGGTCACAGTTCCTCCTTCGTAGACTGAAAGTGAGAGAAATTTGGTTTTGTCTCCTGTCATGTGCTTAGAACAACCGCTATCAAGGTACCACAGGTTGTTCCCCCTTACTTTAGTCTGCACCTACAGTAATTAATCAGGAAGCTTAATTCTTGAAGATTTCCACTTTCCTCTTCAGTACCATATTTTCATTTAGCACAAATTCATGCTCAATTTTCAATTTTTCAAAATCGTTACTGGGACTGTCAGAGGAACTGGTTCCTGAAGGAACCACTAGTTTCAATTCTACCAAAGCAATATTCAAGAAGTAGTTATCATTTTTCAGTTTTTCATATGCTTCTTGAAAACCATGGTATTTATCAAAAATATCAAAGAACCGTTCCTCAATTTCTGAATTTAGCTTTTTAAACCAGTTTGTGTGTTCCTTGGTAACTTTCACGGCCTTCTTCATATTTTCTTCTCTTATGCAGATTGCCTTGTAGTTATCAAGAGTTTCTAAAAGTAATTCGGTGAGTTGGTTCTTATTTAATTTTGATAATTCCTCTGCAACAACATTAAAGTTTACCTGATTGTTAGATACGTCCTCTTCATCATCTGATTTTGCCATTAGACATAGCTGAGCAGTTTCATCCTCAGGCTGTTCCGGCTCCTCATCAAAATCTGATTCTCCCCAGGCTGCTACCATAGCTTTTCTCATTTCAGTTTTAGAGAAAGGCTTTTGTTGTTCCTTGCCCTTGAATCTGCCTTTTACTTTCTCATTTTCCCACAAAGGACATTCCTTTATGAAGTGATCTTGACTTCCACATTTATGGCAGCTCAGCTTTGAGGTTTTTCTTGTACTCTTCCCTTTATAGTTCTTGTTGAAGAACTTTTTGAATTTCTTAACTATCAAGGAAGCTTCCTCTTCATCAGTTTCTGATTCATCTTATTCTTCAGACTTGAGAGCTACGGACTTAGATCTGCTGGAGTCAGAGTCATGAGTTCCTAAATGCAACTCATGTGTCATCAAGGATCCAGCAAGTTGTTCAATGTTGAATTTGGTGAAATCCTTGGTTTCTTGAAGAGCTGTCACCTTGGCCATCCACTTCTTGTGGAAGACTTCTCAGAACTTTGCGTACCTGTTCCTCTGGAGAAATAGATTTTCCTAGATAGTCAAGTTCATTTAAGATATTTGAGAATCTTGTAAGCATATCATGAACTGGCTCTTTAGGCTTCATTTGAAATAACTCATATCTATGCATGAGCATGTCTATCTTTGATCTCTTGACCTCGCTTGTTTCTTCATGTGTGACTTGAAGGAGTTCCCACATCTGCTTTGCACTCTTGCATCCATGACTCTATTGTGTTCATGAGGACCAAGACCACAATGTAGAATTTTCTTGGCCATGTTTTTCATCTCCATTTTCTCGAAGTCTTCTTTGTCATACTTTGAAAGTGGCTTTGGAACTAGCTCGCCTTCTTCATTCTTTTCGGTAACTTTAAAGTCACCTATCTTAATTACTCTCCAGACTTGATAGTTTTCTGCCTTGATGAATATTTCCATCCTATTCTTCCAAGAGGGATAGTGTTTACCATTAAACATTGGAGGACGTTGAGTAGAGTATCCCTCATTTTTCTCCTGTTGTATTCATGTTCTCTAAGATCTGCCTCCTTAGTGTTAGTTGTTTCATGAGGAACAAGCTCTGATACCAATTGTTGGTCCTATAGAACTACAAGTTTACTACAAGAGAGGGGGGGGGGGGTGAATTGTATTAAAGGTATTTATAGACTATTTTTAAGGAATTAAAAACTTAGAAAGAATTAAAGAGAAACTTTAAAATATGAACACAATAAATGCTTTTAAACAAGATCTTATTCCAATATTATCTAGGAATAAATCTTGCCCTTTTATTTATAATAGTAATTACACCCTATTATAAACAGCACCTCACTTTGTTCCTCTAGGAACTGGTTCCCAGTCACCTTGTTCCCCTGAACACGTGACTTTCTCTCTTAACTTCACTCAAAGTCTTCTCTTTCTCTTTATTCTCTTTCACTCTTAAAATTAGAAATTTTCTCAGAAAATTTCACTCACCCCAAACTCTGATTTATGGATTACAATAATGAACAGTTGAAGAGAGAAAACCAAAGTTAAACTTTCTAAAAAGATTACACAATTAATTTGGAAAGTCTTAAGAACTAAAATTGTTGTTCTTCAAAGATTGTACAGCTGTGTTGTTCTTCAACGGTCTTCTTCAATGCATAAGTAGTGGACACATGAATTTAGCCACGTTCTTCCACTTTCATAGCCGTTATGGATCATGCTTAAACCACGATCCATAAACTTCTCTTGCGCGGTTGAATAGGTCTTTAGATTCTCCATGATCTTCTCTAATGTGGTTGAATGGGTCTTTGGCAGTTAGAGTTGTTGGCCTTGGATGTGCAGTTTGTTAGACTTGGTTGTGCTCCCTAGAATCTAGGACCTCGCTGCTAATGCTCCAATAGCCCACCATTTTAGCCACGTAAAATGCGCCACTCTTCAACTTATTCTTCTCCTGTAATTCAATAACAAACTGAACTAACATTATGGTATCTACTATTCCATAATAATAGGTAACACAAAGTAGCATATTAAATTATCCTATTTATCCTAAATAACTTAATTTTGGTTAATACTAAACCAATTCTCCATAAGTTATTTTAGGTCTAATAAAATAAATAAATAATAATACTTTGTAAATAATAAAATAAATAAAACTAATTAAAAACTACTTTATTTGTCATCATCAAAATAACAAATTACAACATATATCTTCCTACTCTTGATCGGGATTTGATTGTTGCATCTTTTTTTCATCACTTAGATCTTAGCTCTCGTATATCCATTTGGAGATATTGGTGAATTTTATTGTAATAAATTTTATCACTTCTGGCTCTTGTACTTTAATAATTCAAGCTTACTATCTCAATGAAAGTCCAAAGCATATCATAAAATTATCTGAACTTCCTCTTCTTGGCGTTGTATTTCTTTCGTTCGATTTTCATACCGATCCATTGTGGGGGGACTCATGTCATATTCTTTTATATGTTTAATAGAAACACCCTTATTCCATTAATCTATTTTAATAGAAACACTTTTTCACAGGGATCCA
Organism: Patellifolia procumbens; assembly: GCA_947645195.1. NCBI lineage: Eukaryota > Viridiplantae > Streptophyta > Magnoliopsida > Caryophyllales > Amaranthaceae > Patellifolia > Patellifolia procumbens. The sequence goes on along the minus strand of CANSGD010000759.1, from coordinate 210,173 downwards.
ATTAACAACTAATTTAATATATTTTAAATGATATAATCCTGAATAAACACCTAAATCAATTAATATTAACAATATTCTACATTAATAAATGTTTCTTTACACATTGATGATATATGAAAAATATTGATTATAATATGGATATTGTTATATACAGGCTAAAGAGTTGCATATAAGCATTAAATACAATTTTTTAAAGTGACATATATAGAGAATTTATAACAAAAATATGCGTAATCGGTGTAATTAATGTAGTATCTAGTTTTTCAAAACTTTCCTAGAGCTTTTTATATGCAACCCTAGGGGATGCATATAACTTTATTACTATATGCAACCCTTAGAAGCATTATGCGCATTTCTTATAATGGCATAAAACAGAAAAATTATGACAATAACACGCGTAAATCGATGTAATTGACGTCTAATTTTTTCAACATATTGCTTTTACATGTAGGTTTTTCATTATAATATATATAGAAATGTAAAATTATAAAAATGTGAAAATTATGAAAAACGGAGTAGTTTGCTAGAGTCAATCAAGACTTATATAAAATTACAGTAGCCAGTGGTGGGTTTGTTATCAAATTAGGCGCAAGTTTTAATTAATGCGGCCATTCTTTAGGTTTAAGTTTAGTGTTATTCTTTATTACAAGTCAGTTTTTGATCATGAAACTAGTATTTAGGCCCAAGCGATGCTTTGGGATTTATATGTATTATACTGTAGTACTTTTTTTTACAGTCTCGGACCTACTTTAATAATTTAAGACAACTATTTTGTTGTAGAAAAAGATTAATAAAAAGTTATAGATTACTATTACTCATAATTCCAATTAATGTAACTTAATTATAGTTTTTCATTGAAAACATAATATGATTATTAAAATTGATAAAAGAAGCAACAATAATGTAGTAGCGCAATGGTTGGAGCATATATTCCATACTCAAGGTTACGGGTTCGAAGCTTCTCATGGACAATTTGCACTTTTTTATGAGAATAACGTTGATAAACATATTGTTGAAAAGATGGGAGAGTGACAAGTGGCGGATGCAATCCTTAGCGTTTAGAGTTGTGCTTGACTTGAATTTGCAATTGACTTTTGTATTCTATTACCAACAACTACTTTGTCCATTCAGCTGCTCTCACTAATTTATTAATAGTATAATGAGATATTTCGGATTTGTTTTCTTATTTAATTCTTTATATCTGGTAGTCGGTGAGGCGTGATGTCATGATGTGTATTAGTGTTTATATATATATATTTGGTAGGTAAGGACGTAAGGTAATTGTCCTACCGCGCTGGAACCCCCACATTCACTTTAGGGATGGCAAAATGGGCGGGCGGGTGCGGGGACCCCCTCCCCCATACCCATACCCACCTAAAATTTTCATACCCACCACCTACCCACCACCCATGGTGGGTAAAGATCTCATACCCACGCCTGCCCACGTGGGTATGACCCCAAAACCATCCCCACCTCCACCACCCACCTGGGTTTACTCGCCCCATACCCGCCTGTTATCCGCCCGTTACCCGCAAACATTTAATTCGTTTTATGCTTTTTAGCAAGCCAATTTCAGCTAAAAGCCCAAAATCATTAACCCAAAAAGTTTCTGCCATCCTCTACAATGTCAATTTTACCTAAAAATAAACAAACATTCCAGTGCATGCTACAATTACTAATTGATAATCCTTTTAAAACATAGCTTACAACGCAAAATAAAATTTCTAAAAATTAAAATAGGTGGGTATTGGGCGGGCGGATGCGGGGCGGGGCGGGCGGGTATGGGGCGGTTTTACTCTCCTACCCACTACCCATGGCGGGTAGAGCTTTTCATACCCATACCCACCCACCACCCACTAAACCTATACCCATCCCCGCCCCAACTGGGGCGGCTGCGGTGCGAAGCCCACCAAATTTTACCCTCCTGCCATCCCTAATTCACTTTGGATAAGCGGGATGGGCACTTGAGACTTGAGAGTAAGGGAAAGGGTTTAGGAATTCGTACCCTTAAAATGCCCCATAATGGGGATTGAACCTCCAACCTTTATAAAGGGTCACTTCCTTACCACTACACTAAGTACTATTTGGTACATGATGTGTGTATGACTCACCTTTTTTCTTATCTCAATTATGTTGTGTACTACGCAATAGACTTTTCTTATTATGATATTAGGTTTGTGCAGTATTAAAAATACACTAACGTTATCACGTATTCACATTGATCGGAGTCGAGAAAATAAAATATTCGAATTGAGACTTAGAACTTTGGATATTTCATATTATACTTTAGAAAATTTGCGATATTTACATTTATGGAAAAACAAAATAGGTTTCGGATTTTCGGCACATGCATCGGTTATACGGTTATCCGGCTTTTTTCTATTTCAATAACAAACTTGATCTAGTATCACAATATGAATATGATAATTCGATTATCCGTTCTGAAATTTCGAATATCAAATATTTTGGGTATTTCATTTTTCAGATTCAAATTGCTGATAATCCAAAATAAACGCCCCCTAATTTTATATGCATGGATCTGATTACATGATAATTAACTTTATGATCCATAATATAAGTTCGAAAAAGAAAAAATAAAATTTAACATGAATATTGCAAGTAAATAATACTTCCTCCGTCTCATATTAGTTGCAACACTTTCCATATATGATTGTCTCATATTAATTGCAACACTTATATTTTAAGCATAGACCTACCAATATTTTATTAAACCCCATCCATTCATTGATTTATGTGAAAAATATTAAAATATTACTCTATTAACTTTCTAAAAGTATCACATAATTTTCTATCACATCAACTTTTACAATAAATTAATATAACCTACACCATAGTCTATTAACTTCCTAAAATTAGTTGTACAAGCTATTGTTGCGATTAATATAGGACGGAAATAATAATACATATGATCTCACCGTCATATCTACTACTTCCTCCGTATCAGAAAGATTGCAACATTTGCCATTTTAGGTCATAACATAAAGATTGCAACATTTTATTTCTTTCCTATTTTAGTATGTTTTTTAGTATGAAATGAATAAAATACCTTCATTTAAGAAAATTAAAATATCTTTATATCTCCATTAAAGTATCATTAAATTCTAATCAAATGTCATTTAGCCTAATGAGTTTCACCAAATTAAATCCTAAATAATCAACTTTCTCCTTCAACCACCAACCCTTCATTCATCAAACCCTAACCCTTTTTTACCACCACCACCACCATCTCCTTCAACCACCACCTTCTTCTTCAACCACCGCTATCTCCACTATTTCCTCCAACCACCGACCACCATCTCACTGCTACCATCTTCGTCACCTTCATCACCATCTTTGTCACCTTCATCACCGCCACTTTGACATCGTTTTACCCCTTTCTTCACACCGAAATCAATCGAAATCTAGGGTTAACAAAATCGTTTTTTGGGTTTTAGGTTCCAATTTTCTGGCTTTCTAGGTTTTTCGGTGCATTTCATTCATTGTTTGGTGTTGTTGTTCGTCGTTTTTAGGGTTTTCGAGTTGGTTGTTCGAAATCTGGGTTGGGTGTTTCGAATTCTGGGTTTTTTTCGGCGGGGGGGGGTTCGAAATCTGGGTGGTGGGGAGGTTCGAATCTGGGTTCTTTCTTTTGGGGGGGGGTCGAAATCTGGGTGGTGGGGAGGTTCGAAATCTGGGTGGCGGTGGGGGGTTGAAATCTGGGTTGGCGGTGGTCGGTGGTGAAGTCGGTGGTCGGTGTTCAAAGTGGTTGGTGGTGGTGGTCGGAGTTGAAGGTGGTGGTTCGCGTGGTGGTTGGTGTCAAAGGTGGTGGTTAGCGTGGAGGTTCATTAACCTCACTTTCTCTCTCCTTAAAAGCTTAACTATCTCCCTAATTTTACATTATGAAAAATTGCCTAGGAGTTTGTGCCCACCCCATTTGTTGCGATCATTCCAATACAGAGGAAGTAATACACATCGAAAATGCTAATATGTACGATATTGTTATTGTATGATTTGTCATTGCATCTAGATTTGTCTTTCTATGGTTTTTCATCGTGACCCATGAGATGCATCGGGATTTGGTGTATTACAATGTAGTAATATAACATAGGAAATATCCTTTGGTGTGCACCTTTATATGTGAAAAAATAAAAAAATTACTTATTCAAATAGGCATTTAAATTTTTTAATTACACTAGTGGTTTAAGGAAAAAAAAACTAAAAAATTAAATCAACATCTTATTTCCATTATTAATTTTATTCTAGCTTAATTGTTGATTTCCATTTAAGCCACTTAATAGTATCTTTATCAAACTTTTCATGAGCTACCCCTAAGGTTTATTGAATTGCACAAAGTATCCTCTATGTTAAAATGCACCAGGTACCCTTGAGGTTTAATAAATATTCATGTCTTCCCCCCGTCGTCAAGCCTCTGGTAAAAGAAATGATGATGCACCATTCCCTACAAAGGAAACTTCTTTCACCATGTACCCTTGAACTTTCTTATAATGCTAAATTTTAGAAAGGCTAGTTTTTTCTTCTCGAAAAATGTAGTTGTTTGCTTTAGATTTGTGTCTATATATATAATTGTTTATGCTAAATTCTGCAAAGGCAAAACTAAGCTGGGAACTACAGCTAGAATGCTGCTAGGTAGCTCGAAACTGCTGAACACAGCTAGGACGAGCAAAGAAAGCAAAAAAGAGACAAAGACAAAACACCAGAGATGGTGACGCGGAAACCCGGGGAATAAGGGAAAAACCGCGGGTGGCTTTGAGTCTACCAATCCACTATATTCTTGATTACAGCCCTAGTGCTTTTGTATCTAAGTAATAAGTAATTTGTAAGCTTTAAGAACAATGCTCGTATTCTGATATGTAAATGCTAAGTGCGTGTGAACTTGTGTCTTATACAATCATTCTGAACTCTATATATAACTTTGAGAAATATATCCGTTTGAACCAGCAACGTCTTGTAACTTCTTCTTAATCTCCATTTATATCTGCCATTAATGCCGCTCAGCATGATCTTCGCTCATAATTGCTTTTCTGTACCTCTAGACTTTATTCTTTTGCAGGATTCTAGGCCTTGATAACTTTGACTCATAACGCCTTTTAATGATGTTGCGTCCCTTAGCTGGGAGTTGTTAGCTGGTTCTTCTTAGCTGGTGGGCTTCAAGCTGGATCCTTTAGTTGGAAGTCTTAACCTGGGAATTCATAGCTGCAATGACTTTTAACCTGCATACATAGCTGTATAATTTTCAGGGTATAAAAATTGCCCCTAACTTGTAGCTTGCACTGTTGGTCTTGCGTAGTAAAGCTGGAAGTTATAATTTCAAGATAAAATTTTAACATAACGGCTATCATAAAAGATAGAATTTCAAGAAGCGTAGATATTAAATGAAACATGCTTTAGCTTTAAAGAACTGAGCTTAATCATTTACTTAAGCCCATTTAATTCAAGTAATAAATACTAGCCGTTTTTGTGTCAGAGTAGCTTAAAATCAAAAGATTGCGAAAAGATTTCCATTTCGTTTACTCTTCTTCTCCTTTGGTAAGTCTGTTCTTTCTCTCTCTTCCTTTCCTATTTCGCCCTTCTGCATGCCTCTTAAACAATCTGCTAGGAAGAAAGTTTTTTCTCCTAAAATTACATCGATGGGCAAGGTGAAAGATGATGTAGCTTCCACCATCACTTGGGAGGATATTGAAAACATTAGGGCTAGAGGGGGTTTCCCTGAGAGCACTGAATTCGTAGTCCCTGATGAGTTTGAAAGGCCGGAGAAGACACCAGATAATCTTGTTTGTTTTTATGAGTACCCTTTCTTACTAGGTTATAGTTTCAATTTTACGCCTTTGGTACGTTCTTTTGTAGAAGTCTTAAACTTCTCAACTGGCCAGCTGATGCCAGGGTTTTGGAAATTTTGCTTCACTATCGAGTCAGCCACTAGGGATTGGAGTCCTACCTTCGCCCTAGAGGACCTTCTTACCCTTTATAGCCTAAAGATTATCAATCCCAACAAGGTCACCCTAAAACAAAAGCCAAAATACCCTAGCCCTGTAGAGGGAACCGGTGCTTCAAAGTCTTTTTAGAAGACTCGTTTCTTCTTTGTCGCCAAGGATTCCCTTGGTGAAGCTGGGGCTTTTCTCCCCTCTGGCTGGCCTGCTGGAGGTATTTTACTGCATTTCTCTTTTTTCCTTAGAATATTTTATTAACTATGGTCTTAACCTTGCCTTTTTTCAGGTTCTTCTAAAGCTGTGGAAACCCTAGAAGTCAGAGACGAGAGAACGAAGGTTTTTCTCAGCATCTCTCTGGACAAGAGAACCTACACTCCCCCTTTTAAAGCTATTCCAATCTCTTCTTTGACCCCTGCTACCTCTGGAACTGACTCCATGACTTCAGGTAGGCTAATCTCTAAGTTGATTTATTTTTAGGGTTTTGCTAGGTACAATGTCTTAACTACTATCTTACTGTTTTTGTGTAGTCAAAGGTAGTACCTTGTCCCAAGCTGATGCTATGGCTCGGCTAAAAAGGAAGAGGTCTGGGGTTCCTGCTGCCTCTACTCAGTCAAAACCAGCGAAACCTGCTAAGGTCGCTACTTAAACTCCTAGCATGCCTCCCCCCATTATCAAACTAGATTTGGATCCTCCTGCTTCTGGCTCTTCAACAGTCAACCTGGTTATGCCAGCTGACTTCCTATCTGAGGATGGGATCAGCAATGGTATATTTCCTCATGCAGACAGGCTGTTTTTTCCTGCTGCAGCTAAGCGCCTTAGGTCTCAAGATCCTTAGATGATAGTGAACCATGCGGTTCAGCATTCTCTCCAGGTATAACTTTTCATTACACCCTATATATATATGTTTTAGTTTTGACACTTTTGCCCCCACCCTTCTTACGTTTTAACATCTTTGTGCTAGGTTCTTCAAAACTGCTTGGCAGCGCGCTCTAGCTTGAGAGTTGTTGCTACGGTATCTGCTCAGCTTAAGGTTTCTCAAGCTGAAGTTGCTACTTTGAAGGAAGAGCTGGAGAAGGCAAGGAAAGAACGGGCTGTAGCTGAGGAGCAGCGCAAGGTTGAAACGCTGCTACTGGCGAGGGAGAGAGAAGGGAAGAAGCTTTCTGCAGCTTCAGCGGAAGCTGCGATTGCTGCTGCCAGGGAAGAGGCCAAGGTGACTACCATGAAGCTAGCAGCGGTAGTAAAAGAGAGAGATGTCTTGAGCGCTCAGCTAGCGCATCAAAAAGAGCTTCATCTGGATAAAATGGCGGAGGTTCAAATTGTTGAGCCTGCCAAGCTGGCGTATCCGATGCTGTTTAGGACTCTAGAGAACAAAGAGCTACACAAGTATACCGATGCTTTCCTAGCCACTATGGGAAGGATTGCAGATCTTAAAGCTCTGGCTTTGGGCTTAACTCCTCCTGGGCAGGAAGCTTCCACGGCTGATTCCTCAGCTAAGGACCTAGCTGAGTCTTCAGCAAAAGCCGCAGCTGATGTTCATGTTGAGCCCTCTAGTAGTTCTGCCCCAGCATATGAGGTGCCTGAGCAGACGCCTACAACTGACCAGCTTCCAGCTAAGGATGCAGCCTAATTATCCTCTTTGAATATATTTGATTTCTGTCTTGTAAAACAATTTAATTTTTTGCTTTGGATGAATTTACCACCAGCCAAGGGGCTGGTGTGTCTTTTGAACAAGTTTAACCTCTGGTATATATACGCAACTTTAGATCTTTGATAAAATGAGCTAGCTGCTTTATGTTTTCACCTGGCGTTTTTGATGCCAATGACTTGTGTGATGGGCCCAGTTACCTAGGCGTGTAGCCTTTAGCTGAAGCAACCCTGGTAGCTTAATTCTTTGATAGCTTCTTTCCAAGGTGTCTAGGTGTACTTGCGTCTTTAGATAGCTTAGAGGCTGGGTAGTGCTCCACTTGTAGCTAGTCTTGCCGTACCTGCATATGTTGGCTAGGCCAAGATAGCCAACGACTCTCCGATGCCTAAGTCAGTAAGGATTCTAGGAAAAAACCTTTATAGATAGAAAGAGTAAGGAGGATGGCCTAACCTGGCGTTCCTTGGCTTTACTTAGAAGTTTTTTCCTACTTGGTGTAACTGCTTTGTGACATCTTTGATGTTCAAATTTGTTATCCAGTTTCTTAGAAATGGTTAAGTTTTAGATGTGAAGCGTTCCAACTTCTAGGCACAGCTTTCCCTTCTGCTGTAGCTAGGCGATATGCATTCAATTCCTGGGTATTTTGGAAGACTTTCCTTAACACCAAGTCTCCTTTCTTGAAAACTTTGGCTTTCACGTTTTTGTTGAAGCTGCGGGTTACAATTTGTTGCTGTGCGACCATCCTAACTTGTGCACTGTCTCGTAGTTCTTCGATGGTATCTAAATCATAAGACAGCTCAGAATCATTTAGCTCAGAGTTTAAGAGCCCATACCTGGCAGTAGGTACAACTACTTCTGCTGGTAACACAGCTTCACAGCCATAGACCAATGAAAAAGGGGTCTGTCCTGTTGCTCCTCTAGGCGTTGTCCTGTTGGCCCAAAGGACTCTAGGCAGCTCTTCCACCCACTTACCTTTTTTAGCTTTTAACCTCCTCTTGGTGCCATTAATGATCACCTTATTGCTGGAGTCTGCTTATCCATAGCTTGTGGGTACCTGGGTGTTGATGTTACCAGGTTGATGTTCCATTCGTGACAAAATTATCGTGTTTTATCACTTATAAACTGCGACCCATTGTCACACACAATTTCACTAGGTACTCCAAACCTGCAAATGATGTTAGTATGTATAAAGGCAATCACCTCCTTATCCCTAACCTGCTGAAATGCACCAGCTTCAATCCATTTAGAAAAGTAATCAGTCAAGGCTAGCATAAATACTTTTTGACCTGGTGCAGCTGGCAGCTTCCCAACTATGTCCATGCCCCACCTCAAGAATGGCCAAGGTGTTAATGTGGGGTGTAATGGTTCAGAGGGCTTATGTACCATACCTGCATGTTTTTGACAACTTTCACATTTAGCTACGTACCTCTTGGCATCTTTACGCAACGTTGGCCAATAATATCCATAGGATAGGATCTTGTTAGACAAGCTCCTTCCTATTGTATGTGAGCCACATTCTCCCTCATGAAACTCTTTGAGGGTAGCTTCCCACTACTCTTTCTCCAAGCACCTTTGCAACATATCCTGCTTAGCTGCATGTTTAAATAAGACTCCAGCTATCACCTGGTACCTGCTAGCTTTCATGTGTATCTTCCTTGACTCCAGCTTGTCATCTTGCAGTATGTCCTTTTCCAGGTAATCCAATAGTGGCTTTGTCCATCTATCAGCACCTGCCTCATCATTAATGCTAAATACATTGTTCACCTCCTTGTTAATAGCTGGCACAGCTAAGTGAGCGATGGGGATATTGCTGAAGCTGCATTTCCTAAGTGCGGAACCTAGCTTAGCTAGTGCGTCAGCTTTCGTATTCTGGTCTCTTGGTACCTATTGTATTGTGAACTCTTGAAAGAGCAGCATCTTTGATTTGACCAGCTCCAAGTAAAGAGACATCTTCGAGTCTTTAGCTGCGTACTCTCCTTTTACCTGGCTAACGATCAGCAAGGAATCACTATATACCTGCAACCTGGTTGCCCCCAGATCATGAGCCATAGTCATACCTGCAATCAAAGCTTCGTACTCGACTTCATTGTTACTATCATGTCCCCTTGTGGCGACTTTAGGACTATGCCTAGCCCAGCTCCTCTAAAGTTGGAGGAACCATCTACGAACAGCTTCCAACTACCTGTAGGTGTTACCTGGTTAATGTGTCGTACTTCCTCATCTGCTGAGGCAGCCAGGTTAGGACTGAAGTCTGCCACAAAGTCATCTAGGGCTTGTGATTTTATAGCCGTTCTGGGTTGGTACCTGATGTCGTAGGCGCTTAGTGATACAGCCCACTTGCTCATCGTGCCAGTATACTCAGGTTTGCGTAGGACAGCTTTTATGGGATAATTAGTCATAACACATATAAGGTAAGCTTCGAAATAATGTCGGAGTTTCCTTGAAGCTGTATATAAAGCTAATATCAATTTTTCTAAAGAGGTGTACCTGGTTTCTGCATCAAGCAAGGACTTACTGATGTAATACACGGGTAGCTTCTGATTGTCAGCTTCCCTAGCTAGTACTGCGCTAACAGCTGTGCTACTTACAGTTAGATAAAGCTGTAAAGTTTCACCATGCTTTGGTTTGAAAAGTATAGGTGGAGTAGCTAGATAAGCCTTGAGTTGCTGAAAAGCAGCTTCGTGTTCTGCAGTCCAGTCAAAACCTTTATTTTTCTTAAGTACATGATAGAAAAGATGACACTTATCTGATGATTTAGAAATAAAACGATTGAGCGTTGCTACTCTTCCTTTCAGCTTCTGGAATTCCTTCAGGTTTTTGGGTGACTGGATATTGATGAGCGCTCTGATCTGATCTGGGCTAGCTTCGATTCCTCTCTGCGTTACTATGTAACCTAGGAACTTACCAGCTGGTACTCCGAATGAACATTTTGTTGGGTTCAGCTTCATGTTGTATTTTTTCAATACATCAAAGGTATCCTGTAGATGAGATACATGATCTCCAGCTTGCTTGGATTTGACCAGCATATAATCGATGTAGACCTCCATTGCGTCCCCTAGCTGCTTTTCAAATATCTTGTTGACTAGGCGCTAGTACGTAGCACCTGCATTTTTAAGACCAAATGGCATAACTTTATAGCAATGGATACCTCTTTCGGTCATCAAAGCCTTTTTTTCTTGGTCTTCTGGGTCCATCAGGATCTGGTTGTATCCTGAGTAAGCATCTAGAAACGTGAGTCTTTCATGCCCCGTTGTAGCATCTACCAAGGCATCAATGTGAGGCAAGGGAAATGGATCTTTGGGGCAAGCTTTGTTTAAATCTGTGAAATCGATACAGACTCGCCATTTGCCGTTCTTCTTTCCCGCCACAACCACGTTAGCTAGCCAGTCACGATATTTGACTTCCCTAATCTTACCTGCTTGCAGCAACTTTTCTACTTCTTCGTTGATGATTAGGTTGCGTTCAGGTGCGAATTTCCTTCTCTTTTGTTTGATAGGTTTGTGGTGGGGATCCACATTCAGCTTGTGAGTGCAAATTGAAGGGTCAATTCCAACCATATCTTCATGCGTCCATGCGAAACAGGTGATGTTGTTTTTGAGGAATTCAATGATCCTGGCTTTTTCTTCTGGTGGTAGGGATGCTCCAACCTGTACTGTTTGTTCTGGTTTTGCAGGATCCAGCACCACTTCTTCAAGGTCCTATTCTTCGTGTTTGCTGGGTGCAGGATGCTGCTGTAATTGCTAGATATCCTCCTTTCTAGGTTTGAGAGAGATGATGTAACATTCCCTAGTTACCTTCCTGTCCCCCTTGATCTCTTGCACTCCCCATTGGGTGGGGACCTTGATAGTTTGATGATAGGTAGATGGCACAGCTTTCATCTTGTGAATCCAAGGTGTACCCATAATAACATTATAAGCTGAAGGACAATCTACGACACTAAACCTGGTTTGCAAATTGACTCCTTTGGCATAGGTGGGCAGTGTGATTTCTCCAATGGTGAGGGCAGGTTCTCCATTAAAACCATATAGGATTGTTGACTTCCTGATGATATCCTCGTCACGTAGTCCCATGCTTTGTATGGCATTCTTGAATATGATGTTAGCTGAACTTCCGTTGTCTACCAACACTCTCTTGATCAAGCAATTGCAGATGGTGAGGGATATGACTATCTGATCATGATGATCAGCTTCCTCTTCTTCCTCAAAACAGATGGTCATGCTTCGCAGCTCTCGTTCCTCCTTGCTTTTGTGCTGGACAGGAGCTGCTTTGGAACCTTCTCTAGCGAATCGCCTAGCTGCAGAATAGGTTAGTCCACAAATTTCTGAACCTCCAGAGATAAAATTGACTACCTTGTTGTGCGTTGGATTAGGTGGTTGGCCAGCTGGCTTGCTGTTGTTGTCCTTGTTAGGTTCTTCCTTCTAACCTTTCTTCCCCATGAGGTGTTCTAGGTATCCTTTTTTCAGCAGCCAAGCTACTTCTTTCCTGAGGGCTTTGCAATCTTCAGTTAGATGACCATGGTCACCATGATAGCTGCACCACTAGGAGGTGTCTTTTTGCCCATTGGGTTTGTCAGTCTTCCTGGGCCACCTAGCTGCTGAGCCTAGCTTCTCCAAGGCGTTCACCACACCTCCTGCATCAACATTAAAGCACTAGGAAGATAAAGGAGGGAAATCTGGACTGATAGACCTGCGAGGAGCTTCCCTAGCTACACTGCTAGCTTGATCACGCTTCTGGTATGGCTGATGGCGCCAATCGTTCCTATTGTTGTTGCTATTGTTGTTATTCTGAGTTTTTCTATCGTAGCTAGATTCTCCTCCGTACCTAGATGCATCATCCTCTTCTACGCGGATTTCAGCCATAGCTCTAGCCCTGACCTCTTCAAAGGTACTACATGGATACCTGGTTAGCTCATAATATAAGCGGGATTTAGGGATTAAACCTCTTCGGACTGCTTCGATAGCTGTTGGGATATCCAGGTTCTTAACAGAAATCATCTCCCTGTTAAACCTGTCCAGGTACTGCCGTACAGCTTCACCTGTCTTTTGAATAATGCGGTATAGGTCACCTGTATGTTTCTCTAGCACCCTACTGCTAGCAAATTGCTGATAAAACTTGTTAATAAGAACAGAGAAATTAGGAATAGTACCAGCTCTGAGGGTTATGAGCCATTGTAAGGCAGGTCCTCCTAAGGTAGCTCCAAAGGACTTGCACATTGTAGCTTCAAGGAGGCCCTCTGGGATAGGTAGGGTCCACATCTTCTGCTTGTACTGGTTCACGTGATCGTATGGATCTGTGGTTCCATCGTACAGCTTGCCAGACGGGGCCAGATGCAGCTTCTTCGGAATCATGGCTCTGGCTATCTCTTCTACGAAAGGTGACTTGGTATAGCCATCTGGGGTCTCCTCAGCTACGGGCATAGGTGCCCTCGACATCTTAGCTAGCAACCGCATCATCTTCCTATTCTAGGATTCAAGGAGGGCCAGTTTTGCAGCTGTGGGATCTATCTCCTCTAAGTTAAGATCTTTCGGAATGTCCTCTGCGTCTTCATCAGCACTAGCTTCTGAATCAGTCAACTCCAGGATTCGAGGCGACATGCCAGTACGTCATCGTGAAGATTTCTTGGTGTTACTCTTAACCGACTCCAGCTCTTTTTGCAAGTTTTCAATGATCTTGTTGGAGTCGGTTTGAGCTTCTCGGAGGGATCCAAGAGCAGCTTGCATTTGTTCGGGAGCGAATTCAGCAATTTTGAATTGGGTATTTCTAGAAGAATTCGATAATGATAGATTAGATATGAAATCTAGTTGTAGGCCCCATGGTGGGCGCCAAACTGTTTATGCTAAATTCTGCTAAGGCAAAACTAAGCAATAAGTAATTTGAGTCCACCAATCCACTATATTCTTGATTACAACCCTAGTGCTTTTGTATCTAAGTAATAAGTAATTTGTAAGCTTTAAGAACAATGCTCGTATTCTGATATGTAAATGCTAAGTGCGTATGAACTTGTGTCTTATACAATCATTCTGAACTCTATATATAACTTTGAGAAAATATATCCGTTTAAACAGCAACGTCTTGTAACTGCTCCTTAATCTCCATTTATATCTGTCATTAATGCCGCTCAACATGATCTTCGCTCACAATTGCTTTTCTGTACCTCTGGCCTTTATTCTTTTGCGGGATTCTAGGCCTTGCTAACTTTGACTCATAACGCATTTTAATGATGCTGCGTCCCTTAGCTGGGAGTTGTTAGCTGGTTCTTCTTAGCTGGTGGGCTTCAAGCTGGATCCTTTAGCTGGAAGTCTTAACCTGGGAATTCATAGCTGCAATGACTTTTAACCTGCATACGTAGCTGTATAATTTTCAGGGTATAATAATAATACCAGTCGCTGATGAACCCTACAACTTTACCTCTTTACAGTTCCCACACTTAACGATACTGCTTCTCTTTCCTTTTTTTGGGTAATTTAGATATATTTTCCTTAGTTTTGGTGGTCTTCTAGTAGCCTTTTAATTGGTGGGGGTTGAATGATTGGCAGGTCAAATGAAGGCCATTGTGTTGGATTTGGAATTGGGTAAATATGGGCTGAATACGTAAGCTTGTATGCTGCTCCAAAGTATGGGAAAAAAATCATGTGGCTCTAACCTTTGGTGATAAAAACCCTAAGCGCAGCTTACAAGGCAAATCAAATATCTGCCATTTCCCACAACCTTAGGTTCTTCCTTTTAAAGTTACAGGTTGACGTGTCCCTTTCTAACCTCAAAAAGTACCACTCGTGAATTGAATACATGACAGAACCCAGAACCATCACTCCTCTCTTGTAGCACCTTATTAAGGTGTGAGCTGCGCAGGGGCTATTTCAGTAGCTTTGTCAATCCTTGTTCCAGTGTTCTTCATACATCAACTTCTTAATTATGTTTAGAGAAAACGAACATAGACTAGAGTTAGTAAAATTAAATGCAATATTGGAGTGGTTATATATTACCTTCCATTTTAAATATAGGGTGGTCTTTGAAAGGCTTGGTGCAAGAGTTGAATAATTCCACAAAGTTTAATGTGTGGTGATCACAGCACAATTGTGGATCAAACATGCACCTTGACCGCTGCTCTAGAACATTGCTCAAGTAATCCATAGCCTTACTTTCAATCTTGCCGATTTTCTCCATACTTTGTTGGAAACATACAGGTTGTATGCATCTACAGTAACCCATAAAAGATCATGGAAGGTTGTTCCACTCCACCCAGCAGCCTTGCAATCCACCCAACAGCCTTGCATTGCACCTTTTATGACTTTTCTCTTTCTTTTATCCTTTTTCTATAAGTACTTAATTGAATTAAATGTCCTCAGTCATTAAAGAGAGAAGAAATTAAGTAAGGGTATTAAGGTGACATTTAGAAAATATAGTTAATTCACTTCCTTGAGCCAAAATTTGTTTTCCAATCTATTTCCAACTCTATTGTTTTATGTTACCACCAAAACTTTTGATGCTTAACCGATAGTGTAGTTATGAGGGATGATAATTTTCTAATGCTTATAGGAAATTGTCCTATCTAACACAATAGTTTTTATGTTTATTTATAGGGTTTTTTGTCAGAAGGAACCAAATAAAACACGAGTTTTGTAGGGAAGGACCTAATAAAAAAAATTTGTCTGAAAAGACCTAATAAAACACTTTCGATTGTTACTAACTACCTATTTATGATTTTCCGGCCAAAACACAATTTTCCGGCGTTGACTTTTTTTTTAACCCTCTATTGACTCGTTCTTTTTACTCCTCTCATTTAGTGCTCCCCTCACTCCCACTTACTGCTACCCCAAATAACCCATCCATCTCTACTCAAATTCTTTCCTCCAAAATCAGTTGTTCTCAACTCCAAATTTCTCCCAAATCTTCAAAGGTAGGTTCTTCTTAAATCACCATTAATGCTTCAATTTCGATCTCAAGCTTCAATCTTTATCAAACACAAGGTATGTTTTTCTCTTCTAAATTTTCCCTCCCAATGTTTAAAGGTTTTAGAAATCTAGGGTTCTTATTAATCGTTTTTCCCCAATTTGAAAAATTAGGTTTCCTAAAATATATTTTACTCAAATTCAAAAATTAATATAATATAAGTGATTAGTTTAAGTTTGATTGAGCTACAATAGTTTAATCTAGCCTTTTGCAAAACCCAATTTCACACCTTTTTTCAATTGAGGTTCAATTAAGCTTATCTACAACTGAGTTTCAATAAAATAGTGGGTTTTATTTGCTTACCTCAAGTTGAGAATCTTTTGTAGTGGTGAATTCTTTTACCCCTCCTTTTGCTTCAAAAACTGATCTTTCAACTACAGTCCAAAAACCCATTCTTGTGGTCCTCAGTGTATTGATTCATTTAGAAAGAGAAAGAGTAGTGTTAATGCTTTTTACAGTGGAGAGATGAAAGAGATGAAAGAGAAGCATGAGGAAGGTGGGAGAATTGATGTTAAAGAAGATGAATCTGATTTTGGAGGAAAGAATTTGAGTAGAGATGGATGGGTTATTTAGGATAGCAGTAAGTGGGAGTTAGGAGAGCAGTAAATGAGAGAGGAAGTAAAAAAAATTGAGTCAATGGAGGGTTAAAAAAAGTCAATGCCGGAAAATTGTATTTTGGTCTGAAAATCATAAATAGTTTGTTAGTAACAACCGGAAGTGTTTTATTAGGTCTTTTTAGACACAAATTTTATTTATTAGGTCCTTCCCTACAAAACTCGTGTTTTATTAGGTTCTTTGTGACAAAAAAATTCTTATTTATATAGTGTTTATTGCGGGAATGAAAATGGGAATCCCATCCCAGACTTCTTGCAGGTATGGTGGTATGGGAGACTTGTATGCAATGACCCGAACCACACTTCGAACCTGCACACAAGAAACAAACCCGAGAGGGTTTGGGTTGATTCCCCATTTGAAGCTTAACTTTGTATTTTAGAGAGAGAAACTAGAGACTAGAGAGTGATGCTCTGAATTTGCGAAGTACTAGTTCTGGACAAAAATGGTACCTTTTCAGATGTGATATAAGGGTATTTATACTAGTTTGAAGATAATTGTACTTCCTGATTTTGCCGTAAAATAAGGTCTTCAGATTTGCTAATCAATGTCTTATTTACATATGGCATATTCTGAGTGTTAGGAAAATCATATACCGCCGACCTTTTGAACTTTTGGGCTTTTCTTAGATTAGTGCAGAGTTTTAATCCAAGAGTAATTGGCACTTGGTGCCAATTTGGTGCTAGCACGTGCCAGCCTGAAAATGGGGTACACGTGTCTTCCTCTTTGTTGGTGACACATGTTGAGTCGTGGGCGTGCCACATAGCCTTTTTCAATAGGATGCTTTTTATCGTACAACAATTCTGCTCCCTTATATTGATTAATTCCCTTTCACAAATATTAATATGTTCGTTTATCAGACAAACTATTCAAGTTGTTACGAGAAAATTAAAAGAATCGGTAAAAAAGGAGGTTTGAGCCGTGTGTCCCTCTAAAAGGGTGACACGTTGCACTGGTTTTACAGCTGGGTTTTTTTTATCCCTATATATACCCCTCTCTCCCCTCATTTACTTATTTATGCAAAAATTGTTTTAGAGAGAGTGAGAAGAATTTTCTGCTCTTTAGAGAGAGAATATGCTCGCCCGACCTGTGCTCACTAGACATTCATCCAACTCAACTCGCCAGGTATTCTGTCTCATTCTTTCATCAGTTCTTTTTTATACAAAAACTAAAATGAATTTTTCCCAATCGTCAAATAATTTCGATCGTGTGAGAGTGAGTCCTAACCCTAAACTGACGGTTTTTGTTCTTCAGCTAATTCTAGAGTTACGCCTATTCCAGCCGACATCCTTGCCTCAATTTTATTTGGCTTGGCTATGAAAGTCCAACGACCCAGTATTTACCTATATAGGGTAATATGGCTCATGTCAATTGTCAAACAAATAGTTCGTCTAAGACGCCAACTTATTCTTCCTTCTTCCGGCTCTAATATGGAAGAGTGCATATGATCGTCTAGAAGACGAGAGGTTGAAACACAACCAGAAGCCAGTGCTTCAGGTCGTCCAGAAGCAGAGGTTCCCATCTTGTTGATGTAGAAGCATCTGAGGAAGCTGCTTAATCGGAGACCTCAGCCCAAGAGAGATAGCGTTTGGGACCCCTATTTGATCCTCATTCATTCTAGAGACCAAGAAGTGGCTTGACAAGGTTAACAATAACCTAGACCTTATTTCAACCACTATTCCCAGGTCGGGGTATGAGTTTTTCATCCCCAGCGAGACGAGTTCCATAGAAAATGCCCCCTAATGTGAGTTTGCGTATATAACTAGGCATCTTCGATACAAATACGATCTCAAAACCCTTTGTACTTTGTTTTCAACTCAAAACAACCAACTACACATTACTTCTCCAAATATCATCTCCTAATCACAGATTATTACGTACTAAGTACATAAACTATAATATTTTTTAAATAATTTTAATTTTCTCATTCATTTTTTCACACAATAACTAATGAGGAAGAGAGATAGGAGATCCAAAAGTAACACGGAGGAGGCTAGCTCATCACAGAACGTGAGTTCCGGTTACTATGTATGCTCTAAAAAAGCCTAGTATGTATATCCTCACCCAAGCTAAATTACACAGTGTCCGCAGTGTGAAAATGAGGGTAATAATAGCAAGGCGGGGGAGCACGACTCACTGGTCAGGAGGGAGATCGGGAACTAAGTGAACCGGGCTCACCCACTTGCTATCAGGGATAGTGTATATGATTCCCGCGTAAAGCAATTTTATAATCTCTTTTTTCACGACCTCTTTGAGGTTTGGATTGAGCCTTATTTGATGCCGAACGGAAGAGGCATTACTATCGTTGAGATGAATATGATGCATAGCAAAAGAAGTGTAATACCCTATTTTGATGAGTGTTTTATTAATTGATAATTATGATTATGAGCTTGATTATATATATATATACCTTCATTGAAAATAAATTGAGTTTGACTACGAAATTATTTAAAAGCTAGTATTATTTATTTAGTGAATCATATTGTAATATCTTTATGGAATTATTTTGATAAATATGAAGTATAATTCTTTTAACAAGCTCAAGTTATTAATATTTTGACGTGGAATCTCTTTATTATTTAAATTATATATATTTTAAAACGTATAGGTGGTTAATGTCTATACATATATAGTAAGAGAGGATTATAAGATAGTTAGACCAAATAGAATAGATTAGGGAGATCACATTTAAGTATATTGAAATAGAAAGAAAAAATAATCAAAAAGAGAAAGGAATAGATGATGGAAGTAAGTTAGGAGGGGAAAGGATGACTCACCAAATTAAAGAAAAACAAACAAAAAGGAAGAAAAGGGAAGGAGTAGTACAGAAGAGAAGAAAAGAGAAAACAGAGAGGTTAGAAAAAGAGAGAAAGAAGGAAAGAGAGGGAGAGGAAGAGATTGAGGGGACGACAAGGCTCCGACTTGTTCTTGTCGAGCTACGAAGGAATATATGTCATGGAAGAAAGTTAGGAGGGGAAAGGGTGACTCACCAAATTAAAGAAAAAAACAAACAAAAAGGAAGAAAAGGGAAGGAGTAGTACAGAAGAGAAGAAAAGAGAAAACAGAGAGGTTAGGGAAAGAGTGAAATAAGGAAAGAGAGGGAGAGGGAGAGATTGAAGGGACGACAAAGGCTCCGGCATGTTCTTGTCGAGCGATGATCGGGTTTGTAATATTATAGTTAATAGTTAAATTATAATTGAATTAAAAAGTTTTGAGTTTGTTAAGTTTAGATTTTGGTTGATGTATTATGAGAATACATGTTAATAAATTAGACGCGTGTCCTAAGTTTAGTTTTAGGCGGTCCGTTTTACAAACGGAATTCTACCGAATATTTGTAGAATTTATAAAGAAAAAAAATTGAGTTCTTTAAAAGTTTTAGGATCATTCAGTTAATGCACTTGATAAGAGTTTAAGGTTTTTGAGGTCCACACTCGTGGTGAATGTGGTGGTAATAGCCTGAATTAGGTTTCCCCTATATTTAGTTCTTAATTAGGTTGGTCATAGATCCAGGTTGTTACAAGAAGGTCTTATCCCGTTAAGGTCATTAATCGAGTTCCTTATGACATCTTTATATTTTTATAATATCTCAATTAATTCTGGTTTAGAGATGTCATCCAAAGCTAAGTTGACAATAACAGGACAAGTGCATGCATCATCAAGGAAAAACTACTGAACAGAGGGGGTAGAGATGTAAATTATACCTTAATAGGAGCCTTAGAACTCTCCCCTTTATTAGTAGATGCGACAAGAACTTCAAACGCTTCTTCATGTGTCCCCTCAACGGTAGTGTTGTAAACAAATATAGAGATTTTCTTCACCTCATCCATGTCCAAGCTCAGTGCTTTGATAATAGAAGCACATAACTCATCCCCGGTGTGAACCACTCCCTCAAACTCTTCCATCTTACCCTCCACAAGACTGACCCGACAAACTCTCTCTATCATGGGTGTCTTCATTGTTTTAGAGAACTTAAGCACAACATTCTCATTGTCTACCTCAACCGTGATTTTGTAATTTCTGTAATTTATCACGACACCCAATGTCTTAAGAGCTTCGCTTCCAAGAATGATAGGAGTCTCCGGATCCTCCTCCATATCCATCACAACGAAATCACACGGCACAAACACATGCCCAGCTTGTATTCGAACATTGAAGAGGCTCTCAGAGTTCGACCCGCTAATTGAATAGTCTTCCTAGTAATAATAAGAGGAAAGTTAAGGTGCTTAGCTATAGATAGAGGCATCAAGCTCACACTTGTTCCTAAATCGTCCAATGCACCCTTAGGCTCGAGGCACTACTAGAGGCATCAATCTCATTTTATTCACTCTTATCAGGCATCTTGGGACCCTCATAATTTTTTCCTGACCTCAAATGGATGGTGTTTTGGGTTCCAAGATACACAATAAATTTGTTAATTTGGGAGAGTCCAAGTCCAGGTTAGGGTAGGCAAATGACAATCTGAAGTTCTTCAATCGAGTTCCTGCAAAATGAACACATATGAGCTACCTCGGGGGTATTACCTGGGATCCTCCCGTCGATAATTAAGTCAAATCGAAGCTCAGGTAAAGTCAAGAGCATAGTCCTTGCTCTATATCGGTATCCGTGTAAAAATGTACCTAACTAATCAGGTCTAAGTACTATTTATAGGTAGTACCTTGAATGATGCCATTTGGTGAAGATGATGATGTCATGAAGGTCGTCGGTTAGTGGGCCGTGCTAATAGTTTGTACTTCTGCCTTGAAGAAGTCATAATGGTAATTTCACAAATCTAGGGGTATTTTAGTACTTTTATGATAAAGTGGGCCAAGACTAGACTGGGCCAAAACATTAGCCCCACGCTCTATGTCGGAGTTTAGGATCCTGATGAAACTCTAATGTGGAGTGGAACGCCTCTGCTCAGAATTTTCGACTTACCCTTGATTAGGGGTCAATTTTCAACTTGAATGGGGTCTCTTGGCTTATTTTTTATTCGAGTGACTTCAAAACTCGAACGACTAGATGCTCGGATGAAGGCATTTTCTATTTCCAAAGGTTGATTAAGTAACTTCGACGTATGCTAAACAGATTACTCAAATAACTTCTCTCGAGTGAGCCTCTTCGAATGACCTGACTGATAACTGCTTATTTCGAATGATCTCATTCAAAGAATGGATGTTACACATTGAGTGTATTTGAAATACTTCGATGTAGGCTCCTTTTAGTATCTTCGAGTGACCTTATTCGAAAATCATCAATTTACAGTTACCCCTTTTTGAGTAGGTCTCTTTGAGTGGCCAATGCTATGCAAATATTGGGGGCACTCGAGTTTTATTTTCGAGTGACGTTGATCGAAGGAAGATTCCTTCGAGTGACCTCTCTCTCGAAGGATGTTCAAAGATCAGGGACTCCTCATCTATTTTGAGGTAACAATCCTTATGTCTATGATTTGAGAGAATTTCCGATTGACTTTATTCGAATGATATTACTCGAATGATTTTTCTCTAAATATTCAGGATAGGAATTAGCCCTAGGACAATTTGAGGTAGATGTCTTGTAAGAAGGGCTTTGTTTTCTCGAGGAAGCCTGGTGAAGTGGTGAGGGCTATTGAGTATTATGCTTACTTTTGCTCGAGGTAGGTGCCTTGTGTGAAGGGCTTTAATACTTAGAAAATATTTCACCGTATTCCTCGACAGGGGCTAATGAGCCCTGATTGTTCTTTCGAACTTTAACCCTTTAAAATTTTCAATGTAATTCTTTTTACTTGTATAAATTCGAGGTAGTTCATATTAGGAAATTGAGGGTGTTCTTAAAAATTTCGAGGTAGTCCCTGTTAGGGAAATGGAGACACGTCTATAAAACTCGCGTAGCCCAGCTAGGGTTTTGAGGATTGTTTCCGATTAATTCGAGGTTGCTTCACTGAGTCAATACTCTTGTTTGACTGGCAGCTTCAAAGGAGTCAACTATAATCCGTTAACCAGTATTTTTATACGGGTCGTATGTTTATACGATGAATAAAATTCTCTTATACTCAATAAATATATTCGCACGAATTCCCATAACTTCTTACGGTTCACATTAGAGTCGATTCACTGTTCACGACTTTTCACCATTGCATGGGGTAGGTGCGTTATAAGTAACTTCACTATTACTTCATTTACTCATTTGGAACTTCTCTCTACTTTCTCTCTCTAAAAAGCTCTTGCTTTCTAATTTGTTGTTTTCGCTTCTCTGCGCGTTTCGAGGGACCTTCTTCAAGCTTTTCGACTAAGTCGACCCCATTTTTCTATAATAAGTTTGAGGTAGGCATAGTAGCTCTTGTAAAAAAAATAATGAACATTGTGACCGAGTCGAACAACCCCCATCTCACACCTTCCTTATAAGACGTGGGTCGAGACGTGGAATTATGGGGCCACTACTGTATCAATAGTATATTGGACTCTCAACCCTCATATCGTCCTCGAAACAATACCCTTTGCAAATGATAATTGTGAGGAGGTTTTCGAGGGAAGAGAGGAATTCATAGATCACCCAAATTAGGTTACTTTAGCCTTCCCTCCTACTTCGAGGAGTTAATAAGATTATGTTCTTTCATATGGTGTGGTTCAAATAATGGAGCCGACCAACGATGAAGCCTCGTCGACTTCATAACAAATCAGGCCATGTCCTTACCCAGATAAGAAAAAGGGGATTCTCGGTCTTTGATCGACCGAGAAGTGGAGGAATGATCTTCGTATATGACTCACTTTTTGTCGAGTCATTATTTCGTTAGACTTCCTTTTATTTTGTATCCTCCTACGAGACATATTTTTTTGTCGAGTCATTATATCGTTAGACTTACCTACCTTCTTTTCTTCCATATGGTGTAGTTCAAATAATGAAGTCGACCAACTATGAAGCCCCTTCGACTTCACACCAAATCGAGCCATGTCCTTCCCCCGTATAAGAAAAAGGGGATTGTCGGCCATTAGTCGACCGAAAAGTGGAGGTATGATCTTCTTACAAGACTCTTTTTTGTCGATTAATAATTTCGTTAGACTTCCTTTTATTTTGTATCCTCCGAAGTTAGCATATCTCATTGTTAACACCCCCTCCTAAGTGCATTGGTGTATATAAGACATTTTTCGAACTAGGTCTTCGTTTTCCTTTGCATCCTTTCTATAAAACTTTACTCGAGTCATATAACATTGCCCTCTGTCAACTTATCCAATTACATAGGTTCGATTATGACTTTTTGTGTAACTGTAACATGCTGGGGGTGCAGCCTATGTTTTGCCTATGGCGCAATATGTTCAAACTTAATACAATATTAGAGAAATTTTTTGGCCCTATTTGGTATTCTTTCCAAACTCGACACCTTACGATGGTGAAAGACGACCAGAAGAAGGAAGAGACTTCGTATAAGGTGGCATCGAAAATTCCCACCAACCAGGCCAGGCTTCGAGGATAATTTCTCCTTGTTTTTCCAGGTTATACTGTTTGAGACATCCCTCAGATCACTCGGAGGATCCACCCAATTTTGGACTTTATTTGAACGTCCTAGAGATGGACCTTGAGGAGGCCATCGTTGCCACACATTGTCGGGCTACAGGGTACTATGTTGACGGCAAGCACTAGTATAAATCAAATAATTGGTTGCCGGATGGCATGGACCTAACTAATGAGCACTCTTTGTCCGCCTGTGAAATTTCCTCAGCGTATGACAAACTTAAGAGTCGAAATCCCTTATTGCTTTGTTATTCTCATTGGTCTTGATGCAATTTCCTCAGGCATTGCATTCAATCACTTAGACAAGGAAATGAGGAAGCAAACAGCGAATGGTGCTATGGCAGTAGTGGCGAGGCAATCCCTGCTCAAGGGAGATGCCAAGATTCCATGGCCGCATATGCATTATTGAGCTTTATGGATGCCTACTCCGGGTTCCATCAGATCCCCATGCATGAAGAGGATCAGGACAAGCCGTCCTTTGTTACTGAAAAGGGGCTATATGGCTCTCTTAAGATGCCTTTTGTCTTGCGGAATGCCCTAGCCACCTTTCGAAGGATGGACAACTAGGGAGAAATATGGAAGTATACATTGACGATATGATTGTTAAAAGTAGACGAGAGCATGATCATATAACCGACTTGCGAGAGGCGTTTGAGATCTAAAGGGCCTAAACTACGACTGAACCCGAAGACATGTGTAGTTGGGGTAACAGTCGGCAAGTTTTTATGATTTATGGTTGACTAGAGAGGGATTGAGGCCAATCTTGAAAATTCAAAGTTGTGCTAAATATGAAGTCTCCAAGCGAATTTAGAAAAGTACATCATTTTACTGGATGTCTAGCGGCACTAGGCAGATTTTTATCCAAATGAGGGGATATATGCCATCATTTCCTTACCACAATCAGAAAGAAAAATTGTTTTAAATGAACTGAAGAGGCTGTGGAATCCCTACAACAGGTGAAAGACCATCTCCGGCAGTTGCCTCGGCTTGTAAGTCCGGCTAAGGGAGAAAAAGTGTTTGTGTACTAAGTCGTTTCTCGTCATGCCGTCAGCGCCTGTCTTATTAGCCAGGTGAATACTTCGACCATATCTCTTGGCTCATTCCATCCTGGTTTACACAAATCAACCTTTGAAGTAAGTAATCAAAAAATTAGAAGCTTCTGGACGGATGTTAAGTGGACAGTCAAATTAAATATGTTTGATATCGCCTTTGAACCAAGGAAATTCATAAACGGCCAGGCCTACCGGAATTCATAGTTGAGGTAATGCGGCCAAATGGTTTTGCCATGAATGACATATGCTGCAGAGGTAAGAACACTAGACTTTGAATCTCGAGAAGGAAACAAATTTGAGTGTGCCTTAAGGTTCCAGAACCTGTCTCCAACAATGAGGCTGAGTACGAAGCATTGTTGGCCGTAAAGATGAGGAAGGTAGCAGGAGCCTAGGAAATACAAGTCAAACTAGCTTCATTGTTGGTAGTAAGCCAGGTTAAGAGAGAATATGAATGTAAAGAGCCGGCCACGATCAAGTATGTCCAATTGATAAAAGAAGATGTTCATTCTTTATAAAGGTTCGTCCTAGAGCAAGTACCCATGTCGTCAAATGATTAGCCTGATGCATTTTCCAAGTTGTCTAGTTTAGCAGCTTGTGATGCCCCAAGGACGGTGTTCTGGGAGGTGCTCGGTCAGAATAGTATAGAAAGAGAAGAGACGTACGTTGTTTCTTGAGAGAAGCTCGTCCTTGATGGATCTAATCTTGAAATCCAAAGCCATTGGAGGGTTGCCAAGCGACTCTACAAATTACTAAAAGAGACGGTCTAATTTTAACATAAAGTTAGACCAACCTAAGCCCACACGCTATTATCAAGTTCATTCCATTTAACTCTAACCCAACACTATTCCTAGACATTTTGCACCAACTTAATTGTCTCATATCTTCTCTTTTCTTTATTTCATTATTACTCTCGAACTAAAATAATTTTTTTTAGAAAAGACATCAGAATTACCAAATGAATTAAACTAGTCACTTGATCCATTAAACATTGTGATTATTTAATGGATTAAACATGTCACGAAATGGATGAAACTAGTCATTATTTTCATAAAGACATTTTATTCTCTTTTTAATATTAAGTTTGGGCCATTGCCAGCGTTTCTTTTAAAAGTAGGCGGTCTCTTGCAAGGTACAAGACAAGCTGATGTACATTTTGACATTCTGCGATGACAAAAAGCATAATTTTGTCTGTCTATTTCAATTTACTCTACCGATGAAGGCACACAATTTTTGATGATATATTGTTGCTTGGTTATAAAAAAACAAAAAACAATTGATGTAATAGATTTTAGCGGGTCAACGCTTATAACATACACCGTAGACTAAATAGATCTATGTACAATTCATTGTGTGTTCACTTGCGAAACCCGCTAATTTTAGTGAATAAAATAATGTATTATGTTTAAGAGTACGTAACTCTATTAGAGCATAGTTAGTAAACGCCAAAAAATTTGGTGCTCAACCTAATATAATATTATTAATCTCACTTTCTCTCTCCTTAACACCAAACTCAAAACCAAACAACATCAATATGAATATTTAATTTTACTATAAAATATTTCAATATGAATCTCTATTTATAGAGCATAAAAAATTAAAACTAATGGTACTTTTATTGTATTTTTACTTTGTAGAATAAATTTTATAAGCTTTTGAAATCTACAACAATATATACAAACATAAGATTAATATGATCTCTTGATCTACATCCTCATCACACTTGGCATTATCCTATAGAAAGTCTTTTTATAACATTTTACACTTGGCGATGGAGGTCCACCTAGCTCCATTGACTCCAAGACCAAGAACATGGTTGCTTGTGTGTTATGGGATGTTCTGAATTCCCTTAAGAGTATTGAGTCCTTTAAGTCCCTTGAAAGTGTCATTAGCTTAGTTAATTGATTATTGACTAAGTTACTATCTTTATTGCTTTATTAGGAGTCTAGTTAATAAAATGTACTCTTAGTTAATTTAATGTCATATTAGATTAACTAGGAAAGTCTTAGTTGAGTTGTAATTTCCTTTTTTAGAAAGTAGAAAGTCAACTAGGGTTGCAAATGGAAGCATGGACGAGTGAAGCAAGAAAATGGCGCCTAGGGTTTATTAGAGATAAGGATAGAAGGGAACTTCTATCTTTACACAAAATGGGTGTCCAAATCCTATCTTATGCACAAAATGGGCGGCCAAGCTACAAGGATCAAGCTAAAGGAATCATTTTCCCTCCAAAGATCATCTTAGGCGCCTAACCTAATCAGATTAGGGTTTGGTTTCCTACTTTGAAGGGATAAGTGAGAATATCAAGGAAAATGGTCAAAGATGGCGTCAAAAATGATAGAGTATGAAGTAGATCGACTTCAACCCTAGTTAGATAGGTTTTTAGCTTAATTAGTTTAATTATTATTTTTATTTTCAGTAATTATCTTTTAGAGAGTCAAGGACATGTATTTAAAGGGCACAAGTCATTAATAAAGATCATTAGACGTTTTATACACATAGAACTTTCGAGTTTCTTTTGCTTTGATTAATTCATCATTAATCCAAGCGCCTATGCTAGCTTGATTTTAAGCTTGAATCAAGTGGTGTTCTTAGGACCTTAATTTGACTTAGTGGTGCATCTGTATCTAAGTTAACTTAAGTAAAGCTTACTATCCGTTCTTAAAAATCATAATCAAACCTATTCTGCCTAGAGCATAGCCAGAATATAACACTTGGCCTCACGCCTTTCACTCACCAATTTTTCCAAAATGACTTCCTCAAGTCATTATACTCACCTAGCTTCCCTCTCTCTCTCATCTTTCTCCACCTTTCACCTCTCTCCTCTTACTTTTATTATTCTTTATTGATTTTTCTCTCCTAAAGTCAATATTTTGTCTTCTGCTAACTCCACTCTTTCTTCCAATAGCACCTCAAAAGTTGCCTTAGCATGGTATTATTATGAAAAATAGTGTCGAGTCTTGCTTTAAAAGTATAGTTATTTTTAATAATACTTCTTTTGCTTTTTCTAATATCAACATTTTGTCACTCAAGATATGTTTTAGGAACACTTTTCCCTTTTTCATTTTAAGGTAGGTTGATCTACCTAATTATTACATATCTTTATTACAATTTGACTCCATTTCCCTAACTTTTTCACTTGCCCTTACTTTCACTACTCTTCTCACTACCTTTTCAATTTTGTTTTACTCTGCGTAAAAAAATTAACTGTTAAAAAACTGAGAGAGTAGCTGATCCAAAATAAAAGTGTAAGGAGTAATGTAGGATGGAGGGAAAGGAAAAGTGACGAAGGAAGTATTATATAGAGTTCTCACGTTCTCATACAAAGGAGTGCTCAACTCTAAACCTCGTATATACCTCTCTTCTTTTCTATTGCCACTTGCAGTATGCAATTTTACACTATTCACACACTATACTTTGACCATCTTTTTTGACTTTCTAATAAGGAAATACAAGTTCCAATACTAAAAGTATGTGATGTCTTCTTTGATTCATCTCAAAAGTTATTTCCAAATTATCAATTTTTTATAATTTTTACTAAAATGTTATTAAATATATTAATGGCTAAAATTGTACATCAAAAAACGCTCTATGGGCTGCAACTAGATAAGAATGGAGTATAAGGTTAAATGTCGAAGAATTTTGATATTTCATTTCGGACAACATTTCGAGATCAAGATCAAGATTAAAATCAATAATCAGTGCTTGTTTCTAATTTTTCTGTGCACAATCATTCACAGAAAAAGTGATTCCAGATACAAAATACACAGGATATTTAAAGAACAAGTTCTAAAGGTGGAGGCTGCAAACTATGGACAAACTGGTCTTAAATTTAAAATAAGTTGGTTGCCTCGAAAAAAATTGAAAATTGACTTGATGATACTTGTACGTATCACAGATTATTCAAGTTTGCATATCTGTTGTCAACAGTAATCTAATACCGACTTTTTCATAAGCAAATTTGAAATTCCGTGATTCTCTAAGCAGTGAACATATTGACGGTGTAAACTTCCGGTAGGAGCAGAGGTAGTCATGAGAGAATTCAGAAATTTCACTCAGATTCCATAATTTCCAATATTACTAGGAACCTCAACCCTCTGTGAGCTTAATCGTTCTACTCCTTTCACATGACATTTGCACAGAAAAGGCCAAAACGAAATCACTCGAATTTCATTCTTTTAGATGGCCCTTGGTCAATGATGGGATCAACAGGTGGAGGCTGCTGTTGTTCCGTCCCTTGCTGAGTTTCTGAGCTTTGTTCAGCTTCTGTAGGTTGAGATGGAGTATAACCTTCAGGAAATGGGGGTGGTGGAGGGGCTGGTTGTAGCTGCGCATTCAAAATAGAAGTTGTTTAGTACTCACTCTGTATCTCATCAGTATTCTTTCTTTCTTTTATATGGTTATCGCAAAATACATTGAATAAACATTTTTAGATATCAGTCAACCATCTCTGAAATGTAAGAGCTGTTCCTTATGGCTATTTTAGCTAACTAAATCTTTGTCTCACGAGTCTCCATGGGGCACTCCCCAATCTCAAATTCGGCCAACTAAATTTTAGCCCTCCAGGGTATTTTTAGATCTAACTACATCAAGTGAGTAATCATTTTACAAGCCGACACTTTAGTTAATTCCACCATGTCGGAAGTAGGACTTCCCGGGAAGTAACTTCAAACAGATATGTATAGTTTCCCACCTCCCATATTTGTTCATGTTAACAAAACCAACACTAAATTAAGTAGCCAAATATATTTTAAAAGTCTAAAGACTAGAAACACATGAAATTCTTTTCCTGTCAAAACAAAATTTATCCATTTTCTCCAATCATATCAACTTTTTTCTCTCTCTTCAATATAATTTACCATCTGTTTTTCAAATGCAATTACTTTTTTCACTCTTTTCAATAACCACTACCTCCAGCCTCAAATGGAGTTCTTGTAACCCTTTCTGAGTAATCCACAAATAAACTTCCTATTCTTCATTCGCATTCAAGCTTTGCTTCCTTAAGTGCGCAGAAGTGGGCACATGTGCAGATCTGTTGGTTTAAGGTCACAGGAACTCGAGAAGTAACCAATTCGCCAGGCATCTGCTATCGATGTTAACAGTGCTAATTTTGGTGCAACAGAATAAATATAATGGATGGAGAGATTGCAGAGAGTTGGTTCATTGTTTTGGGCAGTTTCTCGATGCTCAGTCCTTGTTTCCACATAAATATGATGTTTACTTTCCTATTTCAACCATACCTTCTTTATACACCGTGAAAAATAACAGCTGATAAAAATAACTTGTGCTAAAGGAGAGTAAAAAGCACAGGAGCAAATGTCTTCTTTGATTACATGCTGATTAGAAGAAGCTTTTGGATGGTTAAGAAATTGGGAAACTTGCTGGGAACATTTATCATAACAGATTTGAAGGGAGCCTACAAACGAGCTAGATGTGCATAAATTTGTCCAGACTCCAGAAAGATGTTGATATAAGAATGTGATAACAGAAGACAGTTTGGCTGGGCAAGTTCAGACTAACAATTAGGTGCTGTGCAATTTGAAGAATTTGCTGAAGTTGTAGCACAATAATTCAAGGGAAATACTCCTATGAGGATGTACGTTGTCAAAAAGGTGAAGTAATCCCTCTACGATCCAGCAGATGGTTCATGAGACAACGAAGAGAAGGAATGAATTTTGGTTAGTACCAAAAATAAAGATAACTAATGGCTATCCATCTGCTTCCATGAAGATTGAAGAGTAAGTGTTCCATGGCAAAAAAAAGTGGTGCAGGAAGTTTCCAAGAAGGGATTGAGATTTAGACAAGGAAGATTCAGCTGCTGCGATGCCCACTGTGGTGCCAGATGCTCCTGTTCCACTGTGATTAAGTTAATCCGCCTTTCTTTATGGTGTCCTTGAAAAGATCTACACTCACTTTAGACGCTCACAAATTGTGCAATTGAGTATAGTATGCGGAAAACAATGACATGAAATAATAAGAATAAGCAATAACAAACACAATAAATCAGCAAGAAAATACGAGATCCGAATGAAAAACACTTGGTCACTTGCTATTGTACTAGGACTTAGGACTTTACAACAGTATGAGATCACTTTACAAAAGAAATGCCCATTATTTCTTGCCTCTCTAACCTCTCTTTAAGAGATTAGACCTCTCTAAATTAAAATCTCTCTATTTTGTAATACTTATGATAAAAAACGGCTAATACATAAATTTATAGGGGGAACGATAAACCTCAACTAACAAGGAATATCGGACGAAATCTGATGCAAACCCAAGTGGTTCTTAAGTAAATCCGATCGAATTTACAGCCAAACCTGATTTGGGGTGCGATGTGCTGACAATTTGAAACCTCATCCGATCGAGTCTTGGGCTACCTTCTCACTCACAAAGAAAGCAAGATCGAGACCTCACTCGACCCCGAGTCTCCATCACAACACGATTCTTCGCATGCTTCTACCAGAACACACATCATTCTCTAGGACGTACCACACTCTTGCGTGCCTTCCCCTTCACCTTGTTCGTTTCAACTTTCTTTCACGGTCCACACTCGTCGTAGAGACCCTGATTATACTCCACGGTTCTCTTTCACTCACTTATGTATACATTTTAACCGGATGATACCCTTCATAAAGTACTCTTCAAACCCTTCTCTAGTTATGTATACATTTCAACTTTCTTTCACGGTCCACACTCGTCGTAGAGACCCTGATTGTACTCCACGGTTCTCTTTCACTCACTTATGTATACATTTTAACCGGATGATACCCTTCATAAAGTACTCTTCAAACCCTTCTCTAGTTACCTTTGGTGAGTCCCTCGTGGTCTACATCGTTCCACAACTTTCCCCTCGAGTTATCACCATAGCATCCTTAACCTTTCCACTAACCACCCTCGAACACTACCTTGTCATCGGACTTATCAAGCTAAATAATCGATATCAAGTTCTTTTTAAATCAGGGATAACTTTGACATCCTCTAACTCTAACAAATTCCCACTCGCACGTTTCACGCTCACATCCTTGCGTTGAACCTCCAACGGCCTATGCAAGATACACATCCCCGAGTTTTTCAAATTTCAAAATTTGAAACAACTCTCTACAAGGCAAAGACTGATCGGAAGAACTCGAATCCAACATCCACAAACAAGTCGAACTTTCTATATAAATTACCAAAGCATCACACACATACTCCAAAACTGAATTTGTTGAAGCATCAACATAGCATCTCATCAGTGTCTCGATCATCTTTTTGTTTCTTCCCTTAATCACCGTCTTTGGAATTTTGAGATTTTCTCCTAAAGTGACGATATATGCCCGATTTCTCTTCGACTACTTTCTCCTCATGATTAGATCTCGTTTGTTGTCTCCTCCCTCTTCTCTCAGTATTGTATGCTCCCCCATATGACTCCCGAAACCCCTCATTCGAGTACTCACACAAAACTAGATCCCTATGACTAATAATCATATTAAATTCATTAATAAATGTAGACCATCAGCTATCTAAAGTTCAAATAAATTTTGACATTAAAAGCCACGCTATTTGCTGATGTCTAACGAACAACATCTAGTGGCTTTCGATCTAATGTTTTCCAATCTTCCTCTCCCAATACGTCGAGCTTCTTATTTGCAAGAGGTTGGATTAGATCTTTCTAAGACACATTACCCTCGATCTGCATCTTCCACAAACCAAAATCTTTTTCCATCGAATCTTCAATCCTTACCTTCCCGTCATCCATTATACCTATTCTGCACAAGCCCACCGTAACCTAGGCTCTTGATACCACTTGTAAGGATCTAACACTCACTTTAGGCGCTAATAAATAGTGCATTAAGAGTATAATATGCTCAAAACAATAACAGAAAATGATAAGAATAAGCAATAAAGAATGGGCAAGAAATAAGCAAGAAATAAGCAAGAAAACCCGAGATCCAAACGACAAACACTCGTTATTGCACTACAGTATGAGATCACTTTACAAAGGGAATTCTCAATCTCCTCAGACTCTCAAACCTCTTTGTAAGTGTTTTGAGCCATCTAAATATAAACTTAAACGAATATGGAATATTTTTGAAATGTGACGCAAACAGATAGATTCTTAAGAAACCCGATGCGAAAACCTGATCGGGGGAGCAAGCAAAACTATTCGAAGATTTGAAGGCTGACCCGATAGAATCGATACTCAACTCTTCATTAACTTCGTCTTCTCTTCACGCTTTCCCTTCTTCATTTCTTTTCATTCTAATCCATTCTCCACACCAAACCTTTAACAATCCTCTTCTTAACCTAAATTCAAATCTTGCCTACCTAACCCACACACCCTCTATGTTCACACCATCTTTCCCTTGGTGCCTTAGTGGCGTACATATCTCTATAGGTCCCTACTTCAAAATAGAGAAAGCAAATTCACTCGGAATTTGGGACCTATGTTTGCAACATTGTCTCCCAAGAGTAACACCTACCCTCACCCGTCAACCCATATCATACCCCCACCCTAAAAGAAGGAAAGATATAATCCATGTTAACTCCTCTCCATTGTCTTTACCCCCCCCAACCATTGTGTCCCCCCTCTTTTCTTTCACTATATAACTTCCTCATTCCTTTGCTCTGTCTCAAGAGAGAGGGGAAAAAACCTTTAAATACAGCATGTCTATGCGAATCCTAAGGACACGTCATCTATCTCTTTCAATAACGAGGGCTATAAATGGTATCTAGAACTGCCTTTTGCACGCCCTTCAAGACTTACCAAAGATGGAGGCATATGCAGGAAAACATAATGTCATTTCTTTAGTAGTTTAGTGAAATTTAAAAAGGGATCCACAAGGGCTCTTGAGAACATCATTGTCCCTTAAGAACTCTAATTTTTGTGCAACCCTCACCCATTATCCCTCCATTGAGAGAATATGTATCTTTAGCTCTCGTCTTCTAAAGTTGCACGTGCCAAGCAACACAAACGGCCTAAAACTCATCCATATTTAACACATCTCTCGAAGTCAGGTAGGTCATAGGAGTGACTGTAAGCTAAGAATGGTAAGTTCAAAGAAAATATCAAAATTAGGACGTAAAGTGCAACCTTCTTCATCTAATTAGTGCTCACAACCCATGCTTTGTGAGGCTAGGTTGTAAAGGAGAAAACCGAAGAAATTCTTAAAGAAATTCTTAAAAAACTGCCTTTTGATAGACGTGCTTTGGTTGAGGATCCAAGTCCTTTGTAGATCAACCATCATTAATTTTTAGCTTAGAAGAATGAAAGCCAAATTATGCGTTCGTTAAATAATCATCTTCGAATGCCTTTCTTTTTGTTGGCACAATCATCCTAAAATAAACATCAGGAAATGGCGGGTGTAATTTAAGTGATTTTACAAATACTGCTCACAATGGTTAACTAGTTACCAGCGATTTTAATGGGATTGCACGTGCGTTTGAAAAGTGGGGGGAAGGGCGAACCATGGCAACAAGGGTAGTGAGAAGAAGAGAGGGAGCCCAAAAGACTTGTGTAAGCAAATATCACTCTCTGAAAGACATTAATCCATTAAGTAGAGTTACAACGGACAAGAGACCAGAAAGATGTAGGCAGACACATATCATCTTCCTTGCAGAGTAGCTACGTATATCTATGAATTAAACTTTCAAGCATTGACGGAAGATTTAGGTGCATATAACTCTGAAATAAGTATATAACTCACCTTACGCTGCAAGGAAGCAAGAATATGATCAACCCTCTTTATTTCTCTGAGGTCATAAGTCTCTTTACTGGCAGTTGAATCATCATTTGCATCATCACTTTCACCATCTGTTGCAACAAATAAGCAAAAAACCAATAAGGCTAACAAATGTCAGCGCTTGCCATGGTAAAATTCAGACATTCGAAAAATAAAGGACCGGTTAATATTTGTGGAATTAGGTGTAATTGACAAAAGCTCATAATAAGATAAAGACTGCCCTTTCCTACGGGAGAGCCAGGATTGGCAACCCTTTCAAGATAGTGCTCTCTGTCATGCTTTTCTTTGAGTGCAGAGAGGCAGAGTGGTTTTGGAAACAATTGAACATGTTTTTCCACATCCCAAGTTATAGGACTATACCAATTAGGTAATTCGAAATTCAATGATGAGAAAGAACTATATGCTGATAGTGATAGTGTTATACAGTTTGACTAATGACTTATGACTTATGACTTATGACTTATGACTCCAAAAGGCTTTAGTATTTCTATATATTAAGGCAGCCGCAAGGAGCTCAAAAACCTTTAGAGGAATCTCCCAAAATATAAGCAGAAGTGAGTACACAATGTCGGGTTGGCTGAAAGAGAAGAGGTTAAGAGCAGTTATAGCAACTTAGTACGTCAGTCCACAACATTGCCAACAGGTTCAAGTTCAACTGTTTGCGTAGAGGACTCCCTCTAAAATTTTACGTAGCGCCTGATAAAATAATCAGTAATTGAGGATCTACTTAAGAATAACTCTCTACCAGAAACTAACTTCTCTGCTCTTCCAAAACCCCCAAAAGAAAAAACTTGCCGAAACCCCCTCAAGATCATGGAAGTTACCATCATATATTAGAAACTCACATTCCCAAAGACTGTAAAAGATAATCTACTCCTTGATAGTGATGAATAAAAATAAAGCAGCCACAAAACGACCGATCACTATATATAAAGCCCTTGTAAATGCTGAAAGCAGAAGCATTAGTACGGTACCATTTCCGATCTTCTCTAGCTTTGAGGCAGCAGTTGAGAATGCCTTTTGTATGTAATATAAAGCACGTCCCTGCTCATCCAACCACACTTAGAATCAAAGAAGATCTGAGAATGAGTATTACATCATAAAAAGAAACAAAGCAATATAATTTAATTCAATTGTTCCAAAGAAAATAGCTTACTTTATGATCAAGATTTCCCCCACATATATCTTTTAAGAAAATACCAGAGACATGCTTTCACAACTTATAATCTAAGGGGATTTGCGAAGCATTATCAACAATAACAGCTAGTAAAGACTTTCGATGTAATAAATATTGTCCCTTGAAGAAGGAAATCGAGGTGAGAGCTTACAATTCTTGCAGCGAAAACATTACAAAGCTGCGGGGCTTGGTAGATGGAACCATCTAATATATAGTAAGTTAACATTGGGGTAACTTTCTCAGCATTATCCCTCTTTTGCTTACGAATGACGAATAAGTTAGGCTCAATAACTTCATTTAGCATGTACTCAATGCCTGTCATCTTCCTGTGACACAAACATAAAAATTACCACCGACATTATTGTGACCACAGAAAATAATATTGGTGCATACCCATCAAATCAGGCACCAAAATTTCATATTAAAACATTAAGCCGCGTGCTCTTGTCCGCACTACTGTTTCACTAATAATACTTGCTTCAAGCATTGGAAATAATATCTTTTACAAATAAATGAGCTCAGTTATAGGATGATCAATATTTAAGCGAGCCCAAAAAACTCTTTAAACCGAATAATGTTTTACTTGAAGTTAACTGAATTTACATAAAGCTCCTGCAGAAGAGAACTTAATGAGAACAATGCACTCCTTTTTTGTATTAATCATATTAACAATACAACCCACATGAAACCCCTAAATGACTAGCAAGAAGAATGAAAAGAAGAAACTAGAGAGTTTATCTTACGAAAGGTGAGAGATATCAAGAGGGTGAATGGAATTCATCCTGAGCTGTTCATTATTGCAAGTACGGTCATAAAAGGGAGACAAAGCGAAGTAATCGAAAACAAGATTGCGATCAAGAGGGTAAGTGTTAAGCCATAGTTGATCTCTAAAGCATATCCCCGTCATATCAGTTCCTGGAGGTGGTGGCAACGGTGGAGTTCCATCTGGAGGATTTCCTGGCATTGGTGTCGCTGCCATTGTTGAATTTTCTAGTACAGAAAGCAGAAAATACAAAATCAATCATAAAACATTTAAGTGAACGAATTACTTAGTGAGTCCAATCGAACTTGATTAATGTTCTTGTGGAAAATTGTACAATCTTCACCGTATCCATCTATCACCAACCTTATCCACCTTCATTCCATTTACTTTTTACTCTATAAACCTTTCAAAACATTACTGGTGCAAAGAAAATACTGGAGCAAAAAGTCTAGTAACAAGGGAATGAATAAGATGAAGAATATAATCCAAAAAATCTAACCTCTTCAACAAGGAGAAGCTAGTCGTACTTTGGGCTGGCAATGCAAACGCTAGCAGCTTCCTCTTCCTGCTAACCCTAAAAAAGGAGATGCAGCCACAAATATGATTTCGAAAATGAAAGATGAGTTAACTCTTGACCCGTTATTTCTCCCTTTCAATCTCCTAATTCATTCATCCATTGTCATTTTAACTATCTCACTCGCTCATTCTCTTTGTTTCCTGACTCCATGGTGGTGGCTTGGTGCTTTGTATTTCGATCCGGCCAAAGTCTCAGATTGTCTATGGTGGTGCTGCTGCGGTGATGAGCACTAACCGTTGGAGCAGTAAGAAGATCTGCTATCCGACTTTCCCAGCCGAAGCATGTCACTTTTTCACCTTTCCTTACTTCCTTTCGTGTCTTCTTTTCATCTATTCTTAACAATTAAATTATAGATTTTTGAATTAGAAAACGTTGACGATTTTTAGCAAATCAACCTAAATATATTCTCTCAACAAGTAAATTTTGTTGTCATTTTTGCTTTAAATAAGTTGTGTTTTTTTTATGTGGTACCCTTGGTGTATCAGTTATTTCAAATGGTACCCCTCCAAAATGAAAGGTCCACATTGTACCCTTGAAGTGCAATAATTGTCTAAGCCATGCCATTGCCGTTAACTGACCGTTCACTTAAGTGAAAAAATTCCGTTAGCTGTATTTAGCCTAGGTTAGCTTAGGTTAGGTTATGTTAATTTTAGTTCTGGTGGGAAATTTTCCCCCAATTGTCTAGGGTTTAGGAGTATTAAACCACCTGCTTGCCATCTTCTACATTCATCACCTTCTTCTTTCATCATCTTCTTCTTTCATCATCTTCTTCCTTCTTCACACTTTTCTTTCTCTGCGAAAATGTCCAAATCTTCTGGGAAATCGTACTCGCCAATTTCACCTTGCAAGTTAGAGTTTTTCAGTCCCATGTGCGATTGTAGAGTACCTAAACCTGCAAAATTGAAAATTTCCTCTATTCAACGCAATCTGAGGAAGGGATTTTTTAGTGCGACGATTGCTTAATTTTCCAGTTTATTTTTGGGGTTTTTCGAAACAGAGACGATTGAAGTTGAATGAACTGATCATTTAAGGGGTTTGGTGGTTTTAGAATTTAATTTTCGTCTTTGTTTTAAAGCTATTAAAGGTTGGTTGTTGTATTACGTTAACCATGGTTAACATTAGTTAATCACCGTCACTAATTACAAGATGAGGGTACTGCTCAGACAGTTATTGCACTTTAAGGGTATAATGTGGACCTTTCATTTTAGAGGGGCACCACTTGGAAAAAGTAATACCCCAGGGGTACCACATAGAAAACCCCATAAGTTTTTTTGTCGGTTACCTAGTACTAATTTGTTAGCTTAGGTGATTTGTCCA
This sequence comes from Patellifolia procumbens, assembly GCA_947645195.1. NCBI lineage: Eukaryota > Viridiplantae > Streptophyta > Magnoliopsida > Caryophyllales > Amaranthaceae > Patellifolia > Patellifolia procumbens. The sequence continues at coordinate 171,958 of CANSGD010000759.1, read as the reverse complement.
AGTGTTTTGTTTCAATTATTTTATTTTATATCACTCCTTTTTTCTTTCTCTCTTCTCTTTCTTCCACTCCAGGCCACCACCACCCTCAGCTCCTTGCCACAACAACCTGCTTCCTCCTACGATCCCACCATTGAAGACTACACCCCAATCCACCTGTATCAAACTCCAAAGAGACGCTCCATTTAACAGCCATCAACGAAACCAACCCCATTTGTTTTTTTGATGGACTATTGAATATTCCTAAAATAATCGCTTCCTCAACCCTCTGTTTGCCTCCATCAAATCGATCTCTGAGCTGTAAAACTCGTGTATCTCGTCTAACATATCTGAGTTAAGCACATCATCGACTCGTTTGATTAAGTATTGATTCCATACTGGTAAGGAGACGTCGATTCAAAGGAAGCAACACTTGTACCTTAACTTAATACAAATCGGTTCTAACCGGAAAATACGTCGAAGTTTTCAACTAAAAGCCCATATATTTATGAGTTGGAGCCTCCACTACTAATGAAAGCTTGTTGCGAGAGATTATATCTGAAATGATAGAAGAAGCCCGAAAATGGTATTGAAGAGGGGTAAACTCGTCGTGAATCGTTGAGTCAATATCACAGAGTAAATGATGTGAAACACCGAGTCGTTCTTCCATGGGTATTTTATTGGTGGTGATATTAAGGTCTTAATGGTAGGAGGAGGGGGGAATCGTGGGTGAGTGAGTTCAGGGGTGGGAATAGGTGGCTTTCGGTGGTGATGTTAAGGTTTTAATGGTGGTTTTTTGGGCTTACAAGGGGAACTTGAATCAATCAAGTTAGAGTGTCTGTGAATTTGAGAGAGTGGATTTCAATGGCGGATGAAGATGAATTTGAGAGAGAGAGAGCACTATGAATTTGTCAAAGGTGAAAAATGGAGGTAGCCAGCCTAAAAATAGGCGAGTGATGGGGTTTTTGGTGGATTGATTTTAGTGAGGGTGGTGGTGTTAGGGTGCCAGTGAAGGTGGTGGTGGGGGTGGGGCTGTGGGTGTGATGGGGTAATATTCTGATTTTGGGGTGAATGGGGGAGGGAGCAAAAGTTTTGTTTTTTATTAATTGTTTTTTTAAATATAAATTTTAAAAGTTAAATGTTCAATAAAGGAGTCACATGTGTCACTTTAACCTGTTAAACAGGTTACTAATAGGTAAAAACCGATTTTGACTTGTTAAAAGCAAAAGTAGCTACAAGGTCTACTTGTTATAGGAATATCTTTAGGTTGACTTGTTAGAAGCCGTCAACTCAAAGGTTGACTTATTCCTGACAATTTTCCCTTTGAATTATGAGTTCTAGCCTTTTAGATATGGCAAACAAGTAAAATTCGGTAGATTTCGCACCACATATTTTTACTTGGGATGCGATAGGTATAGGTTTGGTGGGTGGTGGGTGGTTGAGTTTAAAAGGTCATATTCGCTATGGGTAGTGGGTAGGTGGTGGGTATGAGGACATACTCGTTTTGCATCCACCCGTCCAATACCCACTTAGTAACTTTTATTAACCCAAACCTATCAATTTGTTAGTTCATTGGTCTTAGGAGCTCATTAATTAATAAAGATTATCAATAGAGAAATTATCACTTCAAACAAGCAGTTGGAAGTGATTTTTCATGGTTTGATCAATAGAAGTCATTGTTTGAAAGATATTGTACAGGCGAATATAGACGGTTATCGACATGTGAGAAGGTATGAGTAGGTGGTTATACCTAGTTGGGTAGTGAGTGGTAACCACCATGGGTAGTGTATATGCGGTGGGTATGAGAATTTCAGGTGGTGTATGAGTATGGAGGAGGGGGTCACGTAAACGTCTGCCATTTTGCCATCCCTATTTGTGATTAACGAATTCTGATTTGTGAATTTATGAATTTATGGTTTGTGGACAAATTGTGATGTTCTGAATTCTAAAATTTGAATTATTGAGATGGTTTTTAGTTTTTTTTTATGCTGAATTAAAAATATATTTATAGATTTAGAAGTCAAAACTAACAAGCACATATTAAATCAAAATACTCCCTCCGTAACTTAAAACTTGCAACAATTGACTAGGGGGAGGTTTTTAGGCAATACGTATTTGTTAAGTATAGATAAAGGTGGTTGATTAGTAAAAATAAGAGAGAGAAATGTAGGAGATTAAGTGGGACCAATAGGCAAAAACCTGCCACCAATACTTTTCCCACCCAAATGTAGGAGAGAGAACTCCAAGTCATAATTTTTTTCCCACCCACATTACATTTCCCACACATATTTTGTGGGAAAATTCAAATTTCACCAATTTCACTTTTCTTCATTGCAAAAACATCTGCCAACTTTACTAAGACCATATTTACACCCCTTATAAAAGGGTAATCAACTTTCACCATTTACAAAGAGTCAAATCCAAACTTGAAGGAGCTTTCTCTCCACCAAACACATCAAAAAGCTATCCATACTGCATTTAAGTCATTGCACACACACAACTTACATCCTAGGATTTAGTAATTAGTGTTTAATCAGTAGTTAGCAAAAAGATATCTAGACTTTTGTTTATAAAAATAGAGAAGCCACTTCTATTCTCTTATTTTCTTCTCCATTCTTCATCGGCAAGATGGATATCAATGATGATGGCTTCTACCATGTTCATAGGATGCTAGGAGGAAGGCTTGGTTGCATCCACTGTGGTCATGATGAATGAAACATGGGAACATGAGTTAGTAAGGAGAGAAAACCAAGATTTAAGTGAACAAAAAATAAGACAGATTGTTTACATTCTCTTGGGCATTAGGAAACACAACAAGCTTCCATGAGGTGCTTAAAGTAAAATTGCAATAGATGTTGGTGTTCATAAATCCACAATCAATACACTCTTCAAAAAAAGCACAACAAGTAACAGAGGACGGGAAACCAATTGATGTGAGCAGCAATAGAAAAGGCAAGTGTACCCAAACAGTGAGGAGTGGCTTGAGTCTTGCCCCTCTTCACTTAAGGGGGACAGTGAGATCATATGCAGACTAAATGAAGTGCTCATCAGGATAATGCAAAACCTCACATAACAAACGATGATCCACCTTTCAGGGAAGAAGCCACAAAGGATGGTTTGAACATGATGCTCATCAATCAACCCCCCTCCAAAGCCCAGCTTTTAATAATGTGCTTGATTTGAGTTTGTTTAGAGCATTACAAAGTCTACAGTATCATTCATTCCCAACAGACATTAAAGGAAGCATATGATAATTTTGATCCTTAACCTTTTTTTTGGTAAAAGGTAAGAAATGTCATTAACTCATACCAAATCATCACCAACGTCCAACTTAACTACACACTAACTGAAACAATCATATCAGTTAGCTAACATCAGTACACCTACAGAAGCCAAACAAGCCCAAGTTAGCTAGCAACACTAGTTAATCTCTCAAACCAATCAATCTCACCTTGATGCCATTTTTCATTCACAAGTTGTCTAATTCTAGTACAAATGTTATGCATTACATTTTTAACAAGCACATCAGGTCTACACTAACAATTTTCCCTACAGGCTTTATACCTAGCTTGCAAAAGCTGGTAAATAAGAGCAGCCAAAACAGCTAAGCAAATGCTCCTCTTCCTCTGGTGTGAAGAATACTTCATCTGCCATTTCTTCCGATCTAGCAAGCTGATCCATAGGTGAAGATTTTATCTTAAGCCAGATGGAAACACTCTTGTAGCATTGTTGGCTATAAGTGCACCCGAAAAAACAATGCTCAATAGATTCTTCGTGAAGTCCACATATCACCTAAAAATTGTCAGAAGTAACACCAAAACTAAAGAGATGATCTTTAGTTCTTAATGTCCCCAAAGTAGACATCCATGTTATTATAGAGTGTTTTGGAACATTACACCTGTTCCACACCTATCTGTTCCAAGGAACTTTTACGCTATCACCCTGCAGCCACTTATACTTTTCCTTAATTGAGTATCTACTATACCAATGAAGCAAATATCCATCCTTCAACTGATTCTTTACAGTACATAGTTGTTTCCAGCCGGAGACAATAATAGTAGGTGGGTCATAATTCCACCAGTTCCTGCCTTTATGATAAACATGATGGACCCATTTAACCCACTTCATTTCATGCTTGTTAATTAGCAATAAACCATACATACCTACCCAGTGTAGCAACATTCCAATTTTCACAGTTTCTAATCCCCAATCCACCATTACTTTTAGGCTTACAAACTGATGTGTTTTGAAAGCAATACCGCAAGTGCACGATGTCTGTTGTTAGCAAAACCTTGTAAGTACGGGTCGCATCCACATGAGACATGTTTTCAGAGTTAATATTCAATAAAAAAAACTACTTTAGAGAAAATCGGGGTGGAAAACAGCTGAACTAGTGCTAAACTAATGAAAGCAGAATTAAATCAAGGATTTATCAAATAATAAAAAGCTCAGGGTATTAGTTTGGTCCACCATGGTTATACAATCAAAGGGGTTCAAGTGACTAATAAATACCTAGGCCGAGTGTCAAGCACTTAGAGCAGGTGTTAAGCCTACCATCGGGTCATAACGCTCATAACGCAACATATGCAGTACGATCTCTCACATAATCAGAATGAATAGTATATTCTAAAGCCTCTAAAAGTAAGCCTACGATCGGGTCACACTCAAGTTGTCAGACATAATTTATGAAACTGCGCAATAACATAAACCATAGATTCAAGAATAAATCACACTATAATGGCTCTAATCACAACTTAGAAGTAATAGCAATTCATATGATAATCATGGTATAAACATGGCTTTCCTCCCTAAAACCCTAGACTAAAAATCTACTCACTCATGACTAAAGTAATAAAAACAATGACTATTGAAAGATTCCTACTTTGAAGCATCTAATAAAATAAAGACAAAATACCTGAAAGCAATAAAGAACAATGGAAGAACAATTACCAAATGAAAGGAAAGACAAGAACTTGAATTAAACTTCAAATAATCTCCAAAGTATGTAAATTAGATCTAGAGAAAGAACTAACAGTTTAATAAAGCTAAGATAAGCTAAAAGTGATGTTCAATCCAAAATTACATATTATTTATATACATAAGCTCAAACTTACTTAAAAAACGGATAAAAACGTTGTCCCAAAGAAATGCGCGACCGTCCGGGTGAACACCACCAGCTCGGGAGGCTGAGAAAACTTAAAAAAATTTAGAATAGGGAGATAAAGAGCTCTCGCGCCCCATCGGACGGTCGGAAGATTAACGAAACTAGGTCAACTTGCAAAGGTCATATCTCTCAAACCAGAAGTCCGATTGGGGCTTGTGACCTTTCGTTGTAACGTTCTTGAAGTTTAGATTCCAACCCAATTGAAATTTCTTGATTATAAATTTTATATAAAAAGTTATGATGAATATAGTGAATGCGTGTCAGTTTTGGCACTTCTTTCACTAACTCTTTGCTTCATTCCAACTCATAATTGTCCCAAACGGATGCATTGTGATCTTTGTGCAAGCTACCTTCATCCTCAATGATTAATAGGCTAGATCCTTGATAATCATGATCAATTTTTATCAAAATAACTTGAAAATCATCGATACACACAAAGGGAGAGTTGAAGAGCACAACTTATGTAATTTATGTCGTTATGCACCTAAATGCTCTAAAAGGAGTTCTAAATGCAATGTAAATGAATGTAAAAACTATATATAAATGTAATACATCACAAACCCAATCCTAAGCAACAAGAAGAGATTTAGTCAGATCCACCTTACCTTTCCAAAGAAATGCCATGCATATTTGTGTCATTTTTAGCACACTTTTAGAAATTAAAACCATTTGAGCCCAGTAAGACTGAAGGCTCATTAACACTACATTCACCAAAATAATTTTACCAGCATATGACAAATGTCTAGAACTCTAACACCTGATCATCAATATCATTTTATCAATAAGAATATCACAATCAGCCTTATTAAGCTTCTTTAGTAGAATCCCTAAGTATCTCACATGGAGGATTTATTTATAAATGTGTCTTAAGGCAATCGTAAATCGATAATTATAACTGGCGTGATAACCATCATTTCCCTTTCTTTAAGTATCTTTAGGTTGTATTAGGATTTTTAAGTTTTCCAATGTTGTTATGATTTTTTAGGTACTTGCTACTATCACAATATAATGCTACCCCCTCACTCAAAATCCTAAGGCCTGGATTTGTGATTTGAGCATTGAAATTGAATTATACACTAATTATCGTTGGATTTAATCAACTCGTGATCAAAAGTTTCATAGGTTGCTAAGTGTTTGATAAGCATTTCTCTTCTCTCAATTTAGGCCCCTTACTATTAGCTAGGTTCACTACTAATATAACATTAGTCCCACTGTTGGACATCTTTAGCTCATGCATTTAAGTTCTTAGAGACTCATATTGTTTCTCAACTACCTTTGCACATGAAGTCAAAGATTTTTTTTTTACGTAGAAGCTTGCTACCTATCACTAATTATATTATAGGTGTCGTGAACATCATTGATGAATAACTTTAATTTCCAAGTGCGAAATTATGCATTTATCTTTTTATTAACATTAGTTGGTGTAAATGTGTGCATATCGTTAAAAAATCTGCAAGCATCCAAATTCTTTCGTATATCTTACACATGTTAGCGCCTAAAATAAGGTTAAAAGCATACAAGAATTTGACCACAAGTTTCACCTAAAAGAAATAATCAAGTGACATATTATTTGATTCATTTTAATATTTTATTTTTAAATAGCGAATTTTCAAAAATTAAATAGAGAAAGATATTAATATTCATCAATTATAAAAAGAAATTGTTAAAAAACCGTAAAATAACAAGTGTCATAATATTACCAAGGAAGTAATTTTCGATTTCCCGCATAACAAAACAATACAAACTACCGTTTAGATCCAATAATGTATTAATCTTCTTCATCAGCTCTCACTTTATGAATCAGCAATAATCTTTCATTTATTGAAAAAGTTTCTCATTTTTGTTCCTCAAACATAATTACCCAGATGAAATCATGATTAAGAAAAATTTATCATACCCTGTCAATTTAATAATCAGGCCATAAATTTATTTAATTTTCTGGATGGGGAACACATGCGTAGGGCCCCCAACAGCCAAAGCTGGCTTTTTTGAATCTGTTACAGCCGCCGTGTGGCGCACCCGTCCACCGGAGAACGCACTTCCTGCACCCACCACCAGCACCAGCACCAGCACCACCACCACCACCACCAACACCAACACCAATGATAATGACGATAATGCCATCTCAAATTCACCCCCAGAGCAAATGACAATTCCACCCTCTCCTAAATCATCCACCACCGACAACAAACCACCCGGGGCAGGCAATCATGTACGTCGGACATCCAGCATGGGCCTACATCTAGACTCAGTTCTGGGTAGGAAAACGGGGAACCTAAAGGACACCTATTCCCTGGGCAGGAAACTCGGGCAGGGACAATTTGGTACAACCTTCATGTGCGTGGAGAAGAATAGCGGTAAAGAGTTTGCATGCAAGTCCATTGCAAAGAGGAAACTGACGACGGCGGAGGATGTGGAGGATGTCAGGAGAGAGATTCAGATCATGCATCATCTTGCTGGACATCCTAACGTTATTAATATCGTTGGAGCGTACGAGGATGCGGTGGCTGTGCATGTCGTGATGGATTTGTGTGCTGGTGGGGAGCTTTTCGATAGGATTATTCAACGTGGTCATTATACCGAGAGGAAGGCGGCGGAGTTGGCGAGGTTGATTGTTGGTGTTGTTGAAGCTTGTCATTCTTTAGGGGTTCTTCATAGAGATTTGAAGCCTGAGAATTTCTTGTTTGTTAGTCATGATGAGGATGCTGCTTTGAAGACTATTGATTTTGGCCTCTCTGTTTTCTTTAGACCAGGTCTGTGTTTTCATGCACTTACTATAGCTTACATTATAGATATTCTTAGTTTTGGTTTTTCATGCATGGCCTTTGAGAAGTGATCCAAGTTGGTTTTGGAACCATATATATATGTTTGCTTAATAGTATAATGTTATGACTGCGGATTGTTTAATTATAGTGCTCCTGAGTGTTGTGACAAAGTATTCGTTAATAGCAATTGTTCCATAGTATTTGGGTACTAACATCCAACTTCTTGGAATCAATGAATTCAGACTTATGCGACAAGTCAAGTCCTAAAACCATCACTTGCAACAGCAATTAGAAGCTAATTTTGTTTTACTAGGGTCTGTTTAATGCTTCATAGAAGATATCGGCGTTTGCACCTTTTTATGTAACTAACTAGAGAAGGCCCTGATGGGATAGGGGGGGGGGGGCTTATATGATATGCTCCTTTTTTAGTGAAGCATGTGTGACTTACAGGGGAACTGTGAACGACTTCTAATAGGATAAAGAGTGATTGGAATCTTTTTATGAATTTGGCAACCTAGGCTACCTAGCGAAAGGGGGTACAAGAGTTAAAGGAAGAAAATGGACAAGGTGGGTTTATGTATTTATTTAAGAACATGCTTCATGAATGGTAGATCAAGTGATGGTTTCTAGAAGTATGCTTAAGCCTTATTTTGTGATTTGATGTGGACTATTCTACATCAAGTTGTCCTACTCATCTCAAAAGACCGAAGAAATAATTTCAAGACTATATATCAGACCAATGATGATATATTGATATATAGTCTTCAATTGGTATGATATAGTTTATCCTCAGCAAGATCAACTGGGTTAATGATTGTCTATAAGAATGTTTTGAGAGGGTAGTGGATTTAGGAATTGTGTTAGGAGTTAGCAAACCGGTTCATGTTATTAGCGATTCTGCATATCAGTTGACAGGGATGAATCTGGTGGTATGTGTACTTTTACTAATACCTCCATATCTGTTATCTTTGTTTGTGTTAATATTTGGGCCCATCACCTTTGCAAGAGTGAATGCAGGCTTTAGAGACTGATTTGTTTTGCTTAGAGTATAAGTTGGGTTGTATTTTGGGTGGCTAATTGGATGTTGTGTGCTATTTAGATCCCACATGATTGATGATCCGTGTAGATGATGCTGTCAAATCGGTTTAAAAGTTTTTTTCCTTAACCTACTGTTTAGAATTTCTTTGATATAAGTACTGCATATTCATTATTTAGTGACAGGTATAGGTATTGGAAAATATAAGCTTGATTGACAATGTCGTAGTGAGGTTAAAAAGAAGCCTCCACAGCAAATAGAAAAGTGAGTATCATGTTTATCATGAGACAATATTAGAAAACAGAAGCTGAACAAAATTATGTCTTGCAGAAAACTTTACTTCTCCAAACTTAAACTATGCACTTTTAAGTATCAGGACCACAGACAAACAATCAGACTCCACCTGCTTATGAAATTGTATTTTTAGCCTTCTTCACCACTCAGGCGCACGCGTTTGCATTCAGCAATAAGAGGAAACTAAAATGCAAGAACCCTTGGAACCAGTCCCAGCACAAAGAGTTCAAACTTCAATTTAATAAACTCGACGTTTGAGCAATTATCTTAAGGATCCGGAAGCAATGTTTCTTTTCATCAATGTTGTTCTTCTCTTACTACGAAACTGTTTGACACTGTGTCTTCATAAATCATATTCTGGGGCCACCCTACTTGTTACTGCAATTTATCAGGGCAAAGTTACCGACATGCATTCCATTTTACAGTCATTTCGTTGCTAGTCATTTTGCTGAGACACTAATATTGCTTGGTAGAATCACCGAATTAGTCCTCTATTCTATTTCTGCTGGTTCAACATGGTGTCTATTCATAGATGTATTTTCAATGTGACGTGTTTACATTACGGAATACAATTGAGAGACTGTTGAGAAACTGTGTAAATTTTTCTGGTGGAATATTGCCACATTATTATCTGCTTAGGTTTTGTTCAGTGTAATTGAGCTTGGAGGAACCCCCCTCCTTTGGATGGGAGCCTCAGTAAAGGCCACAGGCTAGTGAGTTGATGATCATAAAGTTAATTTTCTGATATGAGACATCTCATGAGAGGTTCATGATGCAGGTGAAACATTCACGGATGTGGTGGGAAGTCCATACTATGTGGCACCTGAAGTTTTGCGGAAATTTTATGGTCAAGAATGTGACGTCTGGAGTGCTGGTGTGATCATATATATCTTGCTAAGTGGCGTGCCTCCATTCTGGGATGGTTGGTATTCAGCTGAACCTGCTTCTCTTTGCTGTTTGTTCTTTTGTTCTCAAATACCAATCTTTACATATGTCTCACTTCCTGCATTACATTGTATTTTGATATAGAGTCGGAGCAAGGAATATTTGAGCAAGTTATGAAAGGCGATCTTGACTTTGTATCTGAACCATGGCCTAGTATATCCAATAGCGCTAAGGATCTGGTTAAAAAAATGCTTGTAAGGGACCCCAAGAAGCGGCTGACAGCTCATCAAGTTCTCTGTGAGTTTCATGATTTAGAATTGTTGACACCTATGTTATTCAGGCTCCGCTACAAGTGTCCCCTCTAATGTGGTGTCCGCGTGTCTAGCTTGGCCATTTCGTTGAGAATTGTCAAGTTTCAGGGTTAGAATGAAGTATCCAAGTGTCATGTTCGACAAGATACGAGTCAGACACGTTATGTAGGGAAATTAGAAGAGTCGGAGTAACATAGGCTAAAACTTCTCGTTTATGATTGGTATCTATGTTTAATTATTGAATACATCCAAAATTTGCTAGTCATTTCCAAAAAGAAGTTAACTTCACCTTAACTTCACCTATAGTTGAATGTTTGCAAGCTGTTGACAAGAATATTCCATGTCAATACTCTAGTCTGGACATACTTAAAAAAGTACTCCCTCCGTCTCACAATGTTCTTCCCACTTTATTATTTTATGAGTTTTTTGTCAGATCAACCTTTTATAATCACTTTTTTGCGAAAAACAACCTTTTAAATTTTTTTTTGCAACTTACAACCTAAAACCTAATTTTTTTTTGCGAAATGAAACCTTATTCTAATTTCCGTCATTGACCGTTAGTTTCCACCCCAAACCACCCCGACACCAAACGAAAACACCCCAAAACCACCACCCACCCTAACCTGAATGGTTGTGACTGTTGGGGGCGGTTTTGGGGGTGGTTTCGGGTTCTGGGGTGGTTTCGGGTGAGCTTGGCCGATTTTGGGGGTGGTTTCGGGTGGGCTAGGCCAGTTTTGGGGGTGGTTTCGAGTAGGCTGGGCCGGTTTTGGGGGTGGTTTTAGGGTAGTCTCGGGTGGGGTAGTGGTGGTGTCGGGGTGGTTTGGTGTGAAAACTAACGATCAATGACGGAAATTAGAAAAAGGTTTCATTTTGCAAAAAAAATTAGGTTTTAGGTTGTAAGTTGCAAAAAAAATTTTAAAAGGTTGTTTTTCGCAAAACAGTGATTATAAAAGGTTGTTTCTTACAAATAACTCTTATTTTATACTTTGATATATTCAAAAAGTGGGTAGAACATTGTTGGACGGATGGAGTAATAAAAAGTTCGATCTTAAACCCTTGGATTTAAGGAGCAAATATGTCATTTATTATAGGCAAATTTGCGAGAAACAACCTTTTAAATACAGTTTTTTTGCGAGAAACAACCTTTTTAATTTTTTTTTGCGAGAAACAACCTTTTTAATTTTTTTTTGCGAGAAACAACCTTGTATAATTTTTTTTGCGAGAATACACCTTATCACTCTTTTCCGGCGTTGACCACAAATTTCCGGCCTTGACCAAGTCAAATTTGCTATTTGCACTCCTTCTTTCTTATTTCCACACTCCTTTTCCCTCCTTTGTTCCCCATTATATAAATCTCATGTTTTTAAAACCCAAAAAGTTCTTTCTCTTTTAGTAAATTGATTAAGTAGTAGTCTTAGTACTATACATGCATTGGCAAATTTGGGTTTATGTTTTTATAATCCCATGTATTACACTACTACTTAATCAATTTATTTAAAGAGAAAGAACTTTTTGGGTTTTAAAAACATGGGATTTATATAATGGGGAACAAATAAGGGAAAAGGAGTGTGGAAATAAGAAAGAAGGAGTGCAAATAGCAAATTTGACTTGGTCAAGGCCGAAAATTTGTGGTCAACGCTGGAAAAGAGTGATAAGGTGTATTCTCGCAAAAAAAAATTTAAAAAGGTTGTTTCTCGCAAAAAAAAATTAAAAGGTTGTTTCTCGCAAAAAAGTGTATTTAAAAGGTTGTTTCTCGCAAATTGCCCTTTATTATATTCATGCGCAGGTAGCATGGGCATGAAATGGCCAAATGGGTGGCTGCAATAAATAGTTACCTACAAAGGCTACAACAATAACTAATTAGCTGAGTCTATTGTCAGATTTTATCACAGATAAATATGTTCAGAGGAGATCTGTGAAAATATCCTGATGCTACAGAAGGCAAGGGATTAAAGAAGAAAATGGTTTATTAAAAAATGAACAGAATTTAGGATAACCTGTCTAGCCCTCTTTTCATGAATTTAATTATTTGTGTCAGCATCTAAAACGGGGACTGTAGTTGGTGAGGAGAGTTAGTTGAAAATTTCATCAATTATGTGGAGAAATATGTTTGAATAGTAATGTCTGTTAATTTAGCTTTAACATTTATTGATATCGTCTATTTCTGTAGTTTTTAAAAATCTTTCTCTATCAACAAGTTATTATTGTATTATCATGAGGAGTGATATGTTTTGGTAAAAATATTGGTGAATCTCATTTTTGTTGGCTAGATCTTTCTCTGTTGTTTGTTGTTAAAATCCTGGCTTTCCAAAAATCTTACTGTATCAAAGAGATTTCTCCTGGATACTTGTTCATGTCTTTGGTATAGGCTCTTTTGCTGGAGAAAACCTTGATTAGTTCAATTGTAGGTTCCAAATCCATTAAAAACTTCTGCCAGGAGATCAAATCTTAGTTAAAATATTGTGGTAAATTCTTTTAGTGGGCGGGAAGACACTGAACCCTGCAATATACTATGTTAGCAGTGAGATTGATGGTTACTTTGTTAGTAAGTATCTTGTGTTTATTCTTCATAAATAATTTATTAATAGTTCAGAAGCGGCAAGAGACAATTTATCGATACGATTTTATCTCAAAATTTGTGCTATATTTGTTAGTCAATACAACCATAGCTCCAAGTTTCTTAGTCTGAATAATTAACAGTTTCTTTTGGAGCAAGAATGTAAAAGGTTCTTGATTTGTGTCCCTCTTATCTGTCCGGAGTTTTTCCTGAGAGGTTTCCTGTTAAATTCCTAGGTATTGACAGATATTTTAACATAGAGTAGCAGGACTTAGAAGTAAACTGACCTTGGAGTGCAAAAAGAGAGCTTTCTGAGTAGTGAAATTTTTGGGTAGGGTTCATTGTCTCTTTGTTAGTTATTAGATGCCCTTAGAAGTAAATTTACCCTGCATTCGTTCAATTTTCTCTTCGAAGTTTTTTGGGTAAATTTATACTATTTTTTTTCCCAAACGGAATTTCTGCTACCCAGGGCATCTAAGCTATCTCCATCACTATGTAGTCAATAAGATACCTGCATTCTAAGGGCTTCTTATTAGAAATAGCTCCTTGCGTAGCAACACCGATAGAAAAAGGTAGTTGACGTACTTAGTTAAAGCAAAGTATTAAAGGGCGCAATACTTGCTAAAGTGAAGAAGAAGGGGCGTAGCACTGCTTACTTGATAGAGTAAGGAGAAACTTAGTGGGTCAATCCGGCCGAGGCTGAGATGCAAAGACAAAGTATGGTAGGTATAAGGAATATAACAAACAATCAAAGGAATGCAAGCGTTGGTAAGGGTAAACGAGCTAGAAAGAGAAGTTAAGGTCGGTAGGCAAAACGATTATTGCACAGTACTGACTCCGTTTCTTTCCAAGGCACGCCCAGTATTTGTGATTGAACTTTGATCATCAATTACTCTCCGTACTTGTTATTAAAAAATAATATTATGGATACATTTTTTAATTTGTTTAATTTTTTATTAGAAAGTAAATCCATTTGTTTAATTTTTTAGAACTTTAAGTCACATTACAAGAGATGTCAGAGGTCAAGGTAAATTATCAAGAAATGCGCCTATTCAGAAATTGAGGGATTATAATCTAGCCTGTAGAGGTTGGCCTCTGTATATATCAAACAATTAAATATTTGAATCAAGGGATCAAGTGAGTAATATGTAATAGTTATTTAGCCAATATGAAGCTATGAATTGCCTAATAAATAAGAGGAAGTTCAAGATACAGGACAACTCAGGCTTAGCTTCGAAGTTTTGTGTCAGATTTTAATCAGCCTTACACTACAACTAGAGTTACATCCCGATTGAATCTTAATCTTTATATGTGATTGTATGGTTAGGACATCCGTTGTTTTGGTCTCTGGAAGTGATCTTACAGTTCCTGGTCCTTAATGTTTAGACCTAGTTTGACATACCTCTTAATACTTGAATCCTGTAATTCTGTTCCTTGCAAATGTAAGTGAATCAGTCCGAAATGCTATGGATAGATAGTTTTAGCCAATATCGATCCGATCTGGAATGAGGATACCTGACCTCTTGCCTATTCAGAAGTATTATCCTGAATGTCATTCTGGAAAATAGGACTCTACGCAGTTGCTGAAAGATAGATTATTATATGTGATGAAACTTCAATGCCTCTTAATACTTGAATCCTGTAATTCTGTTCCTTGCAAATGTAATACGCAGTTGCTGAAAGATAGATTATTATATGTGATGTAACTTCACATATCACATGCCTCCCAATACTATGTACCATTAGGTCAAGAGGAGCAATTATAAGGTATCTTCTTAGCTTTAAGATTGCTCAAACTAATGGTTCAGAATTAGGAAGCACAGTAATTTACCAAGGGTATGATATAACTATATAAGTGTACAAGTTTCTCAGCCACGAAATAATTATCATAAGAATAGAAGTAAGACTAATGGAACAAGAGTTACCATAAATAAGAGGACTTAATTTGCAAATTCTAACCTGTACATGTAAAGATTTCATGTCACTGAACAAACAAATATTCTCTTCCGCTCGCCAAGAGCATTTTTTCTTCAGATTTTTGCTGTTTTTGCCAACGATCTTTTGTACATTACTTGAACTATGTTCATAGTCTGCAGGTGGATAGTATGACTTCACTTCATACAGAAATATTATCTCTGAGCGTCTTCTTGTGGCAGGCCATCCATGGGTTCAGGTTGATGGTGAAGCTCCCGATAGACCTCTTGATTCAGCTGTTCTCAGTCGTTTGAAACAATTTTCTGCCATGAACAAGCTCAAAAAGATAGCTATAAGGGTAGGTTCCAATTTGTCTTTCCAGCAGCAACATATGCAGTCCTACATTCTAGTTGGATTCGATGTCTTAAAAGCTCAGATGGGATGTAGCCCATGTTATTATGCCTAATTTTGTGTATGAGCATGTCGCTCAAGATAGTTAATTAGCTGGGAGACTATAAATCATCTTCAAAATACATTTTTTCCACTAAATCTTTTTTGAAAAAATCTCATCAGCATCCATGTTACATGAACATCACCCCAATGTCTTTTAAAAAGATTTCATACAGGGTCAGGTAAGGGGGAGTCAGGCTTGTGCACCTTCACCTAGTATAACACCGAAGAAAGTGTTTACAGTAGACATTTGAACCGAAATGCAACTGAGAGCTTCCTAAATGCTTATGGAGCATATCATTTGTATTTCAGGATTCAAGAACCATTGTGTCAATTTCAAGACTAAGGCTTTGTTTTTCTGGTGGTGGTATGGTTGTTGTTGCAATTGTTGTTGGCTTGTTGTTGCATCATTATGATTTTGTAACGGTCTCATGAATCCTCAACAAATATACTATACTCAGCCCATATATGCTTTTTACATTACATTGAAGCAGTGTTATTACTTTAGCTGTTAAATGCACAATGTTGTTGTTAATTTGAGAAATGTGGTTGCACGTTTCATGATTAAAATCATAAAGGTCGAAGTTGACCTCATAAGTCCAAATGTAAGACTATTATTTGAAACTTTCGGAGTTTATACTGCTTCTCATGTGATCAAAAATTCTCATAGTCACAAAATGGCCTAGCCCATCTCTATGTTCCTGAATATCATAAGCTGGGCTTTGCTGGTATCTGAATACATCAAATTTCATTTTGATAAAATTGTGTGAATTATCCTTCACTAGATTGGCTAACTGTATCTCAGTGATTCATAACTCATTCGCAGGTTATTGCTGAAAACCTTTCTGAAGAGGAGATTGCAGGCCTAAAGCAAATGTTCAAAATGATAGACGCTGATAATAGCGGACATATCACCCTTGAGGAGCTAAAGAAAGGGTTAGAAAAAGTTGGTGCCAATCTCAAGGATTCGGAAATTGTTGGGTTAATGCAAGCAGTAAGTTGTGCTGAATTTAGATTTGTTACAGAAACAGATTTTAGGGTGTATTCTTGGTGATGTTTTATGAAGATTTCCTCTTTCTGTCACTGAATGTCTGCGAAGCTCCAATAAAATTCCACTCTCTTTGGAGTGGCTAGATTAAAAAGATAATTGAATCATATCACCAACGAGTTGAAGTATGAAGGAGATAGTCCTATAGATGATGTGTCAAGAATTTTAGATGCTTCATCCGACCAAAAATATAGTTCTCTTTTTCACAGGGACTAAAATCTAATAATGGACAGAGCAGAATATTCTAATTAAAAGTTTGCCATAGAAGGCACAAAATTAATCCTATCAGCCATCAGGGTTATCTATATAGTACAATGAGTATGTAAGCAAAGTTTGGGTATGTTGTAACTCAGGGAATTCAGTTAATGCTAGTGTGTTATATGGTACAATTTATTGGTCTAATTAGTTTAGGATACCTACTAACAAGGTCTGATGAGTTATGAAGAGGCTCTTCGATAACCAAAACAAGGTCGGCTTGTTCTCTTGATTGCAATTTCATTTTTTTAGCGTAACCAAAACAATCTGAAAATAATTTACCTCTTTGGGGCGTGAGTCTTTTGTTGACATTTGGGATGGGCTAGTGATTTGGATGTGAGCACTTTTTTAACTATCTGCAAATACTGTAACATGAGGAGAGACTAGAAGAATCTTGCTCATATTCTCTTATCAGGATGATGCTAGGAACCAGGATTTTAATATGTCAATGAATTCGTGAGATTAAAATTGTGAGATCTTTCTTTGTCTAGTCTTTACAGTCTTCCGATAAGCACCATAGAAAGTCCTAAAGATGCGAAAAATAAAGTAGAAAGTGGGTAATTTTTGTTAAGAACTAGAAAATTGGTGAAGAAATTAAAGAAAGAAGAAGTAATTCCGATAAATGAATCAGTGAAAATGATAAAAGAAAAAAACTACAGGATACATCAAGCTCTTCGAGTGACTTGAACACTCCAAAACTAGATTCCATGAATGCATGCTACTTTATGTGGTCGATCATCTACGTCGAAAATGCATGCTAAGCAACTTGACATGGGGCAAAGATCATTACTTAATGATGGTGATGCTAGTTATCTTTAAGTCTTTTTCTTTATTATCGCAGGCAGATGTTGATAACAGTGGTACAATAGATTACGGCGAGTTTCTGGCTGCAATGCTCCATCTAAATAAAATTCAGAAGGAGGATCACCTTTTCGCAGCATTTTCATACTTTGATAAAGATGGAAGTGGGTATATTACCCCAGATGAGCTCCAGCTGGCCTGTGAGCAGTTTGGTTTGGCAGATACACATTTGGATGAAATAATTCGCGAAGTTGATCAAGATAATGTAATAGCTCGATCATCCCTTTGTTTTTTTCTTTCATTTTTCAATGAGACGGAAATTTATCAATTCAGCTAAGAAATCTTTCATACTTGTTAATGAACTTGTCTTGCACGCAGGATGGGCGCATTGACTACAGTGAATTTGTGGCAATGATGCAAGACACCAATTTTTCCATAAAGGGCTTGGCCAATTTGAAAATTGGCTAGTCCTGATCCTCGTAACAAAACGCAATTAACATATCCATCTTGTATCTTCCTGGTAAATTGTTTGATGATTTTTTTTGACAGCATTTCAAACATGTAGCTATATGCTGTAAATTTCAGTCCTCAAGTTTTGTAGAAAGAGGAAGAATGAGCAAAGGGTAGTCTTACTTTTTTGCTTAGGTTTAATTTTACTGTAATTACCATCAGTTTAAGTAGGTTCTCGTGTTATTCCTTTGTAGTCTTTGATTCTTGCCAGCTTGTAATATGCTGAAGAGTCAGATTAAGGTGGCATTACAGTTAGTTAATCTTTTAGTCATGGGATTGGCATCCTCACTTTTCATCAGTTGATCTTTGGGAGATCCAAGGCCTACAAAACTTATATTTCCTCCATAGTTGATCTTATTCTCCATCATCAGTTATGTAATCATCCAAGTTATCATAATAATAAGGTATTCCAAGACATTCGCGTTAAGCAAGATACACTCCATGAACTCGACATCACTATCATCCCCCACAAGATCCAAAATTTCCAACCACTTGAGCCTCTTCAAAACACAAGTCAGCAGTGGAGCTCTCTTGTTCACAAAGTTCCGCGAAACACCCATCAATCTCAGGCTCGTTAGATTTTGAAATACTGGCCAAGCATTCCCATTCATATGATGAAAAATATTGAAAAGACTAAGATTAGCTGCCAAAGGAAGAAACGTTATGCTAGACATTCCTCCGATAAGTTCGAAACTCGGGGCTAAGATAATTGCTTCCACTTAAGAAAGCAGTATGACAAACTCAATATTTGCGCCTTTTAATGTACATTGGTGGAGAAAGCTATAGACCGCCAATTCACCACGAATTGTAATGCCTTCTAGCCTCGGTAAACAACAACAACAACTGAGCCTTATTCCCAAAGTGATTTGGGGTCGGCTAACATGAATCGTCAACTGAAACCGTTGCCAAAGGAGATGACATCGACAAGAGTGAATTTTTTTTTAAAAGGGTTTAAATTTTAAGAATTTTTAAAAAGTTTTTGAAAACAAGGTTTACACCAAAAAGTTTTAAAGAAAGTTTTCAACAAAAGGTTTTAATACCAACACAATTGAGAAAAACAAATAAATGCACTAATCATACCCCTTCCTCCACATGGATACTGCCCCTCCACCCACTTCTATCCAACACCATGCTCTCCTCAATCCCAAGTAGCCTCATATCACTTTTAATTACCTTCATCCAATTCATCTTCCCCTACCCCTTACAATTTGATTACTCCTCCACTCTTCAATTCTTCTCACCGGTGCATCATCTGATCTCCTTTTCACAAGACCAAACCATCTTAACCGATTCTCCCTCATCTTTTATTCAATGGATGCAACTCCAACTTTTTCCCGAATCACTTCATTTCTTAATCGGTCCTTCCTTGTGTGGCCACATATCCACCGCAACATACGCATCTCCGCCACGTTCATCTTATGAATGTGGCATCGGTGCCATATAACAAAGCACGCCTAATTGCCGTACAGTAGAACTTTCCCTTCAATCTTTGGGGAATGTCGGAATCACAAAGGAACCGGTGGCGCTTTTCCACTTTAACCAACCCGCGTTAATTCTATGAGTCACGTCTCCATCCAGTTCTCCATCCTTTTGGAGAATGGATCCAAGGTAACGGAAGACGTTCGATCCTTGAACCACTTTGCTATCCAAAGTGACCGCCCCTGCCTCGCTGCTTGTAACCCCACTGAACTTGCACTCCATATACTCCTGCTTACTTCTGCTCAATCTAAAACCACGGGCTTCTAATGTATACCTCCACAATTCCAACTTACTCTCAACACCTTCCTTTGTCTCATCAATCAACACAATATCATCCGCAAACATCATACACCACGGTATATCATCTTGAATTGACCTTGTTAGTTCGTCCATGACTAGAGCAAAGAGAAAGGGGATAAGTGCAGAACTTTGGTGAACTCCAATTGTAATAGGGAACTCTTCTGTCCTCCCCACCGTAGTCCGCACACTCGTAGTTGCCCCCTCATACATATCCTTGATGATATCTATATATTTTTATGGAACAACTTTCTTTGCCAAAGCCCACCAAAGTATTTCTCTTGGTACTCTATCATATGCCTTCTCTAAATCAATAAAAACCATATGTAGATCCTTCTTCCTATCACGATAATGTTCCATTGTCTGTCTCATGAGGTGGATGGCCTCTATAGTCGATCTTCCGGGCATAAAGCCGAATTGGTTCTCCGATATCTTCACATGTTTCCTAAGTCTTTGCTCAATCACTAGTTTCCAGAGTTTCATCGTATGACTTATTTGATTCCTCGGTAGTTGGTACAATCTTGTGCATCGCCTTTGTTCTTATACAAAGGAATCAAAGTACTCTTCCTCCACTCTAATGGCATTTTGTTGTGTCTCCTAATCATGTTGAAGAATGTTGTCAGCCATTCGATTCTTCTCCCCCCTAAACACCTCCAAACTTCGATAAGTATGCCATCTGGCCCCGTAGCTTTCTTGAATCACATCTTTTTTAATGTTGCGACAACTTCTCCCTTTTGAATCCTCCTCATAAACTCTCCATTTAACAGACTTGGAGGGATGTGTACATCCCCGATGTCTTGTGCTTTATCACCATTGAACAAGATATCAAAGTACGACCTCCATCTATCCTTTATCTCCTCATCCTCCACAAGCACTCTTTAGTCAACACCCTTCACGCATTTTAGCTTTCTTATGTCTCTTGTCTTCCTGTCCCTCATACGCGCAATTCTATAAATGTCTTTTTCCCCTTCTTTCGTATCCAATCTTGTATAAAGCTCTTGGTTTACCTTTGCTTTAGCTTCCCGTACTGCCTTCTTAGCTTCTTTTCGAGCCTCTTTATACTCTCATAGTTCACATCGCTTCTATCTTTTCCCAAAAGTTTATAACCTTCTAGCCTCGGTGCATTGATTAAAAACCTACTACGATGCAATGTTCCAAACATTGATGCTCCAAAAGTCTTCAAGTTAGGTATGCATACGTGAACAACAATTTCATCCGTTAAAAACTCTAATGCCATTATTAAAGTTTCCAAAAGTGGGGAAAGACTTAAGTAGAGTGATTAGTGTGGCAATGAATTTGTGATCAAAGGCAGGTTGATCAATGTAATGCTTTTTTAAATTTGGAAGAGTAATACTCCCTACGTCCCATATTAGATGTGACTGGCACAGAGTTTTAGAAGTGTTATTTGACTTCATTAATTTATTGTGAGTAGTTGGTTGTTGCTATTTGTTTAAGTATATAAAGTACACAGTGGTGTAATTAAAGGGGTTGGGGTGGGTGGGACTCATTCATAATAAAAATTATATTTCTATTGTTGGGTCATGCCATTTATAAAAGTGTATCATCTATGTAAGATAGACGAATATAGAAAGTGTATCATCTAATGTGGGACGGAGGGAGTAACTTAATTATCAGGCAATTTACAAAGGAAATTTCCATGCGATTTAAGGTCTAAAAGCGAGGAGCACAGAAAAATAGAAGTTTGTGTTAGAAATAAGCCTCAAAATTTGTGTCTCACATGGGTGGTTTATGGGCTATTCCCTTAGTATATCAATGCCATTGTTTGTTCCTTATTCATAAAGTAATTTAGTCCTATATAGGAACATTGTGGGTTGATAGCTTTGTTTATTTATCCCTCCACTATTGTTAACTAACACACATGCGCGCGACGTTGGCACCGGCTGTGGGAGTGTGGCGTTGGTGCGACGCGTTCGCGTGCGATGTGGGTGTGTATTTATCTACGACCCATTTCTTTTGAGTGTGTGATTCAGTAGTTATTTGTTGTCGTTTTGTCACCTTCTTCTCCCTATTGCTTCTATATATACCCCTTCTCTGATTATCATACAAGACACGAACATAACTTCTCTCATTTTGCTCTCTCTAAAATTATGTTCTTTTAATTCGGGTAGTCTTTGTGACTTCAACCATCTGCTTGTGAGTGCATACGAACGGACAATGTAGTGCTAATCTTAGAGGGTGCTCGCCAGGAGGAAGTTTGCACCCATGCTGCGGTGAAATCACCCTTAAGGACAGTGGTGGTCTCCACGACATACACAGTCCTCATCTCTTTCACGTTTTCCATACTTCAAACAAGATTGTTCTCATTTATTGACTTAGTCTCCTTGCGCAATTACTTTCATCAGTTGGTAATGGAATTGAAGGTGGATGATACTCAAGGTGGGAATTAGAACCAAGCTTGACCTTGAATTCTTTTAATTTATGGGTGCAAAATTTGTGAAGCCAGGATTGCAAAAGGCGGGAGCAGATTTTTGTTTCGTCGATTTGCGAAGGATAGATGATGAAAAGATCAAAGTGGGCGATGTGAGGAGAGGTAAGTTGGCGGAGAGCTTGGTGAAGAAATTGCGGCGGTAAGAGAATGTGTTGGATGATGATGGTGGGAAATGATGGCCGGCAATGAGGATGCGACTAGCGTATCTGGACCAAGGACCACACACCATCAGCGAGATAAGACGGAAGTGTGGGCTTCTAAATTAAGGGGAAGCCGAGAAAGAATGTTGTCGATAAGGAAGTCTTCGCCACCAACGTCGTTGTTGTTAGTGTTGTGATTTTGTAAATCAAATTTGATGTTTTTTGGAGTTTTGAGGTTGTTATTATCCATTACCATTAGTGAACTGAATTTCAAATCATTTGAGGGGTGAACAAAGGAGGAAAGACAGAGAGGAAGAGAGAAAGAACAAGTGAACAAAGATGATGGGAGAAAGAAAGAAGGACTTTTTGTCAGTGTGTGTGTGGGCCTTACTAGAGATGCTCACTTGTTGGCGGGAAGATGTCAATAAATTTGGGAGGGAATAAGTAGCTAAATTGTCTTATCACGCGGCAATTGGATCATGCAAATCTAAGCGTCCAGGTAAGGTCTAGTTTATTTTAGGTCAAGTTAATATTTTATATGAGAATATAATATAATAGTTATTAAAGTACAACAATTTGAGTTAATAATTGCATGGATTGGTATGATTTGGGGTTGTGTCCAATTCAGATCTGCCTGATTCGTGTCACGTCTGGATCAAGTGTGATCATTTTGAATCTTGTGGCAATTTTGAGTCTATATTTTTGCATCTGATTTGAGATCTCGGGTCGGATGGTCAAATCAAGTTTTCAGCTTGTGAAGTTAGGGACTTCATGATGTCTCACGCGTGTGCTAGCTTTAATCAAATGCCAATATTGCCTTTTTCTATTCATTAAAGTTGCTTTAAATAATTGGACTATCACCCAAGACTCGACAGCAGTATACAATGTACTCATGAACTCTTCAGGCAAGATACTAAAGGAAAGGACCTACAAGTTGGGAAAGTCGTCTCCTCTCATACTTGATGAAACTATTGTTCTCCAAGTAAATACAGAATACAAACTTAGTTATTGACGGAGAAAATTTAATAGTCATGAATATCTTGAAAGGAAAATACAAACAATAATGGTGCATACGGACTCTCATTGACGGCATTAGACATATTCTAACTACAATCAAGTCGACAATGAGGGTATTTGACTATCTCTCCAAACAAGGACATCTCGTAACTCAAAAAGTTCAGGAGTTTGATGTCCATATGAATAAAATCTTGTATCATTTTTCTCTTTTAGTTAATTTAGGCTTTATCCTCAATAAAAGTGTCATTTAATACTTGTTCTTGTATCTATTCTTAGAAAAAATAATTGAAATTTTACCTCTACAAGGACTAGACAAAGTAAAGGTCCGGGGAAAGGAAGGTTGTGCAGCAGTAGACAAACATGTGATGTGACAATTGTCTTTAAGTACAGCACAAGGGCCATTGGCTATGGAGTAAAGACCAACCTTTTGCCTACCAAAATATATTAAAATGCTATCATCTTTCCGCTAAAGGCATTCCCTAAAATGGCAAAATGTACCCAACTGTTAGGATCTTATTCTTCGCGCCACATGTACTCCTGTGAAGGCTGTGATCCAAGTACCCGAGCCTATAGCTTGTCTCACAGATAAGTCATTAAATCTAAAACCATGTTTTCATCAACTTATTTATATATATATTAGAAAGCGAAGCAAGCATTGCAATCTGACACGTGTCATCATCCCTTTGTATGACACTCTATCTACTTCATTCTCATATATTACAAAAATTTGTCAACGATAAGATTCGAACCCATGACCTTGAGTATGTAATAACGAGTTTCAACCACCATGCCAACATACTATTAATGTTTCTTCTATCAAAATCAATGATGATGTATGAATGAAAAAAGAGTTAAGTTGTAATTTTATAAAATCCATATTTTAAATGAGAGAACTTTTTTATTTAATAATATTTATACACTACTACATGCCACCAATTATTTTTAACTATCATATAAAATTCCGGAGAATCGTCGGGGCCTAAGCATTAGTTTTAATAAATTAAAATATGTTTTTTTTCAATAAAAATAAGTTTAGCTTATTAAAAATAGAACTTTTTGCCAATTACAACCATGTAAAATACCCTATTTTCTAATTATAGCCATCATCTTTTTTTCTTGTGAATTACGGTCATGAAAGACTAATACCTAAGTAAGTTGTTGCCATTTTCATTAATTACGCCACTAATCCATAGTTTGACCGGTCAAATCATGTTTAATATTTTATAAATCTTTTTTTTATTTAATTTTATAATATTTTAAAAATATATGTTTTTCATATATGACATACTAATGGGCACGTATTTCGAGACCACATGTAATCGCGTTTTTCTGACTGAAGACGACGTTTTTTGAAAAATGGACACCGCCGGACGCCATTTATGGGCACGAATTTCGAGAATCTCTATGAAACGAGTACCTACAGGCCAGATTTTTGAGCACGTACATCGAGATGGGTTTTTCAAACTGAAAACGACGTGTTTTTTCGAAAAAGGACACTGCCGTGCACGAATTTCGAGAATTCCTATGAAACGAGTACCAACAAGTCGGATTTTCGGCCACGTAATTCGATAAGGATTTTTCGGACTGAACACGATATTTTTTCAAAAAACGGATATCGTCGTACGTCCTTTAATGCACGAAAAACACGTCTCGAAGTACGTGTCCGAAAATCCGGCCTGTAGGTACTCGTTTCGTAAGAATTCTCGAAATTCGTGCCTACAAAAGGTTGCACGGCGATGTCCCTTTTTCGAAAAAAATGCAGTGTTCAGTCCGAAAAACTCATCTCGAAGTACGTGCTCGAAAATCCGGCCTGTAGGTTCTCGTTTCGTAGGGATTCTCGATATTCGTGCCCATAAAGGGTGTCCGGCGGTGTTCGTTTTTCGATAAAACATCGTTTTCAGTCCGAAAAACTCGTCTTGAAGTACGTGCTCGAAAATCCGGCTTATTTGTACTCGTTTCGTAGGGATTCTCGAAATTCATGCCAATAAAGGGTGGGTGCCCGGCGGTGTCCCTTTTTTAAAAAAAACGCCGTGTTCAGTCCGAAAAACTCGTCTCGAAGTACTTGCTCGAAAATCCGGCCTCTAGGTACTCGTTTCGTAGGGATTCTCGAAATTCGTGCTCATAAAGGGCGCCCGGCGGTGTCCGTTTTTTGAAAAAACGTCGTCCTCAGTCCGAAAAACGCGATTAAATATTGTCTCGAAATACGTGCCCATTCGCATGTCATATATAAAAAACATATATTTTTAAAATATTATAAAATTAAATAAAAAAAGATTTATAATATCAAACATGATTTGACTGGTCAAACTATGGATTAGTGGTGTAATTAGTGAAAATGGTAACAACTTACTTAGATATTAGTCTTTCATGGCCGTAATTCACAAGGAAAAAAGATGATGGCTATAATTAACAAATAGGGTATTTTACATGGCTGTAATTGGCAAAAAATTCTTAAAAATGAGTTCCGTCTAGTAAAAATCAATTTCAATCCTTAATAAATTATTAAGGAATTCAATAAAGATAAATTCCTTTCACTAGCAATAAATTCACTTCAATAAAATAAATTAACCCAGCTAATATGTTGATATAGAAAGCAAGAACATCTGGATTATCATGGAAGACTAGTGTTTGATTCATGCATGCCACTTCACTTTTGTACTTCCTTTACCAATATATAGTATATATAGAGGTGGTAAACAAGTCGTGTCGTGCCAAATTCGTGTCGGGTTCACGAGTTGGCGGGTTATCTTCCCCTAACCCTAACCGTTTACTTAAACGTGTCAAGATCCTTGACCCTAACTCGGCACGTTAATTAAATGTGTCGAGTTCGGATTGACCTATTTAACTTTTCACATATATTTGATGTTCGCAATTTATAGTTTTTTGGTTTGGAACATTTTAAATTTCATGTGGTAGTTAAAATAACATCTAATATAGTATAAAAGTAACACTAATTAAACAAAATTCGAAAATAAATCATGAAGGTAAGATGTTATAAGAGAAAACTTTAAAATATGTATGGATAAACGGGTTGTTGTGTCGTTTTTGTGTCAAATAGTTCGACCCTGACCTTACCCGTGTAATAAACGTGTCGTGTCGAATCAACCCATTTAATTAAACGTGTCAAAAGTCTTTACTCAAATCCGCTAATTTCGAGTTGGTTTTGTTGGGTTGTCGTGTCGTGTCAATATTTACAACCTCTAAGTATATACTTATTCCTACCGCATAGGAGAATATAATATAAGATATAGTAAATAGGTTCAGCTAAAAAAAAGAAATGAAATCCTTAGTGGATTTTGGCACGGTTTAGGTTGGTTTATGGGCTCAAAAAAGTGGGTTGGTTTGTGCTTTTGACCAAACTTCGGTTTGCGATTTAGGGTTTGCACATAATATTTATAGACCAAACTACACCACAGATTGTCACTTGGTAAAATACAAATAATTTAAAATTAAAATAATCTTATTGAGATAAATATGAGTAAACAACAAACCGTTTTATGTGCTGTGGTTTGTGTCGTTCGAAAAAATCTCAAATTGTTTTGTTTGAGTTGGTTTGAGTTATGTCCCAAATCGCAACAACTCAAACCATGTTCAACCCTAATAATAATAATAGTAATAATAATAAGTAATATAATAAACAAAATAATATATATAAATAATAATTATAAAAGTAATTAATAAAATATATTAGATTAACAACAACAATAATAATATTAACGAAATGGTTAAATAATAAACGGAGCTGAACTGAAAATAAGCCGGAGGTATAAGCATAATTATTGATCAAACATTATTTATGATCCATAAATGTAATACTTTCTTTTACAACCCCTTCAAATAAAAATATTTTACTTGAATATTTCTACAAGAATATTGATAAATAAATGTTGTTTAGAGTACACCCACTAGATGATCCACATACTAGATTTTTAGGAGAGGGGTAATCAAAAATAATAAAAAAATAAGAGAGAGAAAAAATAAGAGAGAGGGAATGAAAATCTGGTCATCCTATACGAACCAGATTTTCATCCCCCATTCTCTCTACACTAACTGATGTTGTTAAAGGAGTACAACAAATTCTCCACGCGTCAACAGAGAAAGGCTAACGCAAGGCCCAAGTATTATTCTTCTCTAATTGCAACGGTTGGATCAACCTTCATCCAATGGTTAACTTTTTTTTATAATTTCTAACGTGTGAAGACTTGAAATGGTAAAAAAAAATTAATTAAATTTTTTTAAATAAAATAATTAGCAACGGTTATAATTTTTTCCTCTATAAATAGACACCAATATTGATTTACTTCTTTATCTTTTATATTTAAAAGAATTTCTTTAAAACACTTTTCTACTACCTCAAAAAATATATTTTCTCCTAAAAAACGCCAATATTATTCAACTTATAATCTGATTAATTTTTAAATTATCGTATTACTTAATTAGATATGATATTAACATTAACTATACTAATGATATTAAGTTTGCTAATATTATTTAGACACAAATATATAAAATAATTACATTTATAGTCATTAATTGTTTCTAAATAATAAAAAAAAAATATGAAAATTTGATAAGAAAGGTATAAACTATTGGCCATCTTCTATAAAAGGTCTGTACTATTGATAATCCATAAAAGGTCTGAACTATTACCCCAATTTGACAAAAATAATCCCATTGACCGTTTTATAGTTTTAGTTCTACCATGTTATAATAGTTAAATCAGTCAATGAGATTGTTTTTGTCATATTTGGGTAATACTTCAGCCCTTTTATAGATTATTAATAGTACAGACCTTTTATAGAATATGGCCAATAATTTATACCTTTCTTATCAATTGAGATGTAATTGAGGAAAGAGAATGTATGGTGGGGTATAAAGGTAGGAGAAAGAATGTGAAGATCTAAAATTGTAGATCATCTACTGGGTAAAGAAATAATGAGATTATCAATAATAGACCTTTAGTGAGGTGGAAGAGTGAGAAAACAATGAATTAATTGATGATCTCAAATTCTAGATCAACTAGTGGTTGCTCTTAAAGCTATCGAAAAATATTAACTATAGGTAGTTTTCTTCATATATGTTGTTTTTATAATTTTCTGCATATTACCTTTGTCCGAAATTATTTGTTATATTCACTTTTTCACAGTTTTCAAGATGTGATTTCAAAATTAATATCACATATCTTGTATAGAAAAAATTATAAAAAGTATATATTTGAAAAATAAACATTGAGACGAATCAAACAAGGTCCCACATGAGTATATTTTTCATTACGTATATAAATTCAAAAATAGTCGAAGTGACAAAGTGAATAATGCTCCAAGTCAATACGTAGCAAATAATTTGAGACGGAGGTAGTATATGTTAGGTTGATGATTTTGTTAACGACATAATTAAGAGGGTGTTTGGTTAGGGGGTTTCAAGGAAGGGAAAGGCATTCAAAACCCCTTGATGCCCTTACATGGTGTTTGGTAGTTGTTTTTATCCTTTTCCTTTACCCATTTTTCAGTTTCCTTTATCCCCATTTGATTCCCCACCTCCCTCTAAGGTTTTGGATCCCCCATTTCCCTCTACAATACAACTACCATTGACCAACTTGACCGCTACTCCACAACCACCATTTCCCCATAACCACCGTCCCACCACCGCCGATATCAGCAAAGATCGCACCGCTCCCCCCCAAAAAAAATAAACCCACGCATAGCTAACTACCATCGCTGAACCCAAAAGCCCACCCCAACTACCCTCTGACCACCACCCCCAAATTGAACCCCCCGCCACTTCCTGACCAAGCCCTACTAACCCAAAACTGACCTCAGCCTTCCAAAAACGACCACTAGTTATCGATAACAACCCTTCCTCCATCAGAGCGCCATCGGAGTCTGATAGGTTTTAGTCGTGTCACCAAATCAAAAATAAACCTACGGACCTCTAACTAGGTAGTCAGTGGAAGCAGGGTCGAATCCACAGGGAGACAGAGTTTCTAAATCAAAATTCAACCAATTCAGCTACTCCAGATGAAATCAGGAAGGAATTAATTAAACTAAAGAATAGACTACAGAAGACGGAATAAATTGAGGATTAAACTATGGAATAAAAACCTAGGGTATTAGGTCGGTCCACCATGCTTATACCAATCAAATAGGGTCAACTACTACCAAAACCTAAGTCAAGAGTCGGGTGATTAGAGCCTATGTTGAGCTATGGTTAAGACTCAACGCTCATAGTTCAACATACGCCGCATGTTCACTAACGTAATCAGAACTACTGACGTGTCCTAGGCCTCTAGTCGTAAGACGGATCTGTGCAAACAACTATTAACCACAAGCAATCAATGAAATTGTACACTGACATTAATTACTCAATAAGAACAAACCACATCACAATCACCCTAATCAAGCCCTAGAAATTGAAAGAAAGCTAAATCACAATCATGGTATAAACATGGCTTTCCTATCTAACACCCTAGAAAGAGAACTACTCACTCATAATTGAATTAATAACGATAAAACTAATATGAAACCCTAACAATTGCATCATGAACGATTAAATAAATAAACTAAGCAATCAAAGTAATTAAAGAGATAAAGAGTAGAGAAGAGTACCAATTGACGGAAAGCAGGAACTTTTATTGAAATCGAAATAGGTTTGATCACCTCTAAATTAATCTAAAGTGTTTGAATTAAACTAAGAGCAATGAAGAATAAAACTAAGATAAAACCTAATAAAAGATGAATTAAAAGATGAATCAAAGATAATGAGGAAAAGTGAAAAGATGAATTAAACTAAAAAGATGAATTAAAGATGAATTAAACTAAAAAGTTCTTTATAATACCCCTCAAGTTCACTAAAAACGGAAACAAAAAGTGAAAAAGCGCGATTAAAGCACCAGACCCGATCGGGCCCGAGCACAGTACCCGATCGGGTCCACATACAATTTCTCCCAACTTCACTTATGGGCTCTGGCAGCAGCAGTGCAGCAATAAGGCGAGAAAACGGCCCACCCGATCGGGTCGGGCGGTAGTCACCCGATCGGGTCTGGCGACAACTTGGGCCAGCGTGTTCCCCTCGCCTGTAGCACCGCAACGAGACCAAGCAGCACTCCACCCGATCAGGTCGGGCGGTAGCCACCCGATCGGGTCTGGGGACATGCTTCCTCGCCCGATTCGATCGGGCAAACATCGCCCGATCGGGTCCGCAACTTTTATACCCGATCATAAATACTTCGTCCGATCGGGCTATTTCTGCCCGATCAGTGCACGGAAAACTCCTTTTGACTCCTTTGCTATCTAATCTTCACGTTTAGGGATCTTGGGACCTCCTAAACTATCCATAAAACTCGTGAGCCACCCTACGTGCCTCATAACATCTCGTAAAGCCGTGGTTGCTTCCAAATGGCTCGGGAATACGGAGAAAACTCCATAAAACCTGCAATTCAATACTAAAACACGAAACCACAACTGTATACGAAAGTTAGCACAAAATAGCTCCCAAGAGCTCCAATGACGCACAAATTAGCTTGTAAATAAGGGAGAAAACTCTATATAAATACGTGATATCAAACTCCCCCAAGCTAAACCTTTGCTTGTCCTCAAGCAAACAGCACATGAACATGGAATAGATTACCTCACCCCAAAGATAGAAACAAATCAAAGCTCAAAACATTTTCAAGACTAAGAATCGTTCAAACAGGCATAATTCAAGTTTGGCTAATCAAATCCATCCAACCACCAATCATTCAAGCAATTTATCAAATTCAAGCATCCACAAAGCATACAAGTCCTGAAAAGGCACTCACAAGGGTGTCACTCCTCTCAATTTTGTGGCAGGCAAAGAATGTGCCCGAACACTCACCAACCCGACCATAAGTACCCTTCCCACTCACACTCTCATGTGTTTAAGAAGGTTCAATGACGCTCATCCTAGTCAAGTCGACTCAATTAGCAGAAATGCTCTTTAACTTTGACAAACTGACTCGAAATCAATCAAATGAACAATGCAGACATAAGCTCAAGAGGACTTTATAGGGTTTTAATGGGGCTTAGGCCAGAGGTAGGGGATACTTTTGGGTAATGTGGTGGAAAAACCAAGAAAGGGGGAGCATAAATCATTCAAACAAGGCCTAAGATGGCCTACACAACTCCCAACAATCACCATAAAACCATGTAAAGTAACCCAACTCTCATAAATCAATGAAAAGCTCATAACAAACCCAATTTTCTAGCAATGGAGCGAATATTCTTTTATGAACGTACGTGAATGAAAGAACTAGAATTCTTTTGAATTTTCATTTCATTTTTCTTTCATTTTTCTGAATTTCATTCACGCAACTCTAAACTTGCTTTCTTTCTTTTCTCTTTCTCACTCTCAAACCACAGCAAATACACTTTTAAATTCCTCAAAAACCAAACTAAACCAACAAACCAATCTCAAACTCAACCCATACAAAAGCTCCCCCAAGCTAGGCTTGGAATAATATCAAGTGAAGGCTTTTGGCTCATAATAGGGGTTTAAGTAACACGAAACAAGTCATTAGGCTCAGCGGGGCTAAGGAGGATAAAAGTATATCAAAAACTCACTCTGAAGCTCAAGAATAAGACAAAAGAACGCCTCTATCACAGCACATGCTACAAGTCATCTAAAATCAGACAAGTACGAAGTCAAAGTCAAGATCAATCCACTAAAGAGGAACTAACACACAAGAATAGACTGGATAATAATATGAATCCAATAGGCTACAAAGAGGCCTCACAGTCTAACCAATTCAGGTATGCAGCACAAAGTGGTCTAATATAATCCAAAAATGCTCGAAATCATAGCAATCAAACATCAAATCATAGCCTCAAGATCACAAATGCCCAGCTATCCAGAAAACAAAGTCAAATCAATTTCAAATAGAGCACAACAAGGGGCACAGGGAGGCAACTAAACCAGTCATGGGAACCATATTTTTTCATTTTTTCAGTATTTTCCGAAAGCAGTAAAACTATTCTAGAAAGCAGTAAAAGAGATAGGGAATACAAACAGAACTCCTCCCCCAAGCTAAACTTGGCAGTGTCCTCAATGCCAAAAGGTGATAAGGACTATGCTAAGAGGAAAAACAATGTTAGTACCCTCACTCTCGCTCACAAAAGGAAGAAAAATAAAAAGAAAAGAAAAAGGGAAAGAAAAGAAAATACGAGTTGCCTCTCGCATAGCGCTGGTTTATAAAGGTCCCGCACGACCATAATCCTCCCTCTCTCAAATAGGAGGGGCTTGGCAGTGAGTGCCACCCTCATCAAACATCTTTCGCCTCCAAATGTTCTTGACAATGCCTCCAGACGGTGAGGCAACCTTAGGTGGAATTTGAACCTTCTCCACCCCTACTTCATCTAAAACCTTATCCCTGCTAAAAGATTGTTCAAGCATAGGAGCCTTAACAGCATTGGTTAGTTTAAAAATCACTTTATCATCACCAACACTCAGAGTTAAAGACCCAGACTTGACATCAATGACAGCACCAGCAGTACACAAAAACGGCCTACCCAAGATAATAGGAATCTGGGCATCCACATCCATATCTAACACCACAAAATCAACAGGAATATAGAATTTCCCTACCCTAACAGGAACGTCCTCTAAAACACCTAGAGGGTATTTTATAGAACGATCCGCCATCTGTAAAGTGATTTGTGTGCATTTAAGGGCTCCCATGTTCAGTTTCTTATAAACAGACAATGGCATAACAGAAACAGAAGCACCTAAATCACACAAAGCCTTATTAATAAAAATAGGTCCAAGATGGCAGGGTATAGAAAAACTACCAGGATCTTTTAACTTTGGTGGGGTTTTATTTTGAATAAAAGCACTACACTCTTCAGTAAGAGCGACACGTTCTACCCCACCAAAGTCTCTTTTCTTAGTAATCATGTCTTTCAGAAATTTGGCATAAACAGGCACTTGGGTAATTAAGTCTGTGAATGGAATCGTTACCTCAAGGTTCTTGACCATAGACAAGAACTTACCAAACTGCTGATCGACCTTGGACTGTTGCATCCTGTGAGGGAAAGGTAGCCTTGGTGTAAAAGGCGTTTCAGAAACCTTCTCCTTTTTCTTCCCTGTCTGTTCAGCTTCTGCAGACAAATCGACTTCAGACGTCGAATTCTTTCTTTTTCCTTCCTCTACCACCCTCTTCTTCCCTGCAGTCGGGGTAATCTCATCAATGGGCACTGGAGGGGCATCATATGCAATGCCACTACGAAGAGTGATGGCATTCACATGTTCTCTCTGAACTGGTTGCCCTGGCAATTGTCCCTGCTGCCTCTGTGCATTAGATTCTGCCAACTGAGCAACTTGAGCCTCGAGAAGTTGGATGTGCTTCTCTTGAGCCCTCCTTGTTTCCTCATTTGCCTTTTGCATAGACAATATCAGTTTCATCAGTTCAGAATTGCTAGGCTCTTGTGGGTTGTTTTGTGGAGGTGGGGTGTGGAAATTTTGTGGAGTTTGGAAGTTATTGGGATGATGGAAGTTTTGTGGTGGTGGTCTTTGGAAATTTTGTGGGGTTTGATGGTATGAAGGTTTAGGGTAGTTTTGTGGAGGTGGAGGTTGATGGTTTTGTGGGTTTTGGTAGTTATGTGAAGGGGGGAGGGTTTGTGGTCTTTGTTGGAAGGCATTGGCCTGCTCCATCTGAAATTGACTGAACTGACAGTCATGCCCAAAGTGACCCTGAACACCACATACCTCGCAGTAAGATGAGGTAATGGGTGCTACTGCAGACATAGCATTGATACTCATGGGTGGAGGTGTCGGACTAGAAGACTTCATTAGCTGCTGAGTTAGTTGCGCCATCTGAGATGTAAGCAATGAAATAGCGTCAACTTCAAGTACCTTCTTAGTCAAACTCCTAGATGATGTATGGTCATTGGCTGCAAGATTTGATATGAATTCATAACCCTCATCAACTGCCTTGTCTAAAAACACTCCTCCTGCAGATGAATCAACAATACACTTCGTCTGAGGCTGCAGACCATTGTAGAATGTCTGCGTCAAGAACCATTTGTCCATATTATGGTGTGGACACTCTCTCTGTAAATCTCTAAACCTAGCCCACGCTTCCCTTAATGTTTCATCAGGCTCTTGGAAAAACGTGGCTAGTTTATTTCTGATTTCTGCTGTTTTAGTAGGTGGGTAATACTCTCTCAGAAATGCAGCAGAAATCTCACTCCACTCGGTTTCTTTCACATCGTTCAACCATTTTTGGGCTCTATCTCTCAGTGAAAACTCGAACAACATGACTTTGAGTTGATCTGGAGTGACGCCGGCATGTTTAACGGTTCGACAAAGTTGTTGAAACCGTTGCAGATGATTTGCCGGATCTTCAGTACGATGCCCACCAAACTGATTTTGCTGGACCATGCTGATGAGTCCAGGCTTGATTTCGAAATTTGCTGCGGCAATGGTGGGCATAGTAGGTCCAGTGGAGAGACCATCCGGGTTGGGGACCCCATATGACTTCAGTGATTTTGACATAACTGAATTCAAGGTGTCTGTTCCAGAGGTGTTCAGCTGAACAGACTGCTTTTCTTTCTGCTTTATCTTTCGGATCCGCCTGATTGTCCTAGTAAGATCGGGGTCCGCTGGAATTGGGGAACCGTTTCTTTGGGACCTAGGCATACAAAAGAAACAAAAAGCAGCAGTAAAACGTACCTCGATTGAAACAATGAAGTTCCAATGAGGTACAGAGAAGTAGACCAAATAATTAAATAAAAACTTAGAGAACTAGCCGTTTCCCCGGCAACGGCGCCAAAATTTGATAGGTTTTAGTCGTATCACCAAATCAAAAATAAACCTACGGACCCCTAACTAGGTAGTCAGTGGAAGCA
Organism: Patellifolia procumbens; assembly: GCA_947645195.1. Classification (NCBI taxonomy): domain Eukaryota; kingdom Viridiplantae; phylum Streptophyta; class Magnoliopsida; order Caryophyllales; family Amaranthaceae; genus Patellifolia; species Patellifolia procumbens. The sequence continues at coordinate 136,749 of CANSGD010000759.1, read as the reverse complement.
GGGTCGAATCCACAGGGAGACAGAGTTTCTAAATCAAAATTCAACCAATTCAGCTACTCCAGATGAAATCAGGAAGGAATTAATTAAACTAAAGAATAGACTACAGAAGACGGAATAAATTGAGGATTAAACTATGGAATAAAAACCTAGGGTATTAGGTCGGTCCACCATGCTTATACCAATCAAATAGGGTCAACTACTACCAAAACCTAAGTCAAGAGTCGGGTGATTAGAGCCTATGTTGAGCTATGGTTAAGACTCAACGCTCATAGTTCAACATACGCCGCATGTTCACTAACGTAATCAGAACTACTGACGTGTCCTAGGCCTCTAGTCGTAAGACGGATCTGTGCAAACAACTATTAACCACAAGCAATCAATGAAATTGTACACTGACATTAATTACTCAATAAGAACAAACCACATCACAATCACCCTAATCAAGCCCTAGAAATTGAAAGAAAGCTAAATCACAATCATGGTATAAACATGGCTTTCCTATCTAACACCCTAGAAAGAGAACTACTCACTCATAATTGAATTAATAACGATAAAACTAATATGAAACCCTAACAATTGCATCATGAACGATTAAATAAATAAACTAAGCAATCAAAGTAATTAAAGAGATAAAGAGTAGAGAAGAGTACCAATTGACGGAAAGCAGGAACTTTTATTGAAATCGAAATAGGTTTGATCACCTCTAAATTAATCTAAAGTGTTTGAATTAAACTAAGAGCAATGAAGAATAAAACTAAGATAAAACCTAATAAAAGATGAATTAAAAGATGAATCAAAGATAATGAGGAAAAGTGAAAAGATGAATTAAACTAAAAAGATGAATTAAAGATGAATTAAACTAAAAAGTTCTTTATAATACCCCTCAAGTTCACTAAAAACGGAAACAAAAAGTGAAAAAGCGCGATTAAAGCACCAGACCCGATCGGGCCCGAGCACAGTACCCGATCGGGTCCACATACAATTTCTCCCAACTTCACTTATGGGCTCTGGCAGCAGCAGTGCAGCAATAAGGCGAGAAAACGGCCCACCCGATCGGGTCGGGCGGTAGTCACCCGATCGGGTCTGGCGACAACTTGGGCCAGCGTGTTCCCCTCGCCTGTAGCACCGCAACGAGACCAAGCAGCACTCCACCCGATCAGGTCGGGCGGTAGCCACCCGATCGGGTCTGGGGACATGCTTCCTCGCCCGATTCGATCGGGCAAACATCGCCCGATCGGGTCCGCAACTTTTATACCCGATCATAAATACTTCGTCCGATCGGGCTATTTCTGCCCGATCAGTGCACGGAAAACTCCTTTTGACTCCTTTGCTATCTAATCTTCACGTTTAGGGATCTTGGGACCTCCTAAACTATCCATAAAACTCGTGAGCCACCCTACGTGCCTCATAACATCTCGTAAAGCCGTGGTTGCTTCCAAATGGCTCGGGAATACGGAGAAAACTCCATAAAACCTGCAATTCAATACTAAAACACGAAACCACAACTACATACGAAAGTTAGCACAAAATAGCTCCCAAGAGCTCCAATGACGCACAAATTAGCTTGTAAATAAGGGAGAAAACTCTATATAAATACGTGATATCAGAGTCCCCAACAACCACCCTTCCTCCAACCAGACGCCATCGCAGCAGATCGAGAATAATGAAGCAAGGAGAAGAAGGGTTGAGTAATAAAGAGGTTCGGAGAAGGGGGGAAGCCCGCCGGAGTGTCTGTCACATTTTGTACTGGTGATGTACAATGAGAGGTGATGAGATGGCGTCTTGCCTGACAGAAGAAGAAAGGGGGAATCAAGGGGCTAGGGGTGGTCACCAGTAGGGGTGAGCAGAAAAGTCGGGTACTCGGCTCCAAATCCAGAACCGGTTGGAACCGGTGTTTCCGGAACTGGAATTGTTGGGACTGGGTCTGGGTCCAAATATTAGGAACTAGTTGGAAGTGGGTCCAATTCTGGGTAGTGAAATTATAGACTCAGTACCCACTGGCTACCCGGTTCAACCAGTTCCAAGACTAGATATTTTTGCGCGATGAATGCATGTGTAATTTATACTTAAGACTTGCAGGTTTTTAAGACGAATCTGTCAATAGAAGAGTCAAATTATGTTATGTATGATGCTTATTTTTAGATAAAACAAGAAAAATATCTCTATACTGTAAGGGAAGAAGGGTGGGACACCAAACTTAATGTATTGCCTAATTTACCCTTTGTTGTTTAATTAATAATTTACAGAAAAAAATAATTTATCATAAAAAATAAATAAAAAAATTAATGAGAACAATTGCATAAATAAACCACATATAATCATCCCACAATCCCACTACATCACAAAAAATAACTACCCACCACCCACTCACCCACTCACCCACTCACCCAACCTCAATAAATAAATAACATTAAAAAAAACTGATTCAAAATACCAAAACTACTATGATATAATTTTTGCACATATTGTGTGCATATAAGGCTAGTAGTTTTTGAATGCAACTGGGTAGCAGGTACTCGGTATTGGAACCCGCTAAATAAACTAAATACTCCCTCCGTCCCATATTACTTGATACAGTTTGACCGGCACATAGTTTTAGGAGTATTATTTGGCTTTTTTATTTTATTGCGAGTATTTAGTTGTTGGTATTATTTAAGACTATAAAGTTGTGGGATAAATGTGGGTCATGCGTGTATTGCAAAAGTAAAATAAAAAATTAAGGAGTGAGAATACAATAGGACAAATATGGACCCATTACATAATAAAAAAAAATATATTTTTAGTGTATGACCATACTATTTTTAGAATTGTATCAAGTAATATGGGACGGACGAATATGGGAAGTGTATCAAGTAATATGGGATGGAGGGAGTAACAATCAGTTTTGTGAGACTGGGTACTCGGCCAAGGAACCGGTCCCGATCGATTTCGGTTCTAATTCAAAACGGTTCCGGTTCTAGTTTCTAGGTACCCGGTCCAACCGATTCATAGCAATATGACCGGGTACCCAGTTGTGCTCACCCCTAGTCACCAGTTGTTAGAAACCTTTCCTTCTTTTGCTATCAAACATATGTTTTAATTGGGGGTTTTGGACTCCTTTCTCCCCTAACCCTTACTTTTGATTCATTTCCTTTGTCCCTTTGTCAATCAAACGCCCCCTAAGTAATTCAGACAACTAAAATACGAGGTTTGGAGAAATAAGGAAAAATCTATACACTTTAATGTTGAATGAGAATGCATTTTCTCCAAAACTCTTGTCAGTTGCCCTATCTACTCAATAGAGATAGAGTCAGACTTACCTAAAAGGCATTCATACTCAAAGTCTAAAAGCACCCAAAAACGCAAGTGTTTTCTGGATGAATCCTCTTGTCTCACTTCCACAAAACCCCAATTCAAAGATGAAAAAAGTTCAACGATTGGGAGGAAGAGAAAGTGCATCTTGAAAGAACAAGCCACCAAACCCCAACAAGTCAGCATTGGTAAACAAGACACATTGAGCTCTCTCCTAGACTTCATAGACCGCATTCTCAATCAAGTTGCCTCTTTCCAAATCCTCCACTTTGAATTCCGTATTGATTACCCTTGTCAAGATCTATGAAAGAACACTTTGCTCTTCTCTTTTGCAATCCTGGCTTCACCATATTTACGCCCGAAATGCTAAAGATATCAAGGTCACAATCGATTTTGATCATTACACTTACACTCACAAACCGTTAATTCCTTTCCCAAATTGTATTTTTTAGTGCCAATCACTTCAACTGCTCAAATTATGCGGAAATCTTAAGTCTAAATTGCCTGAATATAGAATTATTGTTCTTCCCAAATTGAAGAAGCTGATATATATATGTCACTGATATGCTAAAGTTGTATCATCTAATCAAAGATAAATCCTAATTCCTCTAATAACAATAGTCAAGGGAAGTAAGGTCTGTTGGAGTTAAGGCTTGCAAAGCCTACTTGTGTTTTTCCCAAACATCCCACATCACCTATGGAAGGGAGCTTGCCTTTGTTTATTAATTCCCTTCCTCTTCATGTTTATTGAGTTGAGTACTTGATTGGCTTTTGTGGTTGGAGATCAAGCTTGGGTTTGGGCTTGCTATCACACGCGCGCGCCGCCTGCCCGGGCTGGGCCTGGATATGGGTTCTGGGTTCTGGGAAGAGCTGGAGCTTATCTTTTTGGACCCGAGCCCAACTGTGTGTAACGGTAACATGTAACACTGAAACGTTTTTAAACGTTACAGTGTTAATGGCCTTTATTGTCGCCCTTGATTTCCTCCCTCTGTTTATTACCTTCCTTATTTGGCCTGATTCTTTTACTATAAAATCAGTCCACTGCTACCTCAGTTTGGCATCCGAAAATCACTTCTCTTCTCTTCTTCTTTCTCTCTTCTAAACACTGGGTACGTGCATAATCAGTCTCCAAGATCTTTCTCTGTTAGTGGTGACTTAGAAAGGTCGTTGTGTTAACCTTGGGGAGCTTTCCGGCCAGTTGCGATTACCACCATAGTCGGGCCGTAATTGCTTTCAAGTCAGTGGTCTTCTACCGCGACACAGCCTTGAATTTAGTCTTTGTTCAGTCATTGTAATCAGTCATTTTCTAACAGGGTCGAATCCACGGAGAGACAGGTTTTCTAAGTTAATATTTAGCTAAACAACTACTTCAGACAAGATTAGATAGGAATTAGCTGAACTACTATTTAGACTAAAGAAAGCACTATATAGGTGGGAATTAAACTATGAATTAAAGGTCTAGGGTATTAGTTTGGTCCACCATGCTTATACCAATCAAAGGATTCAAACAACTATCAATACCTAAGTCAAGAGTCGTGAAATTAGAGCACGTGTTAAGCTATGGTTAAGGCTTAACGCTCATAATTCAACATATGCCGCATGTTCACTAACATAATTAGAATTACTGATGTGTATCAGGCCTCTAAAAGTAAGACGGATCTGTGCAAACAATTATTAACCACAATCAATCAATGAAACTGTGCAATAACATCAATCACTCATCAAGAACAAATCACACTATAATCAATTTAATCAAAACGTAGAAACTAATTGCTATTCAAAAATAATTCATGGTATAAACATGGTTTTCCTCCCTAAAACCCTAGAATTAAGACTACTCACTCATAATCGAATCAACAATAACAAAATTAATATAAAAACCTAAACTTTGCATCATGAATTAATTAGACAATAAAAACTAAGCAATTGGGAATTAAAAAGAGAAATTAAGAGTAAGGAATCGTACCAATTGACGGAAAGCAATAAACTTTATTGAAAATAATCCAAAGTTCAATCACCTTTGGAATTAATCTAATGTGTTTAATCCCTAAGAAAACAATTAAAACCAAACTAATAAAAGCTGGAATTAAAGATGTCCTTACAAATAATCGGAGTTTTCTATTTATACTACCCCTTGAAACTAATTAAAACGGGAATAAAAGATCGAAAATGGGCCACGGACACAGCCACCTGATCGGGCAATAGTTGCCCTATGGCATCGGGCCAACACAAATAGTGGCCCAGCTTAAAAATCTCTTCCTCCTCAAATACGCAGCAGCCAAAAACTAGGCCTGCCCAATTGGATCAGGCAAGGATTGCCCGATCAGGCCGCGTGCGCCAAGGCCCAACTCGTTTTCTTTCATACGTTAAAGCAACAACGCTCTTGAAGTAAATTGGGCCTCTCTCGATCGGGCCTTACTTGCCCGAATGGATGTGACTGAGCCAAAGAAGTTGGCCTCTCCACTCGCTGAAACTGTAGCAGCAACACATTTGGTTTTGGGCCTGCCCGATTGTGTCGGGCCATGTCTGCCATATCGGGTCAGAAAGACTAATACCGGATCATAAAATAATTGGCCCAATCGGGCCATCCATTGCCCGACCAAGACACGTCTTTCTAGCCTTTCTTAACTTTTGGCACTGAATTTTCAAGTTCAGAGGTCTCGGAACCTTGTTATTCATCCATAATACTCGTGATGACTTCTACGTGCCTCATAACAACTCGTAAAGCCTTCGTTCCTTCAATATGGCTCTGAAAAGGGAGAAAACTCCCTAAAACCTGCAATTCAACATGAATATATAAAGCCACGACTATATACGATAATTAGTAAAATATATCTCCGGAGAGCTCCATTGACGCCAGATTTAGCTCATAAATCAGGGAGAAAACTCTATAAATAATCATGTTGTCAGTCACTGCTTTGGATTGTGGACTTATTAAAACACTTGTTTCACTAGTTAAGTGCTTCCCACTTTTGGAAAATTTAAGCTTGGCTACAATTTTATAATTTGATGATTTTGTTATGGATATATATATGCTCTCCAAATTTGAAATGTTGTTTCATATACATGTTTGTGATCATCTCGTCGCAGCAGATTTGTGATCGATGCGCCTAAGTTCAAAAACATTGGAATACATCGTGATTTGGAATTTTATGGTTTTACTAATCATCGATCCATTTAGATTACAAGGTGTATATATTAGCTTTCAAACTTGTAGTATTGCAGGCGAAAAGGAGTATTTTAGCCTATTATCGGACCTATTTCGAGGGATTTCTTGCATCAACTGCCTTCATTAGTCGCATAATCTCGCTGTATTCAATACTATCCACTCTATAGGCCCTAATGTGAGGCCAATGTTCGACAGTCTAACTAGCATGTTCTTGGAGAAAGCTTCAAGAGACCTCGTGAATTCGAGAGCTCTGATACCGGTTTATATGTTGAGGAATCTTAAGTATATGGAAATTTCGGAGCTTATAAAGGATGATACAGATATAAAGTTCTTGAAATACATTTTACTCAATGCACCCGTGTGTGATAGACTTTATGTTGAGATTCATAACTTTGATGATTATGTAAGTGATGATGGAGAAAATAATCAATTATGGAGGGCAGATAAGTTTTGTAGGCATTGTTCGTGCTTTCGAAGATATCATCAACTTATGAGTTTGAGTTTGAAGGTATTTACATAAGCAAAGCAACGAGTAAGGAATTCGAAGATGGAGAAGCGAAATCAATTATTATGGACGCCTATTGCCTGAATTAATTTGGAATATGATTAAGAGATTTAAGTCCATTGCACTAATTCTAATGTCCTCATGTTTTTTTAGTGCCTTTTATTGTACTATTGGATTAGACTGAGTTGGGATCCTGTGAGAAAGATCATAACATAAGAAGGGTGAGAAGGATCGATGTACATATTTTTTGAACTGGGTGTACATATTTTATTACTGGATATGCATATTTCACTTTTCGACCTGTAAGTATATGCACTTAAACAATAAGATGCACATTTAATTCAAAAAAATTGCACATGACAAAAAAATCGCACATTTAGTTCAAAAACTATGCACATTCAGTTCAAAAAACATGTATAAAAATCATTCTCACCCTTCCCATTTTAAGAATCTTTTTATTTGATCCTGATTCGGATTAGACTATTATGGTTTCATGTTTACCGGTAGATGAAAATATGCACGCACTAGTTGGGTAACCTCCAACTTGTAAGATGTACAAAAATTTAATCTTTTTGTAGATGTCGTTATCTTATATAATTATCTGCAGCAACCCACATTTTCCATTCAATGTTCAATCTACATATCACACTTTTTCTTATTTAACAATTTTCTAGGAAATTACTACTATGTAATACAAAGGGCATACAAATGATAATTTATAAAGAAAAATGTAGTGGGTTCAAAGTAACTATGTAATTTTTTTAAAATTTGAGTGGAGCTACCGGAAAAGCTTAGTTCATATCTGATAGATGTGAACTAAACATCTATTAGATACAAATATATATACTACGATTTTCTATAAATATACTACATTTTCTATATATATACTACAAGTTCAGTAAGTTCTAAATTTACTAAGAAAATATACTCCTTACAATTTTTATAAATATACTACATTAATTATAAAATATACCACATGTACCTATAAATATACTACAAATAAATTGATAGATGTCAAATTCCCTATCTATCTGATAGGAATTGGTGGGCAGCCCTTGTGGAGCTACTCCTATATTTGTAACATGTCATCTCCAAAATCTTAAAGTTTTTTCCCTACCATTTAAAAGTTGAGGTTACCTATAACGAAGGTGCAAATGTGTAGGTCATTCTAGAGAATGACTTAAAATAGGGGTTAGCTCATATAATTTTTACATAATCTAAATGAGGCGGTCTCATGGGTCTCATGGGTGACATGATATAAGTCTCATGGGGTAACATGACCATAGTTATGGTGATGTGACATTCGTTATATTTTCCTAAATAATAGATATGCTTCTCTCACTAGGTTTCTAAATAATGTTTAGCGTTATTAGTTATGGTTTTCAAACCTATACTCCTATATTCAGACAACTCAAACAAAGTAATCCTCCTCAAAATCTAGCCCACACTTCCAATAACTCCTCCTTAAAATACCATGGAATCCCCCTATTAAAGCGCATCTATGTTAAAATTTAGCCATTAATCATGATTTGAAGCTTATTAGTTATGATTTAAGATAAATTGACATGATATATCCAAACTCTAGTTAATCTTTTTAAAATAATTCTAACTTTGAACTAACTTAAAATTATCTCAACTATGGAGTTGTCTTCTCATATTAGTCCAATGATGAAAAAGAACATGTTTCAAATGACATTTCAAGATCAAGATGGCTTGGGTCATATTGACTTCACCTTATTTTTACTAAACTAACCTTATTTATAATGGAATGACCTTATACTGAACTGAACTTATTTGTATAGAATTAAACTTATTTTTACTAAATCATGTTTTAATTTCTATGTTGAACTTAACATATTTTACTGAATACTATTGTTTCAACTTTTCAGTTGAATTAAACAGGGCCTTAGTAGAAAAATAGATAAAAACAAAACAAAAATTAACTATGTCAAAAACTTTTTCTTTTGGCACTTAGATCAATTTGGGAAAGAACGCCCGATATTTGGGATCATTGTAGTTAATTCAAAGTTGGAAGCAACCACCGATAGTGGTTTTATGAGAGTAGTTATATTTCGTTTGTTGTACTCTTATATTGCATGTCAAAAAAAACAATTATATAGTTATGTACATTTATCAAATAGTTAGGAATTTCTATCAAATAATTACAAGGTTATATCTAATTCTTCCTCCGTGTCGCAATACTCACAACGTTTCTTGTTTGTGCGCACACTATCGAATGCAATACTTTGAACCTTAATATCTATAATTATTGATAAGTAAAAAATATAAAAATTTGATATCATGATAGCATGCATTAAGACGAATCAAATAAGATCCCACTTGACTATATTTTTTCTTATACACTTGTGAAAAAATATAACATAAGATTGGTAGATGAATATTGATTATTATGCTAATGTTGCGAGTATAGCGAAACGGAAGAAGTAGTTACTAACGTTGTGTGAAATCGTAATTAATTGTTTGTGCATAAGATGATGTTATGATAATGTCATCACTAATCTCATAGGCATGCCCCAACCCATAAGACGATCTCATAGAAAACCGAGTATACAATTTTCCCAAAAACGTTGCTTCAAAAGTGTTTTTCCTTTACCCTTATTAAAAAGAAAACTTTTCCTTCCAAAGGTCGAACATAACCCTGTCTTTTTGGTCTGCGCATAAGATAATGTCGCGATAATGTATTACTAAGCTCAATGGGAATATCCTTAAAAGACAATCTCATATAAGACCTACGATATAACTTCAAAAAAAATCTTGCTTTGAAATTCGAGAGTGTTCTTGCTTTACACTTATTCAAAAAAATGAAAAATAAAATTTTTCCCTCCAAAAATCCAACGTACTTCCTCTGTTTTTTTAAATGTGACAATTTCCATCTAAGGAAGTTTATAATTAGTTGTGACACTTTTTTTGGGCAAATCTTTCTCCTATCATATGGGTCACCTTCTTCCTTTTCCTCTATCTAATTTCTCTTCAAAAATTGACTAAAAATCCGTAAAATTAAAAGTATCGCAACTAATAGAAAATGGAGGAAGTGCTTAGACAAATTCCATCGACGAAGACCATGAATCTATTTGGATATTATGTGTGAAAGCTCTTTTTTATTATTATTACATAATCCAGATTCATTTCTCAAATTCAATCTGAACAGAGAAAAGTACTAATTTTATCTACAAACTCATTCATCAGTGCCATCTTCTATATAATCTCCTGATCAAAACCCTAAATATCTGCCAAAATCATCACCATCGACAATCCACAATCCACTTGACAAACCCAAATGTCACAACACCTCAAAAACAGCTTAAAGAAAACAAAACAAAACTCCAAAGGAAACTTCATCATCAACAATGGCACCACCTCCATTAATGAACCAGAAGACAGATTAAGCTCACTTCCAGACAATCTCATCGCAGACATTCTCTCAAACCTCTCCGTCCATGCCGCCGCCGCAACCTCAATTTTATCCCGTCGTTGGCGTTACGTTTGGACACAAGTCACACACCTTCACTTGGACTTTCTCCATTTCCAGTTACAGCATAACTCCAATGTCGAACTCAACTTCTCCAAATTCTGCACCATTGTTGATCATATTCTTCGTCAGCTCACCACCTCTAAAATCCACACTTTTCATCTTCGTTACCCTGTCCCTGAATTGGATCATGAATTTGGTAGCTATTATTCTTACTTTGCTAAATGGATTCCTATAATTTGCAGCCGAAATCCGGAGGAGATTCAGGTAACGATGCAATTTCATTCGAATGATATCCTTCCTTTACCAGTTTGTATTTTTCAGACTCGTTCTCTTGTGCACCTTGAATTAATTGGTAATTTTCGTAGTGAACTCCCTCGTGATATTGATCTTCCTTGTTTGAAAACACTTGAGGTTAATTATTTCGATCTCGATCCTGTTTCGATGGCGAAGTTTATTAAGTCTTGTCCGTCGTTGGAAGTTTTATCTTTGAGGTTGGAATGGACACACAATGGTGTTGTTATGGATATTTCTGCTTTGAATTTGAAGTCATTGGCTGTGTATATGAGGGGCATTTCCGAGAGTAGTAAAATTTCGATTAATGCACCGAAGTTGGAACATGTTGTGTTACATGGTTTCTTTGCGTTTTATTACTTTCTTAATGATCAAAGTGCATTGCTGAGTGCAGACCTTGGATTTTACCCTTCTTTTTTAGGTAGAAATGATTACCTTACCCACCTTTCAGTTCTTCTTCAAACCATTTCTAGTGTTAGCTTCATTCAGTTGTTCGATAATCTTGCTGTTATTAATCCAGACAACTATGCGGATGCCAATCTCTTGAAGATCTTTCGTAATTTAACCAAGATTCGCTTGACTCGTGTCTCAGTAGATTACGTGAACTGGAGTGCTCCGATTCCTGCTTATTTGTTAACTAAGGTTAAGTGGATGGAATTGGATGAACTTAAGGGGGATCATAATGATCTCAAGTTTCTTAAGTATATTCTAAGTAAGGCAAAGGGTTTGGAAGAACTTTTTGTTAATGTTTCGAACTTCGATGATAGTGAAAAAAATCAAGTGTGGAGGGAGTTAATCTTTTGCCGGGAATTGTTCAAGCTTCCGAGAAGGTCGGTGAGTTGTGTGATTAAGTTCTCTGGTGATTATATTGAATCATCGAGTAATGACTTCGAGAGTGGATCAATGGCTTGTCGAATTGATTGGGTTTAGTAATATTAATATTTCGAACACCACCGGCATTGTTTACTTGAGCTTATCTTCGCTAGGTTGTTAAGCTACTGTACCCTTATATTGTCTAGATGTTAGCTTATTTAAAGCTTTAAATGTCTGTATTTGTTACCATTATATCAACTTTTTTGTTTTTTGTTACTCATTAAGCGAATGATTATTAAAATAAATCATTCCGATTTTTATGTTGTATCTTGTATCCAATTGGATGTTATGATCTGATAATTACTCTCAGAAATACATGTAAACTTTGTGCTTTTATTGGAATTGAATATCCTTGATATGCGTATGATCGATTTGGAAACGATTTTTGATGTTTTTTCACTCAGGTCTTAGGCTCACAATGTCTCGATGACTATTAGTTTCTGAAGCATGCATTAAACAATGCACTTTGATTGTTTACATTCGATGTGAAAAATGATAGTATGTGAAAATTGATCAGTTTAAGGGCGTAACTTATGATGGCACTTTATGTGCTTCAGGCAACCTGCAATCGAATTACCTGTTTCATGTACTATCTTTGTAACAACAGTATTTATGTTAACGATGTTTTGGCATTTTCTTGTATTCTGCAAAATTCATTACCTCTAGAAGATCAAGTCGGAATTGCTGATTTCTTGTAACTATACCTTGTTCTGATCCTAAGGATAACCGACAGACAACCATTGGTTGACTGTGTTCTATCAGTTTTACAAGTCTGACTCGTGCATTCTGAAATACTCACCCGGAAAAGTGCACTTTCCATGTTTACGCACAACAAAACATCTGTTCATGTGTAATATATTAGTGTTGCTTTGAGATCTCTACATTCAGCATGTTTGTATCGATAAGCAGTTGCACACTCTAACCCTTTCTAACTTGGCCTGGACTGGTCCCCTATGCCACTGACGCTTGTAAAAGTAGTTTTTACTTACTTGTGGTAGGCAAAATTCTCATTACAGTTTTGGAATCTAAGGGGCAGACACTAGATACTGACTAGTGACTGCGTATTCACTGACTATACTTCATCCATGAGAACAACATAGATTTCATTTCATTCCATAAGAGCATTCTGTGTTATGTTTTCAATATTACACGTCTTTTTTCTTATTGACATTTGATGGGAGAATTAACATTAGTTCGACATTTCTCTTTCTGGTATATAGTGTTCTTAATCTACGTGCTTCAACTTTGACACCCTATATTATGAATTCGGATCCCTTAGCTGAATTATGAAATCCAACCGATAGGTATATATTGTCATCACTATTATAGTCCAGCTGTTCATAGGTGTATCATCCCTTGAATGGCAGAATTTTTGCCCCACAATTTTCCATATCCAGGTTTGCTGCTGAGTTCCATGTCGAAACATCAGGAATCTTGTGGAAATTGGCAACAATCTCGCTTTACCTCCTTGTTGATGCCCCAGTCACTACAGTCTCTGCACCTGTCTACTGAAAGGGTCAAAAGGTTAAGGCCACAGGAACTGGTTTCAGGTCGACCTTTTTGTGCCGCTTGGTTTTTGAGAAATGACAGCGAAGTTTGAGAGATTGAACAATATAAGTCAGCATCTGCATAATCTTTCTTTTTTCCAGAAGTATCTGGTAGTACCATATTTAGATCACAGACTTGGTATCACCAATATATCCTTTACTCTTCTCACTATGTGTTATTCTATCATCTTGACCATAATGACAGCTATTAAATCTATCTTTCTTCCATGCACCGGTAACAAGAATCAGAACTCGGGAGGTGTACCTCTGAAAGACCCAAAGAAATTGTGAACTCCAAGATTGAGCCAAAGCTGCTCATTAGCTATATCTTTGCAAAGCCTGTTTATATGTAAGCGAGTGATCATCTCACACGTTCGTACACTTCCCGTCCGAGTTGCATGTTGTTAAGCATGCCACCAGCATTCATCTTGAGACGGGATCGAACTCTCCATGAGATTCATATGTTTCGATGAGGCCGGTCTCACTCTCACACAATAAGTGCTATCCAAGGTATAGGGATATAAACGAAATAAGAATAGACTCCATGCTGGAAAACCCTAGAAAGTTTCACATTTGTTGAACTAATATAAATCCTTTGTAAAATGATGGTGTGTCTAATATTCATACAAATACACCAGACGCCTATCCTCTGGCTTCCTTGGCTTCACTATTGGCAGCAGCTTATTTATGCTTACAAAGCATTGACATTGCAGTATTCTTACTCTTTCACAGTTTATCTTTTTCCAGTTCACCAGAGTACTATCAAATATTTCCAAGAGGAAAAAACTTCTGGTGTAAATCATATTTTGAAGCTGTTTTTTTACACATTCTGTTGCTATCAATAATTATGCACTGGTGACATTATCAAACCTGGATTTCACGCTGCCAAAATTATCTCGAAGCCAATTTGTACCCAAGGTGTAAAAATTAGTTAAAGCTACCATTTCTTCTGCACCTATGTCATATCAAAACTTCATTTGGATGGGCTGATCAATCATTTGGCGAGTATTTAAATTGCTTAAAAAGGCACTTCTAGAAGGTGAAACATTACCGACTCCCTTTATGGATCTAAAAAAATGATTAAAGGTATTAGTCTTACTTATGAGAATATTGATGCATGCCATAAAGATTGCATGTTTTTTTTGGGAAAGACAAGGTTAAAGAGTGATCATTGTAGTGTATATGTGCGGAGCTTCTCGATCGAAATCTTTTGGAGATGGTGCTAATGGTGATATATTTGATTCTATGGAAAAAACTGAAAGAATATTCTTATTAAGGTTTAAAGATATTTTCCATTAAAGCCGAGGCTCCAAAGATTGTACATGTCATCGAAAACCATTGAAGATATGATAGGACATGACAAAGATTGTGAAGAGAGAAGGGCGTTATGAAATATCCGATAGATTCAGAAGCATGGAAGAGATTTGATTCTATATATGCAGAAGTCAAAGCAAATCCTCGAAATGTTAGATTGGGATTGGCTAGTGATGGATTCATCAATCGGAGAAAACAGAAGCACACATAGCACATGCCCAGTGATTTGGATGCCTTATAATTTACCACTATGGTTGTACACGAAGAATCCATAATTTTTATGCTTTCACTACTAATTTTTGGCCCTAAAGCCCCGTGAAACGATATTGATATTTACTTACAACCTCTTGAAGAGGAATTGAAAGAACTATGGGAGGTGGGTGTACCAACATACATGCTTATAGAAGCAGTTGCTTCCTTGCGTTGGACAGTAAATGCATATGGAAACCTATCTGGTTGGTGTGTCTATGGTAATTATGGATGTCCTTGTTGTAACTTGGACACTTGGTTAAAATGAATAGTGGTAAATCTTGTTACATGGATGGTCATTGGTTTCTTGACGAGGGGCATAGGTACCGATATGGTGAAAAATCATTTGATAATGGCAAGGAATTTGGTCATGCTCCTATTCCTCCATCCGGATCTAAAATGTTAGAACAATAATAAGACATTGTTTTTATACTTGGAAAAACTATTAAGGGGGAGATATATGGTGTAAATAAAAAAAAACAAGGGAAAAAGAGAAGCATTATCTTTGAACTTCCTTATTGGGAGGATAATTTATTGCGTCCCAATCTTGATGTGATGTATGTAAAGAAGAATGTGAGTGATAACATCATGAATATACTTTTAGATAATGGCAAGAGGTCAAAGGATAATTTGAAGGCTTATCATTCTTTAAAGGAAATGGGGTGTGTAAACATCTATGACATGTAGAACGTGAAAGTGGAACAATACGATTGGCCGATGTACCATATAGCCTAAGTAATGAAGCAAATTAAAAGGGCATTTATGTGACATTTTCGCAAATGTTAAGTTTTCAGATGGTTATGCTTATAATATTTCACAATGTGGCCAGAGGTGAAAGTTATTTGGGCTTAAGAGTCATGATTGTCATGTGTTATTAATGCAATTGTTGCTTCCTCTTGCTCTGCAAGGTATTGTTAATGACAAAGTAGTCAATGGTTTTATTGAATTGTGTGACCTTTTTCGACCTTTATGCTTGAAAACACTTAATGTGCATGAGCTGGAGAAGCTTTAGGCCCTGTTCTCGTCAACTTATTTTAATAAGTTTCAGTAAAAATAAGTTCAGTTCCGTTCAGTACTAATAAGGTCAGTTCAATAAAATTAAATTCAATTCAGTACTAATAAGTCCAGTTCAGTAAATATAAGTTTAGATCAGTAAAAATAAGTTCTGATCAGTAAAAATCAGTAATGCAAAGAAGAAGAAACAACATGAATCAGTAAAAATAAGTTCAGTTCAGTAAAAAATAAGTTTAGTTTAGCAAATATAAGTTCAATTCACTAAAAATAAGTTAAGTTCAGTACCAATAAGTTCAATTTAGTAATAATAAGTTCAGTTCAGTAAAAATAAGTTCAGTTCAACAAAATTCAGTTGACGAGAACAGGGACTTAATCTATGTTGGTGATAAGTTGATAACAATGTGCAATCTAGAAAAACTTCTTCCACCAACCTTTTTTACTATCATGGTCCATTTGGTGGTTCACTTAACCGGTGAAGCTAAAGTTGTTGGTCTAGTCCATTATAGATGGATGTATCCTATTGAGAGGTAATTAATAATGCTCATATTCTTTTATCCTTTCTTTTTTTTTTTGCTTTGTGTTTTGAGACATCAATTATTTTTTTCTTGTGGGTACTTGTCATCTCTAATTCAAATGTGCGAAATAAAGCATATCCAGAGGTTTAATGACAGAAGGATATATCTTCCAAGAATGCTTAATGTTTTGTTAAATATATGGATGATGTTGAAGGAAGAACAAATCATTTTAGCAGGAACACTACATCTGGTGATAGTGATGAAAATGATCAGTGTTCTAGTCATTTTCCCTCAATAGGACAACCTTATGGAAGAAAGGAAAGATTTATGATGGATGAGGAAATGAAGACTCGAGCACATAGATATGTCATTTTCGATTCTAATTGCTAGGAAATTAAATATTTGAAAACGTATGTAGCCCAACCATCAATCCATTCTATTACAATACTTTTGGTTTAGTATTAATTTATTCACTTCTTTATGGAAGATATTGCTTACGTTAAGAGGATCCATCGTCGAAGTCATCCGACACAACATGCAAAGATGCAATAGATCGTATGCATACTGATGAACAATTTGGTGAATGGTTGAAGAATTTCGTAAGTTAAAAATAAAATTTATTCCAAAAGCTATAAGGTTCTCATGAATCATGGTTCAACATCTTATATTTTTTAAATTTTCTAGGTGAATGATCCTGATAAGCAAAGTGATAAAAGGATCACTGATGATGTTAAAGCACTTGCATTTGGTCCAATGTTTCTCACAAGAAGATTTCAAGCTTTTCACACATATAGTGGTTGTAGATATCGCACCGTGGATTATGAGAGGAACAAGAAAATTCAAAAGAGCGTTGGTGAAGGGTGTGGCCGAGACACAAAGTTGTGCAAGCATTAGGGATACAAGGCTTATACTAGGAGATGTGACATATTTACTGTGGTGTTTTAAGTGATATTGTTGAGTTGAACTATGCTAATAGATTTAAGATTATCTTATTTCGATGTAATTCTGTAAATGTGAATCATGCCCCTGAAATTAAGAAATATAATTTAGGTTCGACCCTTGTAAACTTATTATTGGTGAGCATTTGAGCGACGAGCTTTTTGCTTTGCCTTGCAAGCTCACCAGGTTATGTATGTACAAGATGGGCCCATGCGTGACTGGTTTATTCCTAGAGAAATAAGGCCAAGGGATACGTTTGATATGGGTGATGAGAATGTTGAACCAGATTCGCTCGTGGAGAGTGAAATTTGCGCATCAAGTTCAATGGACAAAACTGTGACATTGATATCGATGACTTGACATGGATGACAAGAGATGTATAAAGCATAGATGTACAAGTAGAGCCTTAGGGATACATACAAGGAGCAATATCTTGATCCTTTTGAATATTTTGTTTTATATTGTTTATTTTCATATGTTGAATCAAATTCTTATTGCTATATATATGCATCTGGTTGAGTCTTAGTGCCAAAAATCCTATTGGAATTATGTTTGTGTGTTTCTATATCTGTGGTTTCTATATTTGTCTGTATAACTTTGTATTTAGAATATTTGAATGTGCTTATTATGGGAATTCATTAATACATTAATCATCAAAAGTTACTGAGTATGATTTTGTGTTCTGTTAGAGTACCTTTCAGATTCAATGGCAAAAAGAAGACGTTTAACAAAGATAAGTGTCTGCAATTGTGACTAGTTCGTCTTATAGTGTCGTCCCCGACCATAGTTCAAGTGAAAGGGATGTAAAGATCACACAAGAACCGTCTCAGGAAAATTAGATTGATGGTTTGATGCAATTTAATGAGGATTCTAATTCTGCAGAACCAAAAGAAGCACTTGGTGTTGAACTAAATTAGTAGCTTCATGAAACCTATATAGACGCACATGTTTCTATACTATTTTCAATCTATAACCTACACTAATAGTTGCTTCTTGTTTATCAGAAAGGCATAGAGGACCAACTATTTAGGCAGATATTTGAAATCAATCACCGCATGAGAAAGTGGTCGCTACACCGCACCGTTGTGGACAACCTATGGGTGAAGAAGCTGGTCTTTTAGCTAGATTTGTATGGACCATAGGAAATAATCCCAAGCTGGCACCACAAAGATATTCTAATTGGAGATTGGTACCAAAAGAATACAAAACCTTATGCATGAATGAGATCAAGGTTAATTAGTTTATTTCATTTTGGTTAAGCATACTATTAAATTATTTTCTTCACCTTATTGTGACTAATTCTTATTTTTAGTTGTCTTATGGAAATTTCACTTGCCTCCTCTTACAGTTACGCTTCGATTTTCAACGTAGAGGAGAAAAAATATTCTTCATTCAACCTCTAGGCAATATACTGAATGATTTTAGAGGCGAACGCAAAGCTGAACATTATGAGCCTTACAAGTATAACCACAACTACTTAGTGAATAAAAAGCTAGCTCGTATGCATAATGATCGATGGTTGGATCTTCTTACGTATTGGGATAACGAAAAAACCAAGGTATGCTATTTCATACTGCCATGGCCCAATGTACCTCTTCCCCTGCTATTGTTATGTTTATTCTTCTTGCATGTGTAAAGATAATCTGGAAGAAGAAATCCTAAAAGAAGGGAATACTTTATTGGATATGAAGGAAAGTGAAATAACCTTACATAGATTGTCATTTGCCCCTTTTCTGGTGTAATCATCATGGACTACATGTGTTGTTTAGATGACCTTATTTGATTAATGAGTCGGGATCTTCGTTTGTTTGGTGGTTAGTCCATTTCAACCTCTATGGTATCCGATCTTCAAAATAACACCCCGTGAACTCCTTGATACAGGTGTAATTTCCTAGATTATGGTAGAGCAATTCTGCAATACCCCATGTTCTTCAAAATTTCTAAACTCTTCAGATTATAAATTATGGGTCTCCAGAGTCTCACATACCCTTTTGGGCATTTATCCATTTCGACTTCTAGACCTTGACTTTGATCAATATTGGAACTAGTTGACTTCATTGGGCCTCGATTTTGACTTATACCTTATTTGACCCCATAATTAAAAATATTAGTAACAAGACAGGTGCGGCAAATCCACCAAATTACATTCTCGTTCAGTTGTTCTTACTTCTTTCTTTTTTTTTGGCAGCTTGTTCTTACTTCTTACTTCTTACTTCTTACTTCTTACTTATGAATGTTATGATCAAATAGCATATTCTTGTTCTGTGCACGATATGAGCATGTGCTCATTTTAATAAACAAACTAGGAGTGGACAGTGGACTACATAAAGAACAAGAAAGAAACATAACAGTTTCCTTTCTGACTAATCCATCCCCAAATCACAAAATTCTCACAGAAATGCATACCAATATTCGATATTTCCAGAAAAGAACCAGAATCAATTACAACCATACCAACAACAATATGATTAAAGACGAAGACGATGATCGATTAAGCTCACTCCCCGATCCTATTCTGGTCGACATTCTCTCTCTCATCCCCTTCAACTCCGCTGTTACCACCGGAATTCTATCCCGTCGATGGTTCCGTCTATGGACTCAACTTACCCACCTTCGCATTTACAGTGATAATGTCATTTGTGGGTCTTATTCCAAGTATTTCACTTCAATTGATCATGCTTTTCACCACCTTTCTTCCCCTCTAATCAACATCTTCGACTACCATTTTGATCACCCTCCTATAGATTGCTATGAAATCTTCAAGTTCTTTATCCGTCAAATTTGTGATCGACATGTCAAAGAATTCAAGGTTAAGTTCTCAAACTCCGATCTTTATCGTTTGACTCTGCTCCCGTCTTTTGTTCTTGAAACCCAATCACTTCAAGTTTTGGTGTTGGGTTTTGGTTTTGGTTTTAATTTTAGATTACCTGATAATGGAGTTAATCTTCCTAATTTGAGCAAACTTGATATTTGTATATATGATCATCAACTGTTATTTATGGCGAAGCTTGTTAAATCTTGCCCTCAACTACAAGATTTGCGGATCCATGGGGATTTAAGGGATTATGAGCATTCTCTTGATATATCTGCTCTAAATTTGAAGTCTTTGCGTATAAATATGGCTAACCGATTGAAAAATACCAAAGTTGTGATTGATGCGCCTAAATTAGAGAACTTTAATGTAAGTGGTCCTAATTTGTTGAGCTATAGTTTTAGTAAAACCCCAAATGCTCTACTTAAGGTAGAAGTGTGTACAACATTTAATCGCGGTGTATCTGATAAAGGCTGTCGAGAATGGGAGCTTGTTAGATCGGTTTCGAATGCTAGGTCCCTTATTCTGCAAGGTGATATGTCCCCTGCTTTTTATTACATGAAGGACTACGCTTTGCCGGTTCTTCATGGTCTCACCACTCTTGAACTGGCCTTGCATTTTCCCACTTATTGGAAAGCATTGATGCGGTTTATTGATTTCTGTCCGAACTTACAGATTGTTAGGTTGCGAAAGAAAGGTTTCGCGTGGTATGGAACTGGTTGGATCAAACTCGATGATGTTCCTGCTTGTGTCGTAACTAAGGTTAAGAGCATAACCTTAAGGGGTCTTCAAGGGATGAAACAAGAGTTGGAACTACTTCGTTATATTCTATTGGTTGCAAATGTATTAGAGACCCTTCACCTTAAAGTTGCTTTTCTTAATCCGAAGAAGCACAGAAACCTACAGCTATGCAAGGAATTCGAGTTCTGTCAGGAATTGTACAGGTTTCCAAAGACCTCATTGAATTGTCAAATTAAGGTTGCTAATCAAAATCTTCCTCAATAGCCACATTTCCTTGGTCTAAATGAGCTTTGATTTATACTAGTAGAACTTTCTGTAACCATAACTAACATCTAGCAGGAGAATAAGCTGGCTGATATAAGAAACTTGTTAAGAAGAGGAAGTTTGTTTCTTATTTTGTTTATGGGTACTTTACTGTGCATTGTCATGTGTAATAAGAGGTAATTTTCACTTTCGTCTTTCGTGGACGAAATGAGGTCGACTTTTTCTTTGATGAATAATCATGTAAATAGGGATTAGCACAAAAATTAGTGTAAGGAAGGTATTTTTAAAATATATTATATATATTGTAAAAATGAAAACTAGCTCCTGAAGGTACTAAATTTAACATCCTTAAGATTTCAAGTAATCAAAATATTCTTTTTTAGATTCTATCTATTGTACAATAAATTAATAATAAGATAAAGGTTATGTTAGGGGTTGATCATGAATAAACTAGTATGGTTCCAAAGACAAATGATCAATTTTCCTCATTTCAAAATTCTATATGGTGACCCTATCATATTGTTTTTTCCACATGGTCGAAAGAAAATATTTTGATTTTCTAAAGTGGCATCATACTTTTGTATACATAAGTAGGGCGCAACAATTATGTTTTTAAAGGCTAACTCAAGCTTAGACAAACCTCAATTAGTAGATAATACACAAAGGAGCACAATGAGCATGATGCTCCTTATCCAAAACATAGTAAAAGTAGAACAAAACTCGACCTTTTAAGTTGTGTTGCCTGCTTAGTGTACATTAATTGCCCGTCAGTGTACAAAACAAAATTCAAAAAAACAATTGATTTGACAAGTTATTGTTCACCATTAAATGCAAAGGGGTGGGTTTAGTGCAATTTCTCTTTCCACTTTCCCATAGTCCAACTCCATCATTTCTCTCTCTCAAATTTCTCTCACCAAAAATTGCAAACCTCCAAAACCATTTTTCTTTCCAATCCAAAAATTTGACATTTGTATACTCAAATATGATTTTTTGTACACTTACATGTAAGCTATTGTACAATTATCAATATTCACTCGCTTTACACATGTGTACAATACCATAATTCATATATTCACTAATTACATACACATGCAATGGCGGAGAGAGGGGGCTGGTGGGTGCAGTCGCCCCCTCAACGTCAATTTTTTTTAATGTACATATAGTGCTTAATATAGTGTAATATCACTAAATAAATTTGGGTTAGTTGGTTTTCAATCACTATAGAGTAAACAACTCATGAACCCAGGTTCAAATCTCTATACTACCTTTGGAATAACCTTTCATACAATTTTATTTTTCAAATCGTTAATTTTTGCCCCCTCATCCGAAAATTCCTGGCTCCGCCAATGTACACATGTACATTGTCTAAACATAATGTTCACCCATTTAGTTTTTTATGTCAAAGTTAATTGGAACAAAAACTTTTTTGAAATTGAGTATGATTATATAATGAACATTTGAAATAAATAAATGAGCATATTTAATAATCATAGTGAACGATAAAGTTATACTTCTTCCGTTTTGGAATAAGTGATGCACTTCCTTTTCACGCTTATTAAGGAAGCGATTTAAGGGTGTAAATAATGGATTTTTTCGATGAAATTCTAACACAAGTAATATAGAGTCTCATTCTTGATTGTATTAAAATTTCATCGAAAAATTTACTTGTTTACACCCTTAAAATTGCTTCCTTGATAAGCGTGAAAAAAATGTATCACTTATTTCAAAACGGAAGAAGTATAAAAAAACATATGCCAAAGTTAATTGGAACATTTGGAGGGAAAATTTTTTGGCAAATGAATTCAAAATGTCCAATATGGAGGAGAGAGAAAAATAAATATGATGTATATTAGGGTAGAATTAGAGTGTTTTTTTCTTATTTTTTGTATACTAGCAAAAGTACTATGTACACTACGAGTATGCTTACATACATAATGACGAACATGACACTGCGAGTATGCTGACTTACCCTTTTTTTAGGGACCTACCCTTTTAGCTAATCAGCCCAATAATATCTCATTTTCTACTTCCCTCTTTAAATCTTTGATTGAAAGTACGATCCTCATCTCCTCTTCAGTCTTCTCCTTCATTCATTCTTGATGGATTTCCACTCAGTTCTAGTTAGAGGCAGGCCCGTAGCTGGGGCAGGGCAGGCGGGGCGCTCGCCCTAGGCCCAACCTCAAAAAGCCCAAAGTCAATTTGTTTACATATCTGGCAATTAAATAAAACCCAAGTCAGCCTTTCATCTTCCTTTGTGCGTTCAAGAACTGGAAATCAATTTCCAGAAAAAAGAAATCCCTAAACCTTCGATTTCCTTTCCGTTTTGTTGAATCACAATTATCTTCTTCCCAAATTTAATTCCCATCCATATATTTATCAAATCAAATCCCTAAATCAATGGAGTATGAAATTTCTCATAAACTTTCATATGAATCAAAATCACAGATGATTCTCTATCTTCAATCTTCAACGAATACGTGTTCAACTATAAATAATTCGCCTTCTAAGTTCTATATCCTCCACTCCTCCTTGACTCATCTGACATCAATATCTCATCTTTCTTTTGATTTTTATTGGGAACATCGGGTAACTCTTTTTTTTTTTTCCTGTTTTTCACTCAATTGCCGAAGTCGAATTGCAAGGTTTGTGTTTATCTTCCCATTTGTTTTATGAATTTTCATTTTTTGTTGTATCTATTAATTTATATTGTTGAATCTATGAATTTTTATACTGATTTTCGTTTGTTTCTGCTGATTTTTTGTTGAACTAGTTTTTTTCTTCTGATTTTTTTGTTGTTGAATTTATGAATTGGTATACTGATTTTTCGTTTAACTCAGTCACCTGTGAGTTTTTGTTGATTTTCGTATTTATTAGGTTCTGATTTTTTGTTGAATTAGTTTTGTGTTGAATTTATGAATTGTTATATTGATTTTTCGTTTAACTCATCACATTTGATTTTTTGGTTGATTTTTTTTTGTCGAATTTATGAATTGTTGTTGATTTTTCTGTGCTTCTGCCATTGTCTTTGAACAGAGTAAAGTGATTGCAGATTGAATCTGCCTGGCCAAATCAAAAATCTGCTTGTTAAGACTTGAGATTCATACTCCTAATACTGCTTGGTAGATTATAGTTGGTAAAATTTCAAACTCTTTAATCTAATGTGTCTCCATCATCTATCAAACTACTTAATCTCTGACATTTTTTATTGCTTTTCTTATTAATGTGTCTCCATTGTATTTTTTGTTTTGCAGATGGGATTCTAAGAAGTTAGTTTGAAGTTAAAATTAAGCTTGCTCATCTTTTCTTCATATGATCGATAATTAGGTGCTATTCTTCTTTTCTATACTCGTTACTTTATTGGCTTTATATTTCCTTACACAATGTTTCCTAGAAGACAATTTTGTGGTAATGATAAGAGGAAAAAAAGAAAACGTATAGAAAAGATAATCGAATCACAAAAAGGTGCCATTGACAAATATTTTGCTAAATCTGTTAACGTGATAGGGCCTTCTAATGAGCACGATGGAGATGATAATGAAAACGTTACCAATGACCCTTCTAATGAATTGGGGGGAGATGGAAATAATGAACAAGTTCATGAGAATTTAAATAATAAAGACAATACTGATGTGCCTAATGAAGATGCTAGTAATATGAATGACCCAACTAATATACCAAATGCATCTAATGTTAATAACGTAGGTATTGATTCTCATGGAGTACCTCCTTTAGATATTTATGATCCTAAAAATTGGGGTAATCTCGACAATAAAGGAAGGGATATTATAATTGAAAAGGGACCTATAAGAGATTTGAATCTTGTGTTTCCATCTAATAACTTACTAAGACATTTTTCATATACTTATTATTCTAAGAAGTTGTCTAATGGAGAGACCGTTGATAGAAAATGGTTGGTTTACTCCAAACAAGCGGATAAAGTATATTGTTTTTGTTGTAAGTTGTTTGCATCTCAACATAACAAAAGCTTTTTAGCGAGTGAGGGTGTGAATGATTGGAAGCATCTTAGTGAGAAGCTCAAACTACACGAGAACAGTGTTGACCATATGACCAATATGACTACTTGGAAAGAAACAAGAGTGAGATTAAAAAAGAATAAAGACATTGATAAAGATTTGCAAGACTCTATTTCAAAGGAAAAGGAACGTTGGAGACAAGTTTTAATAAGAATAGTATCTGTTGTGAAATGTCTTGCTAAACATAACCTTGCTTTTCGTGGATCCAATGTAAAACTTTATAAGGATAGCAATGGTAATTTTTTGGGCTTAATTGAAATGATAGCTGAATTTGATTTGATAATGCAAGATCATGTTAGGCGTATCCAAAGCCAAGAAGTTCGCTATCACTACCTAGGTCCCCAAATTCAAAATGAGTTGATTTCACTTTTAGCCCATGGTGTTAAAACATCAATGATAAAGATAATTAAAGAGGCGAAATATTTTTCTATAATCCTTGATTGTACCCCAGATGTGAGCCATCAAGAGCAAATGACTTTGATAGTACGATGTGTGAATGTTTTAAGTAATGAAATAACAATTGAAGAGTTCTTTCTGGAGTTCTTGAAAGTGGATGATACATCTGGATTAGGACTTTTTAATGTATTGTTGGATGTATGCAAAGCCTTAGATTTAGATATTGATGATATAAGAGGTCAAGGATATGACAATGGTTCTAATATGAAAGGAAAACATCAAGGGGTTCAAAAGAGGTTAATTGAAATAAATTCAAGGGCTTTATACATGCCATGTGCTTGTCATAGTCTTAATCTTTCTCTATCTGATATGGCACATTCTTGTGTTAAAGCTGTTTCTTTTTTTGGGATTGTGCAACACATATACACATTATTTGCAAATTCTACTAAAAGATGGAAGATTTTGGTTGATAACGTTCCCGGTTTAACCGTTAAATCTTTGTGTAATACTAGATGGGAAAGTCGAGTCAAGAGTGTAAAAGCTATTAGATTTCAAGCATTTGAAATACGATTAGCTTTGTTGGAATTGTATACTGCTAGTGGTGATGATGCCAAGACAAAAAGTGAAGCCGAAAGCTTGGCTAATTCTCTTGCGAGTTTTGAGTTCTTACTTGGTATGGTGATTTGGTATGATATTTTATTTGCAATTAACACCGTGAGTAAGAAATTACAAGCTAAATCTATGTGCATTGGAACTACATTGAAAGAAGTAAAAGGTATAATGCTATATTTTGAAAATTATAGAAATGTAGGAATTGAATCTAGCATGGACATTGCCAAAAGCCTTGCATTGAATATGAATATAGACCCAACATTTCCAACAAAGCGTCGTAGCTTTAGAAGAAGACAATTTGATGAGAATGATAATGAGGACGAAACATAATCACCCGAGGAATCATTTCGAGTCAATTATTTTTTGGTGGTTGTTGACATGGCAATATCTTCTTTGAAAAGTAGATTTGAGCAACTAGAGGTATTTGAATGTATTTTCGGATTTTTATTTGATGCAAATAGGTTAAAATCACTAGATAATGATGAATTAAGAAAATCCTGCACAAATTTTAAAAATGCGTTTTCTTATAATAATCTCTCGGATGTTGATGCAGCTGATCTTTTTTCAGAATTGAAAGTGTTGCAAATGACTTTGCCAAACGAGCTAACATCGGCATTTGAAATCCTCAAGTTTGTCAAAGATTCAGAATGTTATCCAAATGTTTCAATTGCTTATCGAATCCTCTTAACTATGCCGGTGACAGTTGCATCTGCTGAAAGAAGCTTTTCAAAGTTAAAATTGTTGAAAACCTACTTGAGGTCGTCGATGTCGCAAGAAAGGCTAAATGGACTAGCAATATTATCTATTGAGAAAAACATGTTAGAGCATATTGATGTAGACACTATTATTAGTGATTTTGCATCGAAAAATGCTCGTAGGAATTGTTTTGTTTAAACAATCGATTATTTATTTTAATTTTTTCCTTATCAAAATTGATGTATTTTTTAAGTTTTTTTTAAGCATAATAAAAGGTGTTGTTACGTCAATTTACTTTTCACTTTGTTTACCCTTGGAATTCAATATCTTTTTTTAATACTTGTTAATAGGGCCCCAAATTTTCGGTTCGCCCTTAGGTCACCAAAATCTCAGAAACGGGCCTGGTTAGAGGAATCGTTGAATTCATCAGTCCTCATATTTCCCATATGCTAAGTGAATTTAAAGTTGCTTTGATTCGTAGATAATAATTAGAATAAAGTGCAAATCATTGTCCCCAACAACAAGGCACTTTGCCGATTATGTTGTCAGATAGTCAGATTATCCTGGTTAAATAGTTTTAAACCAGTAAAATAAGTTTTTTGTTTCATTTATCTGATTCTATCTGTCTATACTAATATATAAAAGAAGAAGAAAAAAGTCATCTGGCGATAATACAAGCATTAGATTACTCAAAAAGTCATCCGGCAATAATACACGCATTAGATTACTTTATCATGTTTTATGAAAAGATATCAAAAATTGTTATTTTTGTGGCTAATTGGGGATACCAAAAATCGGAAAGATTTATGTATAGTTTCACTTTTTCTAAATTGGCCATTAGATTACTCAAAATCTTAGTGATCGAGATGAGAATCATGATCATCAATCCATCAATGTCAATATTTTTCTCAAATCAATGATGTTGTTTTCATATTAATAATGTAACAAATAACACATATGACATTTACGCACATGGATTCAATGATTTTGGGCTCAAGATTGATACATCATATTTTAATGAAATGTATTTATAATCTAGAGCGAAAAAAAAAACTTATAATATAGAAAATATTCCATCCATTCCAAAAAGTTTTATACACTTGATCGGGCACGTAGTTTTAAATGTTAAGTTGTTGCTTGGTTATCAATTGTATTTTAATAAAAGGTAGGTGTCATAGGAGTTAGTGAATTATTATTTTATTTAGATGGAAGAGAGTAGTGGGTCATGGTTGAAAAGTTAAAAGAATAAAGTAGTAGTGGGTCATGTCAAAAAATAAAAGAGTGTAGAGCTTTCTGGGACTAATGAAAAAGAAAGTGTATAGAGCTTTTTGGGACGGTGGGAGTATAGTTTTTTATATAAGAGCTCGCGGTTTTGACTCCAAGAAAATAATTATTGAGGATTGAAAATATGGATTCAATTATACTTTCATGTGAGAAAAAGAAAAAAAATGTTTCAAATACTTTTAGACTATTGTATGATGTATTTGGAAACGATGTGAACACGTCTCATATATATAACACTAGACATGTAGGAAAATTTACGAGTTGAACATTACAGTGATTACACATGTTAGGGGTATCATTTTGATATTTATTACTCATGAATACGAGCATTAATCTTATGAGTTCCTCCAACTGGACTTACCTAGAATCATAACTAGAAAAATTCTCTTATAATTATACTGAATCTGTTCCGTATTGTGTTTCATGTATTCCTTTTTGGTCCATTTCTAATAGTTATTCTTACTTTGATTCTTTTCCATATTTTTTTAGTTTTACTTTCCATTTTACCCTCCAAGATTCACATAGTTACTACACAAGGTTTTAACATAGGTTCACGCATTAGAATTTGTTACTATTGAACCAACCAATTCATCACAAAAGCTCACTTTTTCACACATTTAGTTTGAAAAAAGTAGAATACAAACATTATAATATACTCAAAATTTATCCTCTCCAGTTTACCTTGCTATGCCCCTACTAATAAATTGAAAGTTATGGAGGGAGGACTTTGCTTATGTTTTTATTGTTTTTCATTTAGGGTTGATTGTTTGAAATAATCTAATGACATATATTAATGGATAATAATTGTCTTTAAATAGAACTTTTTATAACGAGGTTGCAAGCTGAAAAATACAAGTTAGAACGATGTGTATGTGAGGGTCTAATGGGTAGTAATAGAATATTATTGGATACACATTTAAGCCAAGTTTTATAATTTTTATGCAACTGCATTAACTAGAAGAAGAAATTAAAGAATAAAACAATAGGTTTGAATTTCACGGGTTAATCGCACAAAATAGGTACTAATATAAGATAATTCCTAAACTCTGGACATTCCTTTAATTTAAGACTAAAATTTCTCAAATAATTATAATTTGTTTTAGTCTTGATCAAGTTTCAAATGGTTGAATTATTATTTAAACTAATAACTTATTAATTAAATATTTTAGATAGAACTTTTGATATCTCGTGCATGTTGCATGGGTATAGATCTAGTTAGTATTATAAATTAGAATAAAATAAGCAAAAAGATGCACTATATTGATAAATGGTAAGCATACTCAAGTATCAACCCTAAATTCGCAGCATAGATTCAAAAACCACAACATGGAAACCCAAAGCAAACTCAAAAATGAATCTTGATTAAGTGATTGGTACGATATACTTGCTAGATTTTAGTTAGTGTCGAACAGATTGTTCTAAGAGGTCCTTCAGGTAGATCAAGAAATCATGGATTTTTGGTAACCCGTCAAGGAAATCCAGGGAGTAGACGAGAGTCAGTTTTTTTTTATGTATTAAAGGGTTTAATGAAAGAATTAGAACATATTAGTGCACCCTAACTACATATACTTCCTCCGTTTCTTTTTAATTGCAACATTTGCCAAAAATGGAAATATCAAATTAATTGCAACAAATGTTTTCTTTTCTTTTTTATAAGTCATTACTCTCTATCTCTCTCCTTATCACATGGCCCACTTTCTCTCTCCATCCCTTTCATACTCACACCAAAATTTTGCCTAGGAGTTCACCCACTTGAGTTTGTAGCAATTAAAAAGAAACGGAGGAAGTACAAAACCATGAGATCACTTGAGAGAATCAAAATATTTTGTTTCCACAGTATAGAAAAATCAGTACTATAAGGTCACCATGTAGAATTTCCCAAAGATATTTGAATGCTTTATATACATCGTATCAGTTGAATGATAATGGTGAAAATTTTGAGGTGTAAAGAGCTTGTATAGATATGTTTAGAGATGAGCTATATTTCGTGGCTTCTTCAATGACGATCTATATCAAAAATTGAGGGGATTTGACATAAAGGTGACTTAGAGAAGGCCAACATGCAGTGACACATCTAGTCCTAAAAGAATGTTTATGGCTTCACTAGCTCTCGGAAGCAGACTAAATACTGCTAACAGGTCAATCAAATGGAAATTTACATGTGACACGACATGTGAGCTAGGTAATGCAGCTCCAGAATCAGTCAGGGCCGTTCCCGATGATTTAAAGGCCCGGGGCGAACGATCAATTAAGGACCCTTTAATAATATGAGTATTCAAATTGCTTGCACTGCAATGATATTCCCCTATAAGTACAAATATCCAATCCGATCCATATAAAAATAATTTAGAGTAATACAAGTTATTGTTAATTTTTTTAATATAATTTATACAATAAATACTATAATCTCCTCTTTTGTATCTTTCAATAATTTATCCATCAAGTTACCATTGTGATATCATGATCAATGCTCTTCATATAATTGAAGTTATATCTTGATTCCTAATCAATTTTTCACTAAGTTCTCATTTAATTTCTTGGATACAATAAAATTTGACTAGAAAAAGAAACGTATGTATAACACAGACAAATCATAGATCTTCAATTTTAAGCTACCAAACATTATACCCTAACATTATAACATGAGAGGTATTTGTAAACATGTAGGTTGGAAATTTTTTTTCCTTTTTTGAAGCGAAATTTCAAATGATATTTCATAAATTGAGTGGAAAAAATATCATTTCAAGGAAAAAAGAATTCAAACAATATATGTGGGAAACAGAAAGACGGAAATAAAAGGCAACAAAAATTCGTTGGCAAAATATGAAAGTTATATAAGAGGAAAATAAAAGCGGAAGCCAATGCTGTATCAAAACATAGGAAGTCAAAAAGGACCATAAGAAGAAGAAAGATTCTCCAGCAGAATTCGAACCTTGGCCGCTAGCAAGAATATGCACACAGCTTACCAACGCACTGCCAGTTATCAGATTGTCATTCAATGGGCCTTATTTATATTTATTTAGTTACATGAGTAGTAATTGAGTCTTTACTCCTCATGGGCCCTGGGCGGTCGCCCCGTCTACCCCGCGTCAGGGCCGAGTCTGGAATCAGTAATCATGTATTTTCTATCTTACAAGAATTCAGCATCTTATTGAATTCATATGCAGTATCTTGTTACAAACAAACAAGTGATCTGTTAGAACTCGTAACCGGGAAAGCAAGATGAACACGATAAAGACAACAACGAACAAACGATCCTCTGGGCGTGTTTGGGAACACTTTCCCAAAAGCGATATTCCGACCCTATACGAAGCACGGGTTGCACGGAATTCACCTCCGAGATACAAAGAAGAACAACAAGAGTCATGCTCGTATGAATCTTGTCAAATGAGAACAAGTTTTATGTGATTTTGTGTTTGATGATCAATGTAAAGATATACTTGAGAGAGAGTGCTTTGAGAGAGAATAACAATAAGAACCTACAATCATCTGTGGTGAAATGCCACTCTTATGCACGCAAATTAAGAGAAAACCGTCAAAAACCGCTCATACAGCACAAACGGCAAAACAGAAGCACGAGTGAGCAGTAGCCCGTCGCGGGGGGCGACCTGGGTTGCGGGCCGCGACCCGTCACTAACACCTTGTGCTTGTTTTCTTTCTTACTTAAAATCTTACGATAACTTCATTGTTTACTATACCATAAACAATCTACGTGCATACTTAACGTAACTTGAACAACGACACCAGAACCAAGTAATTCAAGTTATACGTTACATGAATTTAATCAACCAAATACTCTAAATTATCCAACAATCCTCCCCCATTTAGAGTATTCTAAAAGATAATAAGCCAAGGCCTTAGTAAAACAATCTACTAGATTATACGTAGTCCGCACATAGTCAACAGTGATAACACTATCCTTGATAAGTCCTTGAATATATGAATGCCGCAAACCAATGTGCCTTGGCTTACCATTATAAACTTGACTATACGCCCTTGCCAAAGCTGCATCGTTATCACAATGTATCGCTATGGGCGATATTGGTTTTGGCAACAAAGGAATCTCAATCATGAAATTCTTTAACCACTCCGCCTCTTTACTAGCCGAGGACAAAGCAATGAACTCCGAAGTCATGGAGGAGTCCGCAATGCAAGTTTGCTTCTTAGAAGCCCAAGAGATAGCACCTCCCCTAAGTAGAAAAACGAATCCTCTTGTGGAAGAGTGATCCTCTCTATTAGAGATCCAACTTGCATCCGAATAACCTTCTAAAACCGAAGGATATCCACTGTAGGATAAACCATAATCTTTGGTTTTCCCCAAATACCTTAAGACACGACGAATAGCATGCCAATGCTTCATACTAGGATTACTAGTATACCTACTAAGCTTGCCTACCGCAAATGCGATATCCGGCCTAGTACTCGTCATAGCATACAACAAACAACCTATAACCCGTGCATACTCAAGTTGAGATACCGCGCTACCATCATTTGGCATTAATTTCTCACTTGGATCCATAGGAGTTAAAAGAGCAATCACTAACATTGAACTTCTTAAGTACTTTTTCAATGTAGTGTGTTTGAGATAAACTCAATTTCCCATTGCTTCTTTTAATTCTTATGCCTAGAATGACATCCGCTTCTCCTAAATCTTTCATGGAGAACATTGATGATAGGAAAGCCTTTACCCACTCAAGACAAATCAGTCCCATAAATCAACATGTCATCTACATATAGACAAATCATTACACCATGACCTAAGTCATCAAATTTGCTATATACGCACTTGTCCGAATTATTCAACTTAAATCCGTTAGAAAACAGAACCTCATCAAACTTTTGATGCCATTGCTTGGGTGCTTGTTTTAGCCCATACTAGATCTTACGAGTTTGCAAACTTTACCTTCTTGACCTTTTTCAACAAACCCTTCGGTTTGTTTCATGTAAACCTCCTCATCTAGCTCTCCATTTAAGAACGATGTCTTCATATCCATTTGATGTATCACAAGGTTATGTATAGCCGCAAGAGCAATCAACAACCTTATAGTAGAGATTCTAGCAACGGGTGCATATTTATCGAAATAATCGATACCCGGCTTTTGGGAAAAGCCTTGAGCCACTAACCGGGCTTTGAACTTATCAATAGTTTCATCGATTTTCATTTTCTTCTTGAAAATCCATTTACACCCAATAGGTTTACACTTGGGAGGCAAATCCGCCAAGACCCATGTGTTATTCTCCATGATGGAATCCATCTCATCATCAATAGCTTCCTTCCAAAAAGGAGCTTCTTGAGATCTCATGGCCTCATCATAAGTCAAAGGATCACCTTCCACATTAAACACATATGTAAATTTAGTCAAAATAGAACTTCTAGATCCTTCAATTAAATATATATGAAAATTCGGGCCAAAGGATTTCTCCTTTCTTGCCCTTTTACTTCTCCTAGGTTGTGTTGAAGTCGATGCTACATTCTCATCTAGAGTTTTTTCATCTAATTCTTCATCATTTAAAGACCGATCAACTTCTTGAATAATGGTACTTGGAGTTACATCCTTTGGTCTAGGAATTGATGAATATCGATTTTCATCAAAGATTGCATCTCTTGACTCCAAGATAGTGTGAATTGACCAAACGTCATTTTGTTCTATAACATAGAACCTATAGGCCTTGCTATGAATAGCATACCCTATAAAGATGCATTCAACTCCTCTTTCACCTAACTTTTTACGTTTAGGTTCCGGCACTTTTACAATTGCCCTACAACCCCAAACTCTAAGGTAACTTAGATTTGGTTTTCTTTTGTACCATAATTCATAGGGTGTAACTTCGTTATTTTTCATAGGAACGCGGTTTAAAATATAACAAGCCGTTAAAACCGCTTCACCCCAAAAACCATCACTCAAACCCGAATAGGATAACATATAATTTACCATTTCTTGTAAATTTCTATTCTTTCTTTCCGATATACCATTTTGTTATGGTGTATAACCCGCGGTTCTTTCATGTATGATTCCTAATGATTGGAAATAACTTGGATCATGGTATTCACCACCCCTATCGGTTCTAAACCGTTTTATCTTATCATTTAGTTGCAATTCAACCTCGTTTTTATAGATCTTAAACTTATCCAGAGCTTCATCTTTAGTGAATAGAAGATAAACATAACAATACCTAGAATAATCATCTATAAATCTTATGATATACTTCTTATTACCTAAAGAAGGAGTGCTATGGAAATCACATAGATCACTATGCACCAAATCAAGCAAATTAGTATCTCTTTCCACATTATTAGGGAAAGAATTTCTGGTTATCTTTGTAAGCATGCATGTTCTACACTTCTCTATGCTCGGATCAAAACTAGGAATCAAATCATCCTTTGAAATAGAATATAACTTTCTATAATTTGCATGACCAAGCCGATAATGCCAAAGAGAAGAACTATCATTAACAACGTAAACATTGTTTAACAAAGTATTCGAAATACTTAACTTGAACATACCATTACATAAATAACCCAAACCAACAAAAGACCCTCCTTTAGATAAAATAAACTTGTCCGACTCAAATACCCTTTTAAAACCTATTCGATTCAAGATAGCTCCCGAGAATATATTCTTTCTAAGGTCCGGAGCAAATACAACATCTCTTAAAACAAGAGACTTTCCGGAACTAAAAACTAGCTCAACTTGTCCTACTCCTAAGACTTTAGCAGTAGAATCGTTTCCCATGTAAAGAACTTCTCCTTCATTCGCCTCCTTGAAGGTCTTGAAGAGAGGTCGTTCCTTGCATACATGCCTTGAAGCTCCCGAATCGATGTACCATGAACAATCATCCTGTACACAAAGATTTCAGAAATCGTACACACATAATTCAAAACCGAATTAAGTGAAACTTGTGCACATGTACCTTGCTTGGGTTGGGTATGGCTTGACTCGCCTTTCCCACCACCATTCTCATTCTTGTTCATCTTTTTCTTCCAAATGGTGCAATCCTTCTTGAAGTGACCGGGCTTTCCACATTCCCAACAAGCTCGTTGTTGTCCTCCTCCCCCAAACTTTGGTTTCTTACCATAGTTTCCTTTGATGAAGTTATGTGCCCTCTTCTTAGGATTAGAGTCGTTAGACTTTCCATCCTCCACCATGTTAATAGTGGAAGAACTAGGATTTACCTCCTTTTGACCATCTTGAACCCGAATACCCTCTTTAATCCGAAGATGAGCACCTAATTGTTCAATAGTCATTTCATCCTTCCTATGTTTCAAGCTATTTCTAACATCTTTCCAAGAGGAGGGTAATTTGTGATTATTGAAGAAACGACAAATGTTTCATCCATACTAATATCGTGTTGTTTAAAGCTTCCAAAAATTCTTTGGATTTCATGGAGTTGTTCCATAATTGGCCTAGACTCAACCATTTTAAAGTTATTGAAATTGCTAACTAGGAATTTCTTACTAGAAGCATCTTCGGCCATGTATTTATACTCTAAGTCATCCCAAAGAACTTTAGAGGATTCATAATATTGATAAATATCAAAGAGATCATCGGACATACCATTGAGAATGTGACCACGGCATATGTAGTCGTCGTTCTCCCACTTCTTCCTCTTCCTAGTAGCCTCAATCGTCTCATCATCTACTTCAATTGGCTTCGGAGATGTGAGAACGTAGACCACCGCCAAAGAGGTAAGAAGAAAGTGCATCTTCTTTTGCCATCTACGGAAACCAACGCCTTCAAACTTGTCAAGTTTGTGGAAATTCGCTGTCATCTCACGAAGTGTAGACATCTTATGAAAATATCGCTTTTGGATTGTTAGAACTCGTAACCGGGAAAGCAAGATGAACACGATAAAGACAACAACGAACAAACGATCCTCTAGGCGTGTTTGGGAACACTTTCCCAAAAGCGATATTCCGACCCTATACGAAGCACGAGTTGCATGAAATTCACCTCCGAGATACAAAGAAGAAGAACAAGAGTCACGCTCGTATGAATCTTGTCAAATGAGAACAAGTTTTATGTGATTTTGTGTTTGATGATCAATGTAAAGATATACTTGAGAGAGAGTGCTTTGAGAGAGAATAATAATAAGAACCTACATTCATCTGTGGTGAAATGCCACTCTTATGCACGCAAATTAAGAGAAAACCGTCAAAAACCGCTCATAGAGCACAAACGGCAAAACAGAAGCACGCATGAGCAGTAGCCGTCGCGGGGGCCAACCTGGGTTGCGGGCCGCGACCCGTCACTGCCACCTTGTGCTTGTTTTCTTTCTTACCTCAAATCTTACGATAACTTCATTGTTTACTATACCATAAATAATCTACGTGCATACTTAACGTAACTTGAACAACGACACCATAACCAAGTAATTCAAGTTATACGTTACATGAATTTAATCAACCAAATACTCTAAATTATCCAACATGATCTTTATGGGAAAATGCATTTCTAAGATCATGTCCTGTATCTAAATTTCTTGCAGATGTAAAGGACATATGAGGGTATTGTTATCACCATGACCTCTCTATGCTCATAAATTTTGTTGGTGTTGTACTTTGGCTGTATGAAGGCTGCTTCAAACCTGAATTAATACGGATTTGTTACGTATAATTTGTTGTTGATTCTGTCTAATGCTAGTGATATCAGATCTTGGTTGTGTTTTGATCTGTTATATAACATTGCTTGTTCGTTTGTTTCTCCGTAATTTTAGGTGTTATGGGTTCAACTCGGCATTGTCTTCAGAGGATATTTTAGTTGAAGCAAACATTCTAAACATTAATTTCCCAATTAGTGATTTGTTCTCTTTCACACAGTTAGTTCATTTACGAAGGCTTGTAAACTTCTGGAAACACAAACTGATTAGTTTGGTAAGTTCTCTTATGGAGAAAACTTTGCTATTCATTTGCAGATGTTTTAATGATCTTACTGAATTTTATTTACTTAAAGAGGTGGCAAACCTGACGTGCCAGGTCATGCTCTTGTTTTTTATCAACTATGTAAAATATGGGATAATTGTATGGTGCGACCAATTAATCTATATGCGTCGTGTTTGGGTTGGTTTCATGTCGTGTGCAGTCAACTTCTCGTTTCTCTTAATAAATTCGTGTTCATGTCGTGTCAGTTTTTATCTTGTTGTGTCGTGTCGAGTTACATCTAACTATTGTTGTTGGATCTATGGATCAAAGACTTATGGGCCGCAAATTACATCTAGGGCGCAACACCATAGTCAGCATGGTGTGCTCCAGTCAAAAGCACAAAACAAAGAACAAAACGTAAGATGCAGGGTAATGAGAGACACAAAATGAACATAACGAGCAACAAATAAACATGAGAAAAAGACAAAACAATATTATTAAATCTGGGCAATGAGTGAAAACAAACACAAAATGGGCATCAAAGAGAAACAAACAAACATGGAAAAAAGACAAACAAAATTAAGTTGGCCAATAACACAAGAAAAACAAAAATAGGCCAGGTGTTCCTCGTTATGATTGAGTATGATTTAGTTGGGACTGATGAAGATGATGAGGATTTTGTGAAAGCTAGGGCTAAGACTTTGAATAGAAAAGGTTAGGTGTAGAATTGAGTTTGCTCAAGAAATTAGCCATGTTCAAAGGTGGCAAAAACATAAACATAGATATAATGACTTTGAACAAGAAATTTCTGATTTAGAAAACCCCGATGAGGGTAGTGATGAAGAAGATATTGGATACTTAGATGCATCTTGTTGAACCCCATTATTGAACACATGTGTGTGTCCCACATGGGAGAAAGGGGAGAGACAAAACCACTATATTAGCCTAGGAGTTACTTCTCCTATCAACATATGGTTTTAGAATGGAACCTCCTTGGGCTTGTAAGTGGACCAAACTCTCCTCCTCCTTGTTGGGTTACCCAGGCCCAATTTCTAATCATTCTAAAAGTTAACACATCTATTGCTATTCTGAAGCATAAATACAAAAATCAATAACTTGGTTGAATGCACTAAGGTTGTGGATACAATTTTCTATGTGGGACAATAGTTTGAGAATGCTGTGAATTTTAGGAAAGCATAAGCTAATTATTGCATAAAACATGGAAAAAATACATATTATACAAAAAATGATAATAATAGGATTGAGGCTTCTAGTAAGCACAAAAGTGAAGGATATCCTTAGAGGATATGAGCACCATAGGAGGTTGGAAAAAGAAGCTTCACAATTAAAACAAGCTTTGGGGAACACACATGTGGAAGGCAAAGTACAGTCAAGAAGATCAGTAAAGCATGAATACCACACCATTGCCATTCCAAGTTAAAAATAAACCCATATGTTAAATTAACAGATATAATTGAGACTGTATGGAATGATTGGGGACCAAAGTGAGCAAATTAAGGACTTTTAAGTCAAGAAGAAAAGGACAGTCTTTAATTGTTGGTGTATATAAAGATCTCTTTGTTTCCAAGAAATGCAACTAAGATTATAAGGAGTAATAAGTGCAATACGGTTAAGTTCACTCTTAATGATAAAATGTTTAGAAGAATCTAGATATGCTTTCATGCACTTGAGAAGAGCTTCTTGGCTGGTTGTACACCTTTTATTAGTTTTGATGGTTGTTTTTTGAAAGGTCTATATGAAGGGCAATTACTTATTGCTGTGGGTAGGGATGGAAACAAACAAATGTTCCCCATTATATAGGCAATTGTTGAGGTGGAAAGTACAAATAGTTGGAGGTGGTTTTTGGAGTCATTAACTTTTGATCTTGGTACAACTACAAGTGTTGGTTACACATTCAGGTCTGATCAACTAAAGGGTCTACTTGTTGCTTTGAGTGAAGTATTTTTGCAAGTAGAGACTAGGGTTTGTGCAAGGCATGTGTACTGCAACTTCAAAGTAAGCTTGGAGGAGGAGTAGAGTACACCAAATTTTTTCGCATTATTGCAAAAAGTACAACAGAGAATTATTTGTTTCTCATACGAAGGTATTCAAAAAGATTATCAATTGGGGTAGGGGAAGATTTTTTGAACATAAACTACAAGAAATGGTGTAGAGCACTTTACACTCCTAGTTCATGTTGTGATAGTGTGGACAAGAATATGAGGGAAGTATTCAAAGCTTATATTCTTAATTCAAGGCATAAGCCTAGCTATTAGTACCATGTTAGAAAATATTAGGAGAGTTTGATGGATAGGCTGCACAAAAAAGAGGGATTTTATGGTTAATAAAAGTTGTGTAATTTATCCTAGTATACTAACATAATTGAGAAAAAAAAGATTCAAGCAAGGGGTTGGAATGCTTTTTGAGATGGAGGTTTCTCTTATGGAGCGAGGGAGGGCACAACTCAAATAAAATATGTAGTCAATCTGCATGATAGAGCTTGTAGTTGCCAATTGAATGACATGCAAACATGTAGTTGCTGTTATTTAAAATATAGTGGACCAACCAGAGAAATTGATAAATGAGTTTTACACAAGGCAAGGTATTTAAAGGCCTATGATCACCTATTAAAGCGTTTGAATGGAATGCAAGAATGAGTAGCTGATGATAATATGTTCATTTTGCCACCACCTTTGAAGAAAGTGAACAAGCATAGGCCTGCCACAAATAGGAAATCATCCTATGGTAAGGTCACAACTAGTGGAAAACTGAAAAAGACTGGTTTGGTTATGGAGTGCAGTGTGTGTGGGTGTGTCAGGGCACAATAAGAGGATTTGAAAAGTTGGAGAAGAGCAGTCAAATACCTCAAAAAACAGCAGTTGCTTCATCGTCAAATATGATAGAAATATCAATGCCCAATAGGGGTTTCCAAAGAATTGCAATAGTAAATGACATAAATTTTTATATTTGTTCGTGTACATACTATATTTGCTAAACACTTTTTGTGGATCTAATTAGGTAAATTCTAGATTTGTACAATTCATGCCATCACAAAATCAATATGATGGTACTGCCTTCTATTCTGACTTTGAAGGTGAGCAAACCATCCATCACACTCAACACTCACAAACTGATTCAAGCAGTCAATTAACATCTAGACATATAATTTCAGCTCATGGTTTCCAAGTGAGTTGGTTTGGTGCCTTAATTATGACAGTAATAGAAATATAACATAGATATTGTAAATATAATTAATATTACAAGCTCTAATTTTCTGTTTACGAGGAAAAAATTATTGGATAAATGTTCTCAAATCCCCAAAGGGGTGTTTGTTTAGTGGGAATAGAGGGTGGGAATGGGATTACATATCCCCATTCTTGTATATCACTTGTTTGTTTGGGGGGTTGGAAGTTTTGAAGGGGAATGGGAGTGAGATTAAATGGGGTCTATTCCCACCAAAGTAAGACATGAGAGGGGGCATGTCTTATGGGTGGAAGTAAAATTAAGGGGCAAAAAGACAATTTTGTCATTAATGAAGGGGAAGGGGTGAATAAATAGATGGAGATGAGTAAGAGCTTTTAAGTAATTTTGTAATTTATTCCCCCTTCTAATCGTACTACTTGCCAAACAAGGTAATGAAAATATTTTCATGAATTCCTACTCATATATTCTCACTCCCTATCCCATCCCTTAATTCTCAAACTCCCATTCCCACATATCAAACGCCCCGTAAGGTAAGCCTTATTTGTTACAATATATAATAACACTACTACAAATTCCGTGCTTTTTCGACACTTTTTGGGCCAAATTTCGGCGCACAAAAGCGCTAAGAAAAATATCTCAAAGCGCCGCAATTTTGGCCGTCGAGAATCGGCGGCGCCTAAAAGTGCCGAGAGCCTTGGCGCTTTTCTTTGCCAAAGATTATCTCGACTATTATAAGTGCCGAGGTTTCTCATCATTTTCTGGCGTCCCCATCTAGGCCTTGGCACGTTAAAGCGCTGACATTCATGGCACGTTAAAGCGCCGACATATTAAAAGCCGAGGTTCTTGGCACC
This sequence comes from Patellifolia procumbens, assembly GCA_947645195.1. Lineage (NCBI taxonomy): Eukaryota > Viridiplantae > Streptophyta > Magnoliopsida > Caryophyllales > Amaranthaceae > Patellifolia > Patellifolia procumbens. Next base: position 95,795 of record CANSGD010000759.1, on the reverse strand, counting down.
TTGTATACTTACTTTGCCGCTGCTGAAAGTGCCAAGATAATCTTTTCCAATTTCAATTGTTCCTTCTACATACTCATCTTATTAGAATTTTTTATTATAAAGAAATATTTTTATCGCAAATAATAAATATCGAATAATAAACTTATATTAAGGCAAGAAAGCTACTAATTAAGAAAATCTTATATTTACTATAAATGATAATAACACAATGCATGGTCTAGTGTACTTGTTTAATTACATAGAACTTTAAGTGCAAGATTAAAAACAACATATATATATATATATATATATATCATATATCATATATGGAAACATTTTTACATTGTTATTCCTAATATTTATATCGATCACTTAAATTTTGCAAATCACATGTACGCCACTGAAATGCCATGGTTCGAGCTTCTCGTCGTCATCTTCATCCACCACTTTGAATTGAGATTACTTATCATTGGTTGACTCAAACATTTTTCCTATGTGTCTACAACAAAAAAAATCCTCCATAAATATATTGTTATTATACAATTTAACGAAAGCATTAATAGGAATCATATGGGTTATTAGAATTTCACTCAAGCAATTTTGTGAAACTTTACCAATTTAACATTATAGAATATGAAATCTATCAAGACACTGAGTTCTCAAAAATCCGACACTCTGCTACCTGTCAAAGCAAAAAAAACATCAACACTTATAAGCAGAAACCGATATTATTAGGGAATGTACCTTGCATCGTACAGCTTCATAAGTCCCATAAACATTCATCACCTACAAATAAGACTTACTCAGCACCAATAATAACTCCACCATGGAAAGATTACAAGATATATATTGTACTTTAACTCTACAGGAGCTTCAAAAAATCAGTTAAGCGCTAGTGATGATCTTTTCAAAGCATTTAAAGCCATGTTCAAACATGATTTATCATTTATTGACCTAAATTAGCTCAGTACATTATGACTTGCACATTGCTTTCAACCCGGCACATGAAAGTTTCTCATCAGAAGTGACTAGTTATAAAAGGTTTTCGTTAAAATGTTGAATTCTATAAAACATGAGGTAAAAGTTTCTCATCAATTTTGGTACAAGGGAACACAATAGCATGAGGTAATCAAATCAAGGAGCTCCAAGAGAATTCTATAAAACAGAGCATGAGGGAATGAAATGAATCCCGATTCCATTTACAGTATCATTAAAGATAATGGACTAAGCGTCAACGAAAACTAATGAAGAACATCATTTTTTTACAAGATTCATTACCACTCTGAAATCATATTTTAAGCTTCACCTTAGACATTTTATGGGAAAATTACACACTCTTCTATTACAAACGCTATTTATCCATCTCTGAACCTCCAAACTATACAGCAAGGGAATTCAAACTGGTGCCATTGCTGTTTTTGTTCCTATCCTTGTCCTCTTAACAATCATATTACAGATTTGTGGCTCAAAATAGATGAAGAACATACTCCTTCTATAAAGAAATTTTGACATACAAGTGCTGCAATTGAAGAAGAAATGTTGTCTATGTACAGATTTGTGGCTCAAAATAGATGAAGAAATGTTAGCTGCCATTAGTCCTTGGAATGGTATAGTTTATTGGCTTGATCCGGCAGGAGTAGAAAACGAGATCCGTGAATTCGCCCAACGTACCATCAACGAGTATGTGAAGTCGTTGTTTACTTATATTTCGAATTATTTCTTAATAGAATAGTTTGCATATAATAAGGTACTTTTCTTCATAGGGCTATTAAGAAATTCAGCATTCTTTATCGGAAGGATATAAAGAAGATGAAAAGGAATCCCGAGATTAGGTGGATCAAAATAAAGGTATGTGTAATGATATATTTTAAAAACATGACACCTAAATATTATATTTCAACTCAAAAGCTATGTTAATTTTGAAAATACATTTATTGGTTTGAACTTGATTATGATAGTGTCCTCGTCAACTACAAGACTCGAAGGATTGTGGATACTATGTGTGTCGCTACATAATCGAGACTATAGAGAGTAGACGACAGAGTATTCCTGATGAGGTAACTTTTTAACTCATATTAAGCACAAATAGTAATGACAAAATTGGCAGTAAAAAATCATTGGATGACAAGTTCATGAATAATCTGCCACAGTAGTATCAATAAATAGATATCTGTCAGCAATTATATTGAGTCTCATGGACATATATAATTTGATGCTGCTAAATTAGAGTACTATTCAGAGTAAGGAAATATTCAGTTTAAATTATTTAAGATAGAGTTAGGATGTCCCCAGATCCTCACTTAGCAAAGTTAATACTGTGTTGGCGTAGACTCAAAACATCTCCTCTTTGGAATAAATATAACAGAAAGACTAGTAATATATACTTAAGGCAACCAAAACCTCAAAAAGTACTACATCCCTCATCACGATCCATTGACTTTGTAATCATTCATTTATTCTCGAGTCTTGTTCTTCAAGAAGTCAGATTTAAAATATAATAAATGAAAAGCCACTAGGGTTTGAAAGTATAGTTTGGGAAATGTGTAATACCCATCCTTTAACAGCACAACCCTTTCTCGGGAGTCTATGAAAGGAAACTATATTTCCTCCATAAAATACATTCTATACCACAGTGAAACTGCTTATGATTGGTAGCTCATGTTTGAACTATAGGAGTTGATGGTCTCTACTTCAGTTATGAAAAGAAAATTTCCAACATTATGTCACTGCATGAAGAGCATAGATATCCTTCTCATTTTTGGAACTGGAAAGGGCCTGGTATGGATCCTATCGTATTCCTACCCTACTTTGATACACCATGGAAGAAGTCTTGTTGCAAATCATGCAAGCCTTAAAATTTTCGTAAATGAACACCACTACTCGATAGTCTCTGTGGCAATCTACACATTAGCAGAGGCATTACTTCACATCTTATCATCACCACCTAATCATGAACATTCGTGTTGGCTTTGAATTCTAGACATGAGGCATGCGTTACATAATATTAGATCTATACATAACCAAAAAAAGAATATTGCATTATGTAGGAAGCTAATTGTATGTTAGGTGGGATTATGATCTCCCTCTTGAATCACTGCTTCATTCACTTCACGAGCTGTGCGTGCCATTTCGTTATTTTTTGAATTTCGAAATTTGCCTAATCCCACCTTTGTGCGAGAATTAGCTTATTACACAATTCTCCTGATAATCTTCCTAAGTTCCTGACCACAACCCGCTGATTCTTTCTCTTTTTGAAATATGTAGACGGGCCACATAATTTCATTGTGTTCAACTTATTACACAATTGTCAAACCAAGTTCTGGAATCTGAAACTAATGCTAGATACAGTTTCCTACTCCATGCTATGAGAACAATATTCCTAAGTTGCTTTGAAGGGCACATGTTGAGCCTTGTGCTTTCTGGCTGTGCATTGTCACTGTGTGCAAGTTGTTTGAGAAACTGTATTCGTAAAAACAGAAGATGCTTGCAAGGCTCTGGTTGCTTGAGAAATTGATGGACCTGATCAGGCCTTAGCTGGTTCACATTTACATATACTCTAACTAACTCTCAATTGTTGTCATTGTCTTCTAATTCCTCATAACCATCTTGTGTTTGCCGAAAAAGATATGTAACCCACATATCTCGCATCTCGTCAATCATCTTTTGTGAATAATTATCGGGAGCTCCGGAAAAGTACTACAAAACAAAGCCATGATAAAGATATTAATTTGCACTCTACTAATATAATCAAACTACACAATTTATAATCAAACTAGCACAATTACAACTCCTCGTTTCCCCTCTGACACTGGTTTCTTTATGTTTTTTATGGTTCCATATCAGTTATCATCTTCCTTTATGTTAATACATTTGACATGAAGCTGGATTTAATCAATTGGAAATTACACGATTCAATCTTTATTGATGTTTGTATTTAATTTGCACACAAGTATTCCCTATATAGCGGGAAGCAGGTTGTATTTATAAGTAAAAAATTGATGGCTTTGAATATAAGGCATCACAGCTATGAGACGTATATATAGCAAGCAGACAAGATCGGAAGAAAGGGACACGTGGGCGTGGAGATAGCAGATATAGATGTTTAAAAAAAAGAAAAAAAATCTGAGAAACCGGTTATCTGTTATGGTGGTTTCCTATAATTTAGAAATAAGACACGTATGGAGAGAGAAAACTGGTTTCTTAGGTCTTTTTATTAATTAGATTAAAACTTACATAGGACACGCGTGCAACGAGATAACCGGTTTCAGAAGTTTATTTCTAAAACCGGTTTTTGGTTTGGTCTCTCAACCTCTGACACCTCTTAGATGTAAACCGGTTGGGGTGTGGTTTCTAAGGCCATTTTGGACCGGTTTTCAAGGGCATTTTTGTAGTAGTGTGTACTCCTAACAAAGTCCTTTAACCATCCCTTATGTCATCTACAAGACTACAACATGAAAGTCTTTTATGAAGCTCAATGTACGCTCATGTTAGCGTAAGTAATATAACTCGACAATTCAAGATTTCCTCCAACCATAAGTGCATAAGCACATGCTTACATAAACATCTACGCATTCAAGTATAAATGTATAATAGAGCTAATCTTGTATGTTCATCACATGGCTTTGGCTAGTCGAACTCTTACTGTGCTTTCTCTCCATCTTATTGTTGTTGAATTAATATAAACCGAACTGATGTGAACTTCTCCGAACTTCTTTGAACATACTCGAACTTCTTTAACCATAATCTGAACTTAATAAAACTTATTCAAATTTCTTCCAAGTATTTTGAGCTTATGCTGAATTTATACTATTTAAGAACCACTTATTGAGACAACGTGTCTATCAGAACAAGGTTATATCTATCGATGAATGTACATACAAAATTTTGAGATTGTTTGCAATCATCTTGAGTAGATTACTTAAGGAATCAAGCGTAACAGAAAAGGAAAAACACTAACCAAAACAACCTAAACAAGCAACAAGATGAGCATTCCTCGCTTCTATATTAACACGAAATTTGACTATACATTTAGCAAATAATACAATTAAGAGTACAAACAAAATTCAAAATAAGAACAAGAAACGGCAATTTCAACTTCATCACTCCATATTACACAAACTGTAAACAAGACGACATCAATACAAAACAATTTTAGGAAGAAAATCATCAAGTTCATAGCATTTCAAATCCGATAAAATAGCTAACCTCCAAAATTTCCATCCACAGTCAACCAAAGATAAAATCGCGCGAAGATACAGCTAACAACAAGAACATCAACTCACAATAGCAAAAAAAAATGAAAAAATAATCCCCTCGCAATGGCAACAAAACAAGGATACTGAACAGACATTGACATGGAATTACAATAATCTTTGCTTCCATGAAGCTATTCACAAACTTCTGGGTCGAAATTAGGATGACAAAAGCAACTTGATTATTAGACTGACCCTAATAGCAAACATATTGACATATAGATCCAATTTCACAAGAAATACACCAAAAGAAGCCAATTCTTGAAATTAACACATCTTTACATGCTACCTTTTCTAAACATTAAAAGATTCATCTTTAATGGAAAAATAATCTACTTAATCGATGAATGGTTAGTTGGTTACCAACCTAGCTAATTCCCAATTGGAGTTTACGACAATATGCAATTCTAAACCTAGCTTTCACGAAATTTCAAAGGAAAAGGAGAGAAATTGGAACCTTTATTTGAATCGAACTCCAATATGTAGTTGATGAGTGGCCGAAGTTTTGGGTAGCCGAAATCCCTAGTTTCTCTAATTGCAATTGAGAGTAGTTGATGAGTGTGAGGTAGCCGAAATTTCATATAGAGTGATGGAGCAGTTGAGAGATTGTGGCCGAAGTTTTGGGTACTGTTCTATTGCTGATGTTGAACGCGTTTCAAAAAAATTCGTTTTGCGGGTATAGGCGGGTACAGCTATACTAATTGCGGGCTATACGTGTGCACAACACGTGAAACCTTGGCGCATTATAGTGCCGACTAAAGGGTTGGCGCCTTAAAGCGCCGAGAAAACCCGCCCTCCATAATAATTCACCCAGCACTAATTATAAGTGTCGAGTATAAAGCGCCGAGATAATACACGTTTTGTAGTAGTGTAATAAAAATTGAAAAAAAGGACTAAAATTAAAATTTTCATCTTCCTTATCTTCATTTTCTTCATGTTCAATCCCCTTTTAAGGCTTCATTTTCCTCCATCAGTTTAACAATTTCATATTTCACTTCCATGCGGTGGATCAACCTAGTTGAAACAATCACAATCATTATACTCCATCAACTTAGAACATATAAGAAACCTTCTCGATGAGTTGTATTTTGTTCTTCACATCATATTTTCACTCTATGGCCATAGTAACATAATTCTAACTCATCCATTTTGATTGTAATTGCATTGTGGGAGAAGATTTGTTGAACAATGAGGCACTATGTTTTTTGGATAGCTATCTAGTTTATAAGGTGTTAGCTATAGTGTAAATACCAACTATTTTTGGCATTAAAATTGAATCTTATTTTACTTTTTTCTTTGCTTAATAGTTGACTGTCACATGCATTAAATGCTTTTTAATGAATTTTCCTTTTTCTGAAAGTTAGTTAACAACTAACTTACCATCTGTGGCAAAATGTATCCTTAACTATAAATTTTTTAGTTCAGGTTATTAACTAAAACTTTGTCAATAGTTTAGTCCTTTAAGTACCTTAATTGTAAAATAGTATTAATCTGTTGTTTGGTAGAATGTAAAAAAATAAATTGGAATTAAATGTCATTTTATTTAGATACTACCTCCATTCTTTTTTAGTTACAACACTTTCCTACTAAAATCAATAAAGGTTGCAACAAATTTTTTTATTCCTTATATAGTTGTGATCCCCCACACTCTCTCTCATACTTAACATAATTAAAATGCTTTTTGTTGTGGTCCCCCACACTCTCTCTCATACTTTTTGCACAATCAAAACATTCGATGGTCCTCAATCCCCTTCATTACACCCATACATTCACATAATCCCTCATTAAAAAATTTGCATTGATCTCTATTTTTTCAAAATGTGTTGCAACTAAAAAAGAACGGAGGTAGTACCATTATTGATTTTTGATCTCCTATCTGTTCACTAAGGGTCTGTTCGACAGTACTAGATGTAGGGGTAGCTGTCAGCTGTCTACTAGAAGCTGTCAGCTGTTAAGGTAGCTGTAGTATATTTTAGTATTTGGTAAAAGTAGCTGTTAGAATTGTGAAACTAATAAATAATATTATATATTAATGAAATTAAGTACAATAATCTAATTAATTATATTTATGAATGAATTGATTGTTAAATCAATAAACGCACTACAATATTTACCATCAAATAATAAGTAAAAGGAGTATCATACTCTTAGATAGTAGTATCATAGGCATTAATGAAAAATTACAATCATCAATTCCTTTACAAAAATGACTACCACCATCGATAATAAACACGATGTCCAAAATAAGTATCCTATAAAAATAACCTAATTTTGTTTCCTAGCATTCCATATTAAACTGGCTATACGATCACGAATAATAGTCATTTCTCTAGAACCTCCCACTGTACTGTTACCATTGGAATGAGCACCAACATCGGGAAGTTCCAATGAAGGTATAAAATCAGGATACTCCTCTAAAACTCGAAAAAGGGGATCATCTGATGTTTTTATTCTTATGTAGTTATGCAACGCAAATGTAGAAACCATGATTTGTATTTGTGTCTGAACACTATATTGCGGCATTTTAGTTAGTACTTTCCATCTTTGCTTCAGGACACCAAAACATCTTCTAATACAACTTCGCAGGGATAAGTACCAACGATTAAAGATTTCCTTATCATTTTTGTGGTGGCATGTTTGCAAATTGTGATTTATGATATCTTAACTTAGGATATGGTACTAGATACCCTTTTCTCTCTGGTTAACCTTTATCCGCCAAGTAATACTTACCTGCATGAAAAAAAGTAAAAGAATTTTCTCAGCTATAATCATAAAACCTAACTACATATCTAAAATAATAATTATTTCAACTTCAAATTGATTTTATACCTTCAGGCGATTGAGGGAATTTCAACTCTGGATTTTCAATGGCATGACAAAAAACACGGGTATCATGTGCTGAACCTTCCCAAACCGCTGATATAAATGTAAAACACGTGTCAAAATCGCATGCAGCCATAACATCAAATGTGGGAATTCCTTTCCTTCCTCTATAAGGCATTTGTAGAGCTTCGGGTATGCATGCCATTATATGTATACCATCAATACATCCAATATAATCCTGTTAAAAAATATATGTAAAACAAGTGTTAGATATACACACGTGATCAAGGTTAGATTAAAAAAACAACAATAACAATAGATTATACCTTAAAAAAGGGCATATGCCCTTTTATCAGTAGATATTTTCGCAGACACACTTGTAAAATGTGGATCATAAGGTCTTATAATGTCATGTACAAGACCCTTTACGTTCGGGCTAGAAATCGATGGGAGAATATCACTAATTTCCCTACTGATTGAATCACCAGAATGCTGAAAATGCTCACCAAGTGCTCTATTTGAGACACCTTGTGCGATTGCATATAAAAATATGCCAACTTTCTCTCCATCCTAAATGCATTCACACATCGAATAGGGTGACCCGATAATACTTCTTTCATCCACATCTCCCCAGTTGAAATTGAAGTCATGCAATGTTATTTATGGATATACTAATAATAATAAGTAATTATTAATGACATCGTCCTCCATACTTAACATAATTTCCCTCCTAGTTTTGTCCTCGATTACAGTAGTAGCAAAGAACCACAATTTACTATGTTTATGCAAATCAAGATTCTTTGCCATACGAGTAAGGACTTGTATCGCTGTAGAGATTGTAGATATAGATGAATCCACGCTCACGTTAGATGTAATGCTTTGACTTATGAGTTTAACACATTCGGTCATTTCACTAATTTCTTTCGCCAGCATTGTGGATCCCGCAGATTGCCTCCTTCCACGCTTCAATGGAGCAACATTAGGTTTTGTGATAGGTTGCTTTTGTACCTTTTTAGAAGTATGAGTGTTCATGTTTGCACCTATCATTTGTGAACAGCTGGTACCACTTGCTTGTTCGCCAAGACTTTGCACAAAATTTTCATCGTTCAATAAGTCGCTAAAACGGGGTCTATTGAAGGTATGTAAACATTTTCTCCCGTTGAAAATGAAGCTCCATATAACTGTTGCCATTTATTTTCAAGAGCTAAACTAACACCCTCTTGTCGAGATTTTTTAAATTCTGGATTTTCCTACAAAAAGTATAAAATTTATACTATTATCTTACTACGGTCCTTTAAACAACTAATGATATCGTAGAAAAGAAGTAAAAAAAACACCTGGATCTTTCTTTGCCACCATTCATTGGAAGCATCAATTTTTCCTGAAACTGGATCCCATCTTAGACCTGTTTCTGATGATTTTAACTTTTCCCATTTAATCCAGTCTTTTCTCATGGCATCATATTTGTGCTTGCAACTATCTTTAATAATAAATGTCTGTCCAGTTTCTTTTTCAACATCCGACTGAATTTCCTTCCACTAAAAACATTGTGTACGACCATTAACTCTCATAAATTCAATACAAACTTCACATAAAATTATTGTGTCCTCATCGGTCCACCTAAAGACCTCTTTCTTCCCTTCTTTGTTATTCGACGAAGTCATCTAACATAGACATAAAGTACATAGAATCAAATTACTATGCTAGCAGGAACAATCATACTTGGAACAAACACAAAGTTGCTGGTAAATAAGCATCTACAAAGAACGGTATATAAAGTATTAAAGTTCACAGATTGGCACGGATATAATTCAAAATTGTATATCAGAATAATCACAGCTAGAGATACATATCAGAATGAACACAAAATGAATACAAAATATTTATTCTGATGTGAGCCAATCTGTCAACTAGCTATAAATCTCAGTACAGACTTGTAATTTTACTTTCAGAACTTCATGAAGACCCCTTATTATCTTACTAATCAATTGCACTCACATAGGTTCTACTTCAAACATACTACTTTGTTCCCCTTTGAAGTAGAACCTGTGCAATTGATTAATATCATTATAAATAATCCACTTTCGTGTGTTTAGTATCATTATAAACGTAAATTGCTAGTAGTGCTTCGCCACTACCATCCACTTTCGTGTTTATAAATTTTCTTGCACCCCTCAAAACTCAAAAGTGTCGTACCTCTTTCCGGCGGAGATGAGCGGTCCGAGTCCGAGCTCCGGCCAAGAACCTGCACATGAACCCCAAACCCCCGGGGGTGTCCCGAGGACGGGCTCTCCGACGCTCAAGTCAGTACTCATTTTAGATAGAGGGAGTGTGGTGTAGGGAGAGAGAATGGATTGTGGATCCTTTTACCTTAGCCCTATGAGGGGCTTATATAGACAAGTGAGCGTGGGCCTTGTGTCGTTTGGGCCTTGGGCCGTATATTCGGGAGAGGGTATTTATCCCATACAATTTGCCCCCCTAGTTCGAGTGATAATCGTTGATTGAACTTGAACTATATTGGGCTTATTCACTTGGTTCCTCATGATATTGGACATGTATGTCTTCATGATGACCTCTGTGCGTGATCGAGTCTCTGCTGTGAGATATAGCCTCTTGAGTCAGAGAGCTTGCTTCAATGAGCTAAGGTGTATCATCCTCTAGTTGAGGATCTTGTCATGTAATAAGAGACGCAGCTTCCTTTGCTTAGGAGTTTGCTCTAATAATCTGCCGTGTAGCATCCTCTAATGAAGGTCTGCTCACGTAGTCTGTAATGTTGCTTCACCAATCTGAGAGTCTATTCTGATGAGCAAGAATGTAGCATCGTCTAGAGCCTCTGCAGGTTTTGTATTTTTTTTTTGCGTTCTTTTGAGTAGTTTTTGAAAGAAAATATGCTATTTCTTTGCTACTTCCTTCCTCCTACCATACGTATCCTTGCCCCCCAGTCTGTCTGTTTTGCTTGCAGCAGAGGAGACAGACTGAGATTAGAATGCTATAGACAAGTCCGCAATTGCGATGATACGTGGATATGTAATGATGATGAGCAGGATCCTTCGTCTGAAGTGAGGATATGCTATAATAGTAAGGAGCAGGATCCTCTGTTAGAAGCGAGGATCTGCTAATGATAAGGAGCATGATCCTCTTTTTGAAGCGAGGATCTGCTAATGATAATAATGGCAGAGCCCTCTGTCTGAGATGGGGCCTGCAATAATGATAATGAGCAGGATCCTCTGTCTGAAGCAAGGATCTGCTATGACAATAATGGCAGAGCCCTCTGTCTGAGTGGGGTCTGCGATAGTAAGGAGCATGATCCTCTGTCTGAAACGAGGATCTGCGATAATAATAAGGAGCATGATCCTCTGTCTGAAGCGAGGATCTGCTGTAATAATAGGGAGCATGATCCCCTGTCTGAAGCGAGGATCTGCTATGATAATAATCGCAGAGCCCTCTGTTTGAGTGGGGTCTGCGCTAATGATAAGGAGCATGATCCTCTGTCTGAAGCGAGGATCTGCCAATGATAATATTGCCAGAGCCCTCTTTGTGAGATGGGGTCTGCAATAATAATAAGGAGCAGGATCCTCTGTGTGAAGCGAGGATCTGCTGATGATAATAATGGTAGACCCCTCTGTCTGAGATGGGGCCTGCAATAATGATAATGAGCAGGATCCTCTGTCTGAAACGAGGATCTGCTATGATAATAATGGCAGAGCCCTCTGTCTGAGTGGGGTCTGCGATAGTAAGGAGCATGATCCTCTGTCTGAAGCGAGGATCTGCGATAATACTAAGGAGCATGATCCTCTGTCTGAAGCGAGGATCTGCCAATGATAATATTGCTAGGGCCCTCTTTGTGAGATGGGGTCTGTAATAATAATAAGGAGCAGGATCCTCTGTGTGAAGCGAGGATCTGCTGATGATAATAATGGCAGAACCCTATGTCTGAGATTGGGCCTGCAATAATGATAATGAGCAGGATCCTGTGTCTGAAGCGAGGATCTGCTATGATAATAATGGCAGAGCCCTTTGTCTGAGTGGGGTCGGCAATAATAAGGAGCATGATTCTCTGTGTGAAGCGAGGATCTGCGATAATACTAAGGAGCATGATCCTCTGTCTGAAGCGAGAATCTGCTGTAATAATAGGGAGCATGGTCCCCTGTCTGAAGCGAGGATCTGCTATGATAATAATGGCAGAGCCCTCTGTTTGAGTGGGGTCTGCGATAATAATAAGGAGCATGATCCTCTTTCTGAAGCGAGGATCTGCCAATGATAATATTGCCAGAGCCCTCTGTGTGAGATGGGGTCTGCAATAATAATAAGGAGCAGGATCCTCTGTATGAAGCGAGGATCTGCTGATGATAATAATGGCAGAGCCCTCTGTCTGAGATGGGGCCTGCAATAATGATAATGAGCAGGATCCTCTGTCTGAAGCAAGGATCTGCTATGACAAGAATGGCAGAGCCCTTTGTCTGAGTGGGGTCTGCGATAATAAGGAGCATGATCCTCTGTCTGAAGCGAGGATCTGCGATAATAATAAGGAGCATGATCCTCCGTCTGAAGCGAGGATCTGCTGTAATAATAGGGAGCATGATCCCCTGTCTGAAGCGAGGATCTGCTATGATAATAACCGCAGAGCCCTCTGTCTGAGTGGGGTCTGCGATAATAATAAGGAGCATGATCCTCCTTCTGAAGCGAGGATCTGCCAATGATAATGTTGCCAGAGCCCTCTGTGTGAGATGGGGTCTGCAATAATAATAAGGAGCAGGATCCTCTGTGTGAAGCGAGGATCTGCTGATGATAATAATGGTAGATCAGTAATAGTGGTAGGCAATATCCGTGGGATCTGCGTATGAATAAATGTAACCTTGGGGCCCTTTAATCGTTGGACTGGCCTGCTGACTCTAGGGCTACAGCGAGGTCATCCGAGAGAATTATTTTGACGTCCAAGTCACGTCAGTGCAAGGCTCATAAGGTCAGCCCTCTTCGGGTCTGATCACCCGTGCCTGCAGCATGCGCCTTTTTTTCGGGGTGCACTTGGTCCTTATTTTGGACTCCACTATCCCCATCAACCTTAGGTGTCTGTAACTTATCCTCGCTGCTTTCTAGACCTTTGGTCCTGCAGAACTTGGGGATAGAGGTCTATGACATCGCTAAGTCGAGCAGACAACCGATTCACTCCAGTGGCCTCGGGGGCTCTGGGTGTTTTATCTTACGGTCGACCCCCTTTTTGTGCAGACAGTCTTTGCGCTTTGAGGACCTTTTCGGTCTCCGCTTTGGCTCAAACCCTGTTCTGCTCTGCCAGGCTGGGGGGTTTTTCCCCTCCTAGTCTGCAAGTGGTTAATATTTTTGGTGCTATGATAATGGAGAGCATGATCCTCTCTGTGAAGCGAGGATCTGCTATAATAGTGAGCATGATCCTCTATCTGAGGTGAGGATCTGCTGAAATAATAATGGGCAGGATCCTCCATCTGAGCTGAGGATCTGCTAATGATGATGGCAGAGCTCTCTAAGATGGTGCTCTGCAATAATAAAAGGAGCAGGATCCTCTGTCTGAAGCGAGGATCTGCTTATAAAAATAATGGCAGAGTCCTCTGTCTGAGATGAGATCTGCAATAATAACAAGGGGCAGGATCCTCTGTCTGAAGTGAGGATCTGCTATAATAATAATGAGCAGGATCCTAAATCTGAAGCGAGGATCCGCTGTAATGATAATGAGCACGTTCCTCTGTCTCAAGCGAGGATCTGCTGTAAAAATGACGGCAGAGCCCTCTGAGATGGTGCTCTGCGATAATAATGAGGAGCGGGATCCTCTATCCGTGGTGAGGATCTGCTAATAATGACGGTAAAGAACTTAGCTCTTCGCTTAAGTCCTTCGCTCTGCTTCTTCAGCAGAGTTCGATTCGTAACTATACTTAGCTCTTCGCTTAAGTATTGCCAATGGCTTAGTAGCTCGCTGGAGTCTTCAATAAAAATAAGAGGCAGGATCCTTCGTCTGAAGTGAGAATCTGCAATAATGATAATGGCAGAGCCCTCTGTCTGAGATGGGGTCTGCAATAATAATAACAGAATACCTCTCTAGCATGTTTAAGCCTGCTAGAGTCTTCGATAAGATGTGTCTGCAATAATAATAACAGCATATATCTTTTCAACGGCTTAATAGCCTGCTGAAGCCTTCAATAATATGTGCAGACTCAAAAAATAGGTGCTTTCATAATCAAGCACTACAATGAATATTGCGATTTGGGTCATGTATACTCGAGCACTACAATGAATATTACGATCAAATTTCCCATCAAGTTGGGTCACATATACTCATTTGCCCCCCACTCTTAAGTTGAACTTGGGTCAATTTGAGAGTAGTATATTCCCAACCAGACGTACATAAAGGTCCAAATACATAATTTGATCATGTCATGTAATTAAATAGAGTGAATGTTTGTAACTCTTCAGATGGTCATTGACAAATAATCAATGTTTGAAGCTCGTAATATAAACTAAGTACAACATCCATCATAATATCCAATCTAATCTTGCATCTAAAGTAAGCAAAATTGATATCAATAATAGTGGAAGCAAAGTACTTAGCTTGATATTATCCAGTTGAGTCTGCTCGAGTTCTATATAGAATACCTTCTGATGTATATGGTGGCGTTCTGCTCTTGTTGTTCTGCCCAATTGGTGGGTCTGCTATAGAATATGGTTCGTTGTGAACTCTACAGACCATGTTTCAGTTTGCTAAATTAAGTTTGAATCAGGTCTGGCAACTGGGTGTTGTAGACTTATCTTGGTCTGGTCGATGCTGATTCTGCAGACTGGAATTGCAGAATGTTGCGAGCAGATGCGGGTTGTAGGATGGTCTGATATTGCAGACTGATCGAGTGAGCTCTGCCTGCAGGTTATTGTGGTCTGCTATGTTGCAGATTCTATTATGTTCTCTTAATTCCTTGAATCTGCCCTGCCCCTTAATTGCGGTCTGCTCATATTTTGGGTTCTGTAAAGCGGGTCTGGCAACTGGGCTTTGAGTGCAGGCTTTCTACTACCGTCAGTTGTACCATGTATGCTTTGTTTGAATCTGCCAATATCAGCTGCACCTCCATTTTAGTTGTTAGGCGTCCCGAAACTCACTCTGCCTTGTGACATTCTGAGTTCAAAATGCATGCTGCCATGTTCAACCAGAATGATGCAGGTTGCGAGTCTGTACTTTCACATATCTGCAAGCTGGATAGCCTTGGTCTTCTTCCCATGCTATTTATCGCTCTAATTTTGCAGACTCTATTCCGTTGGATCTTCGCCATTTGGTCTGCTTCCCACCTTCTGACTTTTCCACCTGATGAAGTTCACTTGATATTGGCAGAGCTATCGACTCGCAAGCCGAGTCTGCAGATTATTATGCCAAGGCTTTGCTCTGATTCACTCGAGTCTGCTATTTAGTCTGCTGGTCTGCCATTGACTAGATGCTGTTGGTTAGCTTTGTGGGTCTGTCTGGCTTAAGGTGCTCTGCAAATCCTATGGTTGATGTTGCAGACCCATTTCCCACGCTGTGATCGATTCTCGGCACAACTCATGATGAGTTTTTATAAGTTAGGTCTGCCCTCTGTCTGCTTTGAGAGGTTAAAGTCTGCTAGGCGAGCCTGCCATTGGCTATATGTGCCTTGCTTGGAGTGCAGACTGATTCGTTATTGATCCATTTGGTCTTATAACAGTCTGTTGGGGATAGTTCGATTTTTCTTCTAAGAAGCATTTCATCAAACACGTTGTATGCGTGCAACAATTTAGCAATGACAAGGCCATTCTAGTTGTTGTTAATGCCCAAATTTTTGTAAAAAAAACAAACCAGCAATCATTTCATGACATAACCAACAAGAATTCCATTATAAGTGTTGCAGAGCTCCTTCCATTTTTATCAAACTATGAACAAAGGGGGAAGAAAACTTAGCTTCTAACACATCTTGTTGTATGTTGGTGGAGTTGACTAGCAATTCTGATTTGTTGATTTATCCCCAGGGCTTGTTGTGAAGCAGACCTCTTATTTTTTTGTTTTCCGAGATGGTGTCTTCAGTGAAATCGCCTGTACCCATCCATGAGCTCAGTGGGTTTTTGTCTAAAATACCTTGGAATGGTGGCCCACGTCAAGGATTTGCTGCTGCTAACCAAGGATGCAAGCTCCTTTCCAAATCTATTTCTTTATGTATTTCTTTAAAGTGCTTTTCTCATTTTTGCTTTTACATTTTGATAGAGGAGATGTGCTACATTCTTGGAATGTATCATGACAGTGGTCAATTAATCTTCTCAAGTTCTTGCCTTCCTTTGAAAGTAGTTGCCTGAAGCATTATTATTTTGTAGATCTTGTAAATTTTAGTCTGAATTGGAGTATTTCAGACCCCAAAATAGCTGTTTGAGCAATGTAGCCATGGAAATTGTGGGTTTCCATGGGCGCTTTTTCTCTCCCCCTCCCTCTAGCGCCAAATTGTTTCTGTCCAAAAGTGTCGTACCTCTTTCCGGCGGAGATGAGCGGTCCGAGTCCGAGCTTCGGCCAAGAACCTGCACATGAACCCCAAACCCCCGGGGGTGTCCCGAGGACGGGCTCTCCGACGCTCAAGTCAGTACTCATTTTAGATAGAGGGAGTGTGGTGTAGGGAGAGAGAATGGATTGTGGATCCTTTTACCTTAGCCCTATGAGGGGATTATATAGACAAGTGAGCGTGGGCCTTGTGTCGTTTGGGCCTTGGGCCGTATATTCGGGAGAGGGTATTTATCCCATACACTTCTTATTATCATAATTGCACAATACAAAGTAGTGATTCAATGAAATCAGATACTTTGTGAAGCAAATAAAAGAAGGCATGAAGAGAATGGAAAACAAGAAACCTAATTAATGCCTATTCTAAATTCAAAACAACCATTTAGACCTATGAATTGTTTGATACAGATGCATATCAGAATGATCACATATTGGCAGATTGGCAGGATATAATTCGAAATAATCACAGCTACATATGCATATCAGAATGAATTGAGAGATAACTTGCAGAGGAAGAGAATAGGTTCTCAATTTTAGGTGATCAAGATAAACAGCAGAGCAAGAGAATAGGTTCTCAATTTATTGACAATCAAAAGCAAGAAAAAACATACCTCAAGAAAGTGTCGTCGGGGTAGTGAAGTTCTCAAAAAAGCAGCGATTTTTTTGTTGAGAGATAAATTGCAGAGCAGTCGTCGAAGGAGAACAAGAGTGGTATTATGCCCTAACAATTTACATAGCTATCTATGCAGGTTAAAAAGATTATTATAGCTATGATCCTCCAGCTATGATTCGCCAGTTACGAAAGCCCAGCTTCATTGACACGTAAGGAGTTAGTTGTGGCCAAAGCCTAAGTCCACGGAAGACCAAGTCTACTGCAGTTTAAATAAATAAAGAAAGACTTATTCAAAGCCACTAACAGTGGATGTGGACGAGATCTCAAGAAGGCGTGGGAAGAGCTGCGAGTATAGGAAGTGGTTACAAGCCGTTGCTAAAGCTACTTCAAACGGATGTATTTCTTAGTATAAATAGAAGAATGATATGTATTCTAGATATACAAGATATACGCCATTATTATTAACATTCTCTGAGCAGATACTATTCTAAGAATTCGATGTACATTGAGATACTAAGATACTAGGGCTGTAATCTTTTTTACATAGTAGATTGGTGAACTCATAGCCACCCGCGGTTTTTCCGTTATTCCTGGGGTTTTCCGCGTCACCATCTCTAGTGTCTTTCTCTTTTTCTTACTTTCTTTGTTCCTCATAGCTGCATACATTTGCATTGATCCACCTTGCATCCTTCTAGTTGTAGGTTTCCAGCTTCATTTTGCCCTATACTGAATTTAGCATAAACAAGTGGCAGAGTGTGTTGAGATATAAATGGAGACATATCAAGAAGATAGGTTTTTGTTGAATATTTTGTTTGAACGCTTCTTTTTATTTTTGAACGCTATGTTTTTTAACGTTTCACAAACTCTACCTCTACCTCTAACAGTTACTCCAAACACTACTTCACCAAACACTCAAATTTATAAGCTAGGGGTGTAAACTAGGTTCAAACACTAACCCTACCTTTACCTCTACTTGTCGAACACACACTAAGAAAGTGTTTGTTTAATGAGATTAAAAGGTTGGAATGTAATTTTAAATCCCATGGATATTAATCTCATGTTTGTTTGGAAGGATTAGAATTTGTTAGGGGATTAGAGATGAAATGCCCTTTAATCCAACTAAAATAAGACATGGAAGAATAGTATTAGGGATGGAATTAAATTTTTGTAGGGAAAACACATTTACCCCTTAATTAAAAGAAAGGAGGTGGAGAAATAATAAAGGTATTTAAGTAAAATCATAATCTAATCCCGATTTATTTATCCACCCACCAATTTCCACTACCTATCCCATCCTCTAATCTCGTAACTTTCATTCCCACATACCGGCAAATAGTATTTTCTTCCAAAATCCCCATCTCACATAATTCATGCCCCTATGTCTTTTTTATTCCTCCAAACAAATATGAATTTTTAATCTTACAAATTTAAAATCTCAATCTCTTCACTTAATCCTTATAAACAAAACCTTATAAATAATAGTATGGGCCATGTTTAGAGCCTTACAAAAAAATATCAAAACTAAGGACACAAGTAAATATAACATGACAAGGAAAAGCATAAAATAGGTGCCTTTGGAATTACACCAATGTAAATCAAAATAGACAACAACCATAAGGTAGATGGAAATTGAAAATGGTATCAGTTTGTTTGGATAGAAGTAAATCAATATTCGCAATCCCACAAAACTAGAAATTAACCGAAGCAACAAAAGGGTCAAAGAAACAAAACTTGAACCAGAGATAAAATTGTAAGAGTATAAGTATATTGATATTAGTAACTGTCAACCCATTTCAACATCATCTTCAGCAATCAGCACCAAAATTACAGAGTAACACAGTGATTCTACATTAATATATTCTCTTCAGATCTAACCACCAAAACAACAAAAGCAAAATAGATGAAAATGACAACCAAGATAAGATAAACAATACTATTGAGTATTGTACAACTGAATCCGAATTAGTAACGGTGCTCATCTCATCTCATCTTGTTGGAGTAAATATATATTGTATGCCGGAAAACCATGTATATCTCCTGCGAAAAAGAAAGAAGAAAGAAGAAAGAAGTGGTTTTGCGGGGATGGAAGAAAGAGAGTGGGATTAAGAAATGAGGTAGATGATAGGGTGAAGGGCGAAGTAGAGGAAAGTGAAGGCGGCGCAGGAAACAGAGAGAAAGAATAGGCCGTAGAGGACGCGGAGATCCATGGCGAACTAGAGATGTTGATGGGATGGGATGGGATGGGATGGGATGGGATGGGATATTTTTGGAGTTTGGCGATTTGGTTGGATCTAGAAACTGAATGAGCGTGTGAGAGAGAAAGATGTGGGAATTGACGAGTAGGAGAAGGAGTTTGTGTCAGAGCTACAATCAGCCACGATAGGAGGATAACTCTTCATATTTACTGTTTCTCTCCATTTCCCTAGATAAGGCGGGCCCGCTTTTCTTCCTTTTATTTTAGGGAAATTCCCGATGGTAGGTCCCTAGTTTTGGATTTTGTCAATGGTAGGCCTTAATTTTTTTAATCTCATTGGTAGGGCTGAGTTTTATTTTACTAGAGTTATATGCACACATTGCGTGCGGAATAATGTCAAATTTTGTATAAATAAAAAACATTTCGTTTATTTAGGGTGTTTGATATTTCTTTATTCAAAATTTAAAAATATGAAAATAGGTAGTTATGGAGAGAGTTGTTCCATTTAATTAGAAATTTAAAAAAATAAAATAAATGCTGATTTTTCGTGTCCCCCTCCTCTTCAATTATAGAATAGAGATTTGTTAATTAGGTTAATCAATTTAATTTAAATATTAAAATTAAAACTAAACCTTAATTAATAAATTAAAATTTATTTGGAAAAATTGCCTAGAATAATGCAACCTTTGGGCGATTCGCAGATAATAATGCAACCTCTTGATTATTCTGGAATAATGCAACCTTAATACCCCATTTTTTTTTAACAAGACAAACAGGTCAAAGACCTCTTTTAGCCGGTTAACATGGTGACGTGGCAGCTGTGTTATTACCGTTGCTATATCTTCTTTCTACAGCTTCTCCATCTCCATTTTTTGCTTCCTCCTTCTTTCTTCTCCATCTCCATTACTTTCTTCTCCATCTCCATTTTTTTCCTCCATAATTCATCTTCCTGCCTTTAAAAACTGAGCATTATTTCCAGATTTTGTTTAAAAAAATTCGTTGCCCTCCATGAGTAGCCGAAAACAAGTTTCTTTTGGGTCGAATTTTTCATCCACTTCAAGGGGTGAAGTAATTTGCAATTGTGGTGGTGTTGCCGTTGTGAGGACTGTGAAGAATGGGCCTAATGCTGGAAGGAAGTTCCATGGATGCCCTTTATGGCCGGTAAGTTAAATTTCCGTTTTTTAATTTGTTATAAGTGTATTAATTGGGTATAAAAAAGGGTTTATGTGTATTGTTAATTGATTTTTCAGGATAAGAAATGTGACTTTCTGAAATTTATTGACGAGAGAAATTGTAGGGAGAGTGAATTGGAAGATCTTCGGTTTGGATTATTAGAGAAGGATTCAAATATATGTGAGATGGAGTATGAACTAAAGTTGAGGGATGACAAATTCAAAAAATTGGAAATGAAGAATGCTAAATTGGAGGAAAAATGCCAGGAGATGAAGAAGGAGATTACCAAAAAGTCTGAAGATATGAAGCTGGAACTAAACCGAGCACAAATTGCATTGATGCTTTCGACAAGGAACGAGAAGAATCTGACATTGGGGTTGTATTTGTCATGGATTTTGTTTGCTGTTTTGGTTTTGATGTTCCTTAATTAGTTGGTACTTTCGGTAGATGTTGTTTAATTTGCAAGATTATATGTAATGGTTTGTCGTATGGTTTGTGGGATGTAATCGTTTTTTGGATGAACGCTTAGTAAGCTTAGATGCTAACATTAGTAGGACATGATAAGGTTGTTTTTGATGTTTGGATTTAAATGAACTAAGAAATGTAATGGCCTATTTTTTGCAATCGTAAGTTTTTTGTAACATTTGACATGCACGCTTAGTAGGTATTGACAAATAGAGGCAAGATTATTAAACTTGTACCATAATGCTCCTGTAATATTTTTCAAAAAATTACACCATCATTTGTCCAAAATGTAGCAGGATGAAATGCACTTGTAGTGCACCCATACAGTAGCAGCAACAACAAGCATAACAACAACAAATTACAGCAGCAGCAGTAGGTTCTAAGAGTCTAATAAAACAAGAAAATTACACATCGAGAGCGGCAACACTACGCAACCATAGCAACAAAAAAAGCCGACTCATGCACATCGAGAAGAGTCACACATCATTGAGTAGGTTGAACAACACTGGACTGTTGGCTTGACTGCGAGCCTAGTGGCATTGTGAAGCATTGATCAGTGCTTGCTCTTTGCCTTGTAGTACGCTGCCACCAAAAAAAAACGTAACGAATTAAGCAAGGAATTAAGCTATATGCATCTAGCCTTTTTCATCATTAGTGTATACACAAGAAAAGCACGGTTAAATTAGACTCGTACCTGAACTTGGTTAGATCCATCAAGTGGTGTAAAAACACCAACACCACGGATTAGTTGATTTCTTCCCCTCCCTCTCCCTCTTTGAACAGGAGCTCTGCCACCAGAACCCCTCCCTGAACTACCACCAGAACCACCACTGACATTACCCCTGCCACCACTCACATTTCCCCTGCCACCACTAATATTTCCCCTGCCACCACTAATATTCCCCCTGCCACCACTCATATTCCCCCTGCCACCACTCACATTCCCCCTGCCACCACCACCTCTTCCTATTCCACCCCTTGACCCAATCCCACCTCTGATCATCCTTCCACCTCTGCCTAGTACACTTGGTTGAGCTGTGGCAGAATGGTGAGCTGTAGATGTCGATGCTGCATCGGTCCTGGGTTGTGGTGGTTGGCCATCATTTCTAGGCCTCCCCCTAGGCCTTTTAGGTGCCGGTTCCGGAGGAACGTAAGTAGCCTTGAGTGGGCATTTCCTTTTATTATGAGCCTTGACATGACATATCGTACATGTCATTTCCATTCCGACCCTACTTAGTTTCCTCGGTTTTTTGGGTCCTCATCAGGATCCTTCCTCCTATTTTTCCTAGGCCTTCCTGGACCTATCTTTATTGGGGGAGGAACTATATCACAATCCACTTTTGGCCAATGTCTTTCTCCCGCACAAGGCGGAATTGACCCTACACAGTTATTACATCATTAGTGTCGGTAAATTATAAACGAAGGGTAAAAACTCAATGAGATACTAACAATGTACACATACTAACCTCCATATGCTTGAAGATACACATCCCTCTTGTAATAAGAGTGGACAAATTCTTCTGCTTCCTTGTTGATGAAGTAAATGCATGAAACGGCATGACAGCAGGGCACACCGGTCATATCCCACTTCCTGCATGTGCAAGTCATAGCCTCGAGATCGACAACTAACTGATCCAAGTAATAGCTTACATTGAATAAAGTGTCACTCGAGGGCATGACTTCGCAGTTTGCAGCTTTGGTCTTCTCCTTTTCCAGTGTTGCTTGAATCCTCGGACACAATTCCGATGTTGTTTTTTCCATTGCTTTCCTCTTCATGACAAGTCTTTGCATTAGGGCTGCTCTAATATCCTCCATCATATGCAGCAGGTGCTTCGTTCTCGCATTGATAATGTATCCATTGAACGTCTCGGCCATGTTGTTTGTTATTGCATCAGTCTTCATTCTACTGTCGAAGAAAGCTCTACAGAATACCCGAGGGTTGTATGCAATGAAGCCTTCAGCAGCTTCTTCACTAATTTCCCTGAGCTTTGACATAGCATCTTCAAAGTCAGTGCTGTTGTAAGACTTAGCACACCTCCAAAAAGCCAGCTTCAAGTCATCCCCCTTGAATGATTTATGCCATAATGCATAGATATGCCTCGCACAATGACGATGCTCGGCTTTTGGTAGAACTCTACTAACAGCATTCAAGATGGCCTAAAAAGAATAAACAACATAAAAAACACCTATTAAGCCACATAATAATGGGATTACTGTACATATACTTAGGCACATGAATTATTTAGAGGAATTAATGCATAATGTGAAAAGTAAAGGGGGAAATGAAGCAAATAAAGTTAGAAATTAGGTAACTTACAGGATGCTCATCAGACAAGATAGCAATTCCATCACCATCTCCTAGTTGCAAGCAACTCTGCAAATGCACAAAGAACCAGCCCCAAGACATGTTGTTTTCACCCTCTGCAACCGCCCACGCAATCGGGAACATCTGCTCATTCCCATCTCTACCAACAGCACACAACAATTGTCCACCCAAAAATGTTTTCAGGAAACATGCATCCACACAAATGACTTTCCTACAGCCCTGCATCCAACCCACTGACAACCCCTCGAAGCACGTAAACAATCTCTGGAAAACAGGTGGCTGGTCTTGTACGCGCACATCAGTTACCACATCGAACACACTCCCAGGGCTGCTATCTTTCAAAGCCTTTAAGTAAGGCAAAACCTTCTTATAATGTTCATGCATACTTCCATGTAGCATCTTGTGTGCAGCATATTTTACCTTATAAGCAAAATCCCTTTTCACAACAACCCTATATGCTCTTCTAATTGTTTCCTTAATCTCTTTAGCCGGCCAATGAGGCCTAGCCTTAAAAACATCCAAGAATTCATTTGCAACCCATCTTGTTTTCAATTATCTGTTCTTAGACATGTTCCTACAACAAGTGTGCAACTCTTTCACTGTCCTAACAACCAAAGTGGCCCTTCTTGTGTCCCAAGCAGCATAAAGATAAAAAGGACACCCCTCTATGCACCTAATTCCTATTTGTTTTTGTCTATTCTTGTTACTCAGAGTAACACTCACATTCCTCCCTTGAAAGATTGCATATTTTGCAACAGCAACTTTGAATTCACTAGTATTTGCAAACCTTTGACCAACTACCCACCTAAATGTTGTGAAATCTGTGTTAGGGCCCACAATCACACTTGGTCTTCTCCTAATTCCCTGACCTTCATCCCCACTTTCAGGAGGAGTTAGTTGCTCATCTCCACTCTCCTCATAGTCACTGACATGCCCACTAGTCCCTGGGATATCAACCCTAGCTGCTTCTGTTTGTTTTACAGAAGATAGCTTACCCTCTGCAGCCTCTCTTTGAAGTTGCTCAACTATATCATGTAGCTTGATGTTGCATTTCCTCACCTTATCCCTAACTTCCCTGTACTCCTCATCACTGTTATCTGAGTTTAAAACCTCATCCTCATAAGCTTCCTCACCAAACTCTAAAAAAACCTCATTCTCCAACTCTAGATCATCCTCTCCATCACCAACAGCTTCATCCCCAACTTCCTGATCACCCTCTTTCTCTTTAGGTGGCTGATATAAAGGGTCACTCACATCTGTATCATCACCTGACAGATCTGAGTAGGGGTCTGCAGTTTCAACTTGAGTCTGAAAGGAAGGGAGGGGCTGTGTTTTCTGCTGTGTAGTTTGCTTGACTGATGTACTTGGGTTGTGATAATCTAGGGTTGAAAAGGATGGGGTCAGTTGCAAAGGATATGGTTCAGATTTGGCATTTGTTGCTGAGGTGGAAGATTCTTTAAGAGTGGATGATGTGGCAGTATTATTTAAAGGTACAGCAGTACAAGCATTTTTAGGTGGGGGGGTTTCATTTATTTTTTGCTTCCTAGGGCTACATCTCACACCTACTTCACCTTTGGATGGTCCCCCCTTGGTGTTAGTTTTTGGGTAAGTCTTTTCTGGGAAACAGTGGCAATAGGAGTTCTAGCTTCCTGTGATAATGGTGGATCCCTAGGAACTACATTTGGCAACCCTTTCTCAGTGTGACAAAGAAATACATCAATAGACCTGTTTTTAATTGCTAATGCAGCCATCTCTAAAACCTCATTATCATCATACACATGCTTCAACCCAGTTAACATACTCATACCAGGTACCAAGTAAAAAGCTCCAAAAAATTTAGCATACGCTCCACATTCCCTACCTAATTCTACTAAATACCAGTAACAAAGTTCATCTGGGTCTACACTAAATGTCCTAATTTCACCACCTTCATACACCATATCACCATTTTTAACAGCTTTAAAACCACCACCATGCCAAATTCTAAGAGTAACATTATCCATCCTATAAACAGATTAAAAAGCATCAAAATTTGAACTTTGAACTTTTCACAGTAACAAATAACTCTAAAGCATGCAAATTTCAAGATAATTTCACCACAAACAGACCACAAACAAACCACAAACAGAAAACGAGTGTTAATCGAGGAATTTCAAAATTAGGGTTTTAAGATTTACCTTTTTGGCGACGATTGAAAGGCAACTACGAACTGGACCAATTGCGTGCCTTCTTCTCTAGCAATCCAAGCTTCAATGGAGTTTTTTTTTGCAAAATGAAGGGGTTTTTTTCGAAGACAGAGAGAGAAGAAGATGAACAGGGTGGGTTTGGGAGGGAAAGCAACTGCTGTGGTCAACTTAGTAAAAGTTTTACCTAGTCAACCGGTTTTAGGTAATTTGTCTTGTTAAAAAAAATGGGGTATTAAGGTTGCATTATTATCTGCGAATCGCCCAAAGGTTGCATTATTCTAGGCAATTTTTCCTTTTTATTAAAAAGGAAAATTTTTTTAAGAAAAAGAAAAAACATGAACAAAAAAAAAACCAACCACCCTCCCCCCAGCCCACCCAGCCACCCCCTCCCTCTCCCCCACCAGCCTAGCCGCCCCACCCACCTCCCCTAGCCACCCCAGCCCGCCCAGCCACCCCTTCCCCCTCCCCCCACCAGCCCACCCCCCATCCCCGACACCCACACACCCCCGAAACCCCCTCCCCGATCACCCACCACCCCATCCACCCTATCCCCGACCCTCCCCCACCACCGAAACCCCCTCCCCTCGTAACTACCCTCACCCCCGAAACCCTAACCACCAACACCCCCACCCTACCTCAGCCACAATCGAAACCCCCCACCTCCGACGACCATCTTCAGCCCATCCCCGCCCCATTCCGACCACCCCCACCCCATCACCGCCCTCCCAGACCGCACCCCCACCCTGTAACCACCCAGCCGCCACCCCCTCCCCTAATTACTGTTTTTCTTTTTTTTCAATTTTTTGTTTTTTAATTTAAATTAGTTAATTAAGGTTTAATTTTAATTTTAATAATTAAATTAAGGTGATTAACCTATAATTAGGAAATAAATTAAAATTCAGCCCTACCATTGGGATTAAAAAAAACTAAGACCTACCATTGACAAAACTCAAAACTAGAGACCTACCGTTGGGAATTTCCCTTTATTTTAAGTAAACTCATTCTATAATTGTTTTTGGTTTCATGATTTAGGTTTTATGTTGATTGTATATTTTTCTTGTTATATTTTTTGTTTTTAGAATTAGAGTTTTAATTTTTACAATTTGGAATTTTGTTTCTTAGAATATAAAATTTCGTTTCTTTAAATATAAAATTTCGTTTTTATAATATGTTATTTCGTTCAAGGTGTGCAAAAATTCGTACCTGGTTTTACATTACTGGGCTGAAATAATAGTTCAATATGACATAATTGGGCTGGAACAAAGTTTGCTTTTCATATAGCTGAGCTCGAATAGGTTGTGCTATTTCATTGAACCTTAGTGAAATAGTCTGGCTTATGAGCTCAACAAGAGACCCTTTTTATTTTTTTGTTGACTATTGGTTGTTGCTACTTGTTAACCCTTGTATTTAGCTTGTGAATTTGCATGTCAAGAAGGTTGAGAGCAGATCCATTACTTCCTATTAACCACAATATTGAGAACACTTTGAGGGAATATAGCAGGATTTTTAGGGAACCAATGTTGATATCTACAAGTGAGGCGTATCCCAAAGCCTTTTGAGCTCAAGAGTAGGATTCGACGACCTATACAAACGCCAATTTTGAGTTATTCCGCACTTGATTCGAATGATCACGCAAGAGCCTTATGGAGGATGTGCTCATGAATACATTGTTTTTAACAAGGTACAAAATTTTATTCAAAGAGCAAATACTTTCCTAAAGTGAGTCTTGCTTCTTCTCAATAGCCCAAACATACTTTCCCGAAGAAGCTATTTTCCAAATTTTCACTCTTCTAAAACCTAACCTTCTATTCTATCTAGGAAATCAGATTTTATCCCAATCACCTTGCCAGATTTAGAGCTACAATACTCACATGTCTAAAGAAATGCTCTACAAATCACCTCCACCCGATGAATCACTTTCTTTGGATAAATAAATATTTTCCCCAATAAGAGTGCAAACTCAACAATTATCAACTCAGATCTAGCTTCATAAGAAAGATGTTGAACTCTACATCCTAATCTTACTAGTCATCTTATCATACACACTCTGGCAATCCCCAGCAAAGATCTTCCTACCATAGATAGGCATCCCAAGATAACCAAAAGGCAACTATCTCCAGAGAGAAACCATACACATCCAACACTCTTCTAACCTCAGCTTTATTCATGCCAACAGTATACACAACTGTTTTCTGATTATTAACTCTAAGGCCAGAAGAATAAGAGAACAACTTAAAACCTTGAAGCATCAGATATATAGACACAAATTCCCCTTTTACAGAAGAGTAGCACATCATCAGCAAAGGACAAGTTATTCAACTTCAGCTCATTGCATCTTGGATGAAACTTGAAAGCATCTTTAGCACCATTGAACTTCATAATTCTTGACAAATAGTCCATACAAATAACGAAGAGGTGAGAAGAGATGGGATCACCCTGTCCCAAGCTTCTTTTAGACTTGAAAAAGCCATGAGTGTTAACATTGATCATCAAAGAAAAACTAGGAGTTAAGACACATTCTATGATAAGCTCAACAAATCTAGCAAAAGTTCAAACTGATTAACATTTCCCTCAAATAAACCCCAGTCAAATGTGTCATAAGCTTTCTTCATATCCATTTTAATCAAACAAGCAGTGCTAGCGGATTTCCTACCAAAATGCCTAAATAGACCATAATGTTATGCACAAAACTCCTACATTTTATAAAAGCTCCTTGTTTAAGAGAAATCATATCAAGACAAAGAGCTTTCAATCTATTACACATCACTCTAGTAATCACTTCATAAATCACATTACAACAAGCAAATAGACCTAAAAGCATCTAATAAGCCTCATTGATCGATCGATCAAGTCAGGTTGGTCAACCCATACCATCATGATCCATGATTCCGTAAATGCTATTTTGCAGCTTCCTTTGTTTTATATCTTGATGAAACAATTTGGTGTTCTCATCACCATCCTTTAACCAGGTAACTTTGGCTCTTTATCTTAAAAAAGACATATACTCTCTCCGTCTCATATTACTTGATACAGTTTGACCGGCACAGAGTTTTAGGAGTGTTATTTGAATTGTTTATGTTATTGTGAGTAGATAGTCGTTGGTATTATTTAAGTCCATAAAGTACAATGTGGGACAAATGTGGGCCATGAGAGTATTGCAAATGTAAAATAAAAAGGAAAAAGAGAGAGAATCTAAAAGTGAGACCATGCCATTTTTAGAAGTTTCTCAAGTAATATGAGAAATACGAATATAAGAAGTGTATCAAGTAATATGGGACGGAAGGAGTACATGCTATGAATCTTTTTGTATTCAACCACATTAGCAGCCTCAATTACTCTCAAAATATCATCATGAACATTGGAGTGCATCTTTTGTTGACAGTCAACCATCGTAGTAAAAGCTCTAGCATCGTAAGCTTGGATATAAAGAGAGCCTTTACACATTGACTTGATAGCTAGCTTTGACTCTTTAAGTTTACTCACAACAATAAACATTTTAGATCCAACACTCAGTTATTTTATCGTAACCTTCCATATCCTTCCACATCTTCAAAAATCTAAAAGGTTTTCTAAAACAAGTCATAGGCTGAAGAATTTGTACTAGCATGGGCGAATGATCAAAGCAACCCTCAAGAAGATACCTTACCTCAAAAGCTGAGAATCTATCCGACCACTACTTATTCACCATAGCTCTATCAAGCTTACAAAAGACTCTATCAACACCCTCCTGTTTGTTATTCCAAGTAAAAAAATTGCCCTACACCCTTCAGATCACACAAACCACATTGAAAACATGCATCTTCTAATAGCCTATGTCTCTCTGTGAGTAACATTGGAACCTATCCTTTATTCAAAGTGAATAACACAATTAAAATCCCCGATAGCCAACCAAGCATCACAACACTTTTAAGAGATACACACCAACGCCTTCCATAACTCCTCCCTACCTCCAGCATCATTAAAAGCATAAATGAAAGAACAACAAAACCTCATCTTACTATTCAAAGGGGTTATCACACAATGTATCAATTGACTGGTAATAATCATAAAATCCATAGAAAAACTGAGAGGATTCCAAGCCACAACAATTCTACCACCCTTATGGAAGCTAGAATTAGAAGTAAAACACCAACCTTTAAATACATTTGAGTAGAAAAACCCGTATTGCCATCCTTCACCGTACTTTGAACCAAGCATATCAACCCTAACTTGAGATATTAAGCATAGCCTTAATATCTCTCTGCTTCCTAGTATTTGCTCCCCTAACATTCCAAACAAGGATATTATCCATCACTAGCAAGGGAGATTCCTCCCTGTTAGTCTAGTATGAACACTAGAACAACTACATGAGGGGGAGTGAATTGTAGTTGTGGGGATTTCATAAACCTTTTGTGGAATATAAAAACTCTTAAATAAACAAAAGAGAATAAGCTAAAAGAGTAGAAACAAAGAGTAGAAACACAAAGAGATATTTTTAACAAGGTATTCTTCCAAACTTCTCTAGGAAGAAACCTTGCCTTCTCTTATTTATAATAGCGTTTACAACTCAGTACAACCTATTATAAATCTCTTCTCACTCTGTTCCTCTAGGAACTTGACCATGTTCCCCCTGAACACATGACGTTCTCACTCAACTTCACTCGAAGTCTTCTCACTTGACTTCACTTGAAGTCTTCTCTTTCTCTTTGTCTCTTGATTACACAAGTTTCTCACTTGTAATTTCTCTCACCCAACACTAAAAAACGAATACAATATTTTTTCTATGAAGAGAAGTAAATAGAATGAAAACTTTATATATATTTGAACTTCAAATTCTGGAAAGTCTTAGTCTTCATTCTGATTTTTCTGTGCTATTTATAGGAGAATTCAGCAGCTCCATTAGGCGGTTATGGGTCCATGAATATAGCCCATTATCAGTCCATCAAGTGGTTGTTATGTGCATGATTATCTCTTACTCAGTCTACGCCGCCAGCAACCACAATCTCCAACAAATCAACAATTAGTTAGTTGTTTAGTTGAAGACTAGGAAGTTTGTTGGGCTTCCTAGATATCAGGAACTGACTAACTGTTAGTGTTTGGTCTTCCTAAATATCAGGAACTGCCAACATAATTAGTTTGTTGCTGAGTAACACTTGGTTGTTACACCCTCCTTATAATCAGCATGTTGTTGCTAGGTTGTTACAAGTGCAGTTAGCACTTCCTCCATGATCGTAGTATGTGTTGGTTGTTGCACTTCCTAGAATAAAGCAACTGATTTCCTGGTTTTAGGAACTGACTGACTGGTCAACACCTGGTCCTCCTGAATTATATGGCTATAGTTTTAGAGTTCATTTTCTCCTTTTAATCACACGGTTTTGTTGCTTGTTTGTTGCATGTTTAATGACTCATTCAAATCCTGTACAACACTAACAAACTAACACTACTAATACACTAGTGGAAAAAATAGCTATTGCTACTCCCTTGTAGCTGCGGGCTTAGCTTGCTTTTGCGACGGGCGTGTGGAAAAGCCCGCAGCTTCATATTAGTTGCTGCGGGCCCTTCATGTAGGCCCGCAGCTACAACGGCCAAAGAAAGGAGGAAATTTTAGATTTAACTAAATTTTAGTATAGGCCCGCAGCTATAGCGGCCGAAGAAAGGAGGAAATTTTAGATTTAACTAAATTTTAGTAGATATAACGCATAAGGGCCGCGAACGTTGTCCTCTCTTTCCCTCTCTCCCATTGAAGCTGCGTTCCAATCTCAGCACCCCTTTCTCAGGCGTTCATTGAAGTTATTAGTTCGCTCCTCCCAATCTCAGGTTTGGTTTGCTTTCCTCTTGTTATTCATTCAATCTCAGATTTAGGGTTTCTCGTTATTCGCTTATGTAGTGTGGCGGGAACAACAAGAACTTGGTATTTTTAATCCGGAAATATCAATTCTAGAAACCAGCGGTGTCGATGCGTCGTCTTTGGCGAGAAGAGCAGCTCAAAAGCACCTCCAGGTATGTCTACGTGTCGTCATCTCTTCGATGAAGATGTAATCATCTCCACTTCTCTTCTCAAACCCTAATTGCAATCCTGTTATCAATTCATTTCTAGGGTTTATGTTTTCTTCGATGAAGTTCGTCCATTGAAGTTTGCCGGTTTGCTTTCAAGTCAGACCCTCGCTCTCGTTTAATTCTCAGATTCGACCATTGAAGGCAATCTCTCCCTCCATTTAGTTGCGTTAATTTCCAATTTTGTATGTTATACCGTTGGATCTTGCATGATTTATTCGCTTTTGATTCACCTGGTTTCCGAAAACCCTAATTCTATACTCATTTGTGTGTAGAATGATGGAAGAAACCAGAGAAACTGATGCTTATGAAGAGGAGCTTCTTGATTACCACGAGGAGGAAGAGAAAGTTCCAGATTCCGCAGTCACCAAAACTAACGGCGAAGCTTGGAAAAAGTTTGTTTCTTTTCAAATTTTTCATACTTATTCGATGTTATCTTTGGTGTATCATTGTGATTTTTGGTTGTTTTGTGGTTACAGTTTCTGTTGTATTACATTTCTCTTTCAATTGATGATCTGTATGTTGTATTATATGTATTATAGAGTAGTTAAGTTTAACATCTTCAAGTAGATCTTGTGAGATTTGTAATTCATTCCGTTCTTCAGAATTCTTGTATTGTTATGCATCTTCTTTGATCTCGTTGGAAATGAAATGATGTTTCAGTTTTTGTTGTTGTTGTTAATTTGATGGAACTTTTTTGTGCTTGTTGTATAAATAGAGAAGGGGGTAGAGACGAGAGAGAAAGCCATTGAGAAATATAGTGACATCATGGTTGAGTGGGAGAGTCCTAACCTAAAGTTAGGGTTATAATTAGATGTTTAAGCTGATCCTTCAATACCATTAGAGGCTGAGATGCTTACCCATTAATTTGCTTCATTTCTTAACACTTTGCTGAGCCACCTGGGATTTACCTACTTCCTCAGAATACTTTTTTTTTCTCGTTTTGCTTTGTTTTGTTATGTCTTACAGTGTTTACCTCCTTTTCCTATGTTGCATCTTTTTTTGCCTTAAACCTTGCTAGCTGCGAGCTTCCATGTTGGGTTGTCCTATTGGTTATGGTTGCTTAGTCAAAGTTCTTTTTTCCGCCCTATAGTTGTTGGCTACCTTCCCTATGTAGTGTGCATTGCCTCAAATCTCAGGTGGTACTAAGCCAAGCCACATCGGCCCTGGTAATTGAAAGTAAATGGGAATAATATATAAGAACTTTGTGATGAACTTGCATTCATACTTATCATGAGTTTGAGACTGGTTATCTAGGTAGTCAGATATAAGCAATTGGTTTTTAAAGAATATAGCCTTACAGCTTCATTGGATATTTTATCAAGTTCGTTGCCTTTGGTGTGATTTCTGTCTGTTTCTCTTTGGCTAACATAAGTGGATTCACTTTCTGTTCTAGTACCATCAGGAATCATTGCTGACAAATGGTTTTGAGTTCCTACGCATTGACGGCACGACAAAAGCTACTGACAGATTGAAGATTGTAAATGTTAGGTCTTTTACCTTCTTTTCCTAATCATTGAATCTTTACTTATCTTGTTGATTATGACGCAGTTTATTCTGTGCAAAAATCCAGGAATTCCAAGAAGGTCGCGGGGCTCCTATTTTCCTACTAACCTCTCAAGTTGGTGGTCTTGGCTTAACCCTCACGAAAGCTGATCGTGTAATAGTTGTTGATCCAGCATGGAATCCTAGGTAAAATCTTCTTTTCATGATATGATAAATGCTGAAATTTTTATGGAGCAAGCTATCATTGGTTTTCTTTTCGAAATTCCGGATTTTCTCTCGAAAACATATGGGGAAAAGGAAAGGAAATTCTATTTCTAATCCTTTTTACATACTTCTGGACATGAACCTGAAGTCCCTTTGCTTCCAATTATATATTCATTTAACCTGTTTCTAAAGGTGAGGAGATTACTCGTGTCCCAGCTCAAACAATTTTTCTAATGTTAACAAGATTCTTAAACCGATAGGGATTAATAGAAGCCAATAGGATGGGACTATGGCAGACTATGCCCTGCTAAGACATAAGTTATACTAGTCATGATGTCACTCATTTGTATTAGTTGATTTTACACACCTGAATGAGGGGAAGGCTCGTAGTGCTTTGATCTTTTCCTTGTTGAAAATTCTATTAGGAAAGTATATTATATTATTTCAAGCGCACTACACTTTTCTTTTCTTTTTTCTCACCCACATACAATGACGCTCAGGTTGGCATGAAAGCTCTTGCATTTGTAAATGGTAGATTTCCTGGTTGGTCTGTGTTTTGGTCATTAACAGCAGCATTTACAAATTACAATAAGGGCAACATCAACAACAACATCAACAGCAACATCAGTGTTAATTTGTTTTGTACTCAAACTTAACAGCAACATCAACATCAACAACAACATCAGTGTCATCTTATGCACTCCCATTTCTGTCTCGCTCAGAAACCGTGGAACTATCTATGTCTGAGTATCATATTAATCTCTCCGAAATCGATCTCGCTAACCCTACCCCAAATTTGGTCTTCTATTTATACACTTCCTACCTACTCGATCCCTATTCTCTCCGGTTAGTTCTTTTTTTCGATTCTCTGTTACTTGAGTTGATGTTCTATTCTGTTGTGTTGAGTTTAATGTTTCGTTTCTGCAGGGATAACCTGAGTCAGGTTGATTTTGCTTCTCTTGAGCGTTTCGAGAATCCTGATATGCATGCTGATGCGATTAGGGCTATCAACGTGTGCAGAAAAATTTAGGGTGTTGTGGTCTCAATTGAATGCCCCTTCAGTTTTACTCTCCCTGATTTGATTTGATTTGATTCGTCTGATGATGATGTTGGATCTTATTCTTCTTTGAAGCCTATCTATGAATTCTTGGCCTATACCCATACACGAGCATCTGATGATCAAACAGGGCACTGAAGAATGGGTTAAGAGAGTAGGTGTCGATGCGAAGAACTGTTACCAGTTGTTAATGGTGCTTGCAAGGCGTATGTGCGTGCTGTTTTTGTGAATGTTTTTAGCCGGAATAGAGATGCCATTTTGAAGAAATTGTTTCTTTTTAACACTAGCTTTTTATGTATACTAACTAGTTGGGTGAATGCTAAACTTTTATGTATAATTATATCATTGTTTTAGTTATTAGATAGTTGAGTATATGCTTTTGAGATAATGTATAATAATTAGTTTTTTATTAGTTGGTTGACTTTGGCTAGGGGAGTATGCAAGGGCTGGCTGGCTGGCATTAGCAGGATGA
The DNA here is from genome assembly GCA_947645195.1 of Patellifolia procumbens. Lineage (NCBI taxonomy): Eukaryota > Viridiplantae > Streptophyta > Magnoliopsida > Caryophyllales > Amaranthaceae > Patellifolia > Patellifolia procumbens. Next base: position 61,000 of record CANSGD010000759.1, on the reverse strand, counting down.
TGTGGTCTGTGACTGCACATGTTTACAATAGCTGCGGGCATGAGTGTATAGCCCGCAGCAAAGTGTGATGATTACAAACATTATCATCACACTTTGCTGCGGGCTGTACACTCTGCAGCTATTGACACTTGTTGCTGCGGGTCTCAGCTTAAGGCCCGCAACAACTTCTCAACAATAGCTACGGCCTTTTTTGGCCTGCAGCTATTGCTATTTTTTCCACTATGATATCATGAAAATTAATTTTATTTAAAGTCGAAATCCAATGTTTAAAGGAATCGTGAATTTCCTTTGTCCTCTTATCTCTCAAAGCATCATCTTCCGTTACATTAATCATATGCTAAAATGAAAACTGAAAGGGAAAAAATATAAGTAAGAGAAGTATAAATTAAAAAAAGGGAGAAATGAATATCAAAATCGTACTTACAGAGTGATCTATCCCGAGAAAAAAATCTTGTATCACCATCAGCACTTTTTCGCACAACATTATTAAGCAGTAGCGACCATGCAGTGATAATACATGTACCAATCTTTGAAATGGGGGCTAATGTGCAGATATCTTGTTGATAAATGACTTGATTCGCCCCTGAAGAAAAACATTTATCATTGAATATCATTAAAAATATCATAAAAAAGCTAAAAATATAAAAGAATAAATTAAAAATACAGAAGACTCACCCATCAAGAATACCAAAATCCTTCCTATGGTATCCTTCTAGGAGCTCAAAAAGACAGTAGTCCATAACCTCCTGGTGTAACCAGACAAGGCTTACATCTTCTCTTGGTTCTTGCTCATTAACTAGAGCATTTGGATGACCACATCGAGTTCCCATGTCAGATCCCAACAACGATGCAAGAACGTCTTCAATGACGACTACCTCCTCCTCATAAGCTGTAAATCATCATCCAATGGGCCACTGGACTACAAATTATTATCACCGATGTTCTCATCTACATCCATTTTTTCAATAGAGTTTAATACTTCATCAAGAACCTCTTGGTATTGTTTTGGTTGACTTTGATCTACACACAAATTAGAGTGAAACAATAAAAGAAAAACAAACAATTCAGATAACAAGAAGATTTCACACACTATACAAAAAAAGGTACTGAAAACCATAAAGAGGGTACATGCATAGAGGAGTAGAGTAATACATTGAAGGATATGAAAAAAAACAGGTATACAATAACATATCACATATTATACAAAAAGGGGTACTCACAAGTATAAAGGGGGTACATGCACAGGGGAAAGCTTACTTATTACTAAAATTGAAAACACAAAAACAAAACAGGTGCCTTTAGAATCTAACAACTCAAACGATGGCATTGTTCATGACCAATTGAGCTAATAGGTTTTCATCTTGGAATTGGCAAGTGAATAATCCCAAACGAAGACATTCATTTCTCTATAAGATTGAGCACCCCTGGCCTTTTATTTTATCTTTAATGTGATCTTCTCGTACGCCTACTGGACTTAAGCTAAAAACCCAACAACTAAGTTTATAAACTATGTCATGTGTAGGACACCATTGACCTCTCTGATCAAGAAGAAACAATATTGAAGTGCATAAGTGCACACCATATTAAATATAGGGAAAGAGCACCAGCTCCACACAATAGAAAAGTAACTTCCAAGACTTGTGTGTCTGAAATCCTAAACTAGCATTACTTATGACAATTGACTCGAGGCCTAAACATATAAGAATGCCAGTGAAGTAAACATGAAACCATAATCCATGAAAAGCAACCTCTGAATATGTGTAGCTATAGGAATTTCATAATCATAAATGCAAATAAATTGTTAAAGATAGGTTAAGGACACATCTTCAAGACAGTATAAAACTAATATAGATAGATTGAAACACCAATCATCTTTACACAGCTCAAATTCCTCTACAACATTCAATGGCATATTCTCAAATCCCAATTATATATTAGCACTAACGAGATCAAGAACAAAGTAATAAACAAGGGTAATATCCAAATACCATCTCACAAATATCTGCTTGTAATATGTTTAAAGAGTTAGGTTCTTCTCCCCAGAATTTCACTATATCCATATTCAGAAAGTAGTAAGTTGATTTAGTGTATGCTTTAGCTTTTCATATATATGTACCTTATTGCAAGTTAACTGTATCCCTATTGTCACAATTTTGAACTTCATGAACTAAAACCTGAATCCACCTTAACACAACAACCAAGAAACATAGTAGACAAAATACACTGTAGGCAAGCAACATAATACTAATTGAATGTCTTATATGATAGCTTGAAAATCTTGAAACTTATTGAAGCTAAATTATATTTGTAAAATTAGTCTGAAATATATCCCCTTGTAAAAACCTCAAAATCCAATTTTCAACATGAGGAAAACCTAGATTGAGTACCTGAAAATCCATCAAAGATGGAGCAGTAGCTACACATTTTAGAAGATTTCTGAGGTCTTGACAACAATTTAACGCAATTTGCTGATTTTCTTGTTACAAGCGAAAGATTTACTACTCCTAACTTACATTAGAGATTTGTTCGTCAAAGATTAAAAAAATATATGTCATAGATTCAACATCCAAAGCCAAATTATACAAAAAACATATGTAATTATTCTTTCCATGTTAATTATGCATTGTTCTTGGTGTTTTGACACTCTAGGTTAGACCTTGATCACGTTTATGCTAGGGCATTAGATTTCGATTCCTCTTAATTGAATGTTGTAGTCTATGTCATTCCCATGAATCAACTTAATCCCTATACCAAGATATTGGATAGAGATTAAGAGGATCCTTTAGGGGTTTTATATGTTTATTGAATCAATTACTCAATTGACTAAAGACCATTCGAGAGAGGATTTGGTTAATTGATTAATTGATTACTCTTGAGCACCATTCGAGAGAGGACTCAAGTACATTAGAGGGGAACTTAACCTTGCATTATTTACATAGTTCATAGTTGCATTGTTTATTGTGTCTTGCCCGAATCCATACAAGTAGCCCAAGCTCTAGTGTTTTCCTTACTATATTCATATCTCCACTTGCTCATTAGTTGTCGTTCTTTAGTTAGTTGTTAGTTGATAATCATCCAATCCTTTAAACCCCCCAAATACCCTTCACTTAAGTAGTTTTAGACTTAATAGACCTTAGTTAATCCCTTTTTCCTTGTGGTTCGACCCTTGACTTGCCATTACTAAGTTCATAGTAGTCGCTCGTTAGGATTATAAGTATTGTTTGCTAAGCGGTTCTTAGTGCCTTAACGACACACTAAAACCTCTTACTAATTTCAATAAAGGTTATTGCTTTTTGTCATTCGGTATTGTTCTTCTTTCTTAATCTCTTTAATTGCTTTTGAGTGCTTAGTTTAATTATTGGTTGATTCATGATGTTAGGATTAGGGTTTTATATTTATTTTATTATTTCATTCGATTATGTCTGAGTAGTCTAATTTCTAGGGATTTAGGGAGGAAAGTCATGTTTATACCTTGATTACTTTGAATTGCTATTAGTTTCTAGGGCTTGATTAGATTGTCTATGATGTGATTTGTTCTTATTGATTAATTAATGTTATTGCGCAATTTCATTGATTGCTTGAGGTTAATAATTATTTGCACAGATCCGTCCTACTTTTAGAGGCCTAGTACACATCAGTAATTCTTATTACGGTAGTGAACATGCGGCGTATGTTGAATTATGGGCGTTGAGACTTAACTATAGCTTGACACGTGCTCTAATCTATCGATTCTTGACCAAGGTTATGATAATTGTTTGATCCCTTGATTGGTATAAGCATGGTGGACCGAACTAATTGTCTAGACCTTTATTTCATAGTTTAAATCTCATCTTTATTTCGCTTTCCTTATTCTATATAGTAGTTCAGCTGTTTCTTATCTGATTTTGTCTGAAGTAGCTGTTTAGCGGATTCGACCCTACTTCGACTATCATCACTAGAGGACTTAGGATTTATCTTTGATTAGGTGATACGACTTTAACCTGTCAAAGATACGACTATTCTCCCCTACAACTCTCTATCTCCCTAACCCTAATTTAACAACATGTTATCAGCACCATTGCGTACCAATCTGAGTTAACTTGTACTTTGTACGAGAGAAATCTTGAACCCTCCCCACCAAAATATTATGAAAGCCAACATGCGAAAGACGAGATCGAATTGAAGTTGATGAGAAAGATGAATCTTTTAATTAGATGTGTTGACTTTATTGAAGCATTCACATACGTTATGCTAATACAATTTCTTTGGGTAAGTGCTACTTTAAAATTTGTAGAACAAAGGAATTTTTTTTCACAACTTCGAAGAAACTGGGCAACTAAAATAGTCTACAACCTACTATTTAATTTACCATATAAACTACTCATAGACCATCCCAATGGTTAATTGAGTATTCAATGGTAATCAAATTGGTAATTTGATGTTTTTTTTTTGTGGCAACAAAGTTTTTGCCTTTTTCGTGGGTTTTTCCTTTTCCATTTGGTTTGTTCTATGAGTATGACACGCAATTTTGGGAATTTTACAAAAGTTATACTACTTTAATGGTAGTGTGAGTCAGATTATAGTATTGGGTGTTCGTGGATTGTTGTCAATGGAGGTTTTATAGTAGAGAGTTCTATTTCCCGGTTATAAAAATGTGATCTTGATGTTGGGTGTTTGTTGACTCTTGTCAATGAAGGGTTTACAGTAGCGAGTTCTGTTTCTTGATTATATTGAAAGAATCTGATGTGTTTTCCGTAGTTGAATTACTCCCTCTTGAATTAGGATTTTGTCTATAGGTTTTTACCTTTTACTTGAAAGGATTTTTCCTATTTTAGACTTAGTTTAATTAGTTTCCTTATTTAATTTATTTAATTTAAGGACTTCTTTAATTAATTTAGATTAGTTTGTTTTTTTTATAAAAAAGATTAGTTTTAAAGATAAGATTAGGATTCTTTAAAGATATGAGTTAGAGGATTGTCCTAATCATATAAGGTTTTCTTATCTTTATCTTGTTAGACTAGGATTATTTTTTTATCTTATTTGTTTAGGATTAGGATTAGTTTTAAATGCTTTCTAGATAGAATTTTGGTTTCCTTTTTGTACTAGGAGTAACCTAGTATATATAGGCGCCTGTTTCTCTTTAATAAAATAAGTTTTGAAGTTTGTTATTTTCATGAAGCTTATACTTGTTAATTTAAGGTTGAGTGTCTTGCTTGTTAGCATTAAAGAAAGACTGCGATCTATTCTTTAAAACCTTTGAATCGAGATTCAAATATACTATCCCCATTGATGACTTGTTAAACTACACAACAATCCATCTTTTTAACTAAAACATCACATAAAATCGTTCCCTTGAACCCGAAGACTTTCACCCACCCTCAAGAACTCTAAAGTAACAATATTTGGATCAAAATTCATATCAATTGGTGTGGCTGCTGCTGATTTTCGAAGCTTTGAGTGGTGTTTCGTGGCCATTGAAGCAATTTTCGAATCACAAACAACTTGCCCAGATTCGAAAAGTTTTTGAGAACTAGATAGATGATGTATTTGTGCAAGATCTGCCCAACTTCATGACTAATGACCAAGATGAGATCTCTGCATTCCTGGAGAGTTATCTCTCGTCTATTTATAGATGGTGTCCACAAGCAGTTGTTGATGCTCAATTAAAGGCTATTTTTGATGGCTTTGATTTGCAACTAGAGATCAAGAACGATAAACATTTGCAAGAACATATTTCTAATTTGCAAAAAGATATTTCTGATTTGCAAGAAGAGTTAAAGAATGATTCTTTTTTAGTTCTTGACAATAAAGATGCATTCTTGGAGACTCCTCATGACGTGCAACCAACAAAAGGGGTATGGGTTTGTGATTCTGACACAATCATTAATCCTCCTTCAGATGTTCCTATCGGCAAACAAGAACTGAATTTTACCAATGAAGAGAAGCATGGAGTTTACAGTTTGCACAGATTTGATACGCAAGATTTGAGCTTTCTTTGTTCTTTTATTAAATTTTCTTGTTTACTGACGAGCTTAACGAGGTTTCGTGATTGTCAAAGTGATTTTGTTGTTATGACGGAGATGGTACTATGGGAATTAGTTCGTCGGATATGGATGATTTCATGGTGCAGGCAAGCTACCCCAAGTTTGTCCTTTTGGGCATGAAACGTGAGGACACGTCTCTTTCAAGAGGGGGATAATGATGTGTTTTCCGTAGTTGAATTACTCCCTCTTGAATTAGTATTTTGCCTATAGGTTTTCACCTTTTACTTGAAAGGGTTTTTCCTATTTTAGGCTTAGTTTAATTAGTTTCCTTATTTAATTTATTTAATTTAAGGACTTCTTTAATTAATTTAGATTAGTTTGTTTTAAAAATAAATTAGTTTAAAAGATAAGATTAGGATTCTTTAAAGATATGAGTTAGGGGATTGTCCTAATCATATTAGGTTTTCTTATCTTTATCTTGTTAGACTAGAATTATTTTTTTATCTTATTTGTTTAGGATTAGGATTAGTTTTAAATGCTTTCTAGATAGAATTTTGGTTTCCTTATTGTACTAGGAGTAGCCTAGTATATATAGGCGCCTATTTCTCTTTAATAACATAAGTTTTAAAGTTTGTTATTTTCATGAAGCTTATGCTTGTGAATTTAAGGTTAAGTGCCTTGCTTGTTAGCATTAAAGAAAGACTGCGATCTATTCTTTAAAACCTTTGAATCGAGATTCAAAGATACTATCCCCATTAGTGACTTGTTGAACTACACAACCATCCATCTTTTTAACTAAAACATCACATAAAATCGTTCCCTTGAACCCTAAGACTTTCACCCACCCTCAAGAACTCTAAAGTAACAATCTTTGGATCAAAATTCATATCAGAATCTAACTTTTATTCTTAGCCTCTATTGCCTTCTTCTATTTGGAATTGTTTTTTGTAATGTACTCAAAGTAAGGGGCGAGCAGAAAAGTTGGGTACCCGATTTCAGACCCAGAACCAGTTGAAATCGGTGGTTCCAGAACTGGAATTGGAACTGTTGGGGCTGGGTCTGGGTCCAAATTTTAGAAACCGGTTGGAAGTGGGTCCAATTCTAGGTAGTGAAATTATAGAACCGATACCCACTGGGTATCCGGTTAAACCAGTTCCATGACCGGCTATTATTTTGCGAAGAATGCTTGTGTAATGTATGATTAAGACTTGAAGGTTTTTAAGATGAACTTGTCAACGTAAGAGTCAAATTACGTTATATATGATGCTTATTTTTAGCTAAACAAGAAAAATATACCTTTTGAATGCAACAGGGTAGCGGGTACCCAGTATTGGAACCGGCTAAATAGACCAAATAACGACAATCAATTTTGCAGGACTGGGTACCAGGTCAAAGAACCGGTCCCGATTGGTTCCGGTTCCAATTCCAAAAATTAACGAACCGGTCCAACCGATTCCGGTTCCAATTCCAAAAATTAAGGAACCGATCCAATTGGTTTCGGTACCGGTTCCGAGCAATATGACCGGGTACCCGGTTATGCTCACCCCTGCTCAAAGTTATGTCCCCATTTGTTGAGGTTTATGTTTTGGGGTTTCATTGATTAATTTTTTACATTATGCTAGCTTCAATTTTTACATTACTAATCTGCTCATGTTGTGTAAATGCAATATTGTTGCTCACACAAAATCTAGCCACATGTTATCTTACCCGCAAATATCTGTTACTCATGTGTTCCATTATAATAAAAGCATTACGCAATTTATGATATTGAGCAGAGTCGTCAAGGTTAATTATTCACTAATGATATAATTTCTTATATAGTTTATAATGTCACACCTTGCAACACTTGAATTTATACCCCTCGATATTATTGGAGAAAATATTTATCATGGGTGTTAGGCGCCGAAATACACCTAGATGCAAAGAGTTTTGTTAAATCAATCAAAGAGGATAATAAAGCAACAGGTCAAAATAAGGCCAAAGCTATGATACTCCTACATCAGCATCTCGATCTGGGACTTAATAATCAATATTTGACTATTAAATACCCTCAAACATTGTGGAGTAATTTAAAGGACAAACATAACTGATATCACGTATTTATATAGAGTTTTCTCCCTTATTTACAAGCTAATTTGTGCGTCATTGGAGCTCTTGGGAGCTATTTTGTGCTAACTATCGTATGTAGTTGTGGTTTCGTGTTTTAGTATTGAATTGCAGGTTTTATGGAGTTTTCTCCTTATTCCCGAGCCTTTTGGAAGCAACCACGGCTTTACGAGATGTTACGAGGCACGTAGGATGGCTCACGAGCTTTAGGGATAGTTTAGGAGGTCCCAAGACCCCTAAACGTGAAGATTAGAGAGCCAAATAGTCAAATGAGGTTTCCGTGCACTGATCGGGCAAAAATGGCCCGATCGGGCGAAATATTATGATCGGGTACGAAAGTTGCGGACCCGATCGGGCAAGGCGTGCCCGATCAGATCGGGCGAGAACACATGTGCCCAGACCCGATCGGGCATCTACCGCCCGACCCCATCGGGTCTAGTGCTGCTAGGTCTTATTGGGACGCTGCGGAGGAGGCGAGCTTGCTGGCACTTTTTGTCGCCAGACCCGATCGGGTGACTACCGCCCGACCCGATCGGGTGGGCCGCTTTTCTCGCCTTATTGCTGCACTGCTGCTGCCAGAGCCCAGAAGTGAAGTTGGGGGAATTTGTATGTGGACCCGATCGGGTACTGTGCTCGGGCCCGATCGGGTCTGGTGCTTTAATCGCGCTTTTTCACTTTTTGTTTCCGTTTTTAGTGAACTTGAGGGGTATTATAAATACCTTTTTCCTCATCATCTTTCATTCATCTTTTATTCATCTTTCATTAGGTTTTAGACTAGTTTTATTCTTCATTGTCATTAGTTTAATTCAAACACTTTAGATTAATTTAGAGGTGATCAAACCTAATTCGATTTCAATAAAAGTTCCTGCTTTCCGTCAATTGGTACTCTACTCTACTCTTTATCTCTTTAATTACTTTGATTGCTTAGTTTATTCATTCAATTATTCATGATGCAATTGTTAGGGTTTCATATTAGTCTTATTGTTGTCAATTCAATTATGAGTGAGTAGTTCTCTTTCTAGGGTGTTAGATAGGAAAGCCATGTTTATACCATGCTTGTGATTTAGATTTCTATCAATTTCTAGGGCTTGATTAGGGTGATTGTGATGTGGTTTGTTCTTATTGAGTAATTAATGTCAGTGTACAATTTCATTGATTGCTTGTGGTTAATAGTTGTTTGCACAGATCCGTCTTACGACTAGAGGCCTAGGACACATCAGTAGTTCTGATTACGTTAGTGAACATGCGGCGTATGTTGAACTATGAGCGTTGAGTCTTAACCATAGCTCAACATGGGCTCTAATCCCCCGACTCTTGACTTAGGTTTTAATAGTAGTTGACCCTATTTGATTGGTATAAGCATGGTGGACCGACCTAATACCCTAGACTTTTATTCCATAGTTTAATCCTCGATTTATTCAGTCTTCCGTAGTCTATTCCTTAGTTTAATTAATTCCTTCCTGATTTCATCTGGAGTAGCTGAATTGGTTGATTATTGATTTAGAAACTCTGTCTCCCTGTGGATTCGACCCTGCTTCCACTGACTACCTAGTTAGAGGTCCGTAGGTTTATTTTTGATTAGGTGACACGACTAAAACCTATCAAATTTTGGCGCCGTTGCCGGGGAGACGGCTAGTTCTCTAAGTTTTTATTTAATTATTTGGTCTGCTTCTTTGTACCTCATTTGAACTTCATTGTTTCAATCGAGGTACGTTTTACTGCTGCTTTTTGTTTCTTTTGTATGCCCAGGTCCCAAAGAAACGGTTCCCCAATTCCAGCGGACCCCGATCTTACTAGGACAATCAGGCGGATCCGAAAGATAAAGCAGAAAGAAAAGCAGCCTGTTCAGCTGAACACCTCTGGAACAGACACCTTAAGTTCAGTTATGTCAAAATCACTGAAGTCATATGGGGTGCCCAACCCGGATGGTCTCTCCACTGGACCTACTATGCCCACCATTGCCGCAGCAAATTTCGAAATCAAGCCTGGACTCATCAGCATGGTCCAGCAAAATCAGTTTGGTGGGCATCCTACTGAAGATCCGGCAAATCATCTGCAACGGTTTCAACAACTTTGTCGAACCGTTAAACATACCGGCGTCACTCCAGATCAACTCAAAGTCATGTTGTTCGAGTTTTCACTGAGAGATAGAGCCCAAAAATGGTTGAACGATGTGAAAGAAACCGAGTGGAGTGAGATTTCTGCTGCATTTCTGAGAGAGTATTACCCACCTACTAAAACAGCAGAAATCAGAAATAAACTAGCCACGTTTTTCCAAGAGCCTGATGAAACATTAAGGGAAGCGTGGGCTAGGTTTAGAGATTTACAGAGAGAGTGTCCACACCATAATATGGACAAATGGTTCTTGACGCAGACATTCTACAATGGTCTGCAGCCTCAGACGAAGTGTATTGTTGATTCGTCTGCAGGAGGAGTGTTTTTAGACAAGGCAGTTGATGAGGGTTATGAATTCATATCAAATCTTGCAGCCAATGACCATTCATCATCTAGGAGTTTGACTAAGAAGGTACTTGAAGTTGACGCAATTTCATTGCTTACATCTCATATGGCGCAACTAACTCAGCAACTAATGAAGTCTTCTAGTCCGACACCTCCACCCATGAGTATCAATGCTATGTCTGCAGTAGCACCCATTACCTCATCTTACTGCGAGGTATGTGGTTCAGGGTCACTTTGGGCATGACTGTCAGTTCAGTCAATTTCAGATGGAGCAGGCCAATGCCTTCCAACAAAGACCACAAACCTTCCCCCCTTCACATAACTACCAAAACCCACAAAACCATCAACCTCCACCTCCACAAAACTACCCTAAACCTTCATACCATCAAACCCCACAAAATTTCCAAAGACCACCACCACAAAACTTCCATCATCCCAATAACTTCCAAACTCCACAAAATTTCCACACCCCACCTCCACAAAACAACCCACAAGAGCCTAGCAATTCTGAACTGATGAAACTGATATTGTCTATGCAAAAGGCAAATGAGGAAACAAGGAGGGCTCAAGAGAAGCACATCCAACTTCTCGAGGCTCAAGTTGCCCAGTTGGCAGAATCTAATGCACAGAGGCAGCAGGGACAATTGCCAGGGCAACCAGTTCAGAGAGAACATGTGAATGCCATCACTCTTCGTAGTGGCATTGCATATGATGCCCCTCCAGTGCCCATTGATGAGGTTACCCCGACTGCAGGGAAGAAGAGGGTGGTAGAGGAAGGAAAAAGAAAGAATTCGACGTCTGAAGTCGATTTGTCTGCAGAAGCTGAACAGACAGGGAAGAAAAAAGAGAAGGTTTCTGAAACGCCTTTTACACCAAGGCTACCTTTTCCTCACAGGATGCAACAGTCCAAGGTCGATCAGCAGTTTGGTAAGTTCTTGTCTATGGTCAAGAACCTTGAGGTAACGATTCCATTCACAGACTTAATTACCCAAGTGCCTGTTTATGCCAAATTTCTGAAAGACATGATTACTAAGAAAAGAGACTTTGGTGGGGTAGAACGTGTCGCTCTTACTGAAGAGTGTAGTGCTTTTATTCAAAATAAAACCCCACCAAAGTTAAAAGATCCTGGTAGTTTTTCTATACCCTGCCATCTTGGACCTATTTTTATTGATAAGGCTTTGTGTGATTTAGGTGCTTCTGTTTCTGTTATGCCATTGTCTGTTTATAAGAAACTGAACATGGGAGCCCTTAAATGCACATAAATCACTTTACAGATGGCGGATCGTTCTATAAAATACCCTCTAGGTGTTTTAGAGGACGTTCCTGTTAGGGTAGGGAAATTCTATATTCCTGTTGATTTTGTGGTGTTAGATATGGATGAGGATGCCCAGATTCCTATTATCTTGGGTAGGCCGTTTTTGTGTACTGCTGGTGCTGTCATTGATGTCAAGTCTGGGTCTTTAATTCTGAGTGTTGGTGATGATAAAGTGGTTTTTAAACTAACCAATGCTGTTAAGGCTCCTATGCTTGAACAATCTTTTTGCAGGGATAAGGTTTTAGATGAAGTAGGGGTGGAGAAGGTTCCAATTCCACCTAAGGTTGCCTCACCGTCTGGAGGCATTGTCAAGAACATTTGGAGGAGAAAGATTTTTGATGAGGGTGGCACTCACTGCCACGCCCCTCCTATTTGAGAGAGGGTGGATCATGGTCGTGCGGGACCTTTATAAACCAGCGCTGTGCGAGAGGCAACTCGTACTTCTTTTCTTTCCCTTTTTCTTTTCTTTTTATTTTTCTCCCTTTTGTGAGCGAGAGTGAGGGTACTAACATTGTTTTTCCTCTTAGCATAGTCCTTATCACCTTTTGGCATTGAGGACACTGCCAAGTTCAGCTTGGGGGAGGAGTTCTATTTGTATTCCCTATCTCTTTTACTGCTTTCTAGAATAGTTTTACTGCTTTCGGAAAATACTGAAAAAATGAAAAAAATATGGTTCCCATGACTGGTTTAGTTGCCTCCCTGTGCCCCTTGTTGTGCTCTATTTGAAATTGATTTGACTTTGTTTTCTGGATAGCTGGGCATTTGTGATCTTGAGGCTATGATTTGATGTTTGATTGCTATGATTTTGAGCATTTCTGGATTATATTAGACCACTTTGTGCTGCATACCTGAATTGGTTAGACTGTGAGGCCTCTTTGTAGCCTATTGGATTCATATTATTATCCAGTCTATTCTTGTGTGTTAGTTCCTCTTTAGTGGATTGATCTTGACTTTGACTTCGTACTTGTCTGATTTTAGATGACTTGTAGCATGTGCTGTGATAGAGGCGTTCTTTTGTCTTATTCTTGAGCTTCAGAGTGAGTTTTTGATATACTTTTATCCTCCTTAGCCCCGCTGAGCCTAATGACTTGTTTCATGTTGCTTAAACCCCTATTATGAGCCAAAAGCCTTCACTTGATATTATTCCAAGCCTAGCTTGGGGGAGCTTTTGTATGGGTTGAGTTTGAGATTGGTTTGTTGGTTTAGTTTGGTTTTTGAGGAATTTAAAAGTGTATTTGCTGTGGTTTGAGAGTGAGAAAGAGAAAAGAAAGAAAGCAAGTTTAGAGTTGCGTGAATGAAGTTCAGAAAAATGAAAGAAAAATGAAAGAAAAATGAAAATTCAAAAGAATTCTAGTTCTTTCATTCACGTACGGTCATAAAAGAATATTCGTTCCATTGCTAGAAAATTGGGTTTGTTATGCGCTTTTCATTGATTTATGAGAGTTGGGTTACTTTACATGGTTTTATGGTGATTGTTGGGAGTTGTGTAGGCCATCTTAGGCCTTGTTCGAATGATTTATGCTCCCCCTTCTTGGTTTTTCCACCACATTACCCAAAAGTATCCCCTACCTCTCACCTAAGCCCCATTACAACCCTATAAAGTCCTCTTAAGCTCGTGTCTGCAATGTTCATTTGATTGATTTCGAGTTAGTTTGTCAAAGTTAAAGAGTATTTCTGCTAATTGAGTCGACTTGACTAGGATGAGAGTCATTGAACCTTCTTAAACACATGAGAGTGTGAGTGGGAAGGGTACTTATGGTCGGGTTGGTGAGTGTTCGGGCACATTCTTTGCCTGCCACAAAATTGAGAGGAGTGACACCCTTGTGAGTGCCTTTTCAGGACTTGTATGCTTTGTGGATGCTTGAGTTTGATAAATTGCTTGAATGATTGGTGGTTGGATGGATTTGATGAGCCAAACTTGAATTATGCCTGCTTGAACGATTCTTAGTCTTGAAAATGTTTTGAGCTTTGATTTGTTTTTATCTTTGGGGTGAGGTAATCTATTCCATGTTCATGTGCTGTTTGCTTGAGGACAAGCAAAGGTTTAGCTTGGGGGAGTTTGATATCACGTATTTATATAGAGTTTTCTCCCTTATTTACAAGCTAATTTGTGCGTCATTGGAGCTCTTGGGAGCTATTTTGTGCTAACTATCGTATGTAGTTGTGGTTTCCTGTTTTAGTATTGAATTGCAGGTTTTATGGAGTTTTCTCCTTATTCCCGAGCCTTTTGGAAGCAACCACGGCTTTACAAGATGTTACGAGGCACGTAGGATGGCTCACGAGCTTTAGGGATAGTTTAGGAGGTCCCAAGACCCCTAAACGTGAAGATTAGAGAGCCAAAGAGTCAAATGAGGTTTCCGTGCACTGATCGGGCAGAAATGGCCCGATCGGGCGAAATATTATGATCGGGTACGAAAGTTGCGGACCCGATCGGGCAAGGCGTGCCCGATCAGATCGGGCGAGAACACATGTGCCCAGACCCGATCGGGCATCTACTGCCCGACCCCATCGGGTCTAGTGCTGCTAGGTCTTATTGGGACGCTGCGGAGGAGGCGAGCTTGCTGGCACTTTTTGTCGCCAGACCCGATCGGGTGACTACCGCCCGACCCGATCGGGTGGGCCGCTTTTCTCGCCTTATTGCTGCACTGCTGCTGCCAGAGCCCAGAAGTGAAGTTGGGGGAATTTGTATGTGGACCCGATCGGGTCTGGTGCTTTAATCGCGCTTTTTCACTTTTTGTTTCCGTTTTTAGTGAACTTGAGGGGTATTATAAATACCTTTTTCCTCATCATCTTTCATTCATCTTTTATTCATCTTTCATTAGGTTTTAGACTAGTTTTATTCTTCATTGTCATTAGTTTAATTCAAACACTTTAGATTAATTTAGAGGTGATCAAACCTAATTCGATTTCAATAAAAGTTCCTGCTTTCCGTCAATTGGTACTCTACTCTACTCTTTATCTCTTTAATTACTTTGATTGCTTAGTTTATTCATTCAATTATTCATGATGCAATTGTTAGGGTTTCATATTAGTCTTATTGTTGTCAATTCAATTATGAGTGAGTAGTTCTCTTTCTAGGGTGTTAGATAGGAAAGCCATGTTTATACCATGATTGTGATTTAGATTTCTATCAATTTCTAGGGCTTGATTAGGGTGATTGTGATGTGGTTTGTTCTTATTGAGTAATTAATGTCAGTGTACAATTTCATTGATTGCTTGTGGTTAATAGTTGTTTGCACAGATCCGTCTTATGACTAGAGGCCTAGGACACATCAGTAGTTCTGATTACGTTAGTGAACATGCGGTGTATGTTGAACTATGAGCGTTGAGTCTTAACCATAGCTCAACATGGGCTCTAATCCCCCGACTCTTGACTTAGGTTTTAATAGTAGTTGACCCTATTTGATTGGTATAAGCATGGTGGACCGACCTAATACCCTAGACTTTTATTCCATAGTTTAATCCTCGATTTATTCAGTCTTCCGTAGTCTATTCCTTAGTTTAATTAATTCCTTCCTGATTTCATCTGGAGTAGCTGAATTGGTTGATTATTGATTTAGAAACTCTGTCTCCCTGTGGATTCGACCCTGCTTCCACTGACTACCTAGTTAGAGGTCCGTAGGTTTATTTTTGATTAGGTGACACGACTAAAACCTATCAATAACCACCAGAAAACTAGAACTTTTACTGAAACTCGTTATAATTGGCCAGCAAATTTAAGATTGTAAGATTTCAATCTGTGAGTGAATATAACTCATCCATGTTCAGATTTACTTCTAAATTGACATTATGTTGAGAGAAAAATTATTGATATATACTCCCTCCGTCCCATATTAGTTGCAACACTTTCTATATATGGTTGTCCCATATTAGTTGCAACACTTCTATTTTAGGTATGGACCCACCAATATTTTATTATATATCACCCAACTAATATACCCCACTCATTCATTGATTTATGTGAAAATTATTAAAATACTACTCCCCTACTATATCAACTTCTTAAAAGTACCACATCACTTTCTATCACATCAACTTTTACAATAAATTAATTTAACCTACACCCTACTCTATTAACTTCCTAAAACAATGTGCACAAGCTATTGTTGCAACTAATATGGGACGGAGGTAGTAAATGTTAGGAAAACATACTCCAACTTTCCACGCATAAAATATTGTCCTGCAGATTCAATACCTTGGGAAGGGTTTTAAAAGGAAAATTCTGAACTAATATTTTTTTTGCTTGTGCCTAAGAAAAATAACGCACTCTGAATGAAAAATTATGGGTTCAACGAACTGGCTCTACTCCATTTCCTGAAGTGAATGTGACATTCCATGATAGGAAAGAATTTAAGACTAAATATAATGCCACTCACAGTGATCGGGGCCGTGGCTGAGATTGCGGTTATGGGCATGGACGCAGTTGTGGTCGAGGTCAATATGGTTAATTATTTCAAGAGCTCATACTACCACCAGAATTGGGAATGTTACTGGTGAATATTTTCGTTATGGGGAAAAAGGTCATTGGTCTCGTATTTTTTGTACACCAAAGTATTTGGTTGATCTTTATCAACAATCGCGAGACAGAATATAAAGAAAATAGAGACAAATCTTATTTATGACTCTGGCAATACAACTTACTTGAAGGTTGATGATCTCCTCACCACCCCAGAAGGGAATAATTGAACTCTTAATGGTTTAAAGAATAAACTCTAGTTTTCTATGTTCATGGTATTTCATGAACTCTATGGACGTATTATATTTTGCATGTTCTATGGATATTTAATTAGTTATGGACATTTTAATTTGGATATTTTTATAGTTTTGGACACTTTATCAATTTTTTGTCTTAATTTTCGGACATGTTTTATTTTCTTGACACTTATTCTATTTGTGTAAAGCATGCTTGCATTAATATATGATAATGCAAGGAACTTTATAAATTTAATGGTAAAGTTTGTAGGTTATTTTCACACCCCTTATGCAAGGATTAAGGGGAGATAACCTGCAAATGTGTAAAATCCTTGCACGAGAATAAAAGCATATATTAATAGTCAATTTGGTACATACTAGCTTATGTTACGGGCTTAAATTTGACAATATGTTTATTGAATACCTAGAATGATATCATCCTGAAGATGGATATAAATAATTATTATTGACTATATATCATTTGTAAATAATCCAAGTAGAATTGATGTTCCAGAAGGACAACATCATTGCTAAAGAATAAAGAGCGCATTTGAATCATGGTAGACCAATAGGTTCCAAAGATAAGAATCCTCAAAAGGAAAGGATCAATAGTTCACAACTGACAAATTCGAGAAAATGATATATCTTGATAGATCTCCAGAAGAGATTATGTCCGGTAAAATTGATATGTACAATGATTATATAAAATGCTCTAGAAGAGTATAAATGTCTAACAAGATTGACATGTATCAAGATCGAGACTAATAAACGAGTAGAATATGAGAAGCGAGATTGACATGTTTCAGAAATATAATCGATACTCCAGGATAGTACGATTTTCTTAAAATAAGATGTTAGTCAATAGTCTTGCTGATCGAAAAAAAGACACTAGTCGATGTTCTTATGTCACATCTTATACATGGACAAACATTAAGTTTTACTAACAAAGTGATCACAAGTGTTGAAAAATATATAATTAGTTAAATCTCAAATGTGATTAGTGAGGCCATCCGGATTCATTATTACCCGTTTTGAGAAGTTTAAGTTCGATCTTATATCAATAGTTGATGTGCTGACGCTCTCTCATGTTATAGGTATAAAAAAAATTGAAAGGCAAGACATAACAATGAGAACTGATGTTTGATTCTGCAAAAGAGTTCAAGAGATGAAAACTGATGTTGAACAAAATTGTAAAATAACATATATTAGGTGACCAGAAGTTCACTAGAGTGACGGATACATGGTCAGATATGGATGACCAAAAGCTCATCAAAGGAACTTGTATGTGGAAAAATTTGGAAACCAATGCTTATTAATAAAGTCTTGGGGGACTAGAATATCACCATCTAGTCAACTTACATACAAGTGATCTTTGAATGATAATAATCTCTTGATTGGGGCTGTTATATGTTAGCACAAGAATAGAAATATACGTGAAATCTGAATGCACAATAAAGAATATACTCCCTATTATTAGTATTTTGGTGAATTATATTCTCCTAGAAAGATGTAATTTTTTTTGACACCTGCTCAATGTTACCTAGGAAAACGAAAACTCAAATAAATTACGTCTACAGAACTTAGACATCGTATGTGCTTGTTCGACATCCTTCCGGGTAAATTTCATTATTGTGCACCATTGTAGTTCACTGGTCGCTTTTCTGATTTCCTGTATAGTCCAGTTAACTTCCAGATTTGTCTGCGCCTGATGTCGTAATAAGGTGACCAGTTCGGAGGAGTCTGTCTGGATTTGAATTTCTGCCACTTGTTGCTGTAAGCCCCATTTGAGTCCATTTAGACAGGCAAGTGCCTCGGTGTGAAGTGCTGACGACGCGGCCCCGTAAGATCCCCCTTTTATTGTCCCTTGGTTTGTGTCTGCAATGTTGTCAAGTCTTGTTTGTTTCCTTATCCATGCCATTCCAGCTGCTTTGGTGATTTTTTCCCATGAACCGTCTGTTTCTATAATCATGGTCGGAGATCCGTGTAAATTCCTGCGTACCTCATACTATACTTCTAACCATATAACTCATACTACATAAGTCTTTACTAGCTCATACCACATATATCTTTCATATTGATAATTCAAGATATTTAAAGATTCGTATTTCAATCCTCATAACTTAGAACTCTTATCAACTCTTTTCAATTACCCTTACCTTGATAGTTGGAAAAAGTAGGGTTTTAGCAAGATTGGTATTGAATGTTAATTAACACCCCACATACATGCGTTAGCAAGATCCATTAATATACAAAATGGAGAATGGAATTGCTTAAAGAGACAAACACTGGATAAATTTAAGGGAAAAGTGGTGCAAAAATTATCTTTTCATTATACATTAATGATGGTCGTGTCTCACACAACCTCTCCTCTCTCCAAATCTGTAGAAAAAGGGCGGTGCTGGCCTAAAGAGGGAAAGCCATGTTAGTGGGACGACTGCGTCAGGAACGAACACTTGTTCCTTTCACTACTTTAATGTAAGTGCTCTTTAATTAACATAGGACATCTTTATTTTTCAATGTAAATTTCCATATAATGTTAATTTAATCGAATTTTACTTTGAAAGAGTTAGAGCTACCTAACCATTAATTATAGGGAAATTTGCAGAAAAAGCAAAAAAGATAATAGCACATAAGTGAAGTTTCACTCTTCAGCGATACCTCTAGGCTCTAAGGCCTCTAACTAGGCGAGAAAAATGGGTCAAACGGATTTTAATAAACTAAAACCGAACTAGTATGAATCTTTTTTGAGGTGATGTGAGCCTCTCCTCTTCACTCTAGCTTAATTTTCTATCTGTAACTCCTCAATCATTATAATTTTGATTTGTATAGTATTATTTGCGGGGGTTTTGCTATGATATACTTCTATGTTGGGTGTGTTATCTTCAGTTAATTTTTTTTATAAACCTTATCTAAGCTGAACTAAACTTTACTTATTGGAATTGAAATTAGAATAAAAATCAGTTGTTCTTAATTATACAAGCAGTTTACAGTTTTTTTGTAAGAAATTTTAGGGTTTCACTCTTGGTTTATTTCATATGTCAGCTCTAATATACGCAGATTTGGTTTAGAGGTAAGGGATTAGCCTCATGACCATGAGATCAAATCCAAGGCCTCTAGGGGTATCTAGTGGTGCGGTTCGTTGTTTCCGACTCTAAATAAGTCTGGTGTAAAATTGGCAGGGTACTTGCAAAAGATTTCAGTTCAGTTGAATCATTTGTCTACATTTAAAGAAAATTTATAATTACCAACATTCGTTTTCAATAATCTCTATATGGTCTCTTGTCCTTTAGGATAGGAGGGAGTCCTTTTTAGAAGGTGTGTCTCGTCCCTAGTAGGCTATAGGTTGTAAATGTGTTGTTCGTTTAATATATATATTCACATTTTGCATTTTGCAAAAAACAATTATCTTTATATGACTAACTTTTCTATATTCGGTCCCATGAATATATGTTGTTTGGAAACATTTTACATCATAATATACTAAGTCAAGTATTATTGTTATTTCATGTATAAATATAAATCATTATTCTTATAATATTATGAGTATACCAATTACATCTAATATTAGTCCTTATAACAAAATCAAATATAGGAATTTTTTTTCTTCAAAAACTATCTAAACGCATCTTGTAGGTTCAAACACTTAATGTAATTTATGTCTAATTTAACTATTTTGTATATCAAGTACCAGTGGGTTTCACTGCTTTCACTGCTAAAACATGTTTTCCATCCAAAATAGGTGGTTTTTGCTTCAAATTAACATAAAAAAGTAGACTTGGGGTTTCATTCACCAAATTATTAGTTTAAATAGGAAATTAAAGTTTTACGTTTTAAAATAAATGGTCTTCTAGGGATTAAATCCTTTAATTTGAACCAAAAGTCACCCATTTGGGCCCAAAAATCAGCTTTGGAGATAAACCTATTTGTATTGCGTGTATAAGGTAGTTTAATTGAACAAAAACAAAAGATATTCAAAACTAGAGGTTATCCCAATCCAGTACCTGGTCTAAATGCCCGGAACAGGATCCGAAACAACTCAGAACCGTTCGTGGAAACTGGAAACAAAATTGGAATTGGTTGGACCAGTTCCTTATGTTTGGGAGTTGAAACTGAAATCGATTGGGACATTTCCTACACCGGATACCCGATCCTTTCTGCGAGTGTTGCCAATTTGACTTAAAATGCGTCTAACGTATTAGAATTAGTCTCGGAACTAATAGGAACCGGTTCCAATATTGGATACCCGAGTCTCACTAGAATTCATAAGCAGAACGACTTCATTGTTTAGCTAACAAATATCAAAACAATAACAACAACATCTTTGTAATAACATCACTTTTGATATATCGGGTAGCTAGTGTATATCAGGTCCAAAATTTTACTACCCAGAATTTAAACCAGTTGAAACTGGGCCTTTATATTTTAACCTTGCCCCAGTCCCTATATAACCAGTTTTATTTTCCGGATCCTCTAGGTTCGACCAGTTTTGCATCTGGAACTAGATACCCAGTATTTCTACTCACCCCTAGTCAAAACTACTAGGTGCATTATAATAGGTATCTTTTGACAAACAATCCCAAATTTTTATTAGTAGAAACAATGGAATATATATCCAAGAGTTCTTATAATTCTAAACTCACTAATCAAGAATCTCTTTATACAAGGAGATGATAATGCTCTTATTGATGTAGCCAAAGGCATTTTTCAAACATTGTGGATATTCACACCCTTGTGATCGACTTCAACAATCTTTTGCATAACTTCTATTTAGTGACAATAAGACATATTCAGAGATGCATATCGAGTTGTTGACTACATCTCTACATTAGGACATCATATCAATCAAATTAAAACAACCTAATCATCTATATCTAGGAAGAGCTAAATTTATCCAAACTTATTACTTAAGATATTTTTGTATGATATACTCTTCTAAGAAGGATAACCTAAAGTTGTTCTTTAGAGATTGGAAAAAAATATCATAACTCACTTTATATGAAACATAAAACATTAAAATGTAGTATGTATGGAGGGAGAAATATCTTTTGATTCAAATGGAGTTAAAGCATATATACATGAAAATACTTACTTTCACAAATCTTTGCTTAGAGTACTCAACCTTCAAAAAAGTTTGCTAAGAGTATTAAAAACTGCCACTTCTATCCATTTTTTCTATTAAATCACTAAGAAGTAAAAAAAAAAGAAAAATGATAAAATTACATTTGTTATGATAAAATCTCTAAATCAAAGGAGAAATCATTCCGAAATCACTCTATTCAACTTCCATCATTTTTATTTTTAAAGGAAATCTTCTCTATTCGTTTTTTTCAGCTTAAATGTCGTTCATTATGACAAAAAGATCGTTAAATTATTGTAGTATATACTACAGTGATCATCATTTTGTTTCTGATAGAGATAATTCAAATCATCGTAATAATGGCTTTATGTTCTAATAAATCAACATAAATGCTATCTAAAACCATGGAGCTCAAAATTCACATCTACTAAGGTATAGCAAAAAAAATATTGATAACCATGCGCCATGTTATTATATGCAACAAGGATTAAGGAAGAAACTTCTCCTGCTAAAAGCTCTTCATATAGAAGATTTTGTGTTTGGCAAACGGCTTTTAACTGGCTTTTTCATTGACTTCTGGCTTTTGGCTTTTATTTGTGGTCAAACAGCCAAAAAAAGTGTTTGGTAATATGGCTTTTGCAGTGGCTGAAAAGCCGGCTTTTCAGCCAAAAGCCAAAAGCTGCTATTAGCAGCTTTTATGGTTGGCTTTTGGCTTTTGCTTCTATTTTGTACTATACAGCCAGCAATAACAGCCAATTTTACAAAACACTTTTCTTAACAGCCAATAATTATACAGCCGGTCAAACAAGCCACTAAAAACAGCCGGTCAAACAAGCCAGCATATAAAGCCACCAGCCAACAGCCACCAGCCAATTGCCAAACACCCCCTTTAACATTTTTTCTCTTCAAGTTGGCTGGTGGCTGTTGGCTGGTGGCTTTATATGCTGGCTTGTTTGACCGGCTGTTTTTAGTGGCTTATTTGACCGGCTGTATAATTATTGGCGGTTAAAAAAGTGTTTGGTAAAATTGGCTGTTATTGTTGGCTGTATAGTACAAAATGGAAGCAAAAGCCAAAAGCCAACCATAAAAGTTGGTAATAGCAGCTTTTGGCTGAAAAGCCGGCTTTTCAGCCACTGCAAAAGCCAATTACCAAACACTTTTTTTTGCTGTTTGACCAGAAATAAAAGCCAAAAGCCAATGAAAAAGCCAGCTAAAAGCCAGCTAAAAGCCGCTTGCCAAACACCCCCAATGTCATTTTATCACATGTATTCTTAAGTTAAAAAATCTAAAACCAAATTAGCAACCCACAGATCAGACAACAACATCAATCATCCAACATAATATTAATTATTAACACAACATTGGAATCATCCATTTCTTTGAAGCTCGAAGAAATACCCAAAATTCTCAAACTTTTCCTCTTCTGATTATTCACAATTTTGAGAACAATTGATATCATAGACAAATATCCTTTGAGAACTAAATTTCAGGAAAAAGAACGATATGAGAATATTTCAAATAAAGAAAAGGAAGAAGTATGTGGAAGTTGGAGGGAGTAATTTTTCCTTTTATTTTAACAAAATAATGTAAAGGAATTCTTTTATTGGTAACTCTAAGTTATGGATTTTTTTCGTCAAACTTAGTTTTAATTGTCGTGTTTAGGGGTGATTATCGCACAAACTGAAACCGAGCATCTCTAGGCGTAGCTCGGCTCGTGAGCTCGGCAAGCCTGAAAATCGAGAGTTTGGTTAGAGCTCGTGAAATATTTTGGGGCTCGAGCTGGGCTCGACTCGATTATGGTAGGCTCGTTTTTGAACCATTTTTTAGAAAAAAAGATCTATTTTTGTAGGAAATAATTTGCGATTTTAAAAAATGTCCTAAAAAAGCTAGTCGAGCCTGTTCACGAGCTTTCGAGCCGAACCTAGCCTAGCTCAGCTCGTTAATCTTTCGAGCCGAGCTTATACCAGATGAGCTTTGACCGAGTCGAGCCCGGATTGTTCGCGAACAAGACAGGCTCATTCTCACTCCTAGTCGTGTTGATGGTTTGCTTGAAAAAGTTACATCATTAACCATTGTTGGTAATACTAGTTGTTGGAGCCATAATATTTTCTATTTGCGTAGTTATGTATTGTAGTTTTTGTAACTTTTCTATTTGCTTGCGTTTATGTAGTGTTAGAAAATCGAATGATTAACATATACTATGACTAATTCCTTGTATATAATCGTAAAAGTCGCGGTATAAAGACTAATTTTTCCATCTAAATCAGTAGGTTGTACAAGTTATTACCTAATTTGTTGCTAATGTTTATAAAATGAACAAGCTTACAAAAATGTTATGCTCATCTCACTATAAAGATCTAAATGTTATCAAATCGGCAAAGAACATGCTAATTTTGTATCTCCATTGACAGGGATTGTTTATAATTAATAAATCAATATTCTCATAAGCCAAAATAGTTTATTTATAAAATAAATTAAGATAGAAAATTAGCTAGAAATTTCTACACATGCTTCCTTTTTTTATGGTAATCCAAAAAAGATAATCCTTCAAAAATATGTTAAAAAAATATATTAAACAATATAAGCCTTTCAAGGGTAATATCCTCCACTACTTAAGGTAAACTAACATATTAATGCTAATATTATTAAACCATTTTAAAACATAGGTTATGTTTAGCAATCTTTTTTCAAAAAACTGATTTAGTATTGTCCTCATCATGAATATATCCATCATGATCATACACAAGCATGCTTAAAATAAATTAACATAAAATACTTTTAGTGTTCTAGTGATCAATTATTCAAGAAACGATATTAGTATAGGTTAAATATAGGATTTTTTTGTTGAAAACTACCTATATTTGGAGCTCTTTTGTGAATAACTACCCTGTTTCAAATTTTAAAAAATTGAAAATAACTACCTACTTTCTTGAAAAGCTTTCTTTATCACTACATTTGGAGTTTTTTTTGTCAAAAACTTTTCCTCAAATATACTTATCATGAGTATACTTGCCATGAGTAACCAGCATCATCAAAACCAAAAAAAGAAATCAATCTTGAACAATAACACATTCCAACCCGAAAAAGAGATAGGTAGTTAGTTAAAGGAAAGATAGAAACATGTAGTAATGTAAAACCATATGTAAGCAACAATGTTAATATAGAAGGTCGACATGATTGTTGTAAGTATTTTTGCTATGTATAATATTGTAATATTCACATTAATAAATAAACTCTATCTACATGAAAACATACTTAGCAGGTTAGGTTCTACATATTTCTGGAAGTAATCCTTTGCTTTGCCCTCTTCCCTCTATCTCCTTGCCCCCCTTACATTAAAAAATGGAACCATTGTCTTCTCCTTCCCCTCCTTTTCACAACTCAAAATTTGAACCAAATAATAGGAATAAATTATTTGTGATGCTATGTAAGCCTTTTTATGGGGAAACTTTATAGAGCTTACATCAAAAATCTAATATCGTTACTAAACCAACATAAAATAATTCATATATTAACTAATAAACCATACAAAAAAAACCTACCTATCTTCCCTCCCCTTTCGTTCCTCTCCTGTACTATCTCAAACCCCCACTATCTCAAAAGGCAATACCTAATTTCTTAAAACATCAATATATATACTTTATAAAATTCAGCATAAACAATCAACTCTTCTATTCATATCTTGAAGTATTCGGTTTATTCGTATCTTAAGATTTTCAGTTTATAATTAATGGGGAAATTTGTCAAAAAGGACCTTAAAAAAAACATTTTGTGAGAAGGGACCTTAAAAAAAAATTGGCTTTTAAAGGCCAAAAACAAAAAAAGTTTGTGAGGAGGGACCTTATTTGCTAATTAACACCTAATTAAACACTAATTATATATTAAATATAATTAAACAAAATTAATATCTAATGAATATCGGATATATGCATGTATTCATCGGCTCACTTTTTTGACAGTACATTCCATGAAAATGGCTGTACATTTCATGAAAATGGCAGTACATTTATTGAGAAACGTAGTATATAAAAATCGATATTTTCACAGCTATATAACTATATAGTTTGTATTTGGCATTTTCATTAAAAAATGTACTACCATATATAATAGAACATACTACCATACATAAGAAATGTACTGCCATTTTCATAGAATGTACTGCCAAAAAATTGAGGCGATGGATATATGCATATATCCGATATTGATTAGGCAACCCTGATAGTGGAAAGAGGAGAGAGATGGGGGTGATGGTCTGTTGGTGGTGGGTATGGCAGAGGAGAGAGGGGGGAAAATTTTATTCGGTATAATTTTGTTTAATTATATTTAATATATAATTAGTGTTTAATTAGGTGTTAATTAGCAGATAAGGTCCCTCCTCACAAACTTTTTTTTGTTTTTGGCCTTTAAAAGCCAAATTTTTTTTTAAGGTCCCTTGTCACAAAATGTTTTTTTTAAAGGTCCTTTTTGGCAAATTTCTCTAATCAATGTATCCACAAAATTTACACCAAACATGGAGGAAAATAGACAATCCTATTTTCCATCTTCTCGAGCCTAGCGTAGCATAGCTAATTATTGACCTACTTGATCCTTGCGTATAAACATGTGACGTGCTTAACACTGTGATTACCCTTTTTTCGAGAAAAGTCTAACACTATGGATATTAGACATAGTTCACTTGGGCTTGCTTACAACTTAAAAGTTTGAGAAGTAGGGTCAAACATTTAACGAGCAAACCTTTGCCTTATATAAATCCTTGGCGTGCCTAAGACGATTAAACCTTAAACCAACCAACATAACACATGGTAATATAAACACAACTTAGCATAGGTGTTGAATGTGAACTTAATACGTATAGGCTATTTATCATAAATACATCTTTGGCATCTTCCGAGAGATTACACTCGAAAAAATACAATCTTGAACAATAATATCGAGGCACACTCTTCTGATCAAATAAATTTGGTTTATGGTATTGTGTATTCGTTCTTTTTTTTGGTAAGCAAAAAATATATATAACTGCCAAAAGACCATCACCCTTTATTACCTAAGCATCCTTTAAGAGGCTTTACGAACCATCTAGGAAGGACTCTAAAGCTCAAAAAGGATTCCAAAAAGAACCTCTACACAAAGATACTTTGTATCGAATCCCTACCTATGCTGCTTACTTTTTCATTTACCATACTTTGTAGTCTATCCCTAACCATACTATTGATCTGTGCTACCATTACTCTAGTACAAAAAAACATTTTCGTCCCAAAAAACTATGTTCCTATAAATCCAAATATTGTAGATTAGTCCTACTATACCAGCTGCAATGACTTTCTTCCTCACCTGATTCCCCTTATATATGCACTTTATCCATAGAAGGAACCGATGGATAGTTTGTGATCTGTTTTTGATCCCCAAACAACTCTGAATCTGTTGGAGGGCTACATACTCTGCTATACTCACAAGCAAAGAAAAAATGTTGGTAAGTCTCTTGTTGTTTCCTGCAAAAACTACATAGATAATCATCAGCAATGCCAAACCTATGTAGTCTATCTTTTGTCCGCAATCTCCCTTTCAACGTTAACCAAGTAATAGTTCAGTGTTTTTTGGGATTTAAAATCTATTCCAAACCCCGCCACACCAGTTTTGCACTTCATCGGTTCTTTGAATTTGCTTGTACACTTTGCTAATTGAATATTCCGGTTGTGAGCTCCAATTTGCCATGTCAATCATTCTCAGCTGATCTCTGATTTTACAAATGTCTTTCATTATCCAACTAGAACCACTTGGTGGGGTAAATCCCACCAATTGGAGCTGTGAAGGTACACAGAATGTATCCATTTATCTCATATTGTGTTTTTCATGGCACCAATGTGCCACACAAATTTACCAACAACAGCTCGGTTCTAATTCTGCATATTCTAGTTCCTAAACCTCCATTTTTCTTTGGGAGACACACCTCATCCTAGCTTACTTACCCTGTGTTCTCACTAGAAGCTTTGCTGGACCATAGGAAGTTCCTGCACACTCTCACAAACTGCTTCATAATAGTACGTGGTATAATGAATACATGTTCCCAGTAGCTATGGATTCTTATGAGGACATCACTTATGAGCTGAATTTTGGCTGCATGGGAAAGGTTCCTAGTGCACCACTAAGTGATCTTCATAGTCTTTTTTTCAACGAGCATATTACAATCTATTGCTTTAAGCTTTCTAGAACAAATTAGTACCCCCAGATACCTAAATGAGAGCTCACCTATAATGAAACCGGACATGTCAACCAATTTATGAACTTCATAGTTTCCAGCCCCACATTGTAGATTTCAGATTTCCCTTTGTTTACACACAACCCAGATGGAACATCTCCTTTGAAGAACATTAGGTCATCAACAAGCATAAATGGTTCAATATCATAGGCTCACACCTTAGATGGAACTTGAACACATCCATATTTACCAATATACATGAAGATTCTCAACAAATATTCCATGTATATTACAAATAATAAAGGAGATAACTAGTCTCCTTGTCTAATACCTATTTTCCCACAGCAAAGAATCCATGGGGACTACCATTTATCATCAAGGAGAAAGTTGGGGTAGAGACACAAGCCATGGCTTCTTTAATGAAAAGTTCAGGGAAAATTAAGCAGGTTAGCATTTCCTCAAGGAAGTCCCAACTAATAGTGTCATATGCTTTCCTAAGGTCAATTTTCACCATACAACCTCTTCTTTTTTGATAATACTTCTACCCTTAACAAAAGCTCCTTGATTTTAAGAAATTATTTTAGGCAAGACTACTCTCAATCTAGTACAAATCAGTTTAGTAATCACTTTATACAAGATAGAGCAGCAAAATAATAGGCTTATAATCATCTACTGAAGCTGGACTTTTCACTTTAGGGATCACAGTGATAAGGGTGGTATTTTACCTTCATTAGTATGCATCCAAACTGAAAGAGTTCCTTGACTACATCTACCATATCCTCTCCCACAATGCTCCAGGATAACTGCTTCTTTGGACATTTAAAACATGGATGTTTTTTTTGGGGGGGGGGGGGGATTATGTATTCTTTTGAATTGTTAGTTGCCATTTAGATGGACGTTTTTTAGCGCGTTTAAAATGGGATAATTATAAAATATCTTCCTAAACTAACTAATTTTTTTTTAAGAACGTACAAGGTAAAATACAATCTGTAATGAAGTATTTATGTTTTAGATGGTTAATAATTGGTTGTGAAATGGAACTGTCATAAAGGTATATACATAATTAATGTCATGTTAATGTTCTGTTAATGTTAATATCAAATAAAGGGGAAGGCAAGAGGCGGGGGTTTTGGATAACGATAGTTTCCAGTATCACGTGGCAGCACTTCTCAAACTGGCGCCTATTCCTTCCTCCATAAGTGATGTACTTTCTAGCCTCTCTCGACATCCTCTCCATATTCCGACTCTTTCCTACTACTTCATCCGTTTTTTATTAGTTGACCTGTTTCTTTTATCACGTTTACCAACGCGTGATTTCAATCACTTTTATCTTGGAAAATTGATGAGTAAAAATTATAAAAATATGATATTTTGAAAATATATAATGAGACGAATCTAACAAGACCCCACATGACTATATTTTCTCTTATGTATAAATCACAAAAGATAGTCAAAGTTGATTATGTGAATAGTGTCAAAAGTCAAAACGTGTCAACTAAAAAAACGGAGGATGTATAATTTTCTTTCTTGTCAACTTCTGGAAAAGTAGTTGTTTAACATGAAGAGCTGGGATCCACCTTGCAAGAAGAGGGAAGTTTTGGTGATTACTCCCCCATCTGGTAAAATTTCCTTTTACCCAGGAAACTTGTTCTCGTTCTTTTTTTGGTGCGGAGTAATGCGAGTTAAGTCTTGTCTTTTCAAAGACACTAATTCCTTGGTTTGATGCATTTTAATATTTAGTTCTGTTTTTGTTGAAACTACGGCTCTCATCTTTAGAAAATGCCCAACCATTTCTTAGGAAAGACGACATTCTCAACTGCTACATTTTCCCAAATGTTGGTTGGGAAAATTTGAAGGTTGTGAAGGGCACTTGGAAACATTAGCGTCTTTGGTATATAGATCAGGAGATTTCTTGGCTGAAGCTTTTTTAAAGGGGAAAGTCAGGCTTTCAGAGCCTGGGTTCAAAACGACCTAATTTTCATTGGTGGAAGAGATTTCTATGCATGGATATATAAAGACATGAAGGTTTACTTTGATGGTTTTCCGTTGCTCTTCAAAACAGACTAGAAAATAAATCTGTTTTTTAAAGGGTTTTAGGATCCGTTTTTTTTTGTTTATAACACTTTTGAAAAATTACTGTTTTTGGTTTTTTGTTTAAGATGTGCAGGGACAATCAGTTTTGAGGGTTTTGATGCCCTATGTAGGTTTAAAAAATTATTGTATAGTATTATTGAAATCATATGTTGGTGCCAAAGCATTTTGGGGAATTGCTTCTATGTACTTAATTAATCTCGTTTACTTGTAACTGTGCAAAATATCTGTTAATAACTTCTTTTATTGTGCATAGTGGAGGACCATTGAATATAAATTCTGATATTTCGCGCTTTGCTTGTTTATTCAAATCATTGGTTTTCAAGTGGAAAAGTTAGTAAGGTATCCAAGCTTAGCTGCTCGCTCTGTCCAAACTGTTAGGGCAGATAGTCCATATTCTCGTAGATTTTTTGAAGGTACCCCTTATTCTATTGTCTACCATAACAAACCTTGTATTCCCTGTATGCTGAAGCTTTTTTTACTATATGTTTTATTTGCTTAAAAACTTAAAAAGTGAATCATATCTTTCAGTGGTGTACTATATGCGTCTAACAGTTAGAATTTTCCCTTTAAATAATCCCATTCTTCTCACCAATCAGTTATATTTTGGTGTTTATTTGACTATAATTACCATCTTATAATCTCTAGGTGTTAACTACAATGATCTTTTTACTTATTGGTGTTGGATCCTTCCTATTCGCAATAGTATTAATTGGTATATGAACATTTTAAAGGAGAAGGTATATCAATCTGGTGGTTCATATAGAAAAACATCTGGGACTTGAAGAATACATGAATTCTCCTACTAATGGATTCCTGCGCTTTCTAGAAAGGGTTGCTTCCAATTGTTGTGTACTTCGTTGGGGTGAGTTGTTAAGATTGTTCATATTATAAAGGTTAGATTATTTGTATGCTTTGTATCCGTCACTTGAATTGTAGAGGGAAGGCTTTTAAAAAAATGTTTATGGAATTCATCCTAAAGCTATGCTTCTCATGATTGTGCTACCATGGATTCTGTAATATTATGCCTATTGATGTTAAGTAAGGCTGCATATTTGAACATTTCCATTCATATGTAGCGCCATGCTTCAGAGAGAGTTGGCAATATATTAAGTTCTTTACAGCCTTTTGTGTTCTAGAGCGAAGTCTATCAGCTAAGTTACATAGTCTAGGATCTTGAGGTTAAAATTAATTAACCATGCATTATATAGTTGTTATAGCTAAATATCTTCGGTTATGTACGTAACCTACTTCATGTATTACAACACTTTAATTACCATAGAATAGGGTTTGTTTGTATGGACAGTTGCTCTGAGTATTTGTCTGAACTCTTGACAACATCGTGATCCATTTGCTGTGTTAAGCAAAGGTGAATGTTCAATAGTTCAAGGTATTGATAGTTTTGTTCCTGTGTTTTACATTATTGAGACTAAACTTAATACTAAATGATGCAATAGTTGGTCCAAGAAAAAACAACTTAGATTACAATGATTTAGATGCTATTGATATTATGCGCAAGGTGCGGGATGAGATTGATGCTGCCCACTTATGTCATTCTTCCAAAGGGTGCTAATGAACTACCTATTATGGCTGACCGTAACAGCCAAGCGCCATATGGTCCTAAAGCGAGTAATACCTTAACAGCTCCATGGTTTAATTTCAGATAACTTTTCCTTCTTCGCTTAGTTTATGATTTGCTAGATGGAATGCTACACAGAGGTCATTTTGAGAAGTCACTGCTCCCTGTAAATTTATATTGAAACAGTTAATTGAAGTGTTTATCTGGCAAGTGTTTTGCATTGCATAGTGTTAATGGCTTCTTCTAAGGCCTTTTGCCTTGTGTTTTTACTGGAAATTAATACACTTGCTTTATACTACCTCCGTTCCATATGTATTGCAACATAGTGACTTTTACGCCTCCCAACGCACTACTTTAGACGCTAATATCTCTAATTTTATTATGTAAAAAATTATAAAAAGTTGATATTAATTAAGCATATATCGATACGAATCTAACAAAATCCCACATGGCTATATTTATTCTTGTCTATAAATCACAAAAGAAGGTCAAAGGGTAGTGTATGAATAGTGCAAATTGTCGAAGGTTGCAATACATATGGAACGGAGGTAGTATATGGCTCCCAAATTCTATAAAGAAAGTACTTCTAAACGGTTTTGCTTATCATGTTCAAAACTGTTCTTCAAATCCATGTTCATGCTATGTCTCTTAAGGATGTACTTAACAGGCATGTTTGACACCCTAAGCATTGCAAGTCTATTTACATGTGGATATTGTTTTCATTCACACGATGTAGATCTGCTTCTAGATTAGGGAGCTTGAGCTTTGCCTGTTCATTATGTAAGTTTACAAGGACTATTGATAGAGTAGGTTTTTGCTTGTAGCAATATCGTACTTGAAATTCATGAAACATGTGTTTGTCTCTTTGTGTAGGTACATAAGCCACATTATTGAGGTTGCAGTCGTTTTTCCTGCACAGACATGCTTGGATCCTTGTATCTAATAGTTGTTTTTTCGTTAGCAAAGTCTCTTCTGCCTTTATTGTTGTTGGGTGCTTATGTGTGTGAAATATTAGTTCCTGTTTGCTGTTGGATACTACAATACAAAAATGTTTTATTGGCTCTGGGGTGGGGAATTGCATGCTTTGCTGGGAACCATGTTCATGAGGTATGCTAAATGTGTTTTAGGGTTTTGAATCTTGTACACAATCTCATCAGGGAAAGTTTTACCCATCCAATTCCAATTCCCAACTCTAAAGATTGTGAGGTTTTCAATCTTGCAGTAAGTCCTCATAAGGAAGCATTTTGCATCGCCTATCTTAATTAGGGAAGATTTCTACACAAAGGGTCCCTCTATTTTTGAAAACATAGCAAATGGCTCAGTTTTTCGAATTGGGTGGTTGGTTAATTAAGGGTTGACGCTAGATTAATTTCATTTGGAACCTTTATACTTTTCGAGTGAAGTATATCGGCAAAGTTATATTAGAGTGTTAAATGTAACACTCACTAATTATACATGATATAGTTGTTATTGTTATATATATTGAGTTCTGTAAACTACTCTTTCGCTTGTATTAAAAAACGTGAATTACCATAAAATAGGTCTTCGTTGCATGCGAAGTTGCTTTGATTGTCTACGGACTCTTTATAGCTCTATACTTTATTGGCCTTTACTACTCCAGAACATTTGCCACTTTGTTGTATTAGTTTTTACTGTTTACACTAAATTTAGACTTAGATGATGTAGTTGTTTAACTCAGACATTATCTATTTGTCTAATGAGAGTCAAACAATGTACAGACAGTGGCTATGGCACTCTTTGAAAGCCGGCACACATGGTGAAATGGTGGAAATTAAAGCTACTCCCTTGAAGATTCCACAAACAAATGACACCTTAACTCTGACATTCCAGGTACCATTACCTGTTGAATGGTTATTGTTACACTAAATATTTGCATAGTGATCGGCTAGGGATGAGTAATAGGAATGGGTAGAAATCCCTCTTTACTTCAACTAGCTTCTTGTAATGTTATATTATAAATAAGGGAAGCTGATTATGAATATAGAGCATTTTATAGAGTAGTTTCGGCAATCCTACAGTTGTTAATCCGACAGGCTAAATCACAGAGACCAACACCATGCCGTCGCAAAAGAAGTTGCTCATTGTACACAGGTTCTAAAAGATCCCAAATCGCAACCTACAAGAGTAATATGTGTTAGAATTCAATCTTATGAGTAAGACAACTTTTAGGCCTTATCCCAATTAAAGTTAGGGAAGGAAGGCAAAGATAGATAATAACATTATATCTATACCTATGTTCCACAATGTGTGTGTTGTTGCGATTATTCTTGGGATAAGCACATTTCTTGACATCACTTATTCAATAGAGATTACAGAGAATCTATTTTCCTGGAAAAAAGTACATAAGGTTTTTTCCTTTGCGCAAAGGCACATGAAACGTAAATAGACGAACCAACGAACCCCAAAGGTAAAGAATATATTCAAAAATGATTTTAAACAGGGTAATTTACTGCCACTGTTTATTCATTAGCTGCATTAACATCGCAACAATTGTAATTAGCCTAAACTCTTACCTATATTTTCAAAAATAACACATGCCTCTCAGTTCAGTATGCGTAAACTCTTTTATACTCCTATGCGGATGAAGAAGCACTACAGAAACCTAAGACCTTACAACAACGTGTTCACCATAAATTCCTTAAAAAATTGCGCTTTGCATCTCAACACTATTTTTTGTAACTATAAACTTAGAATATAAAATTTGATTAACAACAAGAGTCAGTGGAAGTCCACCATAAAGATATGTAGAATGAGTATGTGAGTAAAAGCAAAGCAAAGATAGTTAGCTGGAGATCAATTTGAATCCCATGGATTAGGTGGGTATTGTGGTTAAATTTCAAATTAAAAAAATTTGAGCATAATAGAATTTAGAATCATAGCTATGATTTTCCTTTCGTGTTCAAATAATATGACCATATAAAGAAACAGGCATGATTCAGTTCTTTGCTAATAATCCTACTTTCACGAGCATGGAAATTAGAAATTATTACCATATAGTGACTATGCAAAGAGAAAAGCTTATTATTTGTAGTGTCATGAACAATGGAGCTCCAATGCAACTATATTACGAAGACTAAATTTTGATCAATTTTTTTTTGCTTACAATCAGACCTTTCTATAAATCGATTATTACCAACAAAGAACGAACAAAAGTTTATGTCTACAAGGTTATGTAAAGTGTTCGTGGTGTTTATCATATGCTGGTATATATGTAGGTTTCTCATAATCTTACAATGTAGCTTATTTGCGTTATGTATTCATTTCTCCCCCTCATTCCCCAGATAAAAAGGACATACTTCATAGCTTCTACACGTTTTTGGCAAAATTTCCAATGCATATCGCGCAATCACAACAATTTACAAAATCACATGCATTCGTCTACATCGAAAGCGAATTAACAACACACTCTAAAATCCCATATAGATTATCAGCATACCCTTTAAAGCTTGTTCATTTACCAAGCCGATCAAATAAAAGAGGCAAATCATTGCGATAGTGGCAGACCGCGCGCAACGCGTGCTTAGTAACTAGCTATGTTAAAAGTAAGAGAGATAGGGATGTATAATTTTTTTGTGTCATGAGTGGGAAGCATTTGTAACATTTGTTATAAAACATGACATAATGAGAGAGAAAATGCTAGAGAGTAAGGGATGACAAGTATTTTTTTTGTCATGAGTGAGAATGGTTTTAGAACATAACGCAACATCAACTTGCTAGATGCACACATATTCAGTGTTCTTATATGTATGAAGTATCTTACATGAATCTCTATATTGTAAGGGAAGAGGGGTGGGACACTAAACTTAATGTATTGCCTAGTTTACCCTTTGTTATTCAATTAATAATTTACAGAAAAAAATAATTTATCATAAAAAATAAATAAAAAATTAATGAGAAAAATTGCATAAATAAACCACCTATAATCATCCCACAATCCCACTACATCACAAAAAATAACTACCCACCACCCACTCACCCAACCTCAATAAATAAATAACATAAAAACAACTGATACAAAATACCAAAACTACTATGATATAATTTTTGCACACATTGTGTGCATATAAGGCTAGTTATATATATTGTAACAACAAAAATGTGTGTTTATATGGATTATTGAAGGTGGGATTAATAGCGGAAGACGGGTAATAGTATGGATTATTCCTGTTAATTTTCCCTTATATATACGCCCACTTTTCTTTTTGTTTGTCCTACTTTTCGTTTTTGTCCGTTTCTTTTTGTTTGTTCTACTCTTTCATCTTACCCTATATGGGAAAATTATTTTACTAATATACCCTAACTTTATCACTTTTTACTCTCATATGTACGTTACAATCTTCTCTCACCAACTTTACTCACCACATTACTATAAAATTGGGGGACTTCTTAATTGTTGTTCCCAACCAGGCGTGCATATGACATTAGCTTTCTAGACACCTGGAGTACATATATATATTTAGACACTTCTTGATCACTATGTTATTGCACCAAATATCACATGGGATTCTGATTTGTTAAATATAAATTATCCTCCCTACTCACGTTTGCTTATGATAGCCCCTTGTTCGATCCTAACATCTTCAG
This sequence comes from Patellifolia procumbens, assembly GCA_947645195.1. Classification (NCBI taxonomy): domain Eukaryota; kingdom Viridiplantae; phylum Streptophyta; class Magnoliopsida; order Caryophyllales; family Amaranthaceae; genus Patellifolia; species Patellifolia procumbens. Next base: position 24,916 of record CANSGD010000759.1, on the reverse strand, counting down.
GGAAGTTTAAAATCAAGTCGTCGTCCACTTGGCTAGCTCATAACCATAATCCCTCCGAACTCCTAAATAGATGTGTGCTTGGATATGGAATAAAGATTCATCGATCAAAAGATAAAGGTATTCTTTGGAAACTTCTTTAGAATGAATTACCCACTAAAGATAATGTCGAACGTAGAAAATTCCACATTCCTCGTCACTCCCTTTCTGTTTGACCTAGGATAAAAATATAAACCACTTGTTGATTTTTTGCCCATAAACCGAAACTATGTCACAAAATGCACTGGCAAAAGAGTTCATAGCCACGTCAATCACAAATGCTCGTATTTAAAACATTTTTGCAACAAACCAATGCCTCGATTAAAAAACCCTAGCCATATTGTTTTTACTACTTTGAAGCCTTTGGGAATGAAAATAAGGAAATTTCTAATGGTACACTCCTAGTTTTGGTTTCTCTTATTGGTACACTTTCATATTTTTGACTTCTTAACGGTACACCTGTAGTTTAAAATCTTCCCTACCGTAAAGATTCCATTAAATAAAAGGTATGTTTAGGGTTAATTAAGGTTAGAGGTTTGCCTTGTTTTGCGTGCTTTGGACTTTTTCAAGGTGATGATGACGTTTTTTCGAAAAACGGACACCACCGTGCGTCCTTTATGGGCGAAAATTACGAGAATCCTATGCAACGAGTACATACATGCCGTGTTTTCGAACACGTACTTTGAAGGGCTTTTTCGGCTATCAAGGGTCCACGATGGTGTCCGTTTTTCGAAAAACGTCATCTTCACCTTGCAAAAGTCAAAGCACGCAAAACAAGAAAAACCCCTAACCCTACTTAACTCTAAACTAACTTTTTATTTAACGGAATGCTAACGGTAGAGAAATTTTTAAACTACAGGTATAGCATTAACAAGTCAAAAAAATGAAAGTTTACCAGTAAGAGAAGCTAATCTAAGAGTGTACCAATAGAAATTTCCCATAAAAATAAATGCATTCACCTTGCAAAATGAAACTTTCCATCTAAATCAAATTCCCTATATAAAAAATTTCCAATGTCGTAATTGAATATGTGTAATTTCGTCGACACTGACTCATCTTTTACCCCCCCAATGCCTTACAGGTCACCCATTACAATCCAAGTTCACCGGAGTCTCCCACCTCCAAACATCATCAGATGCAATTTAACAACTCTTCTACTCATACATGTTCTACAACTGACATTGTCCTTCGAAATTCTTAAGGATACTTTGTGTCTTGACTTATATTAATCTTGGAATATTATCTACTTAATTATAGTCAAATATAAATAACTCAGGACTAGGTCTATCCAATCAAAAAAGATTTGGACATTTAATACCTTATTAGAGAGCGTAACAACCTAATCATCATGAGCACACTTAAAGGAACTTTCAACACTCCATGGTGCCTTAGAACTTTATTGGTGATATTTGATACCTCCTCACCTCCTTTCTCTCACCATCAATGAATCACGTTTTTAGTGAATCTATTTAGAATCCGATTATCTCTTCAAGCAAGGACATCACATTCTCACAAAAAAAACTATCATTACGTTGTCCTCGAAGGTCTTAGATTACAATATTTTTCGTTATTAGATAGTTTAGGATTCAGCTTTGAAAAAGGGTCCCCCTAAACTTATCATGTACTTATTCATGAGTGTATGGATAGACCGTATGCAACAATAAAATTAAAATTTTTACATTTTAACTTAAAAGTTAATGATTTTGAAATATAAACACCTTACACACAGATTAAAAAAAAACATTTTAAAATATCAGCACCTTACACATTGATTAAAAAACCTCACACAATAAGATTTTATCTTAGAGTTTTAAGTTAAAACCTTTTGGTTTTAGGATATGGTCTATCCTTAAAAATGTTGATAAATCGTCTACCCCCAGAGATTACTATATATATAAGTGTCTTTTTATCACATATATTAGGAAGGCCACATAGGAAATTTACATAACTACATATTTAATTTATGTTTTTTGAATTACAAACATAAATGTTTTGCGAGAGGATAAACAAAAAAACTGTTTGGTTCTCCATAAATTAAACCAGAATGATGTGAAATAAATATGACTTTATTTATATCATTCAAAAAATAAAATACTACATCTACTTGTTTTTAATTGTTTCGGTTTACTTTGGAGATCGATAATCAAGGAAATTGATGAATTCTATGTTTGGTTGTTGGAAGATAGATAAAATATTACAGATAATATTGTAAAAGCAAAAGCCAAAAAGTTGATGACATGTAGTTAGCTGTATGAAAACAAAAGGACAAGTGGGTCCCATATAAAGATGTGAAAATTTAACAAAGATAGTAAAAGTAAAATTATAACTATTAAAAAGAAATAATCTAAAAAGAAAAGTGTAATAATTAAAAACACGTACAGAGTATTTTATACCATTAGATTAAGCTTAAAATTTACATTGAAATATAACCTAGATTTATGTGCTTCTTTTATGATTATTATTACCTAGGAATTTTTTTACCACGTAATGTATGCTTTAAGTGGATAGTTGAGAGACCAAAGCCTTACTCAAACCAAAAATAAGTTGTGGCAAATTGGTTATCGGATTTGAAAATTCGAATCATAAGGTTGATGAAATTGTAACCTTGTGGATAACTCCTTTTTCGATCTTGTAAGAAGATATGATGATATAGTTTATACAAATTTTTTTTCAGAAAAAATGATTATTAATAAGTTTATGTAAAAAAATTAAAACTACGAATATTATGTTAGGTGCCTTGTCATGGTTGAACAATAATATTGTCATAGGGGGATGTAATATTACTACGAAAATTGTTTGTGTCTTTGACAGGGAGGAACATCATGTGAGGTTTATTCGTTTATGATGTTTTATTATACTAGTTGTTAAGCCGCGCACTAACGCACGCGGCCCCCCAATATGCGTATGTAATTGGTTATGCCATATTACTTGTCGTTTAATTAATTAGTAGCTCCTAGGTTGTGTAAATAGTCTTTGTTGAAGATAACTAATTCAATATGTAAGAATTCATCCCATAGATATATTGAAGCAATGGAGAATGTTACATAGCTAGAGTAATTTAAGGTTATATCAGAAAGACCAAAGTATCTTAACGCAAATGAAAATTTATGTGGTGAACAACGTTCACCCATCACAACAAGAGCCTAAATTGACTCATGGTAATGTTTTCTTTCTTTGAAAATCAAATTTCACGATTCAAAACATATTGGGATATGTATGCATTCACTTGATGACCTAGCATTTGATTTCACTATAATATCATACTAATATATATGTCAAAGTGACATAGATTTATAATATTAGTGATTAAAGTCATACACGAATAAGTAAGAGTATAATAGAGCACTAAAGGGTGGGAAAGAATATAGGTTTAAGAATGAAGATCATAGTAGGAATTTGATTGTGTAGGCTAGTGATTCCAATGTGATGCATTTTCATAGATTCGCATTATATTCATTGAAGAGCAATGCAAAACTATACCGTAGATGAACTATAATATAGCTACTAAATACACCTTCTGAAATACATAATTGTTAAGCCTATAGCGTTTAGTTCGAGTGAAATCGCATTAAACATAAGGACAAGAGTAATAGTCCAAAGGTAGAAAACGCTACAATAAACGTCACTGACCAACTACATACATACATGAAACTCAGCATACATAGCCTTTTTTCTTCTATACTCCTTCATGAAACACATGGTCTAAGAAGTTGCAAAGCAGTGTAATTTTTAAGGATATAAATCAAAGGTGTAGTTTCATTAAGGGGCTATGGCTGTTTCGTAACCAAAAGCATAGCACGATCTCATGCTATTATTCGGGGACAATGGAACTGATTGTCCACTTTAGCACTTGAGTTGTTTATAGTCCAATAGTGAGACCGACTTGTAACAACAATTCTTTTGTCAACATTTTGCGCACCTCTTCTGGTAAGTCCTCTGTTGTTTTTTCCTGCTATTGAGAGAAAAGAAACCGTGAGGTAACTACACTACATAATTGAATGAGACCTCTAAAGATTTTGTGTGTAAGGTAGACTTGCAAGGCTAAATGATCCAAAAGGAAATTTAGTGATATATGTGAGGCTAGATGTGCGAAATTTCAGCATTCAACTATCTATCCTAGCCATATCTTTTCAAGAATTCCTTGAAAAGACCGAGATCCTGATCATAAGAAATACATATTAGCCAAGTAGGATCGACAACAACCATTCCTCACAATATCCATAGGTTCGCATTCCTCACAATATCCATACTAAAGATTAGATCAACAACAACCATCAACAGCCAAGTAGGTCCTCTTGGCCAGAAGAAATACATCAAAATTGCAAGCCTCGTGTATAGAGTCTAAATAAGATAAGCATTTCTTCCTTGCATATCTGCGACAAGGAAGCATAACCCTTACAACACAGACTATCTCTTAAAAGCTTGAAGACACTCTACATCATAAAGCAATGGATACAACTGGAATTGATATTTAAAACTATAATTAGGTGACAAACCTACCATGATAGGTCCAAATTTTAGAGCGATATCTTCTCATACAATAGGTATGAATCATCTTAGAAGATAAAGAATATCAGGCTGGTCAATTCCCTCCAACTTATGAATAGCTTAATTTAGACTTCATTCATACGACTATATGAGTAATATTAAAGGTTGAAGTCGTTGGTTTCCTTATAGTTGAACAGTTGTAATGCTTCATGCTATTCCTACAATTAGATGAAAATGGTATCCCCATTCTCATATCACTCATTGCACCAAAACATTCCACAATACAAACAACACTATGATGATTGATGACCAAATATGAACAAAAAAGAGTCATCTATACAACACACCTGATCTTGAACCCAACTACCAGCAGCACACCTGACAGGAACAATATGAGCATAGTCTCACTGTATCACCTCAACTAGCAGCAACAATTTAAACTCACAGGCAAGCATCAGGACATCGTAGTCAAACCCTTATCCAGCCTATACATATCAAATCTGGGGCCAGCCCTAATCTGACACACGAAAAGACGACATACCTGCAAACCTGAATAACCGAATTAAAAAAAAGGCCAGCAAATCTCCCGGCAAACCTCAAACCATTCAGCCCAAAATGAAAATCCTAATAAAAAAGTAGCAGCCACTCCAGGCTATACATAAAGGGTGATACTTAAACCTATCCACAATTGCACCATAGAAGCTTTACTCAAGCGCAAAAGTTTATTGAAAATACTTTTTGTAACTAATTAGAAGTTCAAAGCAATGGCTGGTGACGAGATCTCGTAGGCAATATATTTTCTTGTTTTTTGAATTTCGAATTGACATAGGCATGTGAAAAGCACGCTAGCTCCCGGCGGAAAGGTGTGAAAATAAAACAAGTTCATACCTAGGCATAGACGTGTGAAAAACACATCCTAGCCTAGATAAAGACGTGTTTTAAATGCCCAGGCCTATGCCCGAATGAGTATTTTTTCAACACGCCTAACTCATCGGATTTTTTTATATAAAATACCTAATTTTATATTTTAGGGTGTGAAAGATTGGGAAATAATTGAAGGGCAATGGGCATTCAAGGAATCAAAAGGCAAAATTAGGACGTCGTGCAAATAAATTGGGGCGGGGAATCACTTTTCACTTCTAAAAAGCTCTATTTTTGGTAATTTGATAGTGGGGAGGAAAAATCACTTATATTTCACCATACTCCACATATCCAATCAACTACCAAGAATGCACCAACACAACACAAGCTCGAGTTTTTGCTTTCCAAAAATAAATAGAGATAAAAATACATGAAATGGCTAGATATAATTCAGACGAGGTCTTCTAGGTTTGGGCTACTGATCTGACCCGATACTCAATCTTATAGATTGCGTTCTTACCTGGGCGTAACCCACTCGCCGAGTTTGGGACAACCTTATAGCATAGATGTGTCGTCGAGTTAAATAACCTGAGCTTTGGCCGACTCTGCACGAACAATGAGCAACATTACCTATGTTAACGAACATATATAAAAATGCTTAATGCTTTCTAATGTGCTCCTTATTTTCCGAAGATTCAACATTACATAATGTACTGATTTGTTAAAGGTTAAGAATTTTGCTAACCCATACTCGTTGAGTCCTAATATAAGCTTTTATGCCTTAAGTTATAGCATATAGGCATTGTTATATAGCTGTTACATTTTTCAAAATTTTGCTAATAATAGAAAAATTATTTGACATATGAATGAACAAATGAACTCATTCCCATTCAAAATAAATGCACCTCATAATCCATGAAATTTGATTCAAAAAAATCCATGAAATGTTTCTTTACCGACAAACTAATTAACTCGCGCAAGCTTAATGAATAAGGAGCTAAATCAACTTCTGAAAACTGAAAACTGATTTCGATGACCCTCGGTAAGTAACAATATAAGTCCTTTTTTACCGGTCCTTTGCTGGATCAATGTAGCTTGGTTTACATTGATTGGATGCTATGATTGTTGTACTTTTTCTATAGGTTTGAGATTAGGGTAAAAGGAGTGATTAATCAAACTAATAAGCAACTATTATACGTAGTTTTAAATTTAGTAAGACTCAATAACTACATAGATGATATGTACATAGAGAGATTGAATCCATGACCTTTAACAAGCAAGGGAGGCTTTCACTATTGCCATAATAATATGAACACTAACTTTTAGAAGGTATAATGTTCAAATCCATGTAGGAGCTCTCAGTCAGGGGAGAAGATGATTGCTAAGTGAACCATGTTGTAGCATATACTTACAGCTCAGTGTAGAAAAGGACTTATATTGTTATCCTCCACATATTCTGAAACTATTGTAGCATATACTTGCAAGCAAAGAACCAAAATGATATTAAAAAAACTAATATTAATGATGTAATTGAGCATGAACTAAATCCAAGAAAGAGTGAAGTAGTTTACTTGATCACATTTCTTTTAGCAGCAAGCCTCAAACATAATTAGTCTCTTCCTTTACGAGCAAATAAACAACTGAATTGGAAGAGTATGATACTGAATGACCAATTTGATTAAGCAGTTGCCCAGGTGCCAAACCTAACCATTAGATTATATATAATTAATAACCCAACAAATACACTAACAAATTTCTTTTTGACGCAAATAATCAAACATTTGATGTGCAGCGCCACTAATAATGCATGATAGGAACGCTAAATGGAGCAAGAAAATCCGATGGCTGACGACAATGTCCATGTCTTATGTTTATGCATGATTTTAAGATGTGCCCGATGGTTAGTTCATAATACTTAAGCTTCCTCCATTTGTATTGTGAAAGACATTTTTTCTTTCTTGATTTTTCAAACTTAACAATATTCTTTAGCTCCTAATAATAAAAATTCATCAAGTGCATTAGATGATGTTTCTATTCAGAACTTTCAACAAAACAATGATAAAAACAAAAGCATCAAGCACCAACAATCCTCAAAATTACCTAATAAGTCTTCAAAACCGACCTCAAATTCCAAGAGAGGGAGAGTGATTGATTGCATTGAAGAAGAAAGGAAGCCACATATGAAATCAAGGAACTTCTTGCTCTTAATTAAAGAGTAAGGAAAATGCGAAAAAAGAAAAGAAAGCTTAACAAGGTGACTCTATGAGAGAATGATTCTCGGAAAGAGATAAATGATAAAACTGAACAATGATGACCCAGAAATCTGTAAAATTACAAGAAGAAATCTGTAAGATATAGCTTGAATATAAGGGAAAAAACAGACAAAAAAGAGGCAAAATCATCAAAATGCACTGTTTCTCCAAGAACGAAAAAGAAGTTTCTAAAGCAAAATCAGCAAGAATCAGGTAGTTCTGTTAAACCTGTTGGAGAAATAGTGAGGTACAGACCTGAGTGGGATGAAGAAATGGGAGATTTTCCACCTTCTGAAATACTGTAATCAAGTGCTCCGGATCATATCTGGCAAATGGTTTTGTCCATCCAGGGACTTTGAAAGCTCATTCTGACCAGGAAATTTAAAGCTTACGCGTTTACGGGCGAAAGCGGCCGAATGTATACGTTCATGTAAACTTTGAACAGACCCAATTGCATAATTTGATGCAGAATTAGTATTAATTAATGAGGCAGACCATAAATAAAAGCATAGATATCAAAATGACTGAAATCAGGATAAGTCTACCAAAAATTCCAACTTTAACAAGGGGTCTTTTGTTGGGTGCCTTGGCAGCTGAAACAGACATTAATTTGCACAGAACTACTACTTCAATAATGATAATCCAAAACCAAAAATCCAAAACTTACTAAGGACAAAATAAATAGGGAAATAAACTGAAACAACCCATTTGAAGAAGAAAAGGAGTCAAAGTGAAAGAAACAATGGTAACCTCATATATTAATTTCTTCCTGAGCTTGACGCCTCTAGGAACCTCCCATAGTGAAATAATGAAATCCCATGAAATACTTTATAATTGAATTCAAGCAACAACTCTACTGAGATGCTCAGAATCTCTAAAACCCTAAAAGTTAATTGGGGTTTTGGTACGAATTCGCTAGAAAAGGTTGTGTTTGGAAAGGTGAGTATAACGCAGTGAGCAGAAACTTTAGGAGGAGAAGAAGGAAAAAATCCAGAGAAGAAGGACAAAAAGGGAAACAGGAGAAACGAATGAGGAAAAGAAGGCAGGGCAGAACTGTCAATCTACTGTTCATAAGCTACAGTATATTGAAGTTCTTGCTTTTAAAGAGTAGAGATATTTCATATAATCTATATTAGGGCTAATACTTTTCCCTTTTAGAAAAAATAAATTAGTTTTAGGACTATAAAAGGACGACCAAAGCAAGGTGGCTAAGGGAAAATGATTATGGTGGTGCATTGCTTTTAGGGCCGGGGGTATTCATGGTGGTGCGGGGTGACACATAGGGTGGGGCAGGTGGTTGAGGTGGGCCTGGGCTGGTTAGATCTTATTATATATTTTTTCTTCTTAGATTTCATTTTAAATTTTTTAAAACTATATTTTATTTGAAATTCTACAATTTATTCTATGTAAGAAAGTTATACATTTATTTATTTCAGAATTTATATTACTACTTGTTTACATTGTTTTAATTTAGGTTTTAATCTGAAATTTAAAAATACGAATCAATAATAGCTTGATACGTGGAACTTCATCCATTTTATTCGGACCCTAACAAGTCATGTTCCAATAAAAGTGGATGGAATGCATAGATTGAATTATTTTTGAATTAGTAAAAGGTAAAATTGTTAAAGAGTGAAGGACAAATATTAGCTTACTAAAATCAATTTTTCCAAAAAAATAGGATATTTGGAAAGGCAAAAAGGCAATGCCCACTTATATTCGAAATTTGCCTACAATACGAAACAATAACTATGATCCAATTTGAATGGTTGTATTGCTGAACTTGTGAAGCTTCATGCCTTGACATGCATACAGGATGTGAAAAAGGTTTTGTAGAGAGAAGGGCTCTCCCTTCTCTCTAGAAAACATGTCCCTCTTTATTGCCAAGTTTCAGCCTTCCACATCCACTTTTTCTCCCCTAGCAGTTGCAACTACATGCCAATAGTTTTGAAGCCAAGATGAAGATGAAGATCTGCATCTATGTTAATTGCCGACCGCCGCCCTCACCTAGGGTTTCGAAACTCAAACCCTTAAGTTGTACAACTCTTACCTTGATGCCAGCACCATTGGCCGACATCCTTAGCAGTTGATATGAACTTTGTATACCTTCTCAAGGAAGCTTTTGTTGGAAAATAGATTAGAAAATAAAATCGAAATAACTTATGTAACTAGTTGTGGCGTGAATGAACACTACGCTAAAGTTGAATTTTCTCCAAGGATACACGACCATTATCTCTCCAGTATAGTACAAAGAAATAGTTTGAGAAAACTCTTAATTATTGGCCAATAAAAGAAAAGGCATATCCAACAAGAGGAGAATTTTTCTATGCCAAGAGAAGAAGAATGACAGTCATAATATAGAAAGGGTTATGAAAAAGCTCATCCTTTTTCCCATGTGGGACATTGGGTTTTTCTATATATAATAGCTCATTGTTTTACGATATGGGACTCTAGGAGATTTAATCTTTTGAAACAAATACAACTTGGCGATAAAAACTTCAACATTCTCCCACATGATTCAAAAGAAGAAAACAGAAAGAAACATGGCTAAAAATGATTTGGGCATTAGATATTGAGTTTTGTATAAGTATTAATGTCTTAGAGACTTGAATTGATACCCAGTACATACAAATATGTCTTGTCGGCGTATTAGGTAGATTTTTCTTTGAACCTTTTATGAAGATAGTGAAACACATTTGCTCACTAAACCTTTTTCAAATTAAGAAGTTTGCTCGCAAATTGTAATATAGTGCCCCACAATTGTTAGGATATTCATGAATGCTCTAGAGGTCTAAGCCTTAGGGACTCTCTTAGGGGATTGGGCGTGAGCCCCACATTTACATAAGTAAGTTCATCAAGTTTGTACAGTCACAAACCACTTTTAAAAGGCTATGAACTTATTAGGAGTATTCAACTCAACCTTACACATTTGATAGTAAAGAAGAGTACTACATCGCTTTATTATTATTAGGAAAGGGTGGTAGTACACATTTTGAGTTCTTTTGTGATTTTGTTTGACCTATTGAACTTAGGAATTTCTAAGATAGGTATCCATTGTAATTCACTCCTCAATAGGCTTTTTCCCATTCCTTGTGCTGTCACAAGCACAATTTTTCTGCACAGACCTTTACTGAGAGGGTCTGCAATATTCCTCTCATATTGCACAAACTCCAGTGATATCACAATTTATAAACACAATGTATGTATGAGCCCCCTTATAGGATAATCCTATTATAGGACCTCTAACCGAGCATAGACACATTGAGGACACTCATTGTCCAGTCTCATAGACATACGTCGATCCATCAAGGACCACCACATAGGCTATGGATCCATCAAGAACAAAATAACTTCAAATCTGAAGAAATGGTGAGTGCACCACAAAACACATCAGTATACAGTCATAAATTTAATAAATATAACATAGATTTTATAGAAGTGACCTTACAATCACGTTACCCCATGCTATAAGTAACATGTTCCATGTTTTGTCATCAAACTCTTGCCTATATGCTGCTAACATTGCACACACAAAAGTCACAGTCCATGGAGATTGTTTGAATTCACTTCTTCTACGCAAAGGTATGCTTGTTACTAAAGCAATACACATTCATATTCCATTAAAGTAATAACTCATATTGCGAGATTAACAAATATACATTCATATTCCAACTAATAATACCTAGTTGTTTACTAGCACCACTTCTCAACGTGAACACCTATACACTTAGTAGGACTCGCTTGACATTATCGGATACCAAACTGCTAGTATCACACTAGCACACTACGATTGAAGGAAACCCCCCACATGGTCGCACCCCCACAAAAAATCCACACCTCAAAGGCATACTCTAGTGTCCTCCACTGGGATCAATGATAAGGTGACAAATTACTGCCTAAGTAATACATGTTAAGAACGACACAAACCATCAACAACTTTAGCAAACACACTTAGGGAATCATTTATAGTTCCTTTAATTTGAACAACCTTGTGGCAAAGAACTCAATAGGGTTCAAACTAACTTTCATAATTAAAGCTATTATCCTTTAATATTTCCTTTACATATTGAGATGAAGACAAGATAAAGCTTTACCTATTGACTTTAACATGCACATGAGGTCACATTAAAACATCTAAGTCTTACAACTCTATAAGAGAGCATGAAAATTTTCATATGTCTCTTTTAACAAAATAGGAATTGCAATTAACAAAACATGTTAAAAACAAACAAGAAGGCAAATGATATCAAAATCATGGCCTTTTAACCATAAATCCAAACTAAGTATAACTTTTCGAAAGTCCTCACCTCCTTTTGGATCTAGTGTACAACATACCTAAATTCTTATGTTTACTCAACTCATGAATAACTCTAGAGAACACCAATCTGGAGCACAGTTCCATATATATCTGTGTATCCATAAACATTACCGCAAAAGCATTCAAAACATACATTCTACATTTAATAAAGAAGTCTAAGTTGACCATATGTGAATCCTCAAACAGTGCACCTGCTTCGGTACTCAATATATCCAATAATCCTCAAATTTCCCGTTGTATATACACAGAATACAAATAAAATACTTACTTGTGGAGTTTATTAATATAAGAAGGACATTTGAAAATCGACTCAGATTGATAATCAGATACTTGTCTCTACAAATTGCCTCACCTTCTAGTGCACCAACCATTTCCATTTAGGAATAATGACTCTACTAGAAAGGGGCTAGCACCAGTTCATGTACTTTGTCTTTTACTTCACACTGATTATCCATAAACATTACCGCAAAAGCATTCACAACATACATTCTACATATAATCAATGAGAGTAAAATAAAGAAGTCTGAGTTGACCATATGTGAATCCTCAAACAGTGCACCTTCTTCGATACTCAATATATCCAATAATCCTCAAATTTCTTGTTGCATATACACAATACAAATAAAATACTTACTCGGGGAGTTTATTAGATATAAGAAGAACATTTGAAAATTGACTCAGATTGATAATCATAAACTTGTCTCTAGAAATTCGTCTCACCTTCTAGTGCACCAACCATTTCCATTTAGAAATAAAGACGCTAGTAAAAGGAGCTAGCACTAGTTCATGTACTTTGTCTTTTACTTCACACGGATTAGTCTAACTCATCATTCCAAAAGGAAGACAAAGACAAAAAGAATAATGACTGAACATCAATGAGATCACACACTCCTTCATGTGTATGTATACATATGATTTATGAAAAGCATCAAGCACATAAATTGATATCACATGATTAACCAATCGCAGAAAATAGCTTTAATACAAATGTTATAAGTCAATAGTAGTGAGTAGTCTTAAGAAACTTCTCATACCTGTTGTTTGGGTGCCCCGCAATGACCATATAATAGTTTCACAACCCTACTTACCAACACAAATTTCGAATGTGTTCCCCAGACAAGTTATTTCCTCAGCTACCACCTCCAAAAAAAATTTAAAAATAGGATAAGTACTCAAGAATTAATCATGTAATTCACATTTTCCATTAGAATCAAATCAAAGGGGTTTCTCAAACTTAGCTCTTAAGACATTGCTCGCTAGACTAAGGAGGATGGTAATCAACTCAAAACAATAATAGAGTATTGGAAATCATAATCAAGCATGAACTTCCACAATAGAAAAGTACATCTAGTAGGAGAGATAATTCATACTACGTATAGTCAAAACAAGATCCAATCAACAAATAATAATCTACACAAGCTTAACTTATTTATCTCATGCACCAGCAAGAACCACAATTAGCTCACTATTTAGTCTTAATCATTAACTAGGCCCCACATGCAATGTAAACTCACGTAACGCAATGTTGCCATCCAACAGACTCTCAATTTGCCGTTAGAATCTAGCACCATATTATAGGCCTACAATTTTGAGACTGTGCCCACAAGAACTTCTATAAAAAATATATTAACATCAAAAGTCCAAGCAGAATTGATGATAAAATCAGGAATATAAATTGATCCTACTATACAGAAGCAAAACGCCAAACTCATGGCAAAGGCATGAAACTCACATTAAGTATTACTAGCAAATCATCTAAAAACAATAGTCTATAGTAAGATGGGTATTTAAGAATTAAGAAGGCAAAGTGTGATATGTGTTGGAACATTTGTAAGGGTAATGGGTTTAGTTAGCTTACATGTGGGGAAATAAATAGAGGTGTAGGATTTATTTCCGGAAAATGAAGAGAAGGGGGGGGCAGTGCCAGCTCCCAGGCCGCGAGCTGGGTCACGAGTCGCGACAGGTGTCGCGAGTCACGACTAGGCACTGCCTGGTGACGCTTCGTTTTGCGATATCACGGTTTATATCCGTTGAAGCGTTTTTGCTCGTTTATGAGCGGTTTTGCAATGTTTATTGTTGGCCTTGATTCTCTGGTTTAAGGACAATAGATTTTATTAAAGGTCTTTAATGGTGGTTCTTGCACATGTAACTATGAAAGGAGGAGGTGCACTCCATCCTTACTCACTACTAAGAATTACTTGCTTAAGAAACTTCTTATCAGTTTTCTTATGTGTTCTTCAGAAACACATCAAACACAAGGTCTTGAGGATTCACTTATAAGATTATAGAATTGAATTGTTTTACTCCGTTGTATCTCATTAGTTAATTCGTGTAACCCGGTAATCCTAGAGGGGCGAAATAAACTAATAGGAAAACGTAGTTTCCGTGCCTTGGAGTAGTGATATATCCGGTTCCCTCTTGTTTCATTTTCCTCATTTAACAATCTATTAGTTTATTTTCCTTTTGGATATGGCTTCATCACTCAAAGACTTGACTTTGAATTTCCAAAAGTTGGATAAGTTTGAAGGGGTGGATTTTCGTCGTAGGCAAAAGAACATGCATTTCCTCTTGATGACTCTAAATGTGGTGTATGTGCTAACAACACCAATTCCGTCTTACCTACAAGAAGGCGTTGAAGAGCCCTTGGAGACTACAAGGAGGCGAACAAAGTGGGAGAATGATAACTACATTTGTCGTGGTCATATTCTCAATGCACTTTCGGATGCCTTGTTTGATCTTTACCAAAATGTGGAGAGTGCAAAAGGAGCTTTGGGATTCTCTAGAGGCCAAGTACATCTCGGAAGATGCTTCAAGTAAGAAGTTTCTTGTTAGTAATAATATATTTAATATGATTAATGATAGCCCTATAATGGAGCAATTTCACGAATTTCATCACATTTTAAACCAAATAAGATCACATGGAATGGAAATGAATGAAGCAACTGCCTTTGCTCATTATTGGTAAATTACCACCTTCTTGGAAAGACACTCAACATACTTTAAAACATAAAAGAGGATCTTACCATGCATGGAGCACTTAGGAACTCATCTTCGTATTGAAGAGGGGATCCGGGCTCATGATGGGGTTAAGGACACTACTTCTAGTGCTCCTAAGTCTACCGTTAATATGGTAGAAGTTAGTGGGTCTAGTGGGACCAAGAAATCCAAGGCTCAATCTAAAACCAATGTTGCAAACAAGAAGAGGAAAACTCTCACTTGTTGGGTGTGAAATGGTCCTCACTTGAAGAGGGATTGTCCGTCTTGAAGAATAAGAAGACGACATAGAAAGATCAACCTAGTGTTGGTCAAAACCAAGGTACGGTTGCACATGAAAACATAATTGAAGAAATATATTTTGTGGCTATGATTTCTGAAATTAATATTGTGCAGGTTGATGATTCTGCTGGATTGATTCTAGAGCTTCTCGACATGTGTGCAACAATAGGCACCATTTCAAGTCTTTGAAGGAATTGGATGATGGTCCAATTTTGTACATGGGGAAGATTCTACGGTAAAGGCTAAGGGAATTGGCCAAGTAGAATTGTTGTTAACCTCGGGAAAGACCCTAACACTCCGGGATGTTGGTTATGTTCCGGAGTTTAGGAAAACAATTGTGTTGGGAGGTCTTTTTGAATAAGTTTGGTTTTAAGATTGTTTTTGAATCCGATAAGTTTGTAGTGTCTAAGAGTGGTATTTATGTTGGTCAAGGATACTTTTGTAATGGAATGTTTAAGTTTAGCATTGATAATAAAATTGCTAGTTCTATTTACATGCTTGATGTTTCTTCTCTATGGCACAATCAGTTATGTCATGTGAACTATCGTAGATTATATGACATGTCTAAGTTGGGTTTAATCACCTTCCTTTGATTTGAATTTAGAGAAGTGCAAGACATGTATGTTAAACAAAATTACAAAGAATCCTTTTCCTAGTGTGACAAGACAATCGGTGTTGCTAGAATTGGTGCATAGTGACTTGTATGACTTTCATAGCTCACCATCTTTGGGAAATAAAAAATATGTTGTAACTTTTATTGATGATGATTCAAGGTTTTGTTACGTTTATTTATTATTCTCAAAATACCGAAGTGGAACTTTAACTTGATGGAAAAGCAAAGACTTCGGACGGATAGGGGTGGTGAATAATATAACCGAGTTATTTTAATTCCATTGTGAATAATCCATGAAACTACCGCACCATATTCACCTTAAAGTAATGGTGTGGCGGAAAGAAAAATAGGAGATCAAAAGAAATGGTAAATATCATGCTTTCTAATTTGAGTCTAAGTGACGGTTTTTGGGGTGATGCTATTTTAACGGCATGCTATATTTTGAATAGGGTTCCGAATAAACAGAACAAGAGTACCCCATATGAACTTTGGTCAAAGAAAAACCTAATCTAAATTACCTTAAGGTATGGGGATGTAAGGCTATTGTTTGACGGAACCTAAACGTAAAACTTTTTAGGTGAAAGAGGAATTGATTGCATTTTATAGGCTATGCGGAAAAATAGCAAACCCTATAGGTTTTATGTCATTGAACATAATGATTTTGTCTCTATTCACACCGTGATAGAGTCAAGGGATGCAATATTTGATGACTCGTTTCCTAGACCAAAGGACATGATACCTAGTACTAGTTCCAAGGATGGGGTGACATCAATGATGATCATGAAACCACAACACCAGAAATTAGAAAAGTAAAAGAATTAGAAAAGAGAAATCTTTTGGACCGGATTTTCAACTTTATTTAGTCGAAGGCTCAGGGGAGTCAATAATGACTCAATTTTCATATTGTTACAATATGGAGGAGGATCCGAAGACCTTTGATGATGCTATAAAGTCTCATGATTCCGCCTTTGGAAAGAGGGCGTGAATGATGAAATGGATTCTATAATGGGAATAATACATGGGTTTTAGCTAGTTTACCTCCAAGTTGCAAAC
The DNA here is from genome assembly GCA_947645195.1 of Patellifolia procumbens. NCBI lineage: Eukaryota > Viridiplantae > Streptophyta > Magnoliopsida > Caryophyllales > Amaranthaceae > Patellifolia > Patellifolia procumbens. The sequence goes on along the minus strand of CANSGD010000759.1, from coordinate 8,019 downwards.
CCTTAGGTTCTAAATGGATTTTCGTAAGAAAACGGAAAATCGATGGAACCATATAAAAACATAAGGCTCGGTTAGTGGTCCAAGGTTTTAGGCAAAAATATGGTATCGATTAATTTGACACTTATGCTCCGGTAGGTAGAATTGCTACCATTAGACTATTGATTGATTTATCGGCAATTCATGGTCTTGTAATTCACCAAATGGATGTTAAAACGGCATTCCTTAATGGTGAATTGGAGGAGGAAGTGTACATGAATCAACCTAAGGATTTGTGGTCAAAGGTCAAGAGTTTAAGGTTTGCAAGTTAGTTAGATCTTCGGATGGACTTAAGCAAGCACCAAAGCAATGGCATCAAAAATTTGATGATGTAGTCTTGACTAATGGGTTTAGAATAAATCAGGCAGATAAGTGTGTATATAACAAATTTGATAATAACGGTAATGGAGTTATAATTTGCTTATATGTTGATGATATGCTCATCTTTGGGACTGATTTGGAACAAGTGAAAACACTTAAGCTTTTCTCTCAAGTAGCTTCTCAATGAAAGATTTGGGTCAAGCTGATGTTATTCTTGGAATTAGAATAATGATAGGTAAATGGACTATTTCTTTATCACAAGCTCATTACATTGAGAAAGTGGTAAAGAGGTATAATGAGTCAAACTCATCTCATTTTTCTACTCTGATGAATCCTAGTATTTACTTGGTTCCGAGTAGTGGTCTCCTATTGCTCAATAGGAGTATGCAAGCTTGGTTAGAAGCTTGATGTATGCTATGACTAGCACTCGGCCGGATATAGCATTTGCTATTGGAAAGCTTAGTCGGTATACTAGTAAACCTAGTATGATGCACTGGCAAGTTTTGAGAAGAGTACTAAGGTATTTGAACAAACCAAAGATTATGGTTTAACTTATACGGGAGAACCTTCAATCATAGAAGGGTACTTGGATCTAGTTGGATATCCAGTAAGGAAGATTATTCTTCCACAAATGGATGGGTGTCTCTTCTTGGAGGAGGTGATGTCTCATGGGCTTCTAAGAAGCAAACATGTATTACTGATTCGACTATGGCATCGGAATCCATCGGATTAGCTTACAACAAGTAACGATGATAGCAAATGAAAATAATAATAATAAATTTTATGTAATAAATAATAATAATTATTAGGGAAAATTAACAGGAATAATCCCAACTATTACCCGTCTTCCATAATTAATCCCATCTTTAGTAATTCCCAAAATAATCTTAACTAATGGTTCACTCTTCCCATAACAGTCCCCCTTGACTTGCAACCTACTGATTTGGTTTAAATGGCCACGTGGCATCATGTTATTAGCCTAAACTTTTGTTTTTCCTTTTTTTTCTCCTTCTACACCACTCTACCCACCCCTCTCAGCCTCCCACAGATCAGCTTACCCACCCCCTCCCCTCCCCTAACTCCTACAACTTCACCCACCCCCTCCCCTGCTCCCCGTCGCTGCCACAACCAGGCCACCCGCCGCCAACCATACCACGTCGCCAAAACGCACCAGCTTCTTCCTCTCATTCTCTCTCTCCCTCGATTAGCCCAACCCCCGGAAAACCTACCCTAATTACCCAGAAACCTCCTTCAATCCCCAAACAACCCCCCATCAGTTGTTTTTGGGTTGTAGGGGGTTTTTCGGTGGGGTTGATGTTTTTCGGGAATTAGGGTGGTATTTCGGTGGGGTTGGACGGGGTTTTCGGTGGATGGGTAGGCTTATCCAGGGTCGGAGGGGGTTGTTTTTGGGTGGGGAGAGGAGATTGGTGGTGGAGGAGGAAGAACGGCGGGTGTGGGTGGTTTTCGAATGATTGTGGCGGGAGGCTAGTGGTGGTTGTGGCGGGGGGCTAGGGAGGGATGTAGCATAGTAGCAGTAGGGGGGTGGGAAGAATTTTTGTTATTTTTTTATTTTGTGTAAATTTGAAGAATTTAAAGTAAAATAAGAAGTTGACCAATTATAACGCGCCACTTGGCCTTGTGAACCTGTTTAACAAGTTACCATTTCACCTAGGATTAATATGGGAAGCTACTCTAGATAGTTGGGATTATTTTGGGAATTACTAAAGGTGGGATTTATTATGGAAGACAAGCAATAGTTGGGATTATTCCTGTTAATTTTCCCTAATTATTATTATTGTAATGATGTTGTCCAAAAGTAATAACAATGTTGTCATATAAAAAATATATAAGAACCTTATTCAACCTTATTCAACCTTAGTAGTCCTTATTAGACCTTATTAGACCTTATTTGACCTTAGTAGACCTTATTCGACCTAATTAGACCTTATTCGACCCTTTTTTTGGCAAGTAATGCATATTATAACAAAAGGGACTTAAAAACCCCAACATCATACAAAACGCCTACTAAAGAGACCCACACCCTCTAGGAAGTGGTTTGGCCCCAAGAGTAAACTAAACTACTGAATCAACAAAGACCTCATACTAGAATCACTGCTAGCGGCTATCTTAAAGATAACTTCACTATACAGCTGGCCTACAGACTTAGAAGAACTCTTAAAGATTTTTCTATTCCTATATAGCCAAACACAATACACAGATTCCACAAAAGCAACATCATACAATTTAGAAATAGCAGATTTTCTTTCGCTCATAGAAATAGCAATCTGCAGCTCAGCAGCAAAAGGAAGAATAGCTCTGCAAACCCCCAGTTCCTCAGCAATTGCAACCATAACTCCGCAGAGAAGGAACACTAAAAGAAGAGATGCTCATGAGATTCATTACTACTGTTGCAAAGCACACACACAAGATCACAAGGAACATTCCAACAAATCAACCTATCTGTAGTAGCCAACCTACCATAGATAGCTAACCAAACAACAAAATGCTTGTAGGAGAGGCCATATTGTTGCAAACAACTTTCCCCTAAGGGACCTTCTCATGTTCACTAGCAAGAGCTTGGACATTTTGCTAATGCTAAAGCCTTTATTATTAGTCAATTTGCTCCAACCTCCCAGATCCTGTACCATCTCTCTACATTAAAGGATCTTTTTGAAGTTCCAAGAGCTGGTAAGAGGAATGAGCATGGTATCAACACATCCTCTTTAAAATAATAGCTATCAACCCATCTCACCCATAATTTATCTTTTTGTTAGAGAGAGCCCACAAAAGTTTAGTGACAACAGCTTTATTCCAAACACAGCTATCCCTAAGATTCAAACCACTAACAGATTTAGGGAGACAAAGAGTATCCCAAGCAACTGGAGCTCTAGAGGATTTCTGAGCAGACCCTGTCCATAAAGAAAGTTCTGTAACAGGAATTAATCTCTTTCAAGAGCTTCTTACAAAATGAAGATCTGACACCAGAAGGATTGCATACTAGACATCACATATTTCACTAGTTGTAACCCTCCAGCGTAACTGAGAAACTTGAATTCCAAGACTTCACCCTGCTAGCATATGCTCAATGAGAGGCTTACATTGATTATAATTGAGTTTTTTTGGAGGAAAGAGGTACCCCAAGGTATCTAAAAGGGAAATAACCTTGAGGAATACCAATACTCTCACTCAATCTAGCTTTCTCCTCAAAGCTAATACTTCCAAAATAGATATTACTTTTATTAACATTTGCCTCCAAACCTGAAGCTTTGGAAAAATTTCAAAAGCTTGAAAACATTGTTTAATAGAAGGCTCATCGGCTCTAGTGAACATAAGTACATCATCAGCAAACATAAGGTGGGTTATCCCAACTCTTTTGCATTTTTGATGGAAGTGAAACTGAGGGCTGGAAGACATTGCTTTCATACATCTAGTCAAATACTCCAATACCAATAGCAAAAACAAGAAAGGAGAGAGTGAAGCACCTTGTCTTAGGCCTTTCTTAGGTTTAAAGGAGAACAAGGCTTACCATTTATGAGAATGGAATAAGAGACAGTAGAAACACATGCCATAATCCAACAAATAAATTTACTAGGGAAGCCAAGCTCAACTAGCATCTTGTGAAGAAAAGGCCATTCAATAGAGTCATAAGCTTTCTTAAGGTCCACTTTAATCACACACCTAGAAGAAATGCGAGTCTAGTGTACCCTTTAATGAGCACAGTAGATAAAAGAATATTATATGCAATGTGTCTCCCTGGGATAAACCCCCCTGTTTGAAACTCACTCACTACATCAGCAACACATTTTTGGAGCCTATTATAAGGATTTTCCCTATGAACTTATAAAGCAAGTTACAGTAAGCAATAGGCCTAAAATGAGCTGCTTTAGAGGCATTATAAAGCTTCGGGACAAGAGTGATAGAGGCAATATTTACCTGATATGGAATATCACCAGTGTCAAAGAACTGAAGAATAGCATCATAGATATCTCCTTTGATAATAGGCCAAGCTTTTTCGAAAAAACAACATTATAACCATCCACCCCAGGAGCTTTAGAATCATCAATAGAGAACGGAGCAACCTGGATCTCATCCACTGTAATAGCAGCAGTTCGAGCAGCACAGGAACTAAGAGAAATTTGTGCACCACCCCTAACAATATCAGTCTCAACTGCAGGCAAGGAGGGGGCAGAAGTACCTAGAAGAGCTATATAAAACTTTAAAATGATATCTTGAATCTTATCAGGGTGATTAATGGCTTCATTTTGATCATCTAACAACATGGAAATTCTGTTTCTACTCCTTTCTTTCATAGCAGAAAAAGAATTAAAAGATAGAATCCCCTAACTTCAACCATTGAACCATGGTTGTTTAAGAGCTTTTTCCTCAAAAGCTAGCCACTTCTTCAACTCCATAATATCCTCATCTTCCTTAAGATGAAGAGTAGGACAGCTAGGAGTACCTTGCAAATCCGATTGAATACCATGTAACTCATGTCTAGCTGATATCACGTATTTATATACACTTTTCTCCCTTATTTACAAGCTAATTTGTGCGTCATTGAGCTCTTGGAGCTATTTTATACTAACTATCGTATATAGTTGTGGTTTTGTGTTTTATGGTTGAATTGCAGGTTTTATGGAGTTTTCTCCTTATTTCCGACCTATTTGGAAGCAACCACGGCTTTACGAGATGTTACGAGGCACGTAGGATGGATCACGAGCTTTATGGGAAGTTTCGGAGGTCCCAAGACCTCTAAACGTGAAGAATTGAGAGCTAAAGAGTCAAAAGAAGGTTTCCGTACCTGATCGGGCAAAAATAGCCGATCGGGCGAAGATAATATGATCGGGTAGAGAAGTTGCGGATCCGATCGGGCAACGCATGCCCGATCCGACGGCGAGCACCAATGTGCCCAGACCCGATCGTGTGTTGACCGCCCGACCCGATCGGGTGGCTGCCCAAACTCACTTGCTGCCACGCCACGCCATAAGAATGTTGTTGAACATCAATACCCCAGGCCCGACGGCAAGGGTCGCCAGGCCCGATCGGGCGTGGCCCACTTCGCCTTTTGCTTGCTGTGCTGCTGCTATGCTGAGCCCAAGAAACGTTGGTGCTGATTTGTGGGCCCGATCGGTCCCATGCATTTTGAAGCGATTTTCGTTCTTTAGTCCGCATTTAGTTTCACTCCCAGGGGTATTATAAATACTCTTTTCTCATTATTTTAGAGGGATCCTTATCATCCTCTTATTAGCTATTACTCTAGTTTATTTATGGGGTTCTTAGCTTAGTTTAAACACTTTAGATTAGATTAAAGTGTGATTGAACCTATTCGATTTCAATAAAAGTTCCTGCTCCCCGTTAATTGGATTATTCTCTACTCTAATCTCTTTTATTATTCTTAATTGCTTAATAAGTATTTAATTATTCATGATTCAATTATTAGGGTTTCCAATTAGTTTTGTTATTAATTCAATTATGAGTGAGAAGTCTCTAGGGTGTTAGATTGGGAAGCCATGTTTATACCATGATTGTTATTTAGATTTCTATCAATTTCTAGGGCTTGGTTAGGGTGATTGTGATGTGGTTTGTTCTTAATTAGTGATTAATGTTAGTGTACAATTTCATTGATTGCTTGTGGTTAATAGTTGTTTGCACAGATCCGTCTTACGACTAGAGGCCTAGGACACATCAGTAGTTCTGATTACGTTAGTGAACATGCGGCGTATGTTGAACTATGAGCATTGAGTCTTAACCATAGCTCAACACATGCTCTAATCCGACTTGACTCGGTTTGATAGTAGTTGACCTTGTTTGATTGGTATAAGCATTGTGGACTGACCCAATACCCTAGGTTTTTAGTCCATAGTTAATTCCTCGGTTTAATTTGTCTTCCTTAGCTTAATCTTTAGTTCATTTAATTCTTCCCCGATTTCATCTTAAGTAGCTGATTGATTGAATTTTAATTTAGAAACTCATCTCCTGTGGATTCTACCCCTGCTTCCATTGACTACCATAGTTAGAGGACTGTAGGTTTATTTGATTAGTGACACGACTAAATCCTATCAAATTTCAAGGCCAAAAGCACAGAGACGACTAGTTTTCTAAGTTTTTATTTAATTATTTGGTCTATCAGACCATTGAACTTTATTATTCCAATTGAGGTACGTTTTACTGCTTCTTTTGTCCCTTTTCGCATGCCCAGGTCTCAAAGAAATGGTTCCCTCACTCCAGCGGATCCTGATTCATTAGACAATCAGTGATCCGAAAGAAAAATCAGAAAAAGAAAAGCAGTATGTTCAACAACACCTCTGGAAGAGACACCTTGAGTTCACTTATGTCTAAATCACTGAAGCTGTCGGGTGCCCAACCCAGATGGTCTTCCACTGGACCTACTATGCCCACCATTGCCGCGGCAAATTTCGAAATTAAGCTCCGACCATAAGCATGGTTCAGCAAAATCAGTTTGGTGGGCATCCTACTAAAGACCCGGCAAATCATCTGCAGCGGTTTAACCAGCGTTGTCGAACTGTCAGGTGCATGCCGGCGTCACTGCATCAACTAAAGGTCATGTTGTTCTAGTTCTGCTGAGAGATATAGCCCAGAAATGGTCAACGACGTGAAAGAAACAGAATGGAGTGAGATTTCTGCGTTTCTGAGAGAGTACATTCAATCGACTAAGACAGCAGAAATCAGAAATAAATTAGCCAATGCTTCCCCAAGAGCCTGATAAGACATTACGGGAAGCTAGGAATTAGATTTAGAGAGCCATGTATAGAGTGTCCAAATCACAACACGGGACAAATGGCCTTGGCGCAGACATTCGGGCAATGGTCTGCAGCCCGAGACGAAGAGTATTGCTGATTCGTCTGCAGGGAGGAGCGGAGATAAGCAGCGGGATGTAGGTTGCGGAAAGCCATCAAACCTGCAGCCAATGATCATTCCACTTCCCGCAGCCTCACGGGGAGTAACGGAGGTAGATGCCATATCATTATTGACTTCGCAGATAGCGAAGCTGAGTCAGCAGATTAACACCTTCAGTTCCTCTTCCTCGGCAACACCCCCCTTGAGTACTAAAACCATGTCCGCTGTAGCACCCCTATTACCTCATCTTACTGTGAGGTACGTGGTGTTCAGGGTCACTTTGCATGACCAGTTTAGTCAACTTCTGATGGAGCAGACAAACACCTTTCAACAGAGACAACCCAATTTTCCCTCTCCACATAACCACTAAAATCCATAAAACCATCACCCCCACTCACAAACCATCCCAAACCCTCCCACCATCAAACCCCACAAAATATCCAAAGACCACCACCACAAAACTTCCATCATCCCAACAACTTCCAAACTTCACAGCCCCACACCCCGCCTCCACAAAACAATAACCCACAAGAGCCTCCCATATCTGAAGTGATGAAGTTGATGTTGAGCATGCAAAAGGCAAATGAGAGGCACAAAGAGCCCAAGAGCGACAAATGCTTTATATGAAAACAGCTAATGAGGAAGCACAAAGAGCCCAAGAGAAGCACATCAAACTTCTCGAGGCTCAAGTTGCACAATTAGCAAGCACTAATGCTCAGAGTATGCCAGGGGAATTGCCAAGGCAACCCATTCAGAGAGAACATGTGAATGCCATCACTCTTCAGAGTGGAATTGCATATGATG